>BTPG01000006.1:93004149-93301649 GCA_036245525.1 Semisulcospira habei
GTGTATGTATGTGTGTGTACGCGCGCATGCTATGCATCAATTTCTCATTAATCTTCTTGTGCATGCAGCGTCAGGTGCTGTTTACAGTTCCTGGGGTTCTATGCACATGGGGTTAATGTGGCCTGTGCGTATAATCACTATTTGGCTTTGTTGATAGATTGGTGGAAATACCTATCGCTGTAAGCTGAAAATGTATGCCTACTGACCAGAGAAAATTAATAAACTGACCATGTGATATTACAAAAAATAAAAGAAAGAACACTAGTGTTTCTGTATTTTTTTGTAATCCAAATTTGATGATTTGTTTGTGTATGCGAGTGTACGCGCGCATGACATACATCAATTTCTCATTAATCTTCTTGTACACGCAGCGCCAGGTGCTGTTTATAGTTCCTGGGGTTGTATGCACAAAACGGTTAATGTGGCCTGTGCCGGCAACATCTGGTGAAAAAAAAATTCCAGAGTTGATTTGTTTGTTTGTATGTGTGTGTGTGTGTGTGTGTACGCGCGCATGCTATGCATCAATTTCTCATTAATCTTCTTGTGCATGCAGCGTCAGGGACTGTTTACAGTTCCTGGGGTTGTATGCATAAGGGGTTAATGTGGCATGTGCGTATAATCAATATTTGGCTTCGTTGATAGATTGGTGGTAATACCTATTGCACGCTGAAAATGTATGCCTCCTGACCAGAGTAAATTAATAAACTGATCATGTTAGATTGTTAAAAAAAAGAAGAAGAAAAAAAAAAAAAAAACAACATGTCGTTTCTGTATTTTAAAAAAAATCCAAAGTTGGTGGTTTGCTTGTGTGTGTGTGTGTGTGTGTGTGTGTGTGTGTGTGTGTGTGTGTGTGTGTGTGTGTGTGTGTGTGTGTGTGTGTGTGTGCGTGCGTGCGTGCGCGCATTCTATACATCAACCTATTGAGTCTTACAACAAGAAGAAAGTGCCTGATTTATTTATATATCTTGTTTTCCTCTTGCACTTAGCATGTAAGTTATTTTACTACTTTTCAGAAAGCAAATCTTTAAATTAGAGATAGCAAAATTATGCAAAACAAATTTTAGAATAAAAACTCTTGAAAAAAACAAAACAAACAAACTATTTCTTATAATTGAAAAAGAACCAATTCTCTGCAATGCACACAAATAGCACATGCATAATACTGAGTTCCCCTTCATGAGGCCTAGCAACGTAACAAGCCTAAGCCAAGAGACTGAACTTTTACAATGACCTCGCTTTTTTCAGTAAGCCTTATGAAGGAGTGATCTGTCTTATACTGTCTTTAGTGATACTCCGGAAGTGTGCTTTCCACTGCAGCAAAATGACATGACAAGTTTTGCATCACGACAATTTTCTTATATAGAACACGGCCATGACGTGAAGATTACAATAAAGTCATTTTGATGCAATGGACAGCGCGCACTTCCCGGACTTATTGTGGTACATTCTGCATGTCTTCTCATCTTTTGCTCGTCCTTATAGCCACAGACATATTTATACTGTCTTTGGTATAGCATAGCTTAACCAGAAGTTTGTCGAAACGTCCAAATATATATAGTATACACACGAGCAAAAGAAATGCGACAACATTCAAGTCGTCGAATTTGTCGCTCTTTTTTTTTTTTCTTTTCTTTTTTCAGTCGTTGGTTGTTGCTCGTAATGAGATAAAGTGGAATAATTTCTTCATTTGCCTGTGTAGCTGATGTGGTCCTTTGTGGCGTGCCTAATAGACCGTCAAGTCCACTCCAGTCAAGCTATAAAAAGGCGAGGAATGCTCTGACAGCAAGCGAATTGTCCAGTTGCTCGTGAGGATCACCGCCATGCTGTCTGCTGCAATCAGTTTTCTCATCGCCTTCGCGGCTGTCAGGGGTCAGTAGTTTAGTTTCTATTTTACTTTAGTTAAATTTGGTTCCAGCTGATGGTTATTTATCTTAGTTTTATTTCTATTTCTATTTTATGTTAGTGCCGTTAGCAGTATACCCACTTACCCAAGCTTGAAATTTGGCCACCGGCACGGAGGCGCCAACAGACAGCGAGAGGATTGTTTCCCATTTAGTTTAAAGCTTTCTAGATGCACGTTTTGGCTCTACCAAAGACAAAAATGTACTGTCTTTGGCTCTACTGCGTCAGCGGGTGACTCACATTTTTGACGCAAGTGAATTTGTTTTTTTTAATAAGCAGATGCCGACAAGTAATTTATATCATTAAAAGTCTAATCTTCCTACTATTAAAAGAAATGTGTTATATATGTGTACAAAACAAGCATTTTACCTTAAACTTGGAGTGAAATATCTAATTTCGTTTAGCCACGTGAGTCGACAAACGTAGGATAGGTGTCGTTACCGCTCTGTCACGCATCAAGTATCTAACAGGAATAAGAGCCGAAAAGTTCTCATTTTACGATATTCAGACTTCATATTAAAAGAAAGGTGTGTGTGCCTTTGTCCTTCTCCTAATCAGTGGCCAGCTGGCGCAGGCTGTAACCTTCGTTAATTTAACACCTAAACACCTTGGCTGTCCCAGGAACATGGATTCAAAGTGGTGTTAGCAAGAGGTATAGATCCTCATGAGCCCCCGCAACTGCGGAGGCTCATGAGGATCTATACCTCTCCCGTGGTGTTCAGTTGTTCTCGACACTGAACGGGTTAGGCATACCTAGAACAGTTTTAAGGGAGACACTGAGGCCGTTTCTAGAACGGTTTTAAGGGAGACACTGAGGCCGTTTACACTTGCACATCAACCCGGGCTGAGCCCGAGTACAACTTGACCCGGGTTGGAGCGTTTACACTTGACCCAACCTGGGTTGGAACAGGTTAGAGTTCAACGCTGGCCCGGGCCCAAAGCAGGGTTAAAACCGAGGTTGGATCTAAACCGCATTCCTTTCCGCGTCATCAATGTGCATGTTGCAACAGGCCACGGACCACAGTGCTGTTTCCGTACTGTCCAGTCTCTTAGCCTTAGTCAGTCCCAGTCATCCCCTGATTTTTCAATTCCCTAAAAAAACACTACCGCCCACCAGCTGCACATTTGCCATGCACAAAATACCACAAAAAAAAAAAAAAAAAAAAAAAAAAAAAAAAAAAAAAAAAAAAAAAAAAAAACAGCACATCACCCGTCTCATTTCTTGGCTATGAAACTGGTTCCTTACCAACCCCCACACCCAAGCACAGCTGAAATCAGCGTGCCCCTCAAATCACTACGTCAAAGGCAACTCAACATAGGCCCACAATTGTCCACTGGATAAGCTCAGGATGGTATGAATCAAAGCACCAAACATGTCTCCTCTCAGCTAACCACAAATTTCCAGCAAATTCCAACATTCAGCCCAACTGCAAATTTTCAAACAAGGCAAACATTTTTAAAAACACCGGGCCTTGCACTGCCTCAACTTCCCAATTTAAATGTATAACGTGACCAACAACAAAAATCGGGGACGAGACGTCACTGGCATAAATTTCAGTACCGTTGACCCAACAGAGTTCACAGACAATTGTACACATCAACAGTGAACATGCGATGTTTCTACTATTTTACATCCACGTCTGCGCTGAAGATGCTGCCCATTATATAAGTTTGCAGCACGATTTGCCTCCAGCAGTCTTGAGACCATGACAGAGAACAAACACCGGCTTCTCACACTGATAATAAATGACATGTAAGAACGCTGTACTCATTCAGCCCTGCGCACGTATTTCCCAAATTTTGGAGGCGTCATCTAACGACTATGTACCTGTTTCAGGAGATGGATCGACCATGATAATTCAAGGGTAGTGCCATATTAGCTTGGTGCCGACAGGCGCCAAGCTAATATGGCACTACCCTTGAATTATCATGGTCGACCCATCTCCTGCTGTAGTGAGTCAATGCTGAATGGGTTAATGAACAACGTTGTCATAAAGGTTATGATCTGTAAGAAAAACTTTTCTTTTTTTCCTAACTTTGCTGTACGAGTATCTTGAATCTCGTCTCTTTCTATGCCACAAGTAATAGTACATACAAATAATGAAAATAAACAGAAAGACCTTCTAACCGCAACAGCCAAATAACATCATGAACCACATAAGTCTATTACTATAAATGTGCAACGCCTAGCGAAAACGTCGACGCCTAGTGTCGCGGACGACGCGCGTTTGACCAGGTATTTTCCAAGTTTCTACTAGGGTGTCGAGACTGAGCACACTGGTAAAAAGTAGGCACGAGCCAGATACACAGAAATCTTTTACTTAATAAAACTTTCGTTTTTAACGGAAGATTACAAAGTAAAGTAGGTAAAAGCACTGTCAGGGTGCGTGGAAATTTAGCTGTAGGTGGAGGCATGGAATGAATGCCCCATGCAGACACCACAGTAAAATGTGGCTGTCTTTGTAGGTAGGCAAAACTTCCTGCCTTCCACCAGTATGCCGAATGTGCTGACGAGGTCGCCAAGACCGAAACAGCTGTCCACGCTGGCTAAATATCTGGACCCCACCCCCCACCCCCCACCCCCCTTTGGGGGGCCTAGATTTAAATTTCCATGCACCGAGTGGCTGGAACAGTGGGATATGCGATACGCCCCCCTTCGTTGGGGGGGGGGGGGTGAGGGGGGCTTCCATATGCATTGCTTTCAGTCACTTTCTTAGCGCACCCCCTCTTTCCTATCTCTTTGTTGTTGTTGTTGTGCTTTGACCAAGTAGATCTGTGATCACTGGTCGATCATGCACACTCTCCCCTGACAGTGCTTTTACCTACTTTAGTTTGTAATCTTCCTAAAATATTAGCACTGGCAGTCTCCCCTTTTCGTTTCGTTTTTGACGTATTGGCATGTACACGTCATCTAATGGTCTAAGCAGGCAATGTTGAAAGAATACTTTTGTTGTACATTGCAGGATTTTGCGTGGTGTGAATGCGTAGTCAGTGTAGAGTAGGGGGAGGGGGGGTGGGGGTTGGGTGGGGGGGGGAGCAAATGGCTGCATGAGATGACAAAAGAAAAGCGTATGATTTTGTCTTTTTTTCTGCACCTGCGCAGATGTAACGAAGGAAAGAACAAATCCTGCTAAACACCGGTCACATAATTATCAGACAGACAAACCGTTACCGTCTATGTACCTTTAACACGTCGTTCCTCTTCGACTTCGTTCTTTTCAACTTTCGGAAATGAATCAAGCAGCATAGAATGATTGCATTTGTCGCCATGTTGCATACCATCTGATTAAATCACCTTGCCTAAGACAATGACATAGTGACGGGGATTTCTACGCAACCTTTCCATTATGCCGGCCTGATTTGTGTTCTTTGAAGTCTGCGTACTTGTCTTTTACGTCGCTACCTAACCTTCAAACTATGGTGATCGAACATTACGCGTCGATTAAAGTTACATGTTACTTCATGTACGGCCAACGTGTTGCACACTTAAAGTTGTTACGCCCCAAGCTGTGGCACGACCCAGCCCGTGCACGAAAGGTCTTCCGGTCTCGATTTATCACGTGACCAATGGAAATACGTGACAATTTTTAAAACATGTGGTGCAGATTTAAGCCTTTTAAAGCCGAAACAGTTTGTTTGAAATAAGCAGAAAGTACCCACGGCGTAATGTTTTGTCGTTATGAAGTCATTTCGGACTTTCAGAATGTGCGCCTTTTGCGGATTTTTCAATGCTTACCGATAAATTGAGTCAGCGTTCTGTAACTAAGATCCATTAAAACGTCATTTCAAGTAATTTTCCAGATCTAGATCAAGATATGTACAAGTCAGTTTGTAAATGGCGCCGACCCAAATGATCAACCAATCACCAAGGGGCATGCCTCCATTACGAGACTACTCGAGACCGGAATGTGCACAGGCCGGGCTTGGCGTGCCACAGCTTGGCCGGGGTGTAACAATAGTAACCCAATGCGCAAAAGGCCATCGGGCCGACGTCGGCACGATGGTCTTTACGCACTGGGAACAGACTTACAGAGCCACGTATACCAGCGTTGTCTCGTGGAGCCGGGACGCTTGATGCTTTCCTAAGATGCTTTGTCACGTAAATGCAAGTGTAAACGCACCAACCCGGGTCAGTTGAACTCTACTCGGGTTCAACCTGGCTTGCAAGAGTAAACGGCCTCCTAATTAAATGTTAACCCGTAGAATGCCGCTTTAAATCTCTATTACTCTTGTCCAGTCTCCCATGGTGCAGAATGCACGCCTAAAGGACTAGCGGCAGTATGCGCCCCAGAACATACAGGACTTGGCATGGATTTGGCATCTCTGTCCGACAAACTGATCGTTGACGGCATCTGCAAGTAAGCATGCTACTAATTAACCCCTTATCTGCCGGGGCAATTGGAACGCTACCCAGCTGCAGGAGACATATGTCTCCTATCGGTTCCATGTTCTTCTTGCCTATTTTTGTCTCGATTACATCTCCACGCGAATTGCCGTCAGTGTCTAGTCAGTCGCTTCACAGACACGAAATTCGTGATCACTGGCAGCAATGAGGGTGGGGTTAAGAAGCTGTGCTGCCTCCCAACAGTAACCCCTTTACTGTTATCATCAAAACTTAGCCTACATTTTCTGTCGTCTCACTGTATGACAGCCGGTCTGCGTCAGGGCCGCCGGCGGACTGTTTCGTCCAGTTTCAAGCAGAGTGCAACAACACGCTGTTGGAACTCATCTTTCAGAGTGGAAGAAGTCTCCTCTCCTACGGATGCGGGGAAGGAAAGGAGGGTAAGCATGGACAATCCTTTAACCCATTTAACCACGACGCAAAACTTAACAGGAAAATAATCGACCATGATAATATAGTTCAAGGGTTGTGCCTGTAACGCACGCAGACTTGCCCACAGTCGTATGCACAGACTCTCACGCAACAGACGCATACACCGCCACTGACTTAGACGGGCGCATTCATGCGGTAAAACAAACACACGGGCTCCCTTTCTAAAGTGACTTTTATACAATATACAAGAAAAGAAAGACTTAAATGACTAACAAACTATATACACTTCTCTGCTAACATCCGAACATCACACACACACAAATCGCAATATCTTTGCCAGGCTAGGTTTTAGTTTCACACTGTCTCCAACCTGTTTGATGTTATTGCCTGGTTACGTTGGTCCTTCTCACGTCTAGGCGTGAAAGTCCTTCGTCGTACGCTTCTTCCTGTCGTCCTGTCTCTTTGGCACGGACGTCCTCGTACTCGTACTGTTGCGCAGTTCTCGCTGTGATCCGGGTATCTTGGTCCCGATCAGACTCACTCTGAGTGAAGAGCTGGAGGGATGACCTCACGTTAGGTCCCACCTGTGACTGACGTCTCGGCGTCCGTCGTTCCACTCTTTACAAGCACTCTGAATAGACAACAAAAGTCCCAACGTAATACTTGCTAAACACACAACATATTGGATCAATGAGAAACGTCACGTAACCTGGCTGGTACAAATAACTCACACGTTCATTCACACACACACACGTGCTTCATAAACTGTCTACTTCCGTAACACCCCCATATCTCTGTCACTATCTTGAAACAGACTATAGCCTAACACTCTTGCTATACACTACTCTATACACTGGAAAAGACTATGCTTAACCAACCACGTACTATCTTCATAGCGGCTTAGACATACACCCCTCACATTCCTTTAGTTATCTATCGCGGTAAACAACTGTATACAAAACCACCAGTTACTTCACTGAATTCTAAACCCACATACCCCCCACCCGGGTTTGCCCTGGGGGACTTGGGTGGGGTTAGGTAATTTTTAGTTCCCAGGGTCACCCTGGTCAGCCCCACAGGGTGGGTTTTCCTCTCTTTTCTGGGGCATGTGTTTCTGTCTACCCGAGGTCCATTCACCTGTATTTGCCTTTTTAAAAATCTCCCTACTGTCTGCACTGCCTGTAGCTCTTGATATTGGATGTGTGTTGCTGAATCGTCTTAGCTTTATTTGGGCCCCATGTGTTAGGTTTATTTAATGTTGATTGATTGATTGTACATTGCTTAACGTCCCGACAGCAACAAGGCTTTCTCAGGACGTGCCTGCACTGCTTGTGAAAAAAAACAACCAACTAAACAGAACATTGAATGTATGTCGCCAGCCGGTCAAACACATTAAATAAACCTAACACGTGGGGCCTAAATAAAGCTAAGACCATTTAGCAACACACATCCAATATCAAGAGCTACAGGCAGTGCAGACAGTAGGGAGAGTTTAAAAAAGGCAAATACAGGTGAATGGATTGATTGATTGATTGTACATTGCTTAACGTCCCGACAGCAACAAGGCTTTCTCAGGACGTGCCTGCACTGCTTGTGAAAAAAAAAAAAACTAAACAGAACATTGAATGTATGTCGCCAGCCGGTCAAATACATTAAATAAACCTAACACATGGGGCCTAAATAAAGCTAAGACCATTTAGCAACACACATCCAATATCAAGAGCTACAGGCAGTGCAGACAGTAGGGAGAGTTTTAAAAAGGCAAATACAGGTGAATGGACCTCGGGTAGACAGAAACACATGCCCCAGAATAGAGAGAAAAACTCACCCTGTGGGGCTGACCAGGGTGACCCTGGGAACTAAAAAGTACCTAACCCCACCCAAGTCCCCCAGGGCAGACCCGGGTGGGGGTACAGGTGAATGGACCTCGGGTAGACAGAAACACATGCCCCAGAATAGAGAGAAAACCCCACCCTGTGGGGCTGACCAGGGTGACCCTGGGAACTAAAAAATACCTAACCCCACCCAAGTCCCCCAGGGCAGACCCGGGTGGGGTTTATTTAATGTATTTGACCGGCTGGCGACATACATTCAATGTTCTGTTTAGTTGTTTTGTTTTTTCACAAGCAGTGCAGGCACGTCCTGAGAAAGCCTTGTTGCTGTCGGGACGTTAAGCAATGTACAATCAATCAATCTCTCTCTCTCTTTCTCTCTTCCCCCCCCCCCCCCCCTCTCTCTCTCTCTCTCTCTCTCTTCCCCCTCTCTCTCTCTCTCTCTCTTCCCCCTCTCTCTCTCTTCCCCCTCTCTCTCTCTTCCCCCTCTCTCTCTCTTCCCCCTCTCTCTCTCTTCCCCCTCTCTCCCTCTTCCCCCTCTCTCCCTCTCCTCCCTCTCCTCCCTCTCCTCCCTCTTCCCCCTCTTCCCCCTCTTCTCCCTCTTCTCTCTCTCTCTCTCTCTCTCTCTCTCTCTCTCTCTCTCTCTCTCTCTCTCTCTCTCTCTCTCTCTCACCCCACCCGGGTCTGCCCTGGGGGACTTGGGTGGGGTTAGGTATTTTTTAGTTCCCAGGGTCACCCTGGTCAGCCCCACAGGGTGGGTTTTTCTCTCTATTCTGGGGCATGTTTCTGTCTACCCTTTGTCCATTCACCTGTATTTGCCTTTTTAAAACTCTCCCTACTGTCTGCACTGCCTGTAGCTCTTGATATTGGATGTGTGTTGCTAAATGGTCTTAGCTTTATTTAGGCCCCATGTGTTAGGTTTATTTTATGTATTTGACCGGCTGGCGACATACATTCAATGTTCTGTTTTTTTGTGTTTTTTTTTTTCACAAGCAGTGCAGGCACGTCCTGAGAAAGCCTTGTTGCTGTCGGGACGTTAAGCAATGTACAATCAATCAATGTACAATCAATCTAAACCCACATAACTGTACCAAACCGGCCAACACTATACAAGCAAATTACTCTTAGCAACGTATACTGTCTTTAACTAAGCAACTATCAATACTACATATATAGAAACATACCTGAAATCTAGGCTTCAGAGTCTTGGAATACGGGCTAGGTATCTCAAACACATCTGTCCATGCAGACAGTTTAGCCCCGCACTAACCAAACTAGACCTCTGACAGACACAGCTTTTGCCTAAAACTCACTAAACAGAACTGACTCACCAAAACTCCGTGCTAACCATGTCTTACAGATTTCACGTAGAGCCTCATGCCACCCGGACTATCGGTACAAACAAACCGTTAACAAAAACCGTACCGTACTAACCCTAATGTATGAGCACTATGCACGAGCATAGAGCTTCATCACAGTGCCAGAATAGCTTGTCGCCTCCCCAAGCTATTCTGGCACAACCTTTCAACTATCATGGTCGATCAGTTTCTTGAACTGTTATGTCAGTAGAACTGCCAAATCTGGGAGTCTGAAATGTCGGAGAACAGCACTTTATTGCCAGTTTGAAACTGTACAACAAACGATTCTGGTATTTCACTATCACTCTCTTGTGTGCCATCTCAAAGCTGAGTTACTACAGCTTTTCAAGAACCACTGAAAAGACGAATTCAATTCAGTACGGCGGGGACGCCCACACATTCCGGGCTTCGGCAATTATTTCGCGTCTGACGGCCACCCGCGTTTTCTTTGCTGCCACATTCACTTTGTAGTTTATCTATGGGGATACACTTTGTACACACAGCTGACTAGGTAAAATATGTTTTCATTGATTTCTTACAACAATGCATGGGACTATAAGCATTTCTTGTGATTTTTAATTGCAATGGTAGGCCTACGCTGTTTACTAGCACCACTGATGGACTTTTTATACGGCTGTTAATGAGTGTAAACCTTTGGCCATTACAACACCACACACATTCATATGCTACAACATCAGCAACTCAGTACAGCAGAGCTAACAACAACAACAGTAACAACAGCAACACGAGCAGCTACACATAACCCAGAACAACAACAACAGTAGCAGAGCAACAACATCAACAACAAAAGTTTTCTACTACACACCGAAAGCGTGGGACCGTTTGAACAAACGTAACATATTTCTTATTATATACTGATGCGCAAAAGAAATGCGACATTTTCGGAACCAAAAATGTCGCATTTCTTTTGCTCGTCAGTATACATCTCATGATTTTGTCACAGCCCTCCTGGCGAATATGGAGTGTGTCGAGAATGAGTCCCTTCACGACAAGCTGCGTGCGTGTTTAGGGCTGTTCCTAAAGGAAGGTGTGAAGAGCCATCCTTGTCCGTAAGTAGCCTGATGTTAACCCATTAGCTGTCGGCAGCGCTTTTTTTGACCAGGTCAGTGATTCCTGTTAACCCGTAGTAACTCTCTACAGGAATCACGTCGACACTGAAAAGGCGCTACGACACTGAGCTAGAGGGTTAATCAGTATGCGCTGCTGTGTGATACTGGAACAATGCAATTAAAGGCGTTGGACGAGACACGTAAATGCAGCGATACAAAAATCCTAATCTAATCTATAAATATATAGTCCATACTGATGTTTCAGGCAATCAATCAATACAGTCATCTGTGGACTTCCAGGCATAACTTACGCATAATGGCCGTGAACGCTATATTCTACCGAATACGCTGAATGCCCACATTTTCAGTCTAACCAACTTGTGCGGAATCTAGAAAACGCAGTCAGCCACTGATATCGAGCTTTGCATGAACGGTGTTCCTTCTTTCTCACTCGCATAAACGTACTGAAAGCCGAAAGAAAAATGCGACAGTTCCCAGAGGTTCGAGCCTTAGTTTCTGGTCAAACACGGTTACACTCATTTAGTCCTGCGCCAACCACTTAGCAAGTTGCTACGCTATAATAGTCGCATGAGAGAGCTTAGTCCTTCGCCAGCCACAAAGCAAGGTGTTAGCGGAGCGCCTTGGTTAGTGCCTCAGTGGCGCAGGCGGACTAACTGAGCTCACTCATGCAACTGACCCCTGGCGATGGACTCTGTGTTATATAACTAACGCTGCTAAAATTACATTAGGGTTTGTTGCCGTGCTTGTATTTAGGTTGGTGGGTGTATTTAGGCTGTTGGCGTAATGATGATGTTTGACTGTTCCACTAGGGTCCTTGACGACGTGGTGTCGTGTTCAAAAATGGCCGCGAAAGAGGAATGTGGTAGCGGCGACGCAGCAAATTTCGTGGAGTCAGCTATGACGGCACTGTTAGAGCCAGAATTGGCACTTGCAGGCTGCAGCGGGAAGTAATACGTACGTATCTACTGGTAGAACAATTTTAATTGTAAACTACGTAGAGGTCGTGCGGTCCGGGCCATCTTGGCCGCGCCACTTGGCACAGCCTTCCGGCCCCTGTCCGGTGGAACTGTCAAACGCTCCCCTCCTCAGTTCAAATCACTTCTCACTGAAAACCCACTTCTACAATACTGCCTTTTACTCAGTAGTCCATTTCACCACTAGTATTACGTGTGTGTGCCGGACTGCCGGTGTGTGTGTGTGTGTCAGGCTGTGTGTGTGTGTGTGTGCGTGCGTGCGCGCGTGGCCTTGTGCCGCGTGTAGGCTGTGTGTTAGCTTTCTGTTTTCTTTGTATGTCAGCGCTTAGAACAACTTTTAGAATAAGCGCTTGACTCATTCTGCCCGCGACACACCACAGTAAGATATGACTCGACCACGATAGTTTACTGAGTCAAAGCTGGTCGGAATAGCTTGGCGTCTATGGAGTATGACCTGAACACTGATCAATTCGGCCGCACTGCAACTGTGCCACTTTGATTTACCAGGACCTTATAACGGACATGATATCTAAACAACTGAGCCTGTCGTGTTGCCTTGGCAACTGACGGAGGATGCTTCTGTTTCCAACGCGACTCAGTTGTAATAATGACCTGTTGAGTTGGAAGCAATTACGCAAAACTACTCAACATGTCATTATTACAAGTGAATTTCAAGGAAGAAACTTTTTCTATTTTATTGTCAACAGGGAGGATCGGATCGTGGAGACAGCTGCCAGAAAACTGAAGAACAGATTACCGCTTTAGCCGAGAGGCCGATGACGCCATTTAGTGATGTTCCACAATCGGGACGTCACTATAGTTGTGTTGTTGAAGTGTCCAGCTTCTCCCGATGTATGTAGTGGCGTAGTGACGTCTATGTAAATCGTTGTCATGAGTCGTGCTTTTTGATATGCCCACTGATTTTCAGTTCGTTTTGTAAGACGTCATAACGTCATTTGCAATTCACAGTGCATGGAGAGTCATCGTACTTTTTGATGTGTCCACTGTTTCAGTTGCAAATAAAACACCAGCAGTTTTTCTGAACCGCTGTTTATCGCGGATCTGAATGATTGTTCAGCAAGAGTATATTCCCGTCGTTTTGTTTAAATGTGTCTGGCGTATGGATATTGAAAAATTACAGCGAGTGTGTGTGTATGTGTGTGTGTGTGTGTGTGTGTGTGTGTGTGTGTGTGTGTGTGTGTGTGTGTGTGTGCGCGTGAGTTTGAGCACTAGTTTCAAAATTTTTGCACACTGAAAATTTGTATTTCTTATTTGATCGACTTGAAACTTGGTGACCACCTTTCAAGTGACTGACTGATTAAAATGATGGTGGAAAATGCAAAATCGGATAGAAAATGTAAAAGTTATATTCCTTTTTGTCTGCAAAAGTGATTGAATTTCTGATATGAGGATAAGAGGAAATTTTTTTGTTTCTGCGTTTTTTCCACTGTTTCCTTAATCGGAAATATACTGCATCTTCTCACAAACCATACTGTTCAAACAGTACACCTGAGAGAACCTTGGTTATTTAAAAAAATATATATATTTCTTGACTTTTGGTACTTGGTCCTACTGATATGGAAACTTTGGCCATTAGGGTTTCTATGAAATATAGGGTTTACAATGTTTGAATATGTTCATCGGATGCACTTTGATGATCTGCTTAAAATGATGGTGAAAAATGCCAAATCGGATGGAAATTGTAAAAGTTATATGCCCTTTTGTCTACAAGTCAAAATATATAGTGATTGATTTTCTGATATGAGGAAAAAAATTGTTTCTGCGTTTTTTCCACTTTTACCTAATCATAAATATACTGCATCTTCTCACAAACCATACTGTCCAAATAGTACACCTGAGAGAACCTTGGTTATTTAAAAAAAAAAATATTTCTTGACTTTTGGTACTTGGTCCTACTGATATGGAAACTTTGGCCATTAGGGTTTCTATGAAATATAGGGTTTACTATGTTTGAAGTATTTTCATCAGATGCACTTTGATGCGCTGAACATTTTGATGCAAGCTAAATTTATGTGTGGTGAATTGGAGGAAAATTATTGAATTGGAAAGGTGACCTGACAAACTTTTAGAAAAAAAATAATTAAAAAAAATAACGATGGCATATTTAGAGATGCTTTTTACATATATCGACGGAAATAGTACAGCCGCAGTATGGGTATGAAAATGGGAATGATTGAACATAAAATACGGACATGAGAAAGGATAATGTGTTTTTTCCCTGTTTTTTTTTCAAGGGCGATAACACATGTTTAAATTGGAATACAAAAGTTTTATTTGCATTTCCGGATTTTTTGTACTTGATCTGCTTAAAATGATGTTGAAAAATGCCAAATCGGATGGAAATTGTAAAAGTTACAGGTCCTTGCACCTGCAAGTCATAATATAAAGTGATAAAATTTCTGATATGAAAAAACAACAACTTTGTTTCAGTCTTTTCCCCCCTGTTTTCTTCATCAGAATATACTGCATCGTTTCACAAACCATGATGTCCAAACAACGCACCTCAGAAAAGCCTGGTTAATTTTTTTAAAATATTTTTGTGATTTTTGGACTTAGCACAGTTTCTAAATTTTTGCACACTGAAAATTTGTATTTCTTATTTGATCGACTTGAAACTTGGTAAGCACCTTTCAAGTGACTGATTGATTAAAATGATGGTGAAAAATGCCAAATTGGATGGAAATTGTACAAGTTATACGCCTGTTTGCAAGTCATAATAATTATATAGTGATTGAATTTCTGATATGAGGGGGAAAAAATTGTTTCTGCGTTGTTCCACTGTTTCCCTGAACAGAAATATACCGCATCTTATTACAAACCATGATGTCCAAACAGTACACCTGAGAGAACCGTGGTTGTTTTGTTTTTTAAAAATATTTCTTGACTTTTGGTACTTGGTCCTACTGATACGGAAACTTTGGCCATTAGGGTTTCTATTTAAAAAGGTGTTTACAATCTCATGCAGTTTGATGAGCTGAACATTTTGATGCAAGCTGATCTATATGTGGTGAATTGGAGGAAAATTACGGCTTGGTTAATTTTTCTTAATTTGTTTAGTGAGTTTTGGACTTAGCACAGTTTACAAATTTTTGCACACTAAAAATTTGCCATTAGTGTTTCTATTAAATATAGCCACACACACACACACACACACACACACACACACACACACACACACACACACACACACACACACACACACACACACATACACACACACACACACACACACACACACACACACACATTCAGTCCAGTGGAATGGAGACTTGAGCGGATACACTGTGCCACTATAGTCACTTCTCCTACTGTTTCATGGTTAGGGCCTTTTCAGCCTTTCCCTCTGTTACTATAAACATCCGGTGCGGCCATGTGGTCATCCCTGCTGGACACTGACCGCGCCCGCATTGAAAGGAACAGCTGGAGAGGGTTACGTTTGGCATAAAGGGCAGGATCTCATGAGCCCCTGTGACTTTAGGGGCTAATGTGAATCTATTTCTTTCAGGCAAAGCGGGGCAGCCATATGACACTAAAAATACATATACACTCAAAGCAAAAGTATTGTATCAACTGTAGATCATTCTAAGCATATTAAATAAAATGTTTATACTGAAATATTTTTTTAAAAATATTTCACTTTAAACAAAATACAGTAGTAAAATATCAATTGCTATAATATCACATTTTTTAAAAAGTCATGAGAAGAGAGTTAAAAACAAAATGTTGGACAGTGTCGTTAGCAATGGAGACAGCAATCGCTTTGATGACTTGAAAAGGCTGAAAATGTGAGAAAGGAAGGCCTCTAAATAAAAATAGAGTTTACAGTGACCTTTGGGGAATGGTTTACATTACATCTAATGACTCCAGCACTGCCAGGGAGGGGTAGAGCCACAGAGCAAACCGCGACTAGCTTCCATTAAGCGGCTGGACTTGGTCAGCTGCGGCGCGTGCCCACGATCAGTTGCTAATGATACGTTTGACAGTGTTTACAACAAACCAGGGTTTCCTAAAGGGACGCTTGTTATCATATGTTCTAACACCTAAATTATGTTGTGTACCTGTTTTGTTACCTAGCTTCCTGTTACCTGGGCATTCTCCCGATGAAGCCCTCGCTGAGAGGGCGAAAATTTGTGACTGATACGTGTGTGCGCGCACTCCTATAGGAACAAGCAAGTAAACGATCTTGGGTGACTTTACTTCATGGTTGGACGAGTTGACTCCTGCCGTGGGCGACTTGACCCATTACTCTGGCGACCTTACTGCTAACTTTGGCGAGTTGACTCGTACCTTGGGCGAGATAGCGCATGGGCGAGTTTGCATATAGGCGAGTTGACCGGCAACCCATTCAAAGACGCAATACAATACAATACAACTTTATTGTCTGTTCGAGGCAGCGCACGACAGAAATTTGCCTTTCGGCTCGTCATAAAACAAGAAAACAAGACACAAATAAACACTACAAGAACATTAAAATTATCATTGCATCACTGAAGTCAAGAACAGTGCATGGCAGGCCGGCCCAGGAGGCCTGGTCCATAACCAGATTGACTTCATCTTGCTGCCTCGACGATTCAAATCCAGCGTTAACAAAGCACAAACGAGGTCCTTTCCTGGCGCTGATATTGGCAGCGACCATAACCTCGTCCTTACTAGCCTCAAGTTGAAGCTGGCATTGAAACGAGATAGCAAGAGCCCTCGCATCAGATTCGACCTCCAGAAGCTAAAGAGACCCGGAAGTAGAAGAGCTCTTCCAAGCCCAGGTGGGAGGCAGATTTGCAGCCTTGGCTACTTTGGACTGTGACGTAGACACCCTTGCTGGAAATATAAAAGAGGTGTTACTTTCTACAGCAGAAGAAGTGCTGGGGAAGCAGAGGAAGCGCAAACAGCCCTGGGTCACCGATGACATCCTCGATCTCTGTGATGAGAGGAGAGCCTGGAAGAAAAAGAGAGGCCAAGACCTCACCGCATCAGCAAACAAGTACAGACTTGTCAACAAGAAGATCAGGAAGAGGATGAAAGAAGCCAAAGAAGATTGGATTGAAGACCAGTGTTGTAGCGTGGAAGAGGGCATGGCAAACGGCAACAGCAAGAAGGCTTATGAAACGCTAAGGACCCTCACCAAGACTCAACGGCATCGAAGACAGCAGCGGCCAACTCCTTACGGAAAGCACTGCTGTACTAAACAGATGGACTGAGTACTGCCGAGACTTATATAACTACAAGGCTGAGCCAGACACCAGCATCCTCCAAAACAACCAGGCTGGGGCCAGGAAGGCTGAAGACCTGCCAGTGTTAGCTGAAGAGGTGGAAGCAGCCGTACGCGGCCTGAAGGGAGGAAAGTCTCCAGGTGTAGACAACGTACCTGCTGAACTGTTGAAACATGGAGGAGAAGTAACAACGAAGGTCCTCACTACACTCTGTCAAAAGATCTGGGAGCAAAAGAAATGGCCAGTAGAATGGACACAGTCTCTAGTGATCCCGCTCCCCAAGAAAGGAAACCTGAAACAGTGCCAGAACTACAGAACTATCAGTCTGATAAGTCACCCTAGCAAAGTAATGCTTAGAATCATTCTCAACCGCCTCAAAACTTTCGCCGAGGAACTGCTGGCAGAAGAACAGGCTGGCTTCAGAGTTGGAAGAAGCACTGTAGAGCAGATTTTCAACTGCCGCGTCCTGATCGAGAAACATCTGCAGCATCAGCGCGAACTCTACCACAACTTCATTGATTTCAGGAAAGCATTTGATCGCGTCTGGCACGACGGACTCTGGCAAGTCATGAGATCGTTCAACATAGAGGAGGGACTGATCCAAATGATAGAAGCGCTTTACAAGAACGCCTGCAGCGCGGTTCTACTTAACAATCAGTCAGGCGAGTTCTTCAGGACGACGATCGGTGTCCGTCAAGGATGCCTGCTCTCTCCTGTCCTTTTCAACATATTCCTGGAGAAGATCATGCAGGAAACCCTCCACGACCACCATACTTCAATCTCTATTGGTGGCAGATCCCTGTGCAATCTTCGATTCGCAGACGACATTGACCTCATGGCAGGCAGCAATAGTGAGCTCCAAAACCTGACAGACAAACTTTCAAGTAGCGCAGGGTCTTATGGCATGGAGATCAGTACGGATAAAAGCAAAGTGATGATCAACACCACAAGCGACAGCAGCAGCAACATTCACATGAACGGCCAGAAGCTAGAAGAGGTCAATAGCTTCAAGTACTTGGGAGCCACCCTGTCCAAAGACGGTAGTTGCATAGCAGAGATCCGTATCAGGATAGGTACAGCAACATCCGCAATGGCCAGGCTGGACAGGATATGGCGAAGTAACTCCATCAGCTTCACCATCAAGTACAGGCTTTACAAGTCCCTCGTAGTGTCTATTCTACTCTACGGCTGTGAGACTTGGACACTGCTTGCAGACTCAGAAAAGAAAATCCAGGCCTTTGAGAACAAGTGCCTGAGGAAGTTGCTCCGCATCTCGTACCGCGAGCACAAGACCAACGAATATGTACGGAGCATCGTCACTTTCCTGGTGGGCCCACATGAACCCCTTCTGGCAACCGTGAAACGGCGCAAGCTTGCTTGGTTTGGCCACGTGACCCGACACAACACCCCTTGTCCAAGACTATCCTCCAAGGCACTCTCGAAGGAAGTCGTCGGCGAGGTCGTCAGAGAAAGAGTTGGGTCGCAAACATAAAAGAATGGACCGAACTCGAGATGCCAGACTTGCTTGCCACCGCCCAAAATAGAACTCAGTGGAGAGCACTGTCTGTTGCTGCTGCCTTTCAGTCCCCCCAACGCCCAGTTCGGGCAAGGGACTGATGATGATGAAGATGCATCACTGAATAGGCCGCACAGGCCAACAGGGCTACTAAGCAATCTGTCACAACTTGTGAGGTAATGTTAAGTAGATCACACATCATATATCACGTCGTTATAAGCAAAATTTCAAAATCGAGACAGCAGTTGGAATAAAAGACTTCTTAAAAACATTCTTTTTTCGCACTTGTGTATGTCATTTGAAACGTCTCAGTGCCTACTGATGGTAGCATTTGAAACTGATCAAATAGTGGCCCGGGTGACGAAGACGAGATCACTGACAATGCTAGCAGCTTTCCTTCTGACAGCCCTATGGTACAGATCATCTAATGGATACTGTCCTAGGCCAATGATCTTCCCAGATGTCCTGACGATAGTCACAGTCTGCGGCCCCTCGGTGTTTTTCATACTGAGCATACCAAACAGTGATGTTAAAAGTCAGTATGTTTTCAATCAGGCTTTTATAAACGGACTCTAACACCTTGAAACTGCGGACATCAAAACTTCTCAGTTTCCTAAGAAGGTACAGGCGTTGGTTTGCTTTTCATCGATGTTTCCAGTGAAAGACATACTGGCCACAACTGTGCCAAGGTATTTAAATTCAGTGACCACTTCTACGGGTTAATTATTAATTGAGACAGCTAAAAAAAATATCATCAACTTTTCTGTCATCAATGACGAGCTCCTTGGTTTTCTGTACATTCATTTCCAGAAAACAGTCTTATGTAGTATGCCCGGCCTATACATCATGTAAGTGCTCACGATCACTGCCACGGGTCCATCATACTGCACAAAAAAGTCCCCTATCAGCGGTTCCTTCGTGGGAAAGGCAGTTAACAATTAGTAACTGTGCCCACAGACGAACCGTCGGCGATGCCAATGACTTCTTTCTTGTAGCGGATTACTTGTCATGGTCAACTAACTCTCTTTGATGAAACAATCGTCTGCTACACTATCAGTTGCTCAGGGGAGAGAACGTCCATGAAAGAATTTGTCTCCCTTGATAGTCTAAACTTCCGGTGGTGAAAATTTGCTTTCGAGACCTGTCAAACAAGCCGTCCACAAGAACACTTGAGTTTCACTAGAAGTATTTACATCTGCGTTAAAAACGAAAACTTTCGTCCTCTACAAAATTCGTTACGGGACAGTTTTGATAGGTAAGCTACTGTACTGTTTCTGTTTGAGTCGCAGACTTGAAATCCTGCAGATGTCTCTTCTTCTTCTAGTTCTAGTTTCCCTGCCACGGTCAACCAATTGACCATTATTGCTGGGTTGCTGGTGGTGCGCAGCTAAAAAAAAAAAAAAGTAACTAACTTACTTAATATATATGGTTGCTAATTTTGGAAACTGGGGAAGGGTCAAGGGTGAGTGGATTTCGGGAGAGGGGGGGGGGGGGGGTGGAGGGAGAAGGTGGGAGCCAGTTAGCTCCGGCTAGGGCTGCCTGGCTTACCATAACGGTCTCCGGGGTTTAAACCCCGACCAGTATAGCCCTAGCCATCATCAGTTTTGGCTTGTATAGTTTCTACTGCTCTAGTTTATATAACTGTAACAGCTGATGCAGGTGGTAAATCGTCCTCACCAGCTTGTGGTCTGGTCCAGTACGCTTTCATTGTGACAACCAACTTTTCATTCTGTTGCGTTTTACATGTAAACTTTTGTTCTTTTGTTGTTGGCATTAATTACTTAATTGTGCTGACGTGGTCACTATAGTATACTTTTTAGGACACCGTCCCCATGTACACTGTTCGAGTGTTAAACTGTCCAGAGGTACACTGTCTTGTGTTCAACTGTACACGGTGAACGCTGTCCGGTGTCAATTTGTATCAAGCTATTCAAATCTCACTTTCAGTGAGAGGGCTCTCTAAACGTGTCGCAGAACCACCAGCTGTGTGGAGAATTGGCATAGATCCACATTATCCCACACATGGCGTAAGGGCTCATGACAATCATTTAGACTCCAGAAGTATTTTAGGGTGTATTCTTACATTTGTATATGTAATAATAATAATGCATAGCATTTATATGGCGCATTTCTCATATTTATAATATAACTCAATGCGCAGAATGTAGCCGCGAACTGAACCCAACAAGCACGCTCACGTGAATCACACGCATTCACTCAAACACTGTACGTAAACACAGAACATTCACGTGGTGCTAAGGGCAAGCTCAAGCGAGCTACACGGTATTTGGAAATCGTTTTGTATTTGAAATTTTATTAAGTTGGCTGAAACTGATACCAAAGTGGAGGGGGAGGAAGAGCCGGAGTACCCGGAGAAAGAACCCCCGACGGTCCGCCCGAATTAACGGTGACACTTACTAGAGGAGAAAAATCCGACGCCGGAACCCGGAATCGAACCTCGCACCTTTAGCATTGGTGGCAGGCGCCTTAACCACCGCGCCACGGACCGCCCCATGTATGGTGTGTGCGAATTTTGATTGCAAACAAATGCAACCAATCATCAGTGTTTTTCAGCAGGGTTCAGACAGAACTGTTTGGCTACAAATGCTTATGATAATCTATTGCCTCCTACCCTGGTGACTGGCGTTGGCTGAGTGAGTGAAAAATGAAAATCAGGCTATCACAAGAAGAATAGATGCTCATGTGCTAGCTTTGCTGTTGAGATCTGGAGTATTTGTCATTGGTGTCTGAATACAGATCTATGCCCTTTGCAAACTTGCGTGAGCACAATTTTGATTGTGAAACGAAACTTCTCAGTCTCAATGAGACGCACAGATCCTCGCTGTGTGTACAGACTTTGGCTGGCTGGCTTTGTTTTACTTAGACTAGACACAATTTATCTGATTAACTCTATTGGCCTGTGGAGACATATAATATCTTCATAACCACTGTGCGTTTCAGCCTACTCACTTACTGTCGCCCACGTCATAAACTGGCACATGAGGATCTGTGTCTCGCTGAGAGTAGTTCTTTGCTCAGAATAACCATGCTCACGCCATACATTTCCAGAGGCTTAGATGATAATGGACCTGTACAAACAGGAGAACATCATATTTATCCTCAGGTGCCAGCTATAATGACGTGGGCAACAGTGACTGAGTGGGCGTACTGCTGAAACGCACAGTGGTTATGAAGATCAATGTCTCCACAGGCCAATAGAGAATCAGATAAATTGTATCCAGTCTAAGTAAAACAGCCGGCCAGAGTCTGCACACACATCAAGGGGTGCTTCCCGCCAAAACAACTGAGGTGTGATTTTTCTTTGTGCACTGCTTTGTCTACTTTGAACCCCAGACACCACTGAGTACAAATCCTCATGATCCTTGTAGCCTGATTTCAGTGAACTCCTGCTGCAAAAGTCGGAGCATGAGGATCTGTGCGTCTCATTAAGACTGAGAAGTTTCGATTCACGTTCAAAATTGTGCTCACGCAAGTTTGCAAAAAGGGCATTTCAAGAGCAAAACTAGCGCATGAGCATCTATTCTTCTTGTGATAGCTTGATTTTCGTGTTTCACTCCTTCAGCAAATGCCATTCACGAGTGTAGTACTTAGTAGGCAATAGATTATCATTAGCATTTGTAGCCAAACAGTTCTGTGTGAACCCTGCTGAAAAACACTGATGAGTAGTTGTGTTTGTTTGCAATCATTAATCGCAATACAGCAAAACACCATACAGTAAGAATACATCCTCAAATACTTCTCGAGTCTCAATGATTGTCATGAGCCCTTACGCCATGTGTGGGATAATGTGGATCTATGCCAATTCCCCACACGGCGACACATTTAGCGAGCCCTCTTGATGAAAGCGAGATTTAAATAGCTTGATATAAATTGACACCGGACAGCGTACACCGTGTACAGTTTAACACAAGATAGTGTACCTCTGGACAGTTTAACATGGTGCCCTAAAAAGTATACTATAGTGACCACTTCAGCCTTAATTGTTCATTATTCTGTGGCAACAGACATAATGAGCATTACAGTATAATGTCTCTGTTGCAATGAAATCACAATACCTATTCCTTGTTTTGTGACTTTTTCAGTCAGAGACATCAGAAATGTTAGGCTTGTGTCAGGTACTGTGTGACTGTGATACACTTTGTTTTGATTCAGAGACATAAGAAATGTTAGGCATGCATCAGGTACTGTGTGACTGTGATACAATTTGTTTTGATTCAGAGACGTAAGAAATGTTAGGCTTGTGTCAGGTACTGTGTGACTGTGATACAGTTTGTTTACACATCATTAACTCATTGCATCCTGAGGCTGATTTTGTAAAATTTGCTCATAGTCTTATGAAAGCTACATTACAGATTCAGTGATAGATCAACTGTTTAAGTTTACGGGTGGTGACAGAATAGCTTGGCACCAGAGGCGCCAAGCTGTTCTGACACTACCCTTGAACTATCAGTCAAATTCATTTCAAGCAGTGAGTGTATCAGGATGATAAGGATTAAGTACAATTCAGGTTTTGTGTGATACAGTTTGTTTACACTCCAGTTAGCATGTACAATTTGTGTCAGGGGTGTGGATGCAATGGCGCTGACAGTGGAGAAAGTTCTGGGTGATGCCTGTATGCTAATCACACGCTTAAAGGATCAGGATCGACAGGCAGACACACTCATCTCCACCACCCAGGTCCTCAACAAACGCATTGAGGCCATGAAACTGGTGAGCGTGTAGATCTATAGGTCTGTATGGCCTAACACAAAATAATGTGCAGTGGATACAAGAGGTCTGCAGAAGACATTACACTTCACAATAAAATTCACACATTGAGTCCTAGGTTCAACTTCTGAAATTTGGGACCTGCAAAATTCCCAGATTTGATATATATATATATATATGGTCTCTGAAGACTATGCTTACCAATACCAGTTCAGAAGATAGATTGATCATGATAGTTCAAAGGTGGTTTCAGAATACCTTGGAACCAAGAGGTGCCTAGGTGTTCTGGCAAAACCCTTGAACTAGCTATCACAGTCAATCCATCATCGGTGGTATTGTGTATCGCTGATAAGAGGTGAACAAGTTAATGCACCTGTAATTTTACCTCCAGGCCACATCTCCCAATTTTAGAGGTGTCACCTTACAATTATATACCAGTTGCAGGAGATGGATCGGCCATGACAATTTAAGGTACCTTTGAATTATCATGGTCATTTCATCTCCTGCTGTAGTGCGTTGGGGCTGAATTGGTTAATCGTTGATACGTATTTCCGAAAATGCTGAATTCAGTATTGTTTCCTTTGTTTTGTTCATCACTGAATGACTTGAAAGACATTATTTGTTTTCTTACTGTATAGTTGGTAGATGATGGAGAATTGCACAGTTGGTATTAATTTTTCCAGCTTTTTCTGTTCTTACGGGTGCTTCCATGCTGGCATCTGCCTTTTAATTGCACGTGGCCAACCTGGGTCATAGTTTGAGCCTGGAAATTCCTCATGTTTTTGTGAAGACTTGACTGTCAGTTAATGAATTTTGCTACATCATATGTCTAATACTATATAAGCAACGCGTATCGATAAAGTCTACGCCTAGTGTCGTAGATGACAGGTGTTTGAACAGGTATTTTTCAAGCATCTGTTTTAAGACAGGGTGTCCAGAGCTGATGTATATGTAGACCTAATGACAAAAGAAACGCATGAGCTAGATACACAGAAATCTTTTATGTAATGAAATGTACGTCTTAAGACGCATTGGCATTTTTACATCATGTAATGTTCTAGGCATGACATTATAAAGACATACTTTTGTTGTACAGTGCAGGGTTTGCGTGTCGTGTGTGTGTGTATAAGGTGGAGGTGGATGGGGGGAGCAAATGACTGCATGAGATGACAGAAGGGCAGGGCACAATGTTCTCGGCTCTTCTGCACATGCTCGGACGTAACAAAGCAAACAAAAATCCTGCTCAAGGCCAGTCTAGTAATTATCAGACAGAAGAATAATTACTGCTAGTTACATTTGACACGTCGTTTCTCTGCATCTTCAATCTTTTTAAAAAAAAAATTCACGTAGCATTAAATGATCACATTTGTCGCTACATTGCGTACTATCTGATTACAATGTCGTACTTAACACAATGACGTGAAGTCAGGAACCTTCCCATGATGCCAGCCTGATTTTTGTTCTATGAAGTCTGCGTACTTGTTTTTTATGTCACTACGGAACCTTCAAGCTAAAGCAATTAAACATAACGCGTCGAATAAAGTTACAGCATGTTACTACATGTGTGAAACGTGTTACATACTTGTAGTAATAGACTTGTGGCTACACACATATGAAGACACCACAGGGGAGATCGGAGATGGTTCTGCTATGTTAGTTCTAGGATAGTGCCAGGTTAACTTGGAGCCTCAGGGCTGCAAGGTATTTTTGGCACCACCATTAACCTTTTGGTCTATAGTGCTTTTTGTCTAGGTGATTCCTGCAGAGAATTACCTAGATAAAAAGCGCTACAAACAGCCAAAGGGTGAAATTATCATGGTTGATCTGTCTCATAAACTGGCATGTAGTCTTCAGACAACTACGCCCAAATGCAGGAATTTTGACCCAGTGACTCAGTGTGTTAACTCATTCGGGACATGCCTCCTCAGGATTTGCGGCTTTAAGCTGCGTATCCTGAGGCGGCACATCTTGAATGAGTTAACTCTTTGGTTGTCCATAGCGCTTTTTGTGAAGGTGATTCCTGGCAAAAAAAGTACTATGGACTTCTAAGGGGTTGAGAAGTTTTTCTTCTTCAACACAGTACCAGGATGACATCACAGAGCTGAATGAGATGGCCAAACATCGCCCCCGCTCGACCCTGGTGATGGGCATCGCGCAGGAGAACCGACAGATCCGCGAACTGCAGCAGGAGAAACGGGAGCTTCAGATGGCCCTGGAGGAACACCAGTCCGCACTGCAGCTTATCATGCACAAGTACCGTCAGCATACCATGCATCTTCTGCACGCAAACAGGGTGGACACCACTATTGCGCAGCGACAGACAAGATCTAAGGTGAGACAACAAGGGTCTAAATCATTACTTTCTGAACAAGGATGCAGTGTAGGCAGGCATTCAGAACAGAAAAGTAGGATCACAGTGTGACAGTGAAAGCATGCTGAAAATATTTTTTGAAAGTTCTTTTTTCTTCTTGGAACTTTGGAAATTTCAGTTCTATAATTATTAATGCTGGTCCCCCCCCCCCCCCGTATGTTTGTTAACCTTTTCAGCCCCAAGGTCCCATTTCTCAAAGTTTGGAGGTGTTGCCTAACGACTATGTACCAACTGCAGGAGATGGGTTGACATAATTCAAGTGTAGTGCCAGATTAGCTTGGTGCCTGAAGGCGCCAAGCTAATCTGGCACTACCCTTGAATTATCATGGTCAGACCATCTCCTGCTGTAGGGACTCGGGGCTAAAAGGGTTAAAAGCATTTATCATGGGGTTGTATCCTAAGTGTCTTCAAGTTGAGATTCAGTCTTTTTGTTCCGTCCCACATATGTTTTACAAAATAAATTTCCATGAACCAGCTAGGGCTCTGAGCTAACTGAGTTTGTGCAGTTTGAACTTTGTCAGTCCAGGGCCCATATGTATATTACACAGATCCACTGCCCTGCAGGGAATCTAACTGTGTGTATGCCCAGCGCTGAGTAACTCCCTTGGTATGTGTACTGTTCTACCAACGCTAGCCTCACCTACTGGTTGTGAGTAATTCTGTAGCAGACAGTCAGTACTTACAAATATCCAGAACATTTGAGAGCCATACTCCATGCATCTGTATTCCCTAAAAGCAGTTGTCAC
Source organism: Semisulcospira habei (assembly GCA_036245525.1). Taxonomy (NCBI): domain Eukaryota; kingdom Metazoa; phylum Mollusca; class Gastropoda; family Semisulcospiridae; genus Semisulcospira; species Semisulcospira habei. Next base: position 93,030,670 of record BTPG01000006.1, read on the forward strand.
AGCCCTAATACACAGGTGCACTTGGCTGTACAGTATGCAGGCTGTCAAATGTATCGTCCAGTTATTTGTCAGAATCATCTGCTACAGGATGCACTCATTTGTATGCTGATAGGGGTTCACTTGTGACTGCAGTGTATCTCATAGTCTGCATGCACTGGACATGACTCTGAGTGCTTTTTATAGGCCCGGGGCTGACGGAGTTCAAACTGCGCCAACTCAGTGAGGGGTTTGACCAGCTAAGCGGTAATGTATACCAGAGCCCTAGCTGGGTCATGGACAGTTTTTCAAAAACATGCATGGGACGGAACAAAAGGACTGAGTCTCAACTTTAAGAACAGAGTGCATACATGTAGTCATTTCAAACACCCTTGTCCTGAAAGGGGAATACTCAAAACTAGTATTACGATGCATTAGTACTTTGTACACACACCTACATTTATTTGTTGCAATGGATACAGTTCTTCTAGATGGTCTTAACCCCTTTACTGTTAGTGGCCATGAACAAAATCGCTGAAACCATAGCATGCTTGTAGCACAGTGACTGACCTGTGTAAGTATCGTATGTACTAGTATGAGCCAGCACAAGGCACAGAACCTCATGAGCCCCTGCAGTTGCAGGCCCTCATGAGGGTCTGTGCCTTTTGCAGTCAAGTGTTGTTCATCACGTGCCAGCAGTGAAGAGGTCAATCACTTTTCTGTTGCTTGATCAGTTCAAAGCCACACCTGTGCTAACTGATAGTTGGGCAGTTTTTGAAATTTATCTCTGTGACAGGAGGAGGTGTGCCGGCTGCTGGACAAGGTGGAGGAGATGGCCGGCGTGATGCAGCAGGCGGTGCGGCTGGACGACCAGCAGGCCGGCAAGCTACAGGAGCGCATTGCCCGCCTGGAGGTGGAGAACCAGACACTCCGGCAGCTGCTAGAGATCTGCACGACTGCCAACCACCCCATCCTGCAGCACGATAGTGAGTCCGACATGGTCAGCAGCGCCAACTCCACCGCAGACAGTCAGAAACTCCAGGACTCTATGTCCGCCAGCTTCACGGAGAATAAATCATAACGTGTGATAGTTACCCAGTTAACCCTTAGCTGTCGGTAGTGCTTTTTGTGGAGGTGATTCCTGTCGGAATCACCTCCACAAAAAGCACTACCAATGGACATGCAGCCACTGACACTGTGAACGGTACCAGTGGCTGCATGCGCAAGGGGGTATGTTTCTTGTTTGTCACAGTTTTGTTGTTCTACAATCCAAATGTAGATCTGATGGAATAGTTGGTTCATTTTCTCAATTTGTTAATTATAACTTCTGAAGATGATCCCTGTTTGTGTGACGTCTGCAGCGGACATCTTTCCCCATCTTTTTGTATTGATTTGTGGCGATATATATCAGATTTTATTTCTTTTGCATCTACAATTCTTTGAAATGAAGATGCAGTACAATAATGTAAAAAACCCACAAGTTTGGAGAACACTTCTGCCGTGTCAGAAACTGTTGCAAGTCACTGTTCTGCAACAAAATTAGTAATTCCCTAGGTATTGGTTTCAAACATGTAGGAGAGAAATATTACGAAATATTCATTTTTCTCTAAAAGGTATTTTTTCGAAAAATACTTACCGATGACATGACTACATGGGAATGTCTACTTCTAGGCTCAATTTTAGCCTACTTGCCCGTTGTGTGCCCACACAACCCGAGAGGCACTCGGGGAACCCCCCCAGAGGGGCCGAGAGTTATCTCCCCATACCCGCCTTACCAGATCCGGTCACGAGACCGTTCAGTCTGATACTTCGCTCGAAAGCGGCAAGCGGGGCAGGAGGGAGGGTCATCCGAGTCATGTCATCGGTAAGTATTTTTCGAAAAAATACCTTTTAGAGAAAAATGAATTTGTTTCCTCAAAAACATTACCGATGACATGACTACATGGGAGAATTGCGAAGAGGAGGAGGGTGCCGCCCAAACCCCCTTAACAGAACAGCGCCGTTCTCCCCGTCGCACACTCCCGACAATTTTAGCGAAGTGCATACCTACGGTGCCGGTGGCACCGGGAGGGAGTGTTGCGCCGCGGCGATGTCCCCCACCAGTGCGAGGTTTCTCTCTGGCTAGCCAGGTCCCGGAGGTAGAAGCGGGCAAAGACCGGCTCGGTTTTTCAGCCCACGGCTGCCACGATGTCCTTGACAGCGCAGTTTCGATCAAACGCGACGCTCGTGGCCATAGCTCGTACCTCGTGTGCGTGAATGTGCAGCCTCTTCGCTCCCTGAGGGAGATCTCCTGATAAGCGGAGCGTATGACCCAGCGGAGCCAGGAAGAGATCGTCTGGACTGTAATGTCACGCCAGTTGGGTCTTAGAGGTAGGAAGAGGTGCGCCCGTCCCCTGAGGACGGGCCTAGATCGCCGCAGATAGCTTTTAAGGGCGCGCACGGGAACCTGTAGCCTGGTCTCCTGGGACCGGGGTCGGTCTCTCATCGGCCTAATGGTGATCACCTGAGGCGGAGTTAAAGGAGACCTGTTCTTCGCCCGAAAGGGTCGGATCCGTGCGCAGCTAGACGGAGCCGTCTGTACGGAACTGCAGACAGGAAGGGCATGCCGAAAGCGCATGTAGCTCGCTCGCACGCGAAGCGGCAGCAGGGCCAGCAGGAAACCAGTCTTGTGTGTCAAGTCCGCGAACTGGGCCAAAGGGAAAGGTTCGAAGCGGGCGGAGTTCAACCACGTGAGCACCCAGGGTAGGCCCAGCGAGGAATGAGCGAGTGGAGTGTCGGGCGCTGTAAGCCGAAGTGTCCCATAAGGTCGGCTAGGTCCTTGCAGGCGCCCGGATCGGGTCGTCCCAGGTGACGAAAGGTGTCCGCAATCCTGGACAGGTAACCGCGTACCGTGATGGGTGCTAGGCCTTGGTCTCGGAAGAGCCAGAGAAAGCAGTCCGCCCGCTGAGGATGAGACAGATCCGTGGGCGTAAGGCCGTGATCGGTGCACCAGGAACAGAGGACTCGCCACTTTCCCTCGTAGACTCGAAGGGTCGATGGCCTACGGGCCGCAGCGATCGCCTCCTTTGCTGCTCCGAGGGCTTGCCGCACAACCTCCAGGCGTGACGGAGGAGTCGCTCCGAGCAGAGGTGGAACAGCGGCTGGCGCGGTTGTTTGAGCATGGTCCGCGCTCTTTTGTTTTTTTTTTTTTTTTTTTTTTTTTTTTTTTGGGTGGGCAGCTGCCGGGGCGGGTCCGTGGCGAGGCTGAGCCGGTCGGTGGTCCAGGAGCGGTTCCAGGCGAACGGCGCGACCAACAGGAGGATCGCCGAACAGCCCCGCAGTTTGATGAGGACTTTGGGAACGAGGACGGTAGGGGGGTAGGCATAGGCCACAAGGCCGTCCCAGGGAATGGAGAGCGCATCGACAGCCCAGGCAAGGGGGTCGGGAATCGGGGAGACGAAGAGGGGAAGCTGGTGGATCCACCTCGTGGCGAACAAGTCGACCTGGGGAGTCTCCCTTTCGTAGCGGGCGCAGATCATCCGAAAGATGTCCTGTCGCAGGGTCCATTCCGTGTGTAGGAGCTGGCCGCGGCGAGCCAGAGCGTCGGCCAAGACATTCAGGTGTCCGGGAACGTGCCAGGCTCGAAGGATAAAGCCCCGGTCCTCGCACCAACGCATCATCCTGTAGAGGAGCATACACCGGTCGGGGGAGTGTGTGTCCCGTTGCTTCTGGATGTAAGCGACCACCGTCGTGTTGTCCGAAAGCACGAGAAGTTCCTGGTGACGGAAGAGGTCCTCCCAGACTTGAAGGGCTTGCCAGACAGCCTGTAACTCCAGCCAGTTGCTGTGGGTGTGCGCCAAGTCTGAGGGCCAGAGGCCCGAGGTCGCGAGGAACCGCGGCAGGGGATGCACCCCCCATCCCGAAAGGCTGGCATCGAAGCCAAGAGTGATCTGCGGCTGGGGAGAGGCCAGGGGAACTCCCGACGCTAGCCCTGTAGGGTCGGTCCACCAACGAAGGTGCGGATGGAGCATCTGGGACACTGGGGCCGCGGTCGTCAAGTCTCCGGAAGACGGACGCCAATGGGGAAGAAGATGCAGTTGAATCGGCTGGGAGTAGAGACGCCCTAGTGGGAGAAGATCCGCTGCGGCGTTCATCAAACCCAGCAACTGAAGCCAGACTCTGGCGGGGGCTGTCTCCTCCCGAGCTAACTGGTCGGCTAGATCCGCAATCTTCTTGATCCGGGGGGCCGGAAGGCGAACCGAGTTGAGGTTGGTAGCAAATTCCATACCCAGGTGCACAAACCGGCGGGAGGGAGGGAGATCCGACTTGCCGTCGTTTGCTATGAAGCCCCAGGTGTGCCAGGAGGTGCAGGTGCGCATCTCTGTCCGTGGCTAGCGCGGTCTCCGATTAGTTGCGCAACAGGAGGTCGTCCAGGTAGTTCGACGTCGGACTGGGGGAGGACTGTCGGGCTAAGGCGACTACGGCGTCCCTCAGCGGAGTGGAGGCCCCGAGGCTGAGGTTGAGTCCGAACGGTAATCCTACCGAAGGTGCTCGAGCGGTGCGCACTAGTGTCCTGAACTGAAAGTGGAATGGCAGGAGCCGTGGGCGCGACCGAGTCGCGCAAGCTAGGGCTGACGTCTCTCCTGGCCAGACTCAGTGAGTAGGGCGCTACGCCGGCATACAGATCCTCCGGAAGGATCAGCGGGCTTAACGGGGAGAGATGGGAGAGGAAGGCCAGTCCCGTGGGACGGCACAAGGCGGACCGCTGCAGGCCGGGCTCAGTGAGGCGGGCGCTCTGCCGGCAAACAGACCCTCCGGAAGGGTCAGCGGGCGTGGCAGCAGTTGCAGTCCTCTGAACAGCCAGTAAGTGAACTGAAAGTGGAACGGTGTGAGTCGGAGCGCGACCGCGTCGCGCAAGCTAAAGCTGATGCCTCTCTTGGCCAAACTCCAAGAGCAGGGCGCTATGCCGGCGATCAAATCCTCCTGAAGGAGCAGCGGGCTGTGGCGAGAGACGGGTGAGGAAGCAGGCAGGGGCTGCTCTCGTCGGAACAGGCTCCCGAGGTCCGCCCCAACAAGTACGGTTCACCGACCCGTAGAGACGGTGTCGCAAATCCAGGGGTCGTCGCCAAAGCGTGAGCCGATTTCCGCAGAAACCGGCTAACCGCCCGCCGACCAGCGACCCTGAGGGGTCGGCGGGGGCAAAGGCGGCAGGGAATCACGTGGGCCGCCCGCGACCCTGTCTCCTACCGGGACGGGTCCACGCGGGGGCACGACGTCTGAGGGGTCCGGACCGGCCAAAGGCGGGTGCCTGCACGGGCGCCGAGGCGGGGGCCGAGGGGGTAGCAGGTCTAGCAGACCGCGAGGCGCGACCCCTAGCCTGGCGGGCGGGGCGGAAGCGACGTGGAGGGGGGGCACTGCTGGGCCAGCGGCCGGGGTTGGAATCCCGCACAGCGGACCAGGCGTCGCCGAACAGCAAGGGCCCACCCACGGGGGCACGGCGAAGTTGCGCTCGAAGGTCCGGTGGCAACGTACTGCAGGCGCGGAGCAGGGCATCTCGACGCATGAGGTCGCAGTTGGCCGAAGCAGCCATCGCGTTGACCGACGAGTGGTAGGCGGCGCGGTTGGCGGTCTCCGCGAGGACCAGCAGGTCTCCTAGGAGGGGAGAGATGGAAGGATGCCAGGATTCCTCCACCCGACGGACCAAGGCTTGAGTGAGGAGCTCCAAAACACCAGAGCAGGCTAAGGAGTTTCGGACCAAGGCCGCCGTTTTGTCCAGGCCCCGCGGCAGGGATCGCCGCAGCAGAGTCGGACCGCCGGCTAGCGACACGGCCAAAGGGTCCAGCGTAGGCAGGGGGATGGAGAAGGCCTATATCTAAATCCGCGGGCCAGCGACGGTCGGAGAAGAAGACCGGCTCCCGGGACGTGGCCAGCTGTAAGTGCGACGAAAAGACGTCTCGAAGGTCCTTAAAGCCAGGCGGTTGGGGAAGCGACTTGAACTTCTTGCCCTGCCTCTCTGCGTCAACGAAGGCGGCGACCTTCCTCTTCAGCGGCGGGGAAGCCGGGCAGGCGTCCCCCGGCAACGTCGCGGCCACGATCCTAGCGGCTTCATCCAGGGCTGAAAGCGTCTCTAACCGGGCGGAAGCCGAGAGCGCCGAGGGGGCAGCATCCTCGAGGGCCGCGGGCGAGGTCGAGCGACCCTCCTCGTCCAACAGAGCCGAGACGGAGTCCTCGGGCAGCAGGCTGAGCGCGTCGTCCTCTAGGGGGCGTCGATAAGGCACCGGAACCACCACCGACCGCAGCGAGGTCGAAGGAGAGCGCCGAACCTCCAGCGTAGACAGGGAACACGAAGGCAGCGGAGAGCGCGGCGGTAAGCGAGGAGGCGACCGGGAGCGAGACCGAGGACGAGACCTCTCCAAGACGCGGGAGCGAGGACTGGAAGGAGCCCGGCGGGCATGCGGCGAGGAGACCCGACGATGCGAGGAGGGTCGACGAGGGCGGTGACGCAACGAAGGAGACGCCCGGCGCGGATCAGAGCGCGAAGGCGCCCGAGGGGAAGCAGGGCGGCGAGGAACCCGCGGACGGCGCTCGCGAGGCGAGCGGGAGCGTGGGTGTCTGGAGGAGGAACGGTAAGGATCAGGGTCGCGGCTGCGTCGCGAAGGACGGTGCTGATGTCTCTCCGGGCCATACTCCGGAAGTAGGCCACTGAGCCGGCTAGGCGATCCTCCGGAAGGATCAGCGGGCTTGGTGCGGGGAGAGTGGTGAGGACGGCTCGTCAATAACGGACGGCTCAGGGCCGACTGCTGCTGGCCACTCTCAGTGAGACGGGCGCGAAGCCGGCAAACAGACCCTCCGGAAGGGTCAGCGGGCGTGGCAGCAGTGGCGGTCCTATGGTCAGCCAAGGAACGCGAACCCCGACGAGAGGACCGTTCCGTGCGGGAGTGGTCAGAGGAAACATCCAGGGCGGCCAAAGTGCCAACGGGCGCCGGCCGCTCGTTAGCCGGGCGGGAACGCTCTCGGCGGTAGAAGGACCAAAGGTCCTCCCACAGAGGCTCAGGCCAGGCCGCACAAAGCTTACACCTGCGGCCCGCGGAACAGCCCGAACACGGTAGGCAGACCGAGTGGGTGTCCGTCGGCCACCTATAGTCACCGCACCGGGAGCACAACCACATTATCGAAGCGCAGGCGGGCTCCCGGCGAAAGCGTAATGGGGCACTCTCGGAGGGCTAAAGGGCCTTTAAACGGGCTAACACAGCAGGAGCCCAAGGCCCACGTGCAAAACGGGCGTTAGACGTCGAAAGCCGACCGTAAGCTAATCAGGCACTACGCACTGAAAGCACAAAGAAAGAAAGCAGGGAAGCACCCACAGGCAGCCGGCTCTCAGCCCGAGGGCCGGCCGAGGGAACTACCGCTACCTTACCTCTGCAACGAAGGGAAGGGGGAAAGGGCAGGCAAACCGCCGTCCACCGAAGCAGAAGGAATCCCCGCAAGTGGCCCAACGAAGCAGGAAGTGAAGGCAGGGTAGAAGGCAGGGTAGAAGTGGGCGCAGAGCACACGAAGTCGGTAACGAGCGTCGGTAGGCAGAAGACCGGTCGAGGCAGCGAGAGCGCGGGCCAGACACGTCTTCTCTCCACGAGCGAAGTAGAAAGACTGAACGGTCTCGTGACCGGATCTGGTAAGGCGGGTATGGGGAGATAACTTTCGGCCCCTCTGGGGGGGTTCCCCGAGTGCCTCTCGGGTTGTGTGGGCACACAACGGGCAAGTAGGCTAAAATTGAGCCTAGAAGTAGACATTCCCATGTAGTCATGTCATCGGTAATGTTTTTGAGGAAACAACTACTTGGCACATCATCAGAACTATTTTCTCTTTGTTTTTCTTTTCAGCTGATTTGCTCAGCTTATAGTAGGTCTTCTTGAACTTACAAATGAGGTGGGTAACATTGTGTATATAAGTGTAAATAAATACCAGCTTTTAACTTGATCTCCAGGTAGTGTGGTTCAGTATTGCATCTGCACACAGATTTCCACAAAATAAGTCTTCAATTTCAACCTGTACCCAGTATGCGAGTCCAAAACTGTGCTTGAAATGCAACAGAAAGGTGATTGACCCCTTTAGTGCTGTGAGGTGAAGAACAGAGTACATGGCTGCAAGAGGCATAGACCCTCATGAGCCCCCGCAACTGCGGGGGCTCTTGAGGTTCTATGCCTCTTGCTGGCTTCACTGATATTGTGTTATAAGTGTCTTTTCAGAGCATGTTTTTTCTCCGTCAAGTTCTTCTCTGTATCACAAGGATTTGTTATTTATTGCAGTCTTAGCACTTTGAAGCCTTGGGCTGAGCCTATTTCCCACATGTGGGAGAAGTTGAATCCTGTTAGCATTACGCATCATGAGCAGTACATGTGGATAGTACTACGGTTGTTAGCGCCACATGTCAAGAAAACTACTGCTCGATAGCACTACAGTGGAGTCCGCTTAACACGAATTTCTGGGGACATGGAAAATCACTTCGTGTTAAACGTATTTCGTGTTAACCAATATGGCCTCAAAATTGATCATGGCCCTCAAGGAGAAAGTGTGTAACTGTAAGAGATGTGTGCGTGAATGAGTACGAGGTTAAAAGTGCACATTATCGTACGTTATATGCATACCTTCAGCTCGCTAGGAAAACACGGAAACGTGTTCAGCTCGCGTATTTAATGTAAAATCCATCAGGTAAAATCCATAGTAAGTTACAATCCATCAGGTAAAAGCAACACGGGCTGAAGTACAATCCTGCATCGGTAAAAGGGTTGTGTTGGTACACGAATGATGCAAACAACATAAATACAGTTCAGAAACGCTAGCCAATGAGAAGACGGATTACAACAGCCGAAGGCTATTCAGCCAATCAGAGACTAGAGTTCACTCTGATCTGTCGTGTACTACAGTGCGAGAGCGAAACATGAATTGGTTTTCGGTGAATGGAATCTGTGTTCGTGTTAAACAGGTGAATAATAGTGAAATTGCCCTGGTTGGGAACCGAAACAAGCTTCGTGTAAAGCGAAATTTCGTGTTAAGCATTTCGTGTTATCCGTGAAATTTTAATACAGAATAAGAAGGCCGTCGGTCGGGAATGCAAAATCGGTTCGTGTTAAGCGGAAATTCGTGTAAAGCGAGTTCGTGTTAACTGGACTCCACTGTATGTTCAATAACACTACGGCGACACATAGTGATAGCAACATGTAGTGCTAGCAATCGTAGTGCTGTCAACAAAGGCAGTGCTGTTGATCATAGGATCAGCGCCATGTATTGCTAGCAGTTATACTGCTGTGTTGATGCGTAGCTCTTGTGATACGTCAGTGCTAGCGATACTCACCCTGTGCGAGGTGATCTTGAATGACTACTTTCCATTTGTGGGAGATTGATCAACCATGCTAGTTTGAGGGTAGTGCCAGATTAGCTTCGTGCCTTCCAGGCACCATGGCATAATCTTGCACTACTCTCAAACTGTCATGGTTCATGTCTTCTGTGACAGTATCCTGAAAAGGTGGGTTCTCCCACTTTGGTCGTCTACCTCGATTGCCATGCTCGTCAGCGCGGCAATCGAGGGAGACCACCAGAGTAAGGTACTCCCCGTGTACCGTGTTCGACATCCGCATGTGTGCGTGTGCTTCCAGGATGAGGTGGTACTGTGTACCACACTCTTGTGTGTATAACTGACCATTTTCAGGAAATATGCACGGTCACACTGCCCTGTGTAGGCAGAAGACAGCAAGTTTGTTTTTGTGAAAAGCTAGATTTTCAGTTTTTGAGAATGTGCTTTTCACAAAAACGTGCTTTTTTCTTTCACTCGGCAGTAGTGTTTCACTCATTTGAATTGAGGGAGATTGTATGTATCCCCTGATTGAAGCAGTGGAGATGTGTAATCCTGGAAACTTAACCCATTTAGCCCCAACGCACTACAGAAGGGAGCTGGATCGACCATGACATTTCAAGGGTGGTGCCAGATCAGCTTGGTGCCAGCAGGCGTCAAGCTGATCTGGCACCACCCTTGAATTATCATGGTCAATCCAGCTCCCGTCTCTGATAGTCGTTAGGTGATGCCTCCAAAATGTGGTAAATACAGCTGTGGGGTTAAATGAGTTAAAATGCTGCAGTTCTCATATGTAGAATACTGGGGTCAAGTATTATAAACAACCCTTTGCAAATTGTGCTTCTTGTTGAGGTGATTCCCCCTTCCCTTCGGTATCAAAGTTTCCGAGATCGTATTAGCTTAGCTGATCATTTGGACCACGTGAATGTCCTGTGTTTGTCTTGTACTGTGTTTGCCTTCAGAGTGAATGCGTGTGTTTCACGTGAGTGTGCATGTTTGGCTCATGTTCGCAGCACTTTCAAATGATTATCGTCATTATTCCTGCAGGAATCACCTCAACAAAAAGCACAACCGACAGCCGAAGGATTAACTGTACATAATATGGTATTGTATCGCTTTGCATGAGAAACTTAACCCACCGATACACTTTACATGTAGTTGTGAGGAGCTGTGTGTGCGAGTTCAGTTGTGTGAATGTGTGCGTGTTGCGTGAATGTGTATGTATGTGATAAAGGGAGGTGTTTCAACATGTTCACAGGATACCTACACGTGTGTATGTCGGTGTTCATACAATGTACTAATAAAGTGTAATGAACCATGATCATATCATTTTGTTTTTGATTTTTTGTTGTGCTTTATATGTACTGATGAGCAGAATCAGTGCGACCATGATATTAATTTAACGGTAGTGCCAGATTAGCTTGGCACCATCAGGTGCCAAGCTAATCTGGCACTACCCTTGAATTATCATGGTCAATCTATATCCTACAGCTGGTGCATAGTTGCTTGGTGACACCTCCAAATTTTGTGAGGTGTTTCTGGTGGTTCCGGTGACATTGTACATAATATGGTATTGTATTGCTCACCAGTTAACACATTTAATTTAACCCGTATCATTCGGAATACAACAGTGGGTGAAATAAGTTTGACTAAAATAGTTAAAGGGTAGTGCCAGAATAGCTTGGCATCTCTAGGCGTCAAGCTATTATTGGCACAACCCTTGAACTAAAGCCATTGGTCTATAATTATCATTGTCTGTAAGTACTATAATGTAGCTTGCATATGGCTGTGTACAAATTTGAAGCTTTTAGCCTCCGTATGATATGGGTTGACCCCACAGCCACATTTCCCAAAATTTGGAGGTGTCGCCAAACAACTATGTACCAGCGGTAGGATATGGATGGACCATGATAATTTAAGGGTAGTGACAGATTAGCTTGGCGCCAAGCTAATCTGGCACGACCCTGGAATTATGGTCGATCCATTTCCTGCTGTAGTGAGTTGGGGCTAACACTGGGTTAACTTGTTATTGATAATAAAGCTGCATAAATTTTCAGTTTCCAATCAGTTTAAACTGTCGATGACCAAATTTCACTAGAGGTGTTTGCTGACAAAAGTAACAGACAAACCTGTATGAAAGCTCAATGGCTGTGCTTGTATGGTTGTCGGACTATCGTGATAGGCACTATTCTTGAACAACAGGTCAGCCCTCCAGTATACTTCGGCATCATATGTTATGCTTGCAGGTCTCTGGTGTACTGCGGCATCAGATATCAAGCATGCAGGTGTCTGGCTCCCACGGTGAACAAACTGTCCTAGGGCTGACATCCTTGGCTGGCAAGTGTGTGCAGTCATGTGCAAGCCAGCTGAGGATGATGTCCGCCCGAGGACCTATTGCTTTCTAGCCGATCCCCCCCCCCCCCACCCCAATTAAATCAGTGCTACAATAATGCGACTGCGAATAATGCAGTCTGACAATATGGATCCGGGTACTGCATTATACTAAAGATGACCTGTATATTATTGGTGAATTTCCACTTTAGTGTCTTACAGCTGAAAAAGTCTAGAGAAAATATTATGAAGCACGAAACATTAACCCTTTTCATCCTGATACACCCACTGCTTGAAATAAATGTGACTATGATAGCACCAAGCTATTCTGGCACCACCCTTGAACTAAAACGGTTGAGTTAGCTCCTAATCTGTAATGTCGCCTTCATAGGACAATAAGCAATTTTTAACAAAAATCAGCCTCAGGATGAAATGGGCTAAGTTTGTTAGGGCTGAAAAAGTCTAGAGAATATCTTATAAAGCACGAAACATTAAGTTTCAGTTTTTTTTATTCCTTATCAGGTACAGTGCAGCAATTCAGTAAAAGTAGGAAAGAAAATTAGCTGTATGGACAATTCTATATTCCTGTACAAGAAAGAGCAAAAGGTTTAATATGTGGTTCAAGGATTAAACAACAAAACAAAACATGCTTGTAAACAGTACAACCCATAGAAGCAGAAACAGCCACTTGTGGGAGATGAGTCGATGGTGACAAACAACGCAAGGGTGGTGACAGATCATCTTGGCACCTCGGGCATCAAGCCGATCAGGCACCGCACTTGAGCCGTCGAGAGGGAATCATCTCCACTGCCGTGTACACTGTCGGTGTGTTTGGCGGATGACTCTACAAGTAATTGTACCACTTGTCTCTGAACCCTGCCTTGGGTTCAAGCGGGGAAAAAAATGCAGATTACCCCACGCTTGAATCTACGCAATTCACAGTTTAATTAAACCACTGGCTGTCGGTAGCTGTCTTTCTCGCAATGATTCCTGCAGGAATCGCTGCAATCAAAAACAGGTAGCTTCAGCCAAAGGGTTAAAACAACAACAGATGAACGGCACAAACAGTATGTAATGTAAGGCAATGAGAACATACATCATCAAATTGTACACGGTATATATATATTAACGGTCTTTCGTGATAATAAAGAACCACATGCAGGCATCTGAAAAAATGTATCCCAAGGAATTGTGGGGAACATCGGTGTTCTAACTGGAGACGTTTGTTTGCTCTTGTGAGCGACACAAAATTTGTGCAAAAACCCCTCCACTCTGCCTCCTAGTTTTCTTTACTAGAAATTATGTCATCCATTAAAGGACAAGTCCATGCAACACAATTGTTGATGGCTGGTCCGTATTTTTTTTTACTCTTGCACCTCTTTGAAGGTTGTGTGCTGGTCTGTGAATTTCGACCTCACGGCTGTAAGCACGTTGCAGATATGACATCCATTTGTGGACAGCAGTCGAACATTGCTCTAGACTACAACAGTACAAGGCCTACATCGTGGGTGTTTGATCATACTTGTACATCGTATAGTGAAACTCTTGATTAATGTCACGAGCGACAGCACACCCAGGGCCATGAAATTCCACACATCATGAGTGATGGATGTGTGTAACTTCAACAGAGCAAAACAAAGACCATAACTCTCTTTTGATCAGCATATTAACCCAAACCACAGCATGCACATTTTTGTTTGTGAAATCTTTGTTCATTCAACAACCAAAAGCCAAGAAACATGGATACTAATCGGTTACAGCAAGAGGCATAGAGTCTCATGAGCCCCCAGTCACAGGGGCTCATGAGGATCTGTCTCTTGCAGTTGGATCATGTTTGCTTTTCTCGGTTAATTACTGTCTTGGTGAAGATGTAATGAGGTTTTTCATTATACATATTTTAATTTGGAATATGAGTGAGACAGGAACACAGAACACTACCGTGAATGACGCAGAGTGAAAGTTACCAACTGACCTTCATATCGTTCGAAACTAACCGTTCACCATAACGGTCTGACCCATGAACCTAAAATACACTGTATACTGTCAAGGGGGGGGGGGGGGGGGGGGGGTTTACAATGCATGCAAACATCATTAATATGAAATTTTACCTCTTAACCCCCCACACATCAATAAGCAATACTTTGCGAAAATGCCATTGTACATGCAAAATAATACCACCAAGTATCAAAGTTAAAAAAAGTTATAAAAAGACAAAGTAAGTAAGACAGAAAAAAATGTTTTCACACACACACCCTTAACATATGTGCCAAGGCAGTTGAATACAGCTGAATAAACAAGCAAAAAATTAGATAAAGCACACATGGCTTGCCTCCTTCAATCTGCTACGCACCATCACGCTTGGCGCATCTTGGGAGGTAACCAGCATGAATAAAATAAAATCAACCGCTGGGCTGCTGAGAAAAATGAAACCCCACCTAACTGCAAGAGGTATAGATCCTCATAAGCCCCCGCAATTGCGGCAAAGTGGTTTGAGCAAGAGGCATAGATCCTTATGAGCCCCCGCAGTTGCGGGGGCTCATGAAGATCTATGCCTCTTGCTCAAACCACTTTGCGGGCATCCTCGACGTTGAATTTACATGCACAATGATTCTGAAAAACATACTCTTGTGTCCGATGGCAGTGAGTTTTTTTTTTAAATTATCTACAGTCAGCGTTCGATTCTCCTCTACACGTGGAATACTGCTCGTAGTGATCACACGCCTATGATCACAGCTCGAAGTAGGAATGACAACGATCATCAGGGGGAGGAGAAAAAAAGAAAAAAGAAAAAAGAAACGGTATAATTGCATCACAAATGACATGCATGATTGGACTGATTCTTAATAAATAAGACACGCAACATGAATAACTGGACTCCCGCCGTTACATCTGGACATTTGATTGTTATCACGAGACCAAAAAATAATTCAGACTGAAAATGAATGCCATGGAGGCAGAACGCACATCGTAAACTGAACCCACCCCTACAAGCAAAAGGCACGGACTGTCATGAGCCCCTGCTGTGCCTCTTGCATACGGCTGAGAGACTGGATATTAACCCGTTTAACGCCACGGCCGCGTTTCCCAACTTTTGGAGGTGACACCTAATGATTATGTACCAGTTGCAGGAGATAAATCGACCATGATAATTCAAGGGTAGTGCCAGATTAACTTGGCGCCTGATGGCGCCAAGCTAATCTGGCACTACCCTTGAATTATCATGGTCAATCCATCTCCTGCACTGCTGTAGTGCGTTGGGGCGTGGGATCAGTGTAAGTGCACTCAAATGATCCATATTCTTGTGTTTGCCCCTTATAATTGAATAGCATAGGACAGGTGAACTGACTCTCAACACAACCAATTCTTGTTCAACACAACAAAACCCAGATGCCGTAAGGATTACTGTAAGAAAAGCTCATCAGCCCTACTTAAACTCGGGCAGGACAAACGCAGCTGAAACAGACCACGGGTATACTGATGAGCAAAAGAAAGTGTTCTGATAATTTAAAAAATGTCACATTTCTCTTGCTCGTCAGTATAGCAGAGTACGTAAAAACTGCACGTTTTTGGTTAAAAACACAAACAGTGGATTTAAAGCCAGGACAAACTTGCAATACTGCATGTTTGTACGCACTTTTAATCCACTGTTTTCATCAAAACATGCCTATAGGTCCACTAGTATTTTTCTCATTGAAGGTACCACTAAAAGCTGTTTCAGTGATTACTGACGAGCAAAATTAATACAATTTAGCATAAGCACTTTGACAGAGCCACAAATGGACAGTGCCATAAATGGCTCACCAGACATGCAATGAATTTAAATAAATAATCTGTAAATACTTTACTGTAATTTAAATGAACCATATACCAAGCCACTATTTACTTAGAAAACACCTCGCAAATATTTGACACCCATATTTTACACTCTATGTAAAAAACGTGCCTGAACATAACATGTCAAAATTAAGTATGCAACAGAAGCTTTGTGGTGTGTGTGGTACGTGCACATGGGGGGGGGGGGGGCGGGGCGGGGGGGGGGGGGGGGGCGGGGGGGGGGGGGAGGGGTTGGGGGGGGGGGGAGGGGGGGGGGGGTTGTAAGACTACAAGTTAATGTCACATTTTCTATTCAGGACATGTTTAAAAAAATTCCTCAGCAGTCTGGTCTGAGCTTTCATCAGGTGCAGAATACACCATAACAAGATGAGCACTTGTATGTCCTGAAATACGAACAGATTCTGACTTTGATCACAAAAAACACATACAAAGGGAAAAATACTCAATGCTGGACAAACGAACAATTTGATCGCCCGACCCCTAAAGGGGTCAGGGGATCAAACTGTTCATATGTCCAGCGCCGAGTGATTTCTCTTCACATTTGTACAAGCCCTTGCCGCGCCTCTGACTTGTGTGATGGACTATACTATTACGTGTATTTTATTTTCTGGCCCGAAGCAAAATTACACATAGAACACACCAATACAACAAACTGTATTATAGGCGCCTGTTACAATCTCAGTAGAAATGATATTAAGCAAATTATGTTAGAGAGAAATGCAACAAACATGTATCAGAACTGTTCTCGGATCCGTTTTCCAAGGAAAGATTGCTCAGTTTCTCAATAGGAAAAGTATCTTTTAACCCTCCGGCTGTCAGTAGCACTCTTTGTTGCAATGATTTCTGCAGGAATCATAGTGGCAAAAACCGCTACCGATGGCCGCAGAGTTAAGGTAAAAGAAAAAGTGTGGAATCATTTAGGTTCATGTATTCCCAAATCCCAAATGGTTGCGATTTTTTCAGTTAGCTTGAGACTTGGACTCCAAATTCACTATTCATTTCAATGCAGCCCATGGACTCCGTGTAAATTTCAGCAGTTATTTTCATTGGCAATTCTGAAGTCTCAACAAACGTATGTGCCAGTGAAAATGAAAGCAGAGAGGGATCACATATGAAGTCTACAAACCGTTTTCTATTTTAACTGGACCAATATCATTTATGGCGTATGCACACCACACAAATTTGAGGTGAAAATCTAAAGTGAACATCACAATCACAGATACAAGAATGCAAAGGTCAAAGGCAAACATCTGTTTATCACTCTCAGTACAGAGAATCAGGTGAAACATGATGCACGCTGTGCACACGTACCAATCCAACACACTCGACATACAATCAAATTCTGCCCAAGAAACATACACATAAATGAGCCAGCAAAAGACACAGACCTTCAGGAGCCCATGCAGGCTGCAGATCTGTGCCTCTTACAAATTGGTGTGTGTTCAAATCGAACCAAATACAAGCACATGTGACAAAATCTCAACCATACACCTGACATGTTTCACAAAACGCAAATTGAATGGCAGTTTCCTTCACATCAACACACACTGGTTAGCATTCATTATTACACTGTTTGCAAATCATCCACCACTTTCCGCACACTCACTGACCAGAAATTTTCATTCAAATATACTGAATATTAATCTGCCGTGCACGATTACAAACCAACTCATGTCTCCAGGGCAAAAAAAAAAAACAAAAAGTGCCTGTTATAACATGAATCCGTCAATACATGTAAACGTGTGCTGGCCCAGAGTTGTAGGATCCAAAATCACAGACCAGTATACAAACATAAACATCATTTTTATTAACCAATTTAACCCCACGGCTGCATTTCACAAATTTTGGAGGTGTCACCTACTGACCATGTACTATTAACGAGACTGTATTTCCCAAATTTTACAGATGGCACCTAACGACCATGTACCAGTTTAAAGAAGATAACTCGACCATGATAATTCAAGGGTAGTGCCTGATTAGCTTGGTACCTGACGGCACCAAGCTAATCTGGCACTACCCTTGAATTATCATGGTCATTCCATCTCCTGCTGTAGTGCGTTGGGATTAAATGGGTTTATTTACTCATCAACCACTTCTGCACAAAGTCATTCAGCTTCCATGTACAACTGACCATCAGTTCAAAATTATCGAAAGAACAAATATGAAGCAACTTCATATGGGTCCCACTGGTTGTCTTCCTCATTGCTGCGGCAGCGAATCATGGGAGACAATCAGTGTGCAGATGGGTAAATGAGCACAGTCAAAATCCGCTGAAATATCAACTTTCCCCCAACAAATTTAGGAGACGCAGAACTCTTTCCATGCAACATACTTCAGATTGCTGCTTCGAAGAGTCCCACAATGGCAATACATGCTTCGGCACGTGTTTCGACTCATCAGTGGATCAACTTTTGGCGTGCGGCAGCACTTTGGCTGTCGGTACGGCTTTTTGTCCTAACGATTCTGACAAAAAGTGCTACTTACATCCAAAGTCATCACACCTCTGTATGAAGGAGATCAAACGTGAGCAATTTCAAAGCTATGAAACAACCACAACAGATGAAGTTAGGCTGAGGTAAGATTTTTTTTTTTAGCAAAGGCACTAGTTATAAGCCACATCTTTGCCCTAAACCATTCATAGCCCTTTTGAATCATCCATGTACGACATGTATATCATATTCTTGGGAATATGTACGCGTACATGCACATTCATGTAGTAAAACAGCACGAGAAATTTACGTCCAGGAATTAACCATTTAGCCCCGAGTCCCTAAACCAGAAGATGGATTGACCATGATAATTCAAGGGTAGTGCCAGATTAGCTTGGCGCTTGGTCAATCCATCTCCTGCAACTGGTACACTGTCATTAGGCACCTCCACATTTTGAGAAGTGGGACCTTGGGGCCAAAAGGGTTAAAACAACAAGTATTGCGCCGTGATATGGCAAAAAGCAGTGAATCCATATTATTTGTGAAAAGTGAATATTCAATGGACACACAAAATCTCACGTTTCTAAAAAATGGACAAAAAGGCTTCAGCCAAATCACGGCAGTACCGTAGCTGACTGTGTTGATCTGTCATTTTGCACTGTACAGCTCTATGCCATAGCGCCCAAAATCACAGACCTGCACAGTCCGAAAAAATTGCAGAATTCACCATGTTAGGGCATTTGCTCTTGCAAACTTTATTGGAAGACTTGAAAATGAAAATCACTGCCTTGCCAAAGAAAATAGTGTGCGATAACAGAGTGAGAGAGTTTGTTCCAAGAAACTTTAGGATTGCCATGAATATTTGTGCAGTGCCGCAGTGCATTTGGATCAGTCTTATTTTTCCAATAAAATAATTGCATTAGCTCATTCGAGACATGCTGCCTACGGATACGTGGCGATTCGCTGCGTATCCATAGGCGGCACGTCTTGAATGAGTTAACTATGTCATAACAGACTTTCCTAAAAATAAGTGAGCACATCATCAGTGATAACGATAATGAAAACACAAGTCAGCCTCAGAATCACACCGTGCCCGGGAGCCATAAGTCAGACCACATTATTTGCGATCGTGTAATTTGGTGCAGAAATTACCCAGACTTGTGCAGAAAAAAACACTTGGTAAGCAAAAGGTCTTTGTGCGCTGACCAAATAAGGTTGATGTTCGCCTGAGGATTTTTGCAAACCCGGCATCTTTTGCAAACCTGGCATCCCCTTGAGTACTAGAGACCTGTGCGCATGACATCAGATACTGCGGTGTACTGGGACACAAAATACTGAGACTGACTTGAAATTATAACAGTAACGGAAATATAAAAAAAAGTAACAAACACTTCAGTTTTCTGTCATCCATCCACCACTCGGTCACGTCACAAATTCAGTGTGCTCTTCTCTCAAAACATGGACCAAATGTCCAAAAACTAACGACGACTTGTGTCAGACAAATCAACCACGATACAGTAGTTCAAACGTTGTGCCAAATTAGCTTGGCGCCTTTTCAGGTGCCAAAGCTATCAAACACTACATCCTTGTCCTAGCATGGTCGATCTGTTGTTGAAAATGTATACAATTACAAGCACAACCCAAAGTCACCCAACGTAACTAACAACATCTGCTATTACAGAACGTAAGAATGATATATTTAACCCTTTGGCTGGTAGTGGCGCTTTTTGTCGCGATGATTCCTGCAAGAATCATCGCAACAAAAAGCACCACCGCCAGCCAAAGGGTTAAACCCGTGACTGCTGCTGGTCTTTTCTGCTGAACAGTACTGCCAGCAGCAGTCACAGGGTTAACTACATGTACCTCCTACATAACTTTTGACCCTTTGGGTGTCGGTAGTGATTTTAGTTGCAATGGTTCGTACAGGAATCATACTGACTAAAACCGCAACCAACACCCAAAGGGTTAAAATATTCATAGTGATGTTGGGTAAGAGGAGGTACCGGTCATTTCTATTTTGAAATCAAACTAATTCTTGACTAAAATCCGTGACGCCCCAGATAATTTGCCAGTGCCCAATAACAAAACTGCCAGCAGTGATGAGAAGCCAAACCCAGCATCCATGTGTTACCAGCATAATCTGTAAGGAGCGAGGATTCCAAGACTCTCCTTGTTTTCGTCACAAAATAATGCACTGCAAAGGAAGACACGAGACAAGAAAAGTAATCACAAAATTCAAGTGTCACACAGGAGATAACTTTGGAAGTACGACTCGTCTATTGAAAGTCAACATGGTCCAGCAGCAAGAGACATAGATCCTCATGAGCCCCCGCGACTGCGGGGGCTCATGAGGATCTATGCCTCTTGCTGAGACCAATCTACATCAATGTTTCTTGGATGGTGATGGCTTTTGGTCGTTGAACGAAACAAAAATGTACCTACAGTGGCAGAGAAGGGGTGAAGAATATTAGTTGAGGTGCTTAACCCTTTTCATTCTGGTATGCTATATTGCTTGAAATAAGTTTGACTATGATAGATCACAGGCGGTGCTAGAACGCCTTGGTGCCTGAGGCAACAAGCTATACTGGCACAGCCTGTGAACAAAATTGGTCGATCTTTCTCCCAGTCTGTTTATGTACGTAAGGTCCAAAACCACTGACCAGCACAATTATCTAGACGAAACTCGCATGCACATACGCACATCCACACACTTGAACACGAACAGCCACTCACATCCTTCCCCTCCTTTTTCTCTCGCCGATCATCCCCCCGCGGGTCCCTCTCTCTCAGACGTCGGTCTCCGGCTCCTCCTGCCTGACCTTGAGCCCCGACCTGACCTTGGCCTTGCTGGCGCTGCTCCTGCAAAGCCGCAGCAGCCCGCCTGTCTTCCTCTTCCTGAAGTCTCAGGGCCAGCTCACGGCTGAAGAATTAAGAGAAAGAAATTGTCAGGCTTACAATGAAAAGGTCTGGACCGATCTGGAAGCAGACCCTGTATTTCTATATGTTCAAAGAAGGTACGGCACTGTTGAAACACCTTCATTTCTGAGAACACGTCAACATGATCCAACTGCAAAAGACATAGATCCTCATGTGCCACTGCAGGGGTGGGGGCTCATGAGGATATATGTCTCTAGCTGACCTCCCTTTGTCTTTATGGTACTTGGGTGGATGGGGTTCTTTGGTGCCGAGTTAACCCCTTTCATCCTGATACACCCATTGTTTGAAATGAATTTGACTGATAGTTCAAGGGTGCCAAGGGTGCCTGGGGGGCCAAGCTATTCTGGCACCACCCTTTGAACTAAAGCAGTTGATCTATCTCCTAAACTGTAATGCAGCCTTCTTAGGACAATGAGCACATTTTACAAAATCAGCCTCAGGATGTAATGGGTTAACTAATTCAGCCCGACGCATGTATTTCCCAAATTTTGGAGGCATCATCTAACGACTACGCACCTGTTGCAGGAGATGGACCGACCATGATAAAGCAAGGGCAGTGCCAGATTAGCTTGGCGCCGAAAGGCGCCAAGCTAATCTGGCACTGCCCTTGAATTATCATGGTCGACCCATCTCGTGCTGTAGTGCGTCAGGGCTGATTGGGTTAACAAAGATTTCAGAAACACGCTTAGAGCCCACTGCTCCTGGAGATTCAGCGCGATATAAATGCTCTTTATTATTATTATTGAACAGAATGTGCATCCACAGGCAGGGAAGTGCTTAACACTTTGCATGTCAGTAGCGGTTTTAGTTGCAATGATTCCTACAACAAACCAAGGGGAATCACTCAGCGCTGGACAGACGAACAGTTAGATCCCCTGCCCCCGCCTATCAGGCACCCATTCGCCAGCCCACAGAGAAATACGCAGGTATAGAACAAGACGATCATCTACATCCCTAAAAAGGATGCATCAGGTCTCTTATATAACCCATGTCTTTCTCCGGAACTTAGGAAGTAGGCAGGGGAAACATACATACACAAACACGAAGGTGCATTACTATATGTGGTCGGGTAAATACCCTGAATTCTCACAGTAGATGCACAGAACATTACACAACAATGTAACGATACAAATTTGCCTCGAGTTCGTCTGTCCAGCGCTGAGTGATTCCCCTTGGTTTGTTGTACAATTCTGCCAGCGCTAGCCTCACCTATCTGGTTTGTGAGAATGATTCCTACAGACTAAAACCACTACCGATATGCAAAGGGATAACCAAATGCCACCAAAGGGAGTTTCTTGCCAGCCCTTATTCTAAGCAGAGCATATAGAGCTGTCGCCTACTGCAGACAACCGTGTGGTGAAGAGACAGCTAGGATTCAGTATAAAATTTCATGCATGACTCATGGTTGTATTACCTGTTCCTGCTCACGCTACCTTTGCCTCTCTTCTCCAGGTTGTATACGCCCTCAAGACAGAATTTGTGTACTCTGCTGCTGCCTCTCGAGTCCTACGTATCCCTCTCGTCAAAACAAAGTCGTTCGGTGAGAGGTCATTCAGGTACCAGAGCCTAGTTGTTTGGAATGACCTCCCACATGAACTGAGATACGTGGATTCGAGAGAGGCATTCAGGCGAGCCCTAAAGACCCATCTTTTTCTGTCTGCCACGAATGACTTTTGTCACAGACATGTCATGTTGAAGTCATCTATATCTGTATTAGAAGTAGTGTGTGTGTGTGTGTGTGTGTGTGTGTGTGTGTGTGTGTGTGTGTGTGTGTGTGTGTGTGTGTGTGTGTGTGTGCGCGCACACGTGCGTGAGTGCGAGTATGAGTCCATAAGCTTAGCATTTTTGATGGTGACTTTATAGATTGTTTATAGAGTGCATAGTATTTTTGTTAATGCTTTTTTTGTAAATTGCATTTTTCTAATTAGTTATTTTTGTACAATTAGTTTTTGTTAAGCACCTAGAGCTCTAATCCGAGGTTAGGCGCTATACAAGTACTCATTATTATTATAAACACAGGAAATGAAGACCAAGAACTCACGTGAGACTTGCTCGCAGCATATCTGTGCACTGAAAGGACCATCTACTTTGTGACAGAAAGTGGTGGAACAGACAACACTTGTCCTGACGGTGACCGGTGGTGATAATGCAGCTGTGTTAACTTAGGCAGGCCAAAAGTGGCTGCCAAGATTTAATATTCAAGATAACTTTATTGTTGCTATATAGCAAAATTTGTCTTGCCACCTCAGGTGCTGCTCACATTCACTCACTCACTCATTCCACAAATTACAAGAACAGAGTGACAAAATGGACGACTCAGGACAGGTGAAGCCCGTCGCCAAGACATCTAATGGCCGGCGTCAGTGGCCTCATCCCGACCCGAACCTCCCTGACAAAAACCGAATGCTAAGACAGCCCTATGCCTCCTGAACACACTATTTTATGTTCTTTTGTTAAGTTCCTACTTGACTAAAGCTAGTACATGAAGATACAAGTTAAGAAACAAAATACTGTCGATAGAGGAATGATCTCCGATCTAGACATAAAAACAACAGTCACAACTGCACCTGGGGGCCCGTCGCCATAGTACAGCACCGGTGTTTAGAGGGCACCACTCCAACAAAGTCCGTCAACATGATTATGACACTTAAATGCCATTATGGCAAGCATGTCAAATGCAAAGAATATCCCAACAAAGAAAGCTGTGCTGTACCTATCCTTTCTAAGCGTGTTTCTCTCTTCACTGGGATTTTCTAGACTCTGGATAAATACTAAATATCAGCCGAATCAGGCCTTATGATGTTGAGAAGCTGAGTACGCGCAATTTTGAAAAGCTGCAGATTTTCAAAACTATTTTGAAATGTATCACATTCAACTGGTCTTTTTTCCCTGTAAATTCTATGTTATGTGTATTGACCCATTACATCCTGAGCGGGATTTTTTTTAACAAATTTGTTAGTGTCCTTTGAAGACTGCATTGCAGATTAGGAGACAGATCAACCATTTTAGTTCAAGGGTGGTGCCAGAATAGCTTGGCGCCTGAGGCGCCAAGCTATTCTGGCACCAGTCTTGAACTGTCACAGTCAAATTTATTTCAAGCAGTAGCGTTTCAGGATGAAAAGGGTTAACGGGGCAGCTTCGAGAGCTGACATTTCAGGGAAGTGAGTGAAAACATACTCTCCATGATGCGCGGTGGCCATCTCCGGGTGGAACTGTCCCCACGCAGCTTCCTGATCTGCAATCAGCTGCTGGTCCTGCTGCAGAGACAGCGCCACCTGGTAGCTGAAACACACAGCACCACAGTTATCCCCTTTACCGTCTCATCAACATCCAAGTGTGCATGGCATAGATCCTCATCAGCCCGTGCAGTTAGGAGGGCTGATCAGGATCTATGCCTTGTGAGCAGTAAAAGTGCCACATAAGATACTTCAACCTCTTCCTTGCTGAGAAAAACTGAACTTGATCCAGCTGCAAGAGACATAGATCCTCATGAGCCCCTGCAACTGCAGGGGCTCATGAGGATCTATGCCTCTTCCTGAAACCACTTTGTAAAAATTGTATCAGTGTTCCTTGGAGAAAACTGAACTTGCCCCAACTTCAAGAGACACAGATCCTCATGCACCCCCGCAGTTGCAGGGGCTCATGTGGTTCTATGCCTCTTGTTGAAACCGCTTTATATCTGTGTTCCCCAGACAGGTGGGGCTCTTTTGTGTTATATTAACAAAGATTTCATAATAAAATGTGTGTCCACTGGCAGTGAAGGGTCAAGGGTAGTGCTGGATAGCTTGAGACATGGGATGATGCAAAGTCAATCAGGTACTAATCTTGATATGAAAAGGCTGATCCATCTCCTGCAACCACACAGTTCTAATGCAGACTGGGGCGGTCTATGGCGGAGCAGTGAAAGTGCCTGCCACCAATGCAAGAGGTGCGAGGTTCGATACCCAGTTCCGGCGTCGGGACTTTTCTCCTCTAGTGTCACCATTAATTCGGGTGTACCGTCGGGGGGTTCTTTCTCTGGGTACTCCAGCTCTTTCCTCCCCCACGAATTTGGTATTAATTTCAGTCCACTTAATCAAAAATTAAAATGGCAAAAATTTCAGTAGCTCGCTTGAGCTTGCCCTTAGCACCACGTGAATGTTCTGCGTTTATATACAGTGTGTGAGGGAATGCGCGTGATTCACGTGAGCGTGCTTGTTGGGTTCAGTTCGAGCCTATGTTCTGTGCATTGAGTTATATTATAAATATAAGAAATGCGCCATATAAATACTATGTATTATTATTAATAATTAATTAATTAATTAATTATTAACAAAAGCATTCGACACTGTGAGCAGGCAAGGCATGTAGCAGATCCTGGAGCGACTTGGCTGTCCCCCAAAGTTCCTCAGCATGATTGTCCAGCTACACGAGGACCAGCAAGGCCAGGTCAGACTCAACAATGACCTCTCAGAACCATTCCCTATTCTCAATGGTGTAAAGCAGGGCTGCGTGCTGGCACCGACCCTCTTCACCATCTTTTTTAGCATGATGTTGAAGCAGGCCACAGTGGACCTCGATGATGACGATGCAGTGTACATCAGGTATCGTCTCGATGGCAGCCTGTTCAACCTCAGACGACTGCAGGCCCACACGAAAACCCTAGACCAACTGATTCGTGAGCTGCTTTTTGCTGATGACGCTGCCCTCGTTGCACACACAGAGAGAGCCCTGCATCAGCCGGCACCCAAGACAGTGTATCGTCCTCCTCACATCACCATTGGCGAGTCTGAACTAAAGTCAGTGCACCAGTTTACTTACCTTGGCTGCATTATCACGTCGGATGCCAAGCTAGACAAGGAGCTTGACAGCAGGCTGGCGAAAGCGAACAGCGCTTTCGGGCGACTTTTCAAGCGGGTGTGGCACAATCAACAGCTGAAAACAGGCACCAAGATCAGCATGTACAGAGCTGTGGTCCTCACCACCCTGCTGTATGGTTCCGAGTCCTGGGCCCTCTACCGCAGCCAACTACGACTCCTCAAACGCTTCCACCAGCGCTGCCTGCGCACCATCCTGGGCATTCACGGGAGTGACTATGTCACCAACGTCGAGGTCCTTGAACAGGCTGAAACTATGAGCATCGAGGCTTTGCTGCTGCGGACACAGCTCCGCTGGGCGGGGCATGTCTCCAGGATGGAGGATGAACATGAACTGCTCTGCTTCAGGCACACCCCACCCCCATGCCAAGTGATTATTTTTCAACACTTTATTTTTTTTTTTTAAAAAGGCCCTACCAAATTAATCTGTGCTGCTTCTAAAGGCCCACAACCGCTGTAACTGTTCAAAGTTACACTTCTGAAACAGATGGTTATGAAACGCTACACACAGGTCTAGTTATGTTTCATTTAGAGCTGTTCTTAATTGGACGAACTTCTGATCGGCAAACCTAGATCGGAGAAGATCGGCAATCTTTTGGTTTGTTTCTTAATTGAGGTTGAACGAACCTAGGCGAACTTCAACAAACCAGGTTTGCCATGGTTCTCTTTCTTAACTGAAGTGCTTGATTCGGCGTACTTACTGTCTGCGAAGGTGTTCAAAATGGCTGCCGCTATGCCGCTTCGCAATTTGAACGATGTTTGTTTTTGTACTCCTTGCAGTAGCGACCCCACAAACAGCGTTGCACCTCCCACAGATCAATAAAAATAGGTCTTGTTCTTCACACGAGTGAAATATCGCCGTCCGCCATATTTGTTGTATCGATGACTGTCTTCTTATCTCCAATGCAGAAGAGGGTAAAAGTTTTGACCAATCAGAGAAAAGGTTTGCCTTGGTTTGCTCAACACGTTCAGCGAACCTTTTCCGACTTCGAACTATGGTTTGCCGAGGTTCGTGAACTACTTCAAACTAGGTTCGCCGTATCTTTAGATCGTCCAATTAAGAACCAACCTGGTTCGTCCGAGATCGTGAACTGTAGTTCGTCATAGTTCG
Source organism: Semisulcospira habei (assembly GCA_036245525.1). Taxonomy (NCBI): domain Eukaryota; kingdom Metazoa; phylum Mollusca; class Gastropoda; family Semisulcospiridae; genus Semisulcospira; species Semisulcospira habei. The sequence goes on from BTPG01000006.1 coordinate 93,057,472, forward strand.
CGAACTAAAGTTTGTTTAATTAAGAACATGCTTTAGACACAGGAGAATCCAGTTTAGCACACATCGTCTTTATATCAAGTAACCTGACAATGACGTTACTCCCTTCTATAAATACAACAGTATCAGTACGTGAAACAGCTACAAATAGATTGACACGCTAACGGCAGCGCAGAATAAATAAGTATGATTACATGTGTGCTTTTGCTGCATGCCCAACGGCTGTTAAAGTTCATTGTTAAATGTTGACAAGGCATAACAAACACAAATGGTGCTGAAATGTATCTTCAGATTTATGCGTAATGGTACTTTAAAGATAAATATAAAGAATGAAAATATGAGCATGGACAGTGGACAGTGGTCAGACCTGCAAGACATAATAATAAGAGGTCCATCATAAACTTTTGATCGATGGATGGGATGGAGTGCGTACAGGCCTGTCAGCTGTGATCCCATCTTAAACAAAATGAACTGACTGCCCCTGTTTGTGTGTATCCGTGTTCCCCACAGGTAGAGTGTGTGCCACATTTAGTTACAGTTTGTGTGGGTGTGTGTGGCGGTGTCTGCCCCACTGTGTCTGTGTGTGCACGCAAGCTCTGTGTGACTGTGCGTGTGTATTCATATTGACAGAAACTGAACATGAATCCTCCAGCATATCTGCATGGGCAAACGGTGTGTGTGTGTGTGGCAGTTGTCGGAACATGACTATCTGTGAACGGACAGCTTGCTTTGGATGAGTGACTGCATACTGCACCCCAGCACACCAACCAGCGCCCAATACTGCCAACACAGCTCTGACGTTGACAATAACATCGGTCAATGTACTGTGCGCAAAACTTTAAAACATCGGTCAATGTACTGCACCCAAAACTTTGGAACAATACTGATGAGCAAATGAAATGCAACATTTTTTTAATCATTCACAAAATGTCGCATTTCATTTGTTCGTCAATATGTTTTGAATCATCGGAAACACTGAAATGTTTCCGATGATTAAAAAAATGTCGTAGTTCTTATGCTTGTCAGCATACTTGTTGCCAGACGCCGTTCTTCTATGGAACCTGGAGACACCTCTCTGATGCCTGCTATCAATTCTGACACTGAGCTATGACACACTACTGCTGAAGGAATCCAGGGCTAAAAGGGTTAAAGATGAATGCAAAGAGATGTCCGCAGTAACTGATGACACCACAGACTGTTTCCTCTTATTTGTTTTCACTTCTTCTAGTTCTTTCACTTCTTTTCTAGTTATCATGTGTATGCAAATATGCCCATGTGTGTGTGTGTATGCATGCGATTGCGAGCGCAAGTGCATGCCAGTATGCGTAATCATCCATCTCCGTCCAAGGGACAGAAACATGTACAACAGAGTGATTAACCTTTTCCCTGCCACTGTATGTACATGTTTGTGTCTGAAATCTTTGTTCACTCAATGACCAAAAGCCAAAACTGTCCCCAAAAAAACCCCTGGACACAAACTGGTGCGTCTGCGGGGGCTCATGAGGATCTATGCCTCTTGCAGTTGGATCCCGTCCACTTTTTCTCGGCAGTAAAGGGGTTAAAAGAAAAAGAACACCACTGGGAGGCCCTTGGAATGCCACTTCAAACACAGGGCGCGAACCGGTCAGCACCTGCTGTGCATGTTAGGCGGCATCAACGCTGCCTCTGTTTGTCCCCACAGGAAAGGGGGAAAGCGGGGGATAGCCTGTTGGGCCAGGACAACACACTTGGGAGCCCAGCAAGCAAAAGGGTCATGGGCTGGCTGTAGTTGGCCAGCGCATGGCTAGCCGTGCGCCGGCCAACTGCAGCCGGTGTCTGCCTGATGCTTCTTTTGCTCACTGGGAAAACAGCAAGCAGGAGAGGCTGGGCTGGGAATTGTCAGGATTTTAACATCTTTAGCCACCATGAAGGTGATGTCAAAGAAAGAAAGAACACTGGAACACTGTTGGTCTGGCAGATTCAGTGCATACTAGTAGGAGATCAGTGAGATTATTTTTTAACCCTTTACGTGTAGCAGTTTTATTGGTGACGATTCCTTCAGGCATCCATTGCGACTAAAACTGCTACTGACATGCAAAGGGTTAAAATCTGTGTGTTGATTCCTGCTTTACAAGCTATTTGCCATTTAGCCATAGCAGCTGCACAAAAAAATATCACATATCGGTATACAAACAAAACTAAATACTAATCTGGCTTGTTGCAAGCAGGGTTTACCTGTTCTCAAAAAATGGAATTCCACTTAGAGTCAGACATTTACATTGTCCGCTCCCATTCGTTATTTCAGAGGAGAACCCATTAGGTTTGCCAAAAGACATGGGGGGTGGGGGGTGGGGTTTGAGGAACAGTTTGAGAGGCGGGTTTATACCGTGGAGGTAAAGTTTTAAATTGTTTTATTTTTGTCTACTCCCAAACGGTTGTTTCCTCAAAACATCCAGTTCCCAAATGGGTGCAGTGCAGTTGGTTAGCTTGCGATTTAAACTGCCTCGAATTATTGTGGCCCCTGGCCCCCTGCCAAATGTCTTAAGTGTCTATCGCTGTATCTGTATCATGGGCAATTCTGATGCCAGGAACGCCTTCATTCTTACAGCCAAAAACACAGAACTCTGCACGCTGCATGTTGACTTGCCTATACACGTGTATGTGTGCTGGGGCTGCGATTTTGGACCTTATGGAGGAAAGCCATAACGTCCAAAATCACAGAACAGTGAACTGTACATTTACAGCATCACGGGGGAAAAAAGGTCGTTGTGGTTGTAACGCAGACTGAAACAAAGATTGATTGATTGATTGTACATTGCTTAACGTCCCGACAGCAACAAGGCTTTCTCAGGACGTGCCTGCACTGCTTGTGAAAAAAAAAACTAAACAGAACATTGAATGTATGTCGCCAGCCGGTCAAATACATAAACAACCTAACACATGGGCCTAATAAAGCTAAGACCATTTAGCAACACACATCCAATATCAAGAGGGCAGTGCAGACAGTAGGAGAGTTTTAAAAGGCAATACAGGAGAATGGACCTCGGTAGACAGAAACACATGCCCAGAATAGAGAGAAAAACTCACCTGTGGGCTGACCAGGGTGACCTGGGAACTAAAAAGTACCTAACCCCACCCAAGTCCCCCAAGGCAGACCCGGGTGGGGCTGAAACAAAGAAAGAGGAAGGAGAGAGAGAGAGAGAAGACAGCGAGAGGTAGAGAGAGTAAGAATTCTGGCTACAGCCGCGGACAAATAAAGGGATAAACTCCTGTCTTAGCACATCAAAGCCGCATTCTGAACTCTGATCAGGCTCAGCATCCAGCCCCTCTCCCTCCGGCCTGAGAAACCCAGATCACTGTATAGCGTCACAGAGAAACGACTCAGCGGCTCTCGTGACTCTTAAACTCCAAGAACTAAATGACTTCCGTTCTAAAGAATGGAAGTCATTTAGTTCTGGGAGTTTATGAGCTAAACAGTGACCAGTCCATTTGCCCATGTGAGCCACAATTATGCTTCGATCTAGAAGGCAATGTTAATCTGACCATAAGAGCCAACAAGTCATTCTGACCGGTCAGGCTGCTGAGAACAGTTGATTTACCCACGCGAGAAACTGGATCGTTCCTCAGTCTAGTGGCAGACTGCACATTTGATCCATGAAGCCATAGGTTCACTTCCCATCATTGAAAAGCTCCATTTCACCATCAAAAAGTTGAGGTGCAAACTTCTCCATAATATTCATATTCAGTATTCACTAAGTGTGATTTGTAAAATTCAGTATTCACACTTTCACTAAGTGTGATTTGTGTGTGTGTGTGTGTGTGTGTGTGTGTGTGTGTGTGTGTGTGTGTGTGTGTGTGTGTGTGTGTGTGTGTGTGTGTGTGTGTCTCTCTCTCTCTCTCTCTCTCTCTCTCAAGAATTACAATTTTTCAAATGCTGTGCGCAGTATTCTCCCATTTGACAGTTATGCCCCTTCCCTAACTACCAGTACCTTTGCTCGGACCACTTCACAAAACATTCAGCAAGGTGACAGCTGCACTGAAAAAGTAGCCAATCGTTCAAGCACACCTTCAGCATTTAACAGTGAAGTGGGTCGTAAAGGACTCATGTGAAAATGGGTCACAAACACTGAAGCCCAAACAATGTGGGCCGTTTACCCCTTCACTGCTGAGAAAAACCAAGCACCACCCAACAGCAAGAGGTATAGATCCTCATGAGCCCCCACAGTTGCGGGGGCTCATGAGGATGTATGCCTCTTGCTGTCACCACTGTGCATCTGGCTGGGGCTCCTAGGCACCGAGTTACAAAATTGTCCAGAAACCCAAACTGAGTCCACTGGCAGTGAAGGGGTTAAATCCACAAAAGGTGACTGCCAAGTGTGTACAATGCCTCAAAGAACAACTCTCAACCACGACAGAAACATGAACAGAATGGACAGTTACAACACTACTGTGTTGTAATTGGTCTTTCTAAGCGTGTTTCTTTCTCTCGTGGGAATTTTTGTGTGTGGACCATTGATCATAATTGGGGGGGGGGGGGGGGGGGGGGGGGGGGGAGCAACAAACATTCTTCTTCGTCAGGGGGTGGTGTTGGTTCCTTTCCTGAGCAAACAGGGGCATCGCTGACGGTGGTAACGTTCAGGTGACAAAAGCCAATGCTCGAGTCCAGCTCCCAAACTATGCCCAACATTGATGGGGTTCATATTTTCCTCTCCAGTTCCAGCTGTGGCAAAGGAAGTCCATCATGAAAGGTCAAGGTTAGTGACAGGTTACCCTATCAACTGGCTTGCCAGGTCCCGGGCAAACCAGGAACTAACCTTGAGCTTTATTGATCCAGACATGTCTAATGACTTGAATGAAGTGCTTCTCAGGCAGTTTAACTCATTCAGCCCGACGCACATTTTTCCCAAATTTTGGAGGCATCATCTAACGACTATGCACCTGTTGCAGGAGATGGATCAGCCATGATAATTCAAGGGTAGTGCCAGATTAGCTTGGCACCAACAGACACTACCCTTGAATTATAATGGTCGACCCACCTCCTGCTGTCATGCGTCAGGGCTGAATGGGTTAAAACGATAAGCGATAATCCTATTTGGTTCTGGAGGTGGAGGGGTTTATGAAATGGTGCAGAAGATTCAGCTAAAAAATGTCAGATTACGTTCACTGCGTATCCAGTACAACACTTAAATGATCTCATCTTGCAGTGATAAAAAGTCATTCATGACAAGCCTTGCTGTTTGCGGGTGTAATCCGCAGATTGCACCACAAGTACACTTCTATTCAAATGAGATGCTTTGGTTGGGGAAAAATCAAGATACCACAAGTTACAGATTAGTTTCTTTTCTCAGTAGTGCTGGTTTTAATAGAGGGGTAGAAAGGTTCAGGGGGGTGGGGGATGGAGCGGGAAGTTGGGGTAGGGTGTGGGGTGTGTGTGTGTGTGGGCATTTGACTGACAACAGCAATGATTTCCTACTCATCTTTCACCCTTTTAGCCCCAGGACCCTGCAGCAGGAGATGGATTGATCATGATAATTCAAGGGTTGTGCCAGATGAGCTTGATGCCTTGGGGCTAAAGGGTTAAGCAGCTGCCTTCTTCACAATGTGAAGGTGCTAACCCTTTGGCTGATGGTAGCGTGCGCAACCACACACACTACCAACAGCCAAAGGGTTAATATACATACACACTCAGTCTACTCATGGGTCAGAGTGACAGGCATGTACCAAAGTTTCTCCAGGCACGCTGGTAATTACACACAGAAAAAAGGTTGAGCTTACTCGGTGTCTATCTGAGTGTCCCCAGACGCATAGGGACTGTTGGCTATGGGCTCGGTGGACGCCTCGGGCTTGGTGTAGGTGCAGAAGCTGGCGTCCACAAAGTGACAGTCGCCATCCACGTTGGACAGCGTCTCCCACACCACGTTGCTCTCCGTCAGGAACCCCTGGTCCGTCACCAACACGAACAGCTCGTTCTGAAACACAAGGACGTCCACATTAAACCATTAGCTGCCAAAGTCAAGGCAAAGGCTACCTAGCTGCAAGAGACATAAACCCTCATGAACCCCCGCATTCGCAGGGGCTCATGAGGATTTATGTCTCTTGTGTGTCCTGTGCTCTCTGTGCCTACATTCAGTTCCATTTCATTTGTGTTCTTCACAGGAATGTCAGTCAGTAAGCAGAAATGAAAAATCCACGTCCGCTGCCGATCAACGGGTTAAAAAAAAAATCCACATAATAAAACAAACACCAAACACATAACAATACATATACCAAGGGGAATTACTCTGCACTGGACAAAGAGTTAAATCCCCTGTCCCTTACTTCAGGCTCCTAACTGCCAGTCAACGGAAAAATACAAAGACACAGTACTCATTGCTAAGACTGTCTGGTACTTTATCTGTGTATTTTTGTGGCCTGGCGATTGGGTGCTTGATAGGAAGAGGCAGGGAACCCAACCGTTTGTCAGAGTTATGTGTACTGCAGCTACCACAGTTTGCGTCATCTATTTGGTTTCTGGTAAACCGTACTACAAAAACCTAAATCTGCAATCTATCAGCAAACACCAAGATGTCCGCATATACACAGGGTAAAAAGACAAATAAAAAAGAACAAGAGACACAAACCATAAGCATATATTGACTGAGTCCCAAAACCAAGTTACTTTCCATCTGTGTTGTGTTCTGTGATTGTGGACCTTACGACCAAACGGTCAAAATTCACAGAACACCACACGCCTGAACAATGTAAAACGCCAGGGGGCCCACACATTTTGTTTGTTATAACCAAAGTCTCCTATAAATGAAGTAATTTACATAGAAAATGTGCGGCTGGCACCTCTGGAAAAGCGTTGTCAATTGTGAACCCTTATATCCGACCTTATTTTAAGCAAAGTTGACTGTATAATGGTCTGTAAAGGACACACACTGGTAATTTTAACCCTCTGAAACCTAAGGCTGCATTCCTCAAATTTTGGAAGTTTCACCTCATGTACGAGCGGCAGGAGATGGTTCGACCACGATAATTCAAGAGTAGTGCCAGATTAGTTTGACACCGCCATCAGGCGCCAAAGGTAATCTGGCATCACCCTTGAATTATGGTCTATCCATCCCCTGCTATAGTGTGCAGGGCTAAAAAGAGGGCAAAACACTCACAGGAGTTTTCACATTGATAAAATGTGGTTTCGGAAATGACTGCCTGGAATCACTGACTAGAACACGAAACAGACAAAAGACGCCTAGTAACAGTTCGGCTGAAAGCCAGAGAGGACGCCAGTGGACACAATTGTGTTTTTGAAACCACTGTCAATACAACGTCAATGATCCCCAGCAGTCAAAGGGACATGTGGTTTCAGCAAGAGGTATAGATTCTCATGAGCCCCCGCAACTGCGGGGGCTCATGAGGATCTATACCTCTTGCAGACGGGTCTCGGCACTGAAGGACTTTTTAGATGTCACAGGAAAGGCTTCAATGTTTTCACTTGGAATTGTAACTAAAACATTTGATATTTATCATCTCTTGATAGTATGGGTGAGTTACATGCATATCAAGGACGAGGCTGTAAAAAGAAGGGGGTGGGGAAACAAACAAATGAACAAAAAGGACAAACAAAAAAGCCCGCAAAATCGATCATGTGACCCTGAGAAAGCCAGTTACGTCAGCCGAGCTAAACAGTCTGCCCGCTCGCCACACAAAGACAAAGACTGCTACAAACAAAACGGTAAGAAAAAGAGAAAAAAGAAATCTTATTGATTGACAAAGAGATCATGTGAGCAAGCCCATGTAAATCTTTGGTGCAGTGTGTATGCGAATTGTCCGGAGACTGCGGTGCGCACACTCGTCAAATATTTCTATGCATGCACTCTGTATATCCCAGACTGACGTTTTGCAAAATCGGTGCAGGTATAGCCACTTTACCCTTTCAGCGCCAACACCCTACATCAGGAGATTGGTTGACCATGATAATTAAAGGGCAGTGCCAGATTAGCTTGGCGCCTGAAGGCGCCAAGCTAATCTGGCACTACCCTTGAATTATCATGGTCAGTCCACCTCCTGCAAGTGGTACATAGTCGTTAAGTAACACTTCCAAAATTCGGGAAATGCGGCCATGGCGCCGGAAAGGGTTAAGGCCTAAATCGACCACCATCAACTAAAAATGTTTCTCCAGCTCAGGCAACACTCAAATGTCTGCAACACTTACACGTCTATTACTGACCTTACAAACTTTAAGAAAATCATACTATACAGACCGTGCATGCAGTGGGCGACGGATCGTCTGTGAAAATTACAGGGTAGTGCCAGACTAGCTTGGCGCCTGGGAAGGCGCCAAGAGGCTAATCTGGCCCTGCCCTTTAATTTTCACAGACGATCCATCACCCGCTATGGTGTGTTGAGTAAATGTGTTGATCAGAACACCTACTGCACTCTGATACCCTTTGTCCATTCAACAATGCGTCACAAACTGATCACCCAAAGACCTCGTATAAATTAATCCGCACAGATGCAAATTGGGACGGGGGGGGGGGGGGGGGGGGCAGCAAGAGTTAAAAATTCCTGTGAGCCCTGAAATGTTAGGGCCCTTGAGGCTCTGTGCCTGTTTCAGACAGACGGTGTTTGTCATCAAGTTTTAACACACTTTGTGACACTCCTGATCACACTTTAAGCACTGTCCTCTAATAGCGTGGTAATTCTTCTCAGAATCGTGCAACAAATATTTGACCCTCGGACAGAGCTAGTTTTTTCTTTTTCCACAAAGTTCCAGTCGGAACCACGTCAACAGGAAAGGCTCGGACATTAAGAAAGAGTTAACGACCTCGTGTCAAAAGAAATGCACCCCCTCCCGCCACCCTTTTTTTTTTTCCGGCAGTCCAACTGCGAACCCCTCCCTGCTGACAAGACTTACAGCCAGGCTTATAAACTACTGCTTGAACATCGCCTAAAACAGTGAAAGTATCTGCCTGAATTAAAAGTTGTGATATAATGTTACACAAGATCCTCAATAACCTATCTGGAGTGACTTTTCTCAAATCAGCTTTCATAAAATTAATGAGAAACAAGATTGAGAAGACTTTATCCATATCCCACAACAGGATTTTAGAAACAAAATGTAAAAACAGAAAGGTGGCATAATAATTGGAAATTGTCTTTAAATTCAGAACACAATGTCTGTGCGTCACCCCATCAGCCTAATTTATATCTATGTGCTGGAGTGTGATGTTGGACCTTATGGCCTTTGGCCATAAGGTCAAAAATCACACACCAGCAGACACGTTTGTTTTTTTTCTCAGAGGTGAGGAGCCACTGGGGTTCTGCCTGTGATTTGAGGGGGGAGCGGTCAATCTGTAGTGACCTTCCCATCCAGCCTTTTGTTTACTGCAGCTCAGTGGGTGTTTGTCATCACAGGCTGAGCGCCCAGGGACTCCTTCGCATGAGGAACATAGATGTAGATACAAGGGGATCGTCAGAAAGAACCATGGCTCTTCAGGTTTCTTGAATATTAATTATAATCCATACAGACAAAATTTTAACTTTAGATCTAAAAGTTGGAAGGCTATTGCAAACCTATGCCTTGTGCAGATTCGTGCAGCTGAGGTTTTGTGAAGTAGATGTTTGTCATTGGCAACCAAACACCCAGATGACCCCTCTGCTGTAGGAAGAGGACAACAAAAAAAAGTTTCAGCAAGAGGTATAGATCCTCATGAGCCCCCATAAAGCTGTGGGAGCTCATGAGGATTTATACCTCCAGCAGATGGGCGGTGTTTGCGAGGTGAGTGTTCCAGCACAATTCCTGTGCAAACAGGCCTGACCATGAGCAAAGATGTTTGGCAAGGTTTGCCTCCATTTGGACGGATCTGGCAAACCCCACAGTAAAGACCCAACATTTCCCTCCAAAGCTGATATTAGCTCCCCTGGCCCCGTGCTGTAAACCTCCTGATTTTCACTCACATTTTCAGTCCCACTCCCAGGAGAAAATTTTACCATAATGAATGGCTACAAACTGGATGTGCAAGACAACCTGACAATTAACTCTTAAACTCCCAGAACTGAATGACTTCCATTCTATAGAATGGAAGTCATTTAGTTTTGTGAGTTTAAGATTTAAGGCAAGTTTCCACATCAAGAATAAGATAACATCCATTATAGTCTCTGGTAGCATTATGAACTTTATATCCGAAATTACTGTTAAACAATACAGCAACCCCATTTTTATTTGTGGATGTACCAAACAGCCACACATTATAACCCGAGCATGCTCGAATAAAGTTTCAGAGTCGTGCTTTAACCCATTTCATCCTGAGGCTGATTTGGTAAAATTTGCTTATTGTCCTATGAAGGCTGCATGACTGATTAGGAGGTAGATCAATTGTTTTAGTTCAAGGGTGGTGCCAGCATAGCTTGGCACCTCTGGCACCAAGCTATGCTGGCACCACCTTGAACGATCAGTCAAATTTATTTCAAGCAATGGGTGTATCAGGATGAAAAGGGTTAAATGTGTTTCCTGAAGAAGGTAAAATTTTACAATTCATTTTCCTTAAGTAATCAAAGACGTCCCTCCTCTTTTTACTATTTTGAAGACCGTTTACATTACATGAGATAACTTTAAAGGCATCATCACAATCATTTTTAGTCAAGTAATTATAATTAGTACTTTATACAAGGTTAGCTCGAAGACCAAAACAATAAAATAAACTTAGATAGACTTGACTCGTCACCAATGCCACCCATTCAGAATGCTCTAGCTTGCAGTCACATCTCCCGGTAGATGCTACAAGCCTTCTGAACGCCAACCGAGTACACTGCTGCCACTTGGCAAGTTACGACTTTCTCTTTCCACACTGCTGACAGTTATTTTACAACCTTCCTTTTTCAAGTCCTTCGAAGCTAGACGAGAACCATCATAAACAGTTCAGTCAAAGTTCTTCAAACCATTGAACTCTGAATAGTATATTGTATGATCCTAAGAAACTCAGGTATGTGGTACTCGCAGAAATGTTAAATTTCTTAGAAAAATGTCTTCGAACCATCCACTCGCTTTCGCGTTGACGTGATGTGAAATAAATGGTGAAAATATTCCAAGGATTACAGCACAAGCAAACAGCACTACACCAGCACTTGGCAGTTTTGAGGGATTGTCTATCAGCGCCCCCATTCCATCCCCCTTCTTACAGCACCCCCCACCCACACACCCCTGACCCTCCCCCCACCCCTCCTCCTTAAAAAAAAAAAACTGTCCATCATGGACTGGACAGACATGCCCTAGCAGCACACAGTGGGCCCTCCCAAAACACTCACAACTTGAAGTCCGCCTACTTTCTCCAATACACAAACATGTGGCCAACCGATCACAGCAAGAGGCATAGATTTTCATGAGCCCCTGCATTCGCAGGGGCTCATAAAAATCTATGCCTCTTGTAGATGGGCCTGGTTGTCTGGGAGAGCGTCACCATCAAAGTTGGCGACGTTCACAGGATCTGAAACTAGCCTCCTCTCTTGCCAGTTGTCGTCTGCCCGTCCTCGGCTGTGTACTGCAAGGAATTTCGTGAGAAGGGCTCCATCACTCTGTACAGCTCTGTACATTCGCATTCGGATTAATTTCACGCTCATAATCCCCCAGCAAGAGAACTCCGTCTCTGGCCACTATGCGCCCAATATCGTGCACAACCTTGCTCATTTCCTACGGATTACTGCTTCAGAACAGAGGTAAGCAACCTGTGTTTTATTTCTTTTCTTTCCAGATTGTCTTTTTTCCTATTTCTTCCTGTGTTGTCTTTGTTCTACTTTCCACTTCACAGTTGTACTACACACAATAATGACAGGTGTAAACTCTACTACTACTGACATTTATTAAGAGCTTTTCAGGATTAAAAATCACTGAAAGAAATTTTCACTTAAAACAAACAATATTTTATCCATTATGATTTGTATTGAGACTCCAAATATCACATGCATTGAATTTGAAAACATAAAATCATCACAAAAAAACAAAACAAAGATGTGTAAGCTGTGTTACAAAGTATTTAAGCTTAAACGTGCAGGTGAAAATATAGTTTTACTTCGCACATAACAAAGTTGCATTTAAACCCTTATCATTCAGAATACACCAGTGTGAGAAATAAGTTTGACTAAAATAGTTCAATGGTAGTGCCTGAATAACTTGGCGCCTCTAGGCACCAAGCTATTCTGGCACCACCCTTGAACTAAAGCCATTGGTCCATATCCTTATCTATAGGTACTATAATGTAGCCTGAATATGGCAGTGTGCAAATTTGAAGCTTTTACTGTTATAGCCTCAGTATGATATGGGTCAGATATAACACAAATTGTGGAGGTCCCAAAACACTTTTTCTCAAATTACTTCACCTTTAACAAACTTCGAGTATGACTATACAAACATTTGGGCCCCCAGGCGATTTGTTATATCCAAAATGTAATAATAATTATTATAATAAATGGTTCCTATATAGAGCAGTTTACTGTACATGTATATAAATCTTATCTCTCGGCAGGTCTTGGTGCTTTCGGCCAAACAACCTGTATCACTTTCATCAGAAATCTATCAACATTCTTGCCTCGCAAACAGAAGCCATGCTTATTATCGCCCACATGTGCTGGTCTGTGATGTTGGACCTTGCAGCTTTTGGCCCACATGGTCCAAAATCATAAACCACACACATGGGTCTTATAACTTGCTGGTTAACTTTGACACGCCCAGAAATAAATTACTTCCATTCTGTAGAATGGAAGTCATTTAGTTTTGAGAGTTTAAGAGTTAACCCTCTTAACCGTTCTAAACTTTTGGAGGCGTTGTCTAATGACTATGTACCCAGTTGTGGGAGATGGATTGATCATGATAGTTCCAGGGTAGTGCCAGATGAGCTTGGCGCCTGAAGGCGCCAAGCTCATCTGGCACTACCGTGGAATTATCATGATCAATCCATCTCCTGCTGCAGGGTCCCAGGGCTAAATGGGTTAAAGGTTGCAATAACAAACGAATGACAGATCTATACAAACCATTCGGGTTCAAAATTTCAGTTACATTGTAACAGACGGTCAAATAGCAACTGAGACGCGTGGTGCCCAAGCATTTCACCGTCCCTTCTGAACTTTTGTCTTTATCGTAAAAAAAGTCAGATGCAAATGGAAACAGAAACTTTAGTTACCAAAGAGAAACCTGTGTGTTTTAAATGTACACTGTTCTGTTACGATACATAATATCCACAATGTAACAGGTATCTATTATATATATATATATATATATATATATATATATATATCCGCCATATAACATTCAATGAGCGATTAAAAGATTGCTCTTTATATCACTTTGGCTGTTGATAGTGGTTTTTGCAGGAGTCACCTTGACAAAAGGTGATACTGACATCCAGATGGTTAACATTTTTGTACAGCTAAAACAGTTGGATACTTAACCCACTCAACCCCAAATCTGGAGGTGTCACCTAATGACTATGTACCAGTTGCAGGATTGGTTGTACATTGCTTAACGTCCCGACGGCAACAAGACTTTCTCAGGACGTGCCTACACTGCTTGTGAAAAAAATAAACAAACAGAATATTGAATGTATGTTGCCAGCCGGTCTAATACGCTAAATAAACCCAAGACCATTTAGCAACACACATCCAATATCAAGGACTACATCCAGCGCAGACAGTAGTTTTAAAAAGGAAAATACAGGTGAATGGACCAAGGGTAGACAGAAACACATGCCCCAGAATAGAAGGGAAAACCCACCCTGTGGGGCTGACCAGGGTGACTCTGGGAACTAAAAAGTAGTTAACCCCACCCAAGTCCCCCAGGGCAGACCTGGGTGGGGGCCAGTTGCAGGAGATGGGTCGACCATGATAGTTCAAGGGTGGTGCCAGATTAGCTTGGAGCCATCAGGCGCCAAGCTAGTCTGGCATCGCCCTTGAATTATCATGGTTGATCCATCTCCTGCTGAGGTGCATCAGGGCTGAATGAGTTAACCCACAACACCCTAAATGAGACGATGCATACAAGGTCAATCTATCTGCAAGAGGCACAGAGCCTCATCTGTCCATGTGGGCTTATAAAGGTAAGTCTCTTGCAAAAGGTAGGAGCTGGATGAGCCTCAAGCTCCAAACTGAGCTAAATGTAGGGCAAAATCATATCTAACAGTTTCTGGGTAGGCAAAATTGGAAAACGCTGAATCACTTAATGTACAAATGAGTACGAAAAGAAAGTATTATAGTGTTATCCAACTGCACTTCACATTCATGATAAATGGAAATTCAAGATACAGTAGCAAGCAGGCAGGCAGGTGAATTCTGCTTCAATAAAAAGAAGAATGTGATCTGAAACCACCATCTCTGCAGAAAAAAAACAGTGTTCTCATAAGACATGCATTTTATCAAGAGAAAATTAGAAGCGAGAAAGTGTCACCTGTCATTAAAGACCATCATTCAGGTGGCTAAAACCACCTGAATGATGGTCTTTTGATGACAGGTGATCTCTCATACGGCTAGTCACGCAAAACAGGTTCTGCTTTTCATACATACTGACGAGCAAAAGAAATGCAACATTTCCAAAAATGTCAGTTTTCATTTGCTCGTCAGTACACATAAATAAACTAATAAGTAACTGTTTATGTTTTTCCGCAGCTTACAGCACTGACTGTGACCCAGACATCATTGGAATGGCAATAGTATCCTGTCAGCATGAGCGAGAAACATTGTCCGAAGTTGGCCAGCAGAACAACCACACACAACTTTGTCAGTAAGTGCACATGACATAGCACATCAAGCCTTACACTTTTAGTTACAGTCAAATTTTTTCCCTACAAAACACAGGATGCTTCCATTGAGGACTATATATACCAGTTCTGGTGACATATCAACTATGATATACTGATCAACAAAAGAAACACGAAAATTTCAAACGTTGTTTCCCATACTAAAACATCTTAACTGTAAAGAGTTAACTTGCACACCATGCAGACCGATTTTAACTGGTTGGCAGTACTCAGATACCTGTCACACAAGTTCGCTCTTAACAGTTAAGATGTTTTAGTATGGGAAACAACATTTGAAATTTTTGCATTTCTTTTGTTGATCAGTATATATACACCGACGAGCAAAAGAAATGCGACATTACTAGAATCATTGGAAACACTTAAGTGATTCCAATGGTTCCAGTGATGTCACATTTCTTTTGCTCGTCAGTACAGTTCAAGGGCAGTGCAGTGCCAGAATATCTCAGTGCCTGTAGGCACCGAGCTATTCTGCCGCTGCCCTTGAACTTCCATGGCGAATCCATCTCCCTTTTAAAAGCGTCTTCATCAATGGCAGAGCATGTGACCACCACCCAACTGCAAGAGCTAAAGATGCTCAAGCACCCCCGCATCTTGCTGGCCATATTCCTGTCAGTGTTCTTTACAGTCATGGGATACATTCCATGTTGAATTTGCCCTCAGGTTTTACATTAACTCTTTTAGCCCCAAGGGCCAGTTTCTCAAATTTTGGAGGTGTTGCTTGACGACTATTTACCAGTTGTAGGAGATGGATTGATCATGATAATGCAAGGGTTGTGCCAGATGAGCTTGGCGCCTTCAGGTGCCAAGCTCATCTGGCACTACACTTGCTGCAGGGTCCCGGGGCTAAAAGGGTTAATGAAAATTCTCCATATTTGCAGGATAAATTCTGACGGGGACGGAAAAATGAAAGGTCGTCTGTCGTTGGAATGGACAGATTCCAGTCATTTTAGGAACAAAGAGGATGCACATGTGAATGTTTACACTGTCACAATGTGCTGAAAGGTTCCGTGATGACACGAACCCCATCTCTCTGTGTAACTATGTCAATCACCTATTTGTGTAAACGTGCAGTTCCGCAATTGGTACCGATACAAAATATACATGTTCTCACCCTAGTCATGAAAAAAAAAACTATGTACAAAGTATGCAATAGACTGTAGAGCCCCCATGACAATTTTTTCTCTCTCATAATTGTATCCCTTCAGCTGTTGGTAGAAGTTTATGTCGCATCACAAAAGGCTACCAACAGCCAAAGGGTTAAATCTAGTGAAAGCCTGAAATCCAGACTCAAAAAGTAACTGCCAAGCATGTAAAATGCAGAGAAAAACCCAACGGAGAAAGAAACACGCTTAGAAAGGACAGATACAACACAACTGTGTTGTAACTGTCTTTTCTAATCATGTTTCTTTCTCCGTTGGGTTCTTCTCTAGTGAAAGCCTGGCTCTGAATTGAAAGACATACTTTATAGTCAACTGGCTACATGTACTGCCTTCTAAGCATTACATACAAAGCATGGATGCAGTGCCTAAGTGCCTTATACGTCTTGAGCGAATCAGGCACTATCCTTAAGAGCTGAGATTGATGTCATTTCAATCTAAGCCCTAATGTCATAAGGCTATCTTACTAACTTACTAAAGTACTGCATTTTGTTTCAGGGCTTGGCAGAAGTACTCAGATTGTATGGAGCCCAAGATAACTGACTGCAATGGAGAAGCAGTCGTAGCATTCCGCGTGATTAAACAGAAATACACTGACGAGCCTTACAACTGCCACAAGGACGAGGATGCTAACACACACACTAACGACATACACGGAGCTGGGGAACATGATGAAAACTATTTCGACTCAGACTATGAGGAAGTGCAGTCTCATGACAACCATGTTGTGACCACCACAAAACCACAGCAGTTTGCAGGAGTAACAGGTATGAACGTCACTTTAACACCCCTAAACTGTCTGGCTGTCACAGCATTTTCCTTCTCTCTTTAAACCCTTGTCGTGTCGGTAGTGGTTTTTGTCGCGATAATTCCTACAGGAGTCATTGCGACTAAAACCCCTATTGACGCACAAAGGGTTAACTTAACATTTAACTTGTAACTGCTCCTTAACTCACTCAGTCCGGCGCACGTATTTCCCAAATTTTCGAGGCATCATCTAACGACTACGCACCTGCTGCAGGAGATGGATCGACCATGATAATTCAAGGGTAGTGCCAGATTAACTTGGCGCCGACAGGTGCCAAGCTAATCTAGCACTACCCTTGAATTATCATGGTCGACCCATCTCCTGCTGTAGTGCGTCAGGGCTGAATGGGTTAAGCTTTTTATTTTGGTTTTCTTACAGAATTACATCATCCTGCATGTACAGTATACCACTACTTACGGTATTAACCCTTTCGGTGTCACTAGCAGTTTTAGTCACAATGATTTCTGCAGGAATCATCACGACTAAAAGTGCTACCGACACCCAAAGGGTTAAGATGATACAAAAGCATCACTTTTCACTAATTTCAGCCCATATTCCATTACGCCCTGAGAAAAGTGGACCATGTTAGTGCAGTGGCAGTGCCAGAAAATGCCCAGATAATCTAGGAGTGCCAGAAAATGCCTGGATAATCTAAAACTACCATTGAACTATCATGACATACATGTATCATTGTGTCAACCTCTAAATGTGACCTTCCTGTGAATGCAGGCAACCAGTACTGCAAGCATTACTTGTTAGCCTCACACACAGGACGGTTAAAGTCAAAATACTTGGGCGATGGCCTCCATTTCTATTGCCTCCTGTCCATTTCTTGCACTTGGTGAAGGCTGCGCAAGTGCTTTCATCATGTGTCATTGTGTCAGCCTTTAACCCTTATCATTCAGAATACACTAAAATAGTTCAAGGGTGGAGCCAGAATAGCTTGGTGCCTCTAGGCCATTGGTCTATTACTCTTGTCTGTAAGTACCATAATGTAGCTTGCATAATTATGGCAGTGTACAAATTTGAAGCTTTTAGCCTCAGTATGATATGGGTTAACTAATGTCAGATGCTATTTGGCATAAGAGCATTAACTCCTTCCCTGCCACAGTGTATGTATATTTCTGTTTCTGAAATCATCGTTCATTTAACAACCAAAAGCCAACACCATCCCAGGAACATGGATACAGATTGGTCTCGGCAAGAGGCACGGATCCTCATGATCCCCCGCAGTCATGAGAATCTGCATCTCTTGCAGCTGGATCGTGATCACTTTTTTCTCGGCACTTTTTTCTTTGAACTCTGAACTATCGTGGTCGATCCATCTCCAACTGTTGGCACAGAGTCTGTACAGACGTGCCACTAACTGCAAAATTCACAAACAGGTGTGACAAACATGGGTTATGAATTCTACCATTAACCCCACTGTGAAGGTAAAAAACCAATTTGTGAAGAAAAAAAAATCATTATATTGAATTATTACAACGCAAATTTTCCTTCTTGCAAAATATCCTCTTACTGACTTTTGCCTTCACAGGGAAGCAACCCCTCTGTGCGTGCAGCCACCAGTGATGTTTAACCCCTTAAATGCCAGGGAAAGTCAAAGAATATTCATCTGCAAGAGACATAAACCCTCATGAGCCATCCCCCCCCCCCCCCCCCCCCCCCCAGTCGAGGGACTCATGAGGGTTTATGTCTCTTGTTAGTCCTGCGTTCTTTGTGCCTATTTCTGGTCCCCGTCACATTGTGTTGTCCGCGCGAATGTCGGTCAGTGTGCAGGGAGTTCAGATGTGCATTTCGCATCCGCTGGCAGCGATGGGGTTAAACTCAAATCGATCTGCCAGTGGCTGCATACGCGTAGGGTTACATAAATTATCCACATGGGCCTCACTACAATACATAAGATTTCTGCTGTTTGCTCAGTTGCGCAGCTTCCCAGCGAACTTTCAGACAACTCCCGGCTGAGCCAGCCGGCCAATCGCACGGACAGTGCAGAGGCAGAGCCAGGGGTCAGCAGCAGTACATCAAACGCATACAGTGGATACAGCAACATCTTCATCTCAATGGTTCTGACGGCGCTTTGTCTCGTGTTGTGATTACCCCGCCTGCACTGGTCACCTCCCTTGACCCACTATGCATGTTGCCTATTGGGGCACGGGATGTGACCAGTGTGTCCACCAGCCTACCAATGATTTTTGCTTGAAAACTACAAGTTTAACACAATGAGCTGCAATTCCCAAAACTGAAAGCCATCCTTCAAAGACTACATTATGGTTCACGAGACTTTTGAACATGATATTTCAAAGGTGGTGCCAGGATACCTCACCACCAAGAGATGCCAAGCTATTTTGGCACCACCCTTGAACTATCATGTTTGATCCTTTTTTTTTGGTAGTGTGTCAGGGCTGAGTGGGTTAACCCATTTAGCCCCAGGACCCTGCAGCAGGAGATGGATTGATCGTGATAATTGCCAGGTGAGCTTGGCGCCTTCAGGCGCCAAGCTCATCTGGCACTAGCCTTGAATTATGATCAATCCATCTCCTGCAACTGGTACATAGTCGTTCAGTAACACTTCCAAAATTTGGGAAAAGCACCCGTGGGACTAAAAGGTTTAAGTTTGCCATGCTAGATATAGCACTACTGTGAGTCATTCTTTTTTCTTAAGGGTTTCTGGCACACATTTTCGACAACAGGCTTCTTGTTTGAAGAAAATCTTTGTTGTACGCAGTAGTTGCAAACTTTATCTCACTGACCATATTACAAATCACAGCTACACACTTCTATCTGTAACAACAAACCAATGGCTGTAATTACAACAAAACAAAAAAAAACAAAAAAACGAAGTGAGTTACAAAATGAAGCTCAAACCATTAAATGAACACATAACTGATGGTCAGTGCTGATGATGTGTGTGTCGTTTTTGTACATATTTGTGTTGTCTAGCACCCCATTGTCATTGTCATTGTGTGTATGACTGCAACTTATCAGTCCTCAATATAGATCTATTCATGTCATGTGAACAGACAATTTCCGGAAATTAGAGGAGGGTCAAAATTGCACGTGTTTCGATGAAAGCAGACAAACATGCGATATCACATGCTTTTCCCCGGCTTTCAATCCACTGCTTTTCAAGAAACAATGCAATTTTGACATACTTCTGACTTTTGTAAATCGTTATTTTCCTGCATTTCTTCATTATGTGTTCTTTTTATTGAACTTCATGGTATCTGTGATTTTGCACCTCATGGGTAAGAGCTGTGAAGTACAAAATCACAGACCATCAAACAAGGGAGCCAGTATTCAAAACTGAAATCGTAATTTAACCCATTGCATCCTGAGGCTGATTTTGTAAAATTTGCTTATTGTCCTATGAAGGCTACATTACACATTAGAAGACAGATCAACTGTTTTAGTTCAAGGGTGGTGCCAGAATAGCTTGGCGCCTCAGGCACCACCCTTGAACTATCAAAGTCAAATTTATGTCAAGCAATGGATCAAAAGGGTTAAAGAAAATTATGTTCCAGAAAACTGCCCTAACTTCTGCCAATTTACAGTGACTACGAGACCAAACCTGTCTTTTGCAACAACACATACCTTACTATGTTAAATTTTAACCCTTTGTGTCTCGTAGCGTTTTTTATCGTGATGATTCATGTAGGAACAAACGTTACCGACACACAACGATTTAACTTTTAATAACAAACAACAACTAGTTGAAAAAACACCCAACTTGTCTCAAGGGCTTAGTCACATGTACATGGACTTACACAGTTACAGACTGCAAATGCAATATGTCTTTTCATTAATGGTGTCCTTATTTATACGCACTGTTCACTGTATAATTTGCTTTATGTCAGTACATATGTTTCAAATAAAACTGTATTAAAAATGCCAAACATGTTTTCGAAAGAGTGTGAGTACTCTTGAAAGAGCATGTGTGTGTGTGTGTGTGTGTGTGTGTGTGTGTGTGTGTGTGTGTGTGTGTGTTGTGTTGTGTGTGTGTTGCATGTGTTTTTCTGTGCACATGCATGTATCTCTGTGCTTGTGTGTGCGTGTGAGCCTTGCACCAACTTAAAACTGATAAGCTATGTCATCTCAACACATGGGTGGGTAGAGACAAAGGGTCACGGCATCTTGTCCCAAGAGATGAGGAAGAACAGAATATACAGATCCACTACCTACACTGAGGACCAAATCCACTCGCCAAATGCGTGGAGATTTCTTGTATGGCGAGACAAAGTCATGTTTCACCCCAAATGGAGATACAATTACAAATTTTAGTGCACATGCACACGCAACACTGTTCGGGCTACCAGAAAATATCTGCACTCCAAGATTTCACTTTGATGGTAGTCCAAAGGCTACTAGGGTTCTAGAACATTAATTTTTGGTCCTCCCCGATTTACACATGCAGGCAATAACAATGGGACCGGCATTTTATACTACTGTATTAGCCCTTTTCATCCTGATACACTACTACTTGAACTTAATTTGACTATGATAGTTCAAGGGTGGAGCCAGAATTCTGGCACCACCTTGAACGAAAATGGTTGATCTATCTCCTAATCTGCAATATAGCCAATTTAAAAAAATCAGCTTCAGGATGTACTGGTTTAACCCATATCATACTGAGGCTAACAGCTTCAAATTTGTACACTGCCAGATGCAAGCTACATTACAGTACTCGCAGATAAGGATATAGACCAATGGCTTTAGGTCAAGGGTGATGCCAGAATAGCTTGGCGCCTAGAGGCGCCAAACTATTCTGGCACTACCCTTGAACTATTTTAGTCAAACTTATTTCACATTTTAAAACGAGTGGAGTCGTTGTCAGGTTACTTGATATTAAGACGACCTATGCTGAACTGGACTCTCCTGTGTCTAAATAAACGATAACTAGACCTGTGTGTAGTGTTTCGTAAAGCATCTGTTACAAAAGTGTATATTGAACAGTCACGGCGGTAGTGGGCCTTTAACAATAACATATCGTCTTTCTATCCAGTAATTCGACAATGACTTTTATCCATTATATAGGCATAATGCTCTCTGTATAAGCAACAGCTACACATAGACTGATGACCTAATGGCTGCGCAGAGTAAACAAGTATGGTTATGACGTGTGCATTTCACCGTGCATCCGGACAGCCACAGAAGTTGATTTATTACATGTGTCGACAAGGCATAACATACATCAATGGTGGAGAAAATCTGTCTTCAGATTTATGTGCAATGGTACTATTTGGCCCCAACAGACTACACCAAGATATAAATAGATCCACCATGACAGTTTAAGAGTGGTGCCAGAACAGTTTGTCGCCCATGTGGGCGCCAAGCTATTCTGACCCCACCCTTGAATGATTATGGTTGCTCTATCTCCTAAGCTGTCACGTAGTCTTCAAATGACAACCCCAAGGTTTTGGGAATTTCATATCTTATGGTTTAACCCTTTTAGTTCCAAGGTCCCATTTCTCAAATTTTGGAGGTGTTGCCTAACGACTATGTACCAGTTGCACTACCCTTGAATTATCATGGTCAAGCCATCTCCTGCTGTAGGGATCTGGGACTAAAAGGGTTAATGTGTCAAGACATTTCCTCGTACTTTACTAACTTTTACATTCTCACTGCTTCCCATCTTCTGCAGGAAATGTAGCTTTATACCTATGGATGTCAACTTCAGTCATCGCAAGATTACTTCCCCATGAACACTATTGACGGCGAGATCCGCACAGCCAAGGTTCACCTGCAGAGTGTGTGTGTGGCTATTTTTAGTGCTGAATGTATCTTCACAAGCTGTTACTTGGCATGTGCACAGGATCCAGAAAAAACCTCTTAACCCTTTTAGCCCCGGATCCCTACAGCAGGAGATGGCCTGACCATAATAATTCAAGGGTAGTGCCAGATTAGCTTGGCACCTTCAGTCTTCAGGCACCTCCAAAATTTGAGAAATGGGACCTTGGGGCTAAAAGGGTTAACAAAATTACTGACACAGTACATAATACAGAAAAGTTAGTAGGCAAAGAGTTAAACACCTCTGAGATGATTACACTAGAAAGAAAAACAGACTTGAATAAGCCCAGCCCCACATCTGCACATGCTCATGACAATCAGCAAGTGGCACAGATTCTCATGAGCCCCGTGCAACTGCTCATGAAAACCTATGCCTCTTGCAGATGGAAAGGTATGGCTGAGGGGAAAATCACAGAGCTAAACTCACTTTTTGTCGATACAGCGTGCTGAAGTGGTTGTTTCGAAAGAAGATGCTGAGCTCGTGTTCCTTGACAGTGGAGGACAATTCACACAGCCCGTGGTAGGTCAACTGGGAGGCCGAACGGTCTAAAAACTGCTCTGCGACCAGGGCTGAAACACCGCACAGAAAAATAACATGTACACAATGCATCCATACGTGAGGCTTTGAGGAATAATGTAGTCATGGCACAGTTCTGTCTCAAGCCAAACTGATGCATACATACAGTTGAAAGCTACCACAAGTTGGACGTTCGAGGGTATACATACTACATATTCTACGATTAGGATTCACACTCACCTTTACACCCACACAGCTGACTTCGACTATGATGTTATCTTCCTTAACCCATTAAACCCCACAGCTGCGGTTTCCCAAATTTTGGAGGCGTCACCTTTTGACTATGTACTGTTTGCAGGAGATGGATCAACCATGGCAATTCAAGGGTGCCAGATTAGCTTAGCGCCTGATAAATTTGCGGAATTGTTTACAATGTCTTCTGTATATCTGTACTAATTATGTTCTGTGTTTGTATCCCCATTACATATAATGCAAAATGCTATTCCCCAAGGATCTTTGGTGGTACAAGTAACCTATTATTGTACATAATAGCAAATTCCTATGGTGATGGGATATTCATGGGTGACAGTGTGAAAACTGAAATATGAATTTTTTTTCTAAAATGTATTTTTTTGAAAAATACTTACCGATGGCATTACTATATGGAATACACTCTATAGCCTAACGATTTCAGCCCAAAGTTGTGTCCCCTACACAACTGGGGAGGAGACACCGGGGATCCAAGTAAAGGAGCCCGGGTGGCCTCCCCTTACCAACCTATCCCGGCATGCGTGTGGCGAACTCACCTCAGTTTCACACTTAGCCAAAAATACTTAGCCAAGGAGGCAAGCGGGGCAGGTGGGAGGGCCATCCGAGTAATGCCATCGGTAAGTATTTTTCAAAAAAATACATTTTAGAAAAAAAATTCATTTGTTTTTTCAAAATACATTACCAATGGCATTACTATATGGAAGAATAGCAAAGAGAAGGAGGGTGCCGACACCCAACCCCCTGTACCTAACACCCTCCGCCAGCCCATAAGGAGAACTCCCGACAATTTCAGTTAAGAAGTGCCTATGGCGCCTGCGGCGCGCGGAGGGAGTGCTGGGCCGCGGAGATGTCGCCCACCATGGCCAGGGAGTCACGCTGGCCGGATAGGTCGCGGAGGTAGAAGCGGGCGAAGGTGGAGTCTGCACGCCCGCCTACCGCCATCACAATGTCTTTAACCGAGCAGTTGCGGTCAAAGGCCACTCTGGGGGCTACTGCTCGTACTTCATGCGCCCGGATCTGTAACTGTCTATCCCCGTCCGGGGAGAGGTCTTGGTAGGCCAAAGAGTCACCCACCCCAGTCAGGGCGAACTGTCTAGGCCGAGATACCCGGCCTGCCTGATGAAGGAGGTAGGAAGAGGTGGGTATGCCTTAGATGGCGTGGCTGCGAGCGACACAGGAATCCTGCAGTGCCCGGACTGGGTCCTGTTGACGCGACCCGTGGGGTCGATCGTCCCTCTGAACGGACGGTCAGCCTATGGGGCACAGCCGAGGAAGACCGGCTCTTGGCCTGAAGGACGGGTCGGTGAGAAGATGCGCTGAGCCAAAGGCTCGACTGCCAACCTGCGGGACGTACTGAGAGCGCATGCAGCTCGCTCACGCGGAAGCCATTGCGAGCGCCAGGAGGAAACATGTTTCCGGGTCAGATCGGCGAACCGTGCCAAAGGCAGGGTTCGAAGTGGGCTGTATCTAGCCACGTCAGTGCCCAGGAGAGGTCCCACCAAGGTATGAGAGAACAGGAGAGAGGACATCTGAGTTCAAATGAGCCAACAGGTCCGAAGGTTTTTGCAAGGGCTGGATCCGATAGGTCCAGGTGGCGGTAAGTGTGTGCGATCACGGAGCGGAAACCCTTGACGGTAATACGTGCTAATCCTTGGTCGTCAAAGAGCCAAATGAGGAATTCCGCCAGTAGGGGGTAGTGAGACTCGTGGGGGTGGGAGCTGCTGGGCGGCGCCCCACGACTGAGAGATCCTCCACTTGCCTTCGCACACATTCCTGGTAGACAGTCTGTGGGTTGCGGCCATCGCCACCACTGCCACATCCAAGAAAACTCTAGCGGTGAGGGCTTGCTTGGCAACTTCCAGGCGTGAAGGAGGAGGAGCTCCAGGCACGGGTGGAAGAGAGCCGGGCGGTGCTGCTCGAGCATCGTGGTCGGGGTGGGGAGCTCTAGGGCCGGGTCCGTTGCTAGAACGAGCCGATCCATGGTTCAGCTCTTGGTCCAAATGAAGGGGGGCCACCAGGAAGAGAACCGCGGAGCAATCCAGCAGTTTCCGCAGGATCTTCGGCACCAGCACCGACGGGGGTAGGCATACGAGATCAGTCCGTCCCAAGGAAGAAGAGCGCGTCCGGGACTAGAGAAGCCAACAGCGGAAGCTGGATGTTCCATTTGGCGGCAAAGGTCGACTAGCGGCGTCTCCCATCGCGAGCAGAACAGGCGAATGACGTCTGGGCGCAGGGACCACTCCGGGAAGTGGTGGGCTCGAACAGCAAAGTCCCGGTCCTTGCACCAGAGCAGGAAAAGGAAAGGAGGAAGCACCGGGAGGGCGAGCGAGTGCCTCCTGGTTCTGTATCAAGGCCGCCACTGTCGAGCTGTCTGGCAGACGAGGACCTCCTGGTTGGTCAGAGTCTCTGGCCAGGCGTTGAGGGCCATCCCAACTGCTTATAACTCCCAGTTGATGTGACTGTCTGCGAAAGTCCCCAGGCAAAAGGTCCGAGGCAAAGTCCGGGAACAGTAGAGCGCCCCAGCCGGACTGGCTCGCGTCAATGCAGAGAGATCACCGGGGCAGAGGGGAGCACAGGGACACGCCCGACGCCTAGCACGCCAGATCTGCCCACGTCCGAGGCGGGGGCGGGAAGTGGGGTCACAGAAACGGATCCGACAGGGTGCCAATGAAGGGGCGCCAGCGTAGGAGGAGGTGTAGTAGCCGCGGCGAGCCTTCTCACTTTGTATCCTCTAGCGCCGGCCGAAGGGGAACGAGTCCGCTGCCGCGCCGAGCAGTCCCAGGAGCTGAAACCAGACACTGTCCTTGAAGGAGACCCCTAACTCCAACCGCCGAGCAAGTTTGGCGATCTGCCGCCGAGCCAAGGGCAGGCGGAACAGGTTGAAGTCGGTCAGGAGTTCCGTCCCTATGAGCAGAAACGGCGCGAAAAGGGTGAGAACGGACTTGCCCGGGTGGACTAAGAATCCGAGGCGGCGAAGGAGATAATGCTGGGCATCTCTGTCCTCTCTGAGAGTCGCGGTGACTAGGTTGCGCAGCAGCAAGTCGTCCAGGTAGTGAAAAACGGATTCAGCGACCGCTGGCATAAGCTGGCCATCACCGAGTCGAGGATCCGCATGAAGACCCAAGGACTGATGTTGAGGCCGACAGGGAGGGCTCGGAACTGGTAGACAATCCCGCCAAGGCAAAGTAGGTACCAGCGCGAAGACGGATGAATCGGCACGTGAAGAACGTGTCTGAAGATCGAGGCTGATAGCGAGATCCATAGGCCGGACTGCTGAGTGGAGCATCTGGCTGTCTCCATCCGAAAGGGCGGCGCCCAAAGGAGACTTGTATAGCGCCGATGACTGGGTGCCACCTGCCTAAAAGATCGGGGACGAAAGGAGGCGGATGTAGAACGCCGGCGAGTCGTGTCGGGAGACCACTTCTGTTGCTGTTTTGTTGAGCCAGGCCTTCACCTCTCTGTGCAGAATGACTGCCTTGAGCCGGTCGATGGGTCCACAAGGTGGACCGGCGTAAAGGTGGAGGGGACTTGAACGACAGCTGCGGGCCTATGAAGGCGAAACGAAGAAGAGCCAAGGCAGGCCGAGGCCAAAACGTAGAAGCTTCCGTCACCGAAAGCCCGAGTCCCCGAACAGCTTGAACCTCCGAGCGGGGTCTGGCAGAACAGAGGCTTCACAGTCAAGGGGAGATCCGAGCCGAGTCACAGGAGTGTCCCAACGCCAGAGGTCACAATGGCGGCCGCCGCCATAGCGTAGTACAAGATTGGAAGGCAGCCCGGCTACAGCCACAAGGGTGGATCAGACGTCGCAGAGCGGGGACGCGGACCGCAGGTCGTAAGTGTCCTCCCACAGCGCAGACGGAACAAGCTAGGGAAGGCCGCACAAGTCCCACGATCCTGACGA
Organism: Semisulcospira habei; assembly: GCA_036245525.1. NCBI lineage: Eukaryota > Metazoa > Mollusca > Gastropoda > Semisulcospiridae > Semisulcospira > Semisulcospira habei. Next base: position 93,084,671 of record BTPG01000006.1, read on the forward strand.
GTAGGCGAGACCAAGCCTCTTGGACCATCCTGCTAACGCCCGCCTGGTTGCTGGCCGCCAAGTCCCCGAGGAGCCGGAGAAGGAGTGAGAGTGTCCCGCATACTAGTCCTGGGAAGCTCATAATGACACCCGCTGTACACCGCGAACGGTGAAAATCCCGTTGTCGCTAAAGCTGTCCTGGCGGAGCTGCGCCGAGAAGAATCCGCGCGGCACCAGAATCCGGTCGGTAGCAGGAGCGCCTTGCGACGCTTAGTAGCCTAAAGGCAACCACGCCGGAAGCCCGAATCTTCAAAGGGGCGACGGCGGGCAGTAGCGAAGGGCCGTCATCTCCGAAGTGGCGGACAGCGACGAAACCGCTGAGCGAGAGGATGGGGAGCCGGCGGGACAGTCCCGCAGGCAGATCGTCGAAGCGGAATCCCCAGGGATCCCGAGAGTAAGCTGAGAAAGTCCTGATCCAAGTCCGAGGCTCGCCTGTCGCGCAGTCACAAGAAGGGCGACCGGCTACGAGAGCGCTGGTTCGCCGAAGGTTACGGCCACGGCGCAAGGTGGGACAGGCGGAGCAGCCCATGAAGCCTGTCCAGAAGGGCGTCGCGGGGAGCAAGGGACCGCAGTCGAGCGACGGCCAAAGGCAAAGCCTGGCTCTGGACGCCCCCTACTCGCCACAAGGCGGGAGGAGGGGGGGGCTGCCCCAGTTGACTACTAAGCGAGGTTGGAAAAGGGAATGCGGGTTACCGAGAAGCGCGCTCCGCCGAAGGGAGGTGGAAGGGAACCCTGGTTACCCGCGCCCGCTCGAGAGACCGCGAGCGAGGGGGAGCCGGTCCTGAGAATTCGAATCTGAGTCACACCAGGCACGCCTGGAAAAAATGGGGTGGGGGGGGGGGGGGGGGGGGGACGTAACCGTGGCTCGCCAAGACAGCTCAGAAACATCGAAGCGGGGAGGGAGCAATACGGGCTTGTTGGCCCGTCTCAGAACTCTCGGAACAAGGAGAGAGCGTACTAAGTCTCACCGGGCCTGCCTTGAATAACGGGGTGGGGAGGGGGGGGGGGGGTACATGCGTGCGGCTCGCCAGGCCCGCTCGCAACTGGAGCGGGGGGCGGCCCAAACAAGGTCCCGGGGCACACTCAGGCGAACGGAGCGTGAGGGAGAGCCTCTGTCTTACTTTGCTTCTCTCTCTTCTAGTGTGTACGCTCGTCGCGCCGCGACCGCTCTCAAGAACGGCGCGGGAGGGCGCTGACATACTCTCTGCTCGCCAGGAAAGCTCAGGGGAGCGGAGCGAGGGGAGCGCAGTTCTTATATCTCCTTTTTAATTCTTTTCATAACCTCTATCTTCTTTTTCTCTCTTTTTAATCTTATAGCTCAAACCACGCTCGTAAGACGGAGCGTGGGGGGGCCGCTAGGCCAAGTCACGCCCAGCCTGCCTGGTATGCACGGGGCGGGGGGAGGGGGGGGGGGGGACGTCAATGTAGCTCGCCGGATCCGCTCGGAAACTTCGGAGCGGGGCGGCAGCCCATGTATAGCCCTCCGGTCACGCTCAGAGGACTCGGAGAGTGAGGGAGAGTCTCTATTCTGACTACGTTTGCGCTCGCCGTGCCCAGCCTGCTCCGACGAAAGGAGCGGGGAGGCGTGGACGAACGCTGAGCTCGCCTGGCCCGCTCGGACAATACGGAGCGGGGGGCAAACTCAAGGAGCTCAAGCCACGCTCGAAAGAAACGGAGCGTGGGAAGCGGGATTCTGACACTCGCCTGCCCCGCTCTGAAGACTCGGAGTGGGGGGGGGGGGGGGGGGGGGGGGGGGGGAGTTACTGGCTGCTGTTAAAATTAAGGAAGGAGACTTACCTGCGGGCCGGACCGACCCGGACGACAGAGCGAAGTGGGGTCCGCCGAGCAGATGGAGCGATGCTATCCTGCGTAGAAGTTCAGTGAGCCAGCAGGGGTGGGAGGGACAGTCATGTCTGTAGAAATCCCAAGCCGGGACCACCGGTCTCCTCTCCAAACGGTGCACAAGATACAGGTCCTGTCCGAAGAGTAGCCCGAACACACAAGGCAGGAGTCATGAGCATCCGAAGGCCGTTAGAAATCTCCGCCACTAAAGCAAGTTCTCATAAGCGAATCTGCCAAGGGAATGCGGGTAGCACATAGACCGCCGGGAAGTGCTCACCGAAACTTGCTCCACAAGACCACACAGTCACGAAGGAGAGCAAGTTCTCAAAAGCGAAACTGCCAAAAGTCCGTAGCACACAGTCCGCTGGGAAGTGTTCACCGAACACTCGCTCCCCAAGGTCACAAAGTCACGAAGGAGAGCACAAGTCACAAGCCGAGTCCAAAGGCCGCAGCCAACATAAGGGCACACAGAAAGTCAAGCACCGGGCAGAAGCGCCGGAAGGTGCCACGTCCCACGTAGTACACTCAGCCCTACACGGTAGAATAACCAAGGCAAAGCCAAGGAAGATCGAAGAATATCCCAGAACCGGTCGTAACATGGAGCAAGGCTAACGCCCGACCGTCCACGGTCGAGCTAAGAGTGAAACTGAGGTGAGTTCGCCACACGCATGCCGGGATAGGTTGGTAAGGGGATGCCACCCGGGCTCCTATACTTGGATCCCCGGTGTCTCCTCCCCAGTTGTGTAGGGGACACAACTTTGGGCTGAAATCGTTAGGCTATAGAGTGTATTCCATATAGTAATGCCATCGGTAAGTATTTTTCAAAAAAATACATTTTAGAAAAAAAATTCATATTTCAGTTTTCACACTGTCACCCATGAATATCCCATCACCAAGGCAAAGCCAAGGAAGATCGAAGAATATCCCAGAACCGGTCGTAACATGGAGCAAGGCTAACGCCCGACCGTCCACGGTCGAGCTAAGAGTGAAACTGAGGTGAGTTCGCCACACGCATGCCGGGATAGGTTGGTAAGGGGATGCCACCCGGGCTCCTATACTTGGATCCCCGGTGTCTCCTCCCCAGTTGTGTAGCGGACACAACTTTGGGCTGAAATCGTTAGGCTATAGAGTGTATACCATATAGTAATGCCATCGGTGATGTATTTTGAAAAAACAACACTGAAGCGGTCCATGGACTAACCATGCCACATGATTCAGCAAGAGACATAAATTCTCATGAGCCCCTGCATTCGCAGGGGCTCGTGAGAATTTATGTCTCTTGCTGATGAAACAAGCTGTCTGAAGCGCTGTTCTGTCTCAACCAACAACCTGAAATTCAGCTTTCTGGGATTTTTAAAAGCGGAATCAGCCTCCAGGACTACCTATTCTGGTCTGCTTCATTTCTTTTGTTAAGCCAAAATGTCACTTATTGTGACACCCCCTCACCAACAGTATACAACACCAAAGAAAATTATGAATTTCAATTTTAACCCCTTCACTGTTGGTGGACACAAATTGTTATTCTGAAACCTTTGTTAATTCAACACCAAAGTGCCCCCAGTCATCAAGGATTGTGGATAAAATGTCATACCAACGGCAGGCATATATATATCCTCATGAGCTCTCGAAACTGCAAGGGTTCATGAGGACCAGTCACTTGCAGCTGAATTGTGTTCACCTTTTCTTGGCAAAGAAGGGGTTAAAACTTGGATACTGACTGGTATTTGAGCACACTTGTGTTTCTTAAACCTTATCATTCGGAATACACCAGTGTATGAAATAAGTTTGACTAAAATAGTCAAAGGGTAGTGCCAAAATGGCTTGGCGCCTCTAGGCGCCAAGCTATTCTGGCACCACCCTTGAACTAAAGCCATTGGTATATATCCTTATCTGTAAGTACTATAATGTAGCTTGCGTATGGCAGTGTACAAATTTGAAGCACTTAGCCTCAGTATGATATGGGTTAAGTCACTACATCCTGAGAACAACACTATCAATTTTTTTAAAAAAGAAATATCCCTTAAGGTCTGCATTACAGTTCTGGAGACAGATCAACTATGATAGTTCAAGGGTGGTATCCGAACAGCTTGAGCTGTTCGGACTCCACCCTTGAACTATCATGGTCGATCCACATCCCATCATAGCACATCAGGGCTTAATGGGTTAACTAATACACATACAAACCTTCACGGATGAGATCGTCCTTGTCAGAGGCTTTTTGCTGGATGATTTTCTCCACCAGCTGGTTGTAGCTGCACTTGCTGACAGCAGCCACACACTGGTCGTCCTGCGGGTCCACAAGCCACCCATGGTACAGACAGATCTCCAGCAGGTCAAAGATGATGCACTCGGGTGTGTATTCAAAATCTGCCACCCTGCAGAAAAAAAGTAACACAGATTTGAAGAAAAAAAAAACAGCCCAGAGAGAAGAAAGAGTGCTTTAACCCCTTCCCTGTCACTGGACATTATATTATACTGAGCAACATTTTGCTTGATATAGTGCCGATAACAGGCGGATGTGATTACAAGACCTGAATCAAAATGTCCAAGTCATAAGATGAGGACATTTTGATCGGGTCAAGTAATCACATCTGCCTGTTTATCGGCACCGTATCAAGCAAATTGTTGCTCAACATAATGTACCCAGTCCAAAACAAAACTTTACCAGATTCCTTCTGATTACTGCCATTGGTGCTGAAGTGGTCAATTTCGCTTTATTTGGACATAAAACTTCCCAGCTTGACACTAACCAAAACGTACTCAGTGCAAATCCACCCAGGCATATATCTACCCAGTGCAAATGTGTTCCTCTGATTTTCCATTTATTTTTAGAACTAAATAAACTCAGTGTGAATCTTCGCAGCATGATTCCACCCAGCATAAATTGACAAAGGCTTGAATTTATTAAAATAAAAATATCTCAATGGAATACACTGGGTAGATTTATGCCCAGGTTCAATCAGGCTGTGGAGACTTTTGCTGGATATTTTCCTGCTTTTTTAGATTTGCGCTAAAACATAGCAAATCTTACCTCTTCAGCACCACTGATAGTGGCACTGTGTGTATTATGCATGCAGGAAAAATCGCGTCCCAGAAAACTCTTTAATGTCACAATCTAGGACCCGCATAGTCTGGAGTTCATGTCAGACTTTTCTGAAATGTTGCAAAGGAGGTGACATGACGTCAAGTTTACATGCACATAGGCTGAAGGGAACTTTACAACACCAAATGTATGCTTCAAACATACAGAACCCAGCAAATCTGACACTGCTGAACATGTTTCATCGCGAAAATTCCCTTTCGTACACCTCTGATGTTCGAGAAAACAGGCAGATAAGCTGCCTTAGGTGTGACCACAGACATTAATACCTATGTCTATTTATGAACCTGGGTGTGATACTTCCGATGTGTGTTTGTCTCTGTCCAAATGGTGACCTGTTGTGTGCCCCGTATTGGACCATCGACTGACTCAGTTCAGAGATTTCGTTTGACTGTGAAGACATCAGTGCTTTCTAAAATTGTGTGTGTTGTTGAGTACAGCCTACATTAATCAGAACACGGATAATGATGAAAAATGCCAGCAGGTTTGTTTATTTAGTCCTTTTCTTAGGTTGTCACTATCACTAGCGGACATCAGTCTCAATAGTATGGTGATTTGATTTGTGTGTTCGCTGCCGTTTATGTGTGTGTATGGAAAAGAAATTTTGAGTGTATGTACACACTAAGAAGTATTTTATTACTAGTAAGCATAAGGACCTTGCTAATGTGACAGAATGCGCACATTTAGTGTTTTTGCATTGCGGACAGAGGCAAGCATCAAGATTGAGTCTTTAGTTCTGCAAGAGATTATTATGGAAAGGAAAGTATATCAAGCAACTTCATGAATATTAATTGCTTGTTATACAATATATCAGTACATGTGACAAAGAAGGGGGAAGCCCTCACTGAAAGAGCAAAAACGCAACTCCAGAACAATGTGGTTGAAACGGATTCTTTCTTCTCCTCATAATATATATACTTTCTCAGACAGCCTGTCAATGTTAATCTCATATAATGTGACAGTTTATGTAACTAATTTGATTTATGTAAATAATATGTGACAACATTCCCTTTTGTTCATTGAATTAATAGTGATTTTAATATATATATATATATATATATATATATATATATATATATATATATATATATATATATATATATATATATATATATATATATATATATATATATATATATATATTAATCACTATTAATTCAATGAACAAAAGCCACCATAAAAAGTAATGTTGACATAAATTGTCACATATTATTTACATAAATCAAATTAGTTACATAAGCTGTCACATCATATGAGATTAACATTGACAGGCTGTCTGAGAAAGCAAAACAGGTTTGGTATGCAGAGAGAAACAAAACGAGGGTCCCAGAAACATCACTTCACCTCACCTGACAAACAATGTACTCGCATCTGGAGATGGGTGAATGGATTTGGTTCTCCACGAGTATGAAGCGTGCACGGTGCAAGCTGGAATTTTCCCCCCTGAGTCTGCTAAGTTTATGATGGCATGACATGTCGCGTGATCCACGAAGGGCAGTTCACCAGGGAGCTCCAGGTCAGAACTGGTGTCAGGCAGGGGTGTCTGCTGTCTCCGTTCCTCTTCCTACTGGCCATAGACTGGGTCATGAAGATGACCACAGAGCACAGACGAAGTGGAATACAGTGGACACTGTGGACACAGCTTGACGACCTCAATTTTGCAGACGACTTGGCATTACTGTCCCACACTCATCAACAAATGCAGGACAAGACCACGAGGCTTGCTGACATCTCGTCCCAAGTGGGCCACACCATTCACAAACAGAAAACAAAGACAATGAGGCTGAACGCAACCAGGGAAGAACCAATCTTGCTTGCTGGCACCCCGTTGGAGGAGGTGGAGTCCTTCACCTATCTCGGGAGCATCATAGACAAAAAAGGCGGCACTGATGCAGATGTCAGAGCACGAATCGGTAAAGCCAGAGCAGCCTTTCTCCAGTTAAAAAAAGTGTGGAGTTCCAGAGAGCTGTCACAACACACCAAAGTCCGGATTTTCAACTCCAATGTAAAAGCAGTTCTCCTATATGGAGCAGAGACTTGGAGATTGACAAAAACCACAGTCAACAGAGTACAGACCTTCATGAACAGTTGCCTTAGAAGAATTTTGAAAATCCACTGGCCAGAGAAGATCAGCAACGTCAGACTCTGGGACAGAACAGAGCAGATAACAGCAGAGAATGAAATTGGGCGAAGAAGATGGGGATGGATCGGTCACAGCCTGAGAAAGCCAGCTTCCAGTATCACTAGGCAGGCATTGCCATGGACCCCCAGGGAAAGAGGAAAAGAGGTAGGCCGAGAAACTCCTGGCGTCAAGACCTCCAAGCAGACATCAAGAGACTGGGAACCACCTGGAGTAGAATCGAAGGAGAAGCACAGGACAGGAGTTGCTGGAGGTCTCTCGTCGACGGCCTATACCCGGGTAGGGGTGACAGGTGTAAGTAAGTAAAGTAAGTCTGCTAAGTTTGATTTGAACTACATATGAACGCTAACCTTTTTTTGAGTCAAACTAAGTGAAACCCAATTCAGTGAATGTAGATGAATCATTTGTTGCAAAGAAGTGGCAATGGCAATACCACAATGGACATAGTTGTTGGCACAGTCTTATCCAAACGCCTGTTGTGTTACCTTACTGTAAAGGTGAGTTTGTATTTGGACTATATATATGCATGCCAGTTGTTTTGACCCTCCAGTAGTCTAAATGCAAACTCACCTTCACACTGTGAAGGTAACAGGCTTTTGGAAAAGGCTATGCCAACAACAGCCTACCAGAAATCGGTGATTGTCTGTGATGCTCGATAACCCCTTCACTACCAGCGGACGTAAACTGTTTCAGAAATCTTTGTCAATTCAAAGCCAAAGAGCACCAGCCATCCAAGGAACATAGATACAAAGTGTTGTTAGCAAGAAGCATAGATCCTCATCAGCCCCTGCAAATTAGTTATTTGGGTATAAAGCCCAGTGGGCAACTAAGGCCATCTCATGGCCGGTCATTTCCCAAATTCACCTGATGACTATGTACCAGTTGCAGGAGATGGATGGACCATGATAATTCAAGGGTAGTGCCAGATTATCTTGGTGCCTGACAGCAGAAAAATGAGGGTATTTCATGTTTTTAAAAAATCCTGGATCAAGTAATGAATGTTAGCCGAGTCAACACTTATTGCGATTCATGGTATGGGGTATGAAAACTTCAGCATAAGTCTGCAAAAGAGTGTCAAGACATAAATCATTCAATGCAGAGGGTATGCCATCAGCATCAGTATAATGCAGTCCAACTAGGTGTTACTTTTAGATACTCAGCAGACGAACAAAGCCATACACAAAGACAGGCTAATCAGCAGGAGCCTTAGAAACTACATTTGTAAAGTGAATGATATTTGGTGCACTGGTACAAGCAAGCATTGCTATTATTAATTGTGATGGATCAATTCAACTGCCCGTAAGTCTCCATGTGAAGGTACTGTATCCACTATAAAAAAATTCCCCTTAAATTTATTATAGAGATAAAAATTTTCAGTGAGTTTATAAATATCCCTTGTCTTTCAGAAATATGCAAACCTGGGCATTACCCTTGAGTTATCATCAACCATGGTTGATTCACCTCCCGCATTAGTGCATCGGGGCTAACCCGTTTCTATAAATTTTCTGTAACAACTTTTTCACATTTAAGCTATCTGGTTGGGAAGCTAACACATTCAGCCCTGACACATTATCTTTAAGTTTAAAGACAAATCGGCCATGACAATTTACAAGTTGTATCAAAGCATTGTCCTCGCGCTGGGACCGTATGGCGGTGAGGCGCGTCCCCTGGGTCCCTCGTGAGAGGGGTGCACCGAATGAAATATGGTGCCGTGAACCAACATGGTCTAAGGGAAGGTGACCCCGACAGAAAACCCCTGGTCCTCCTAGTAAGGGGGTTGTGTGTGGGGTAGCTTCCCCACCCTGCAAAAAAAGGAAATAGCTACAAAAACGCTGATGAAAAGACAAACAGTAATTCCTTTCCTGGAGGAGGAAGGTTCTTCTACCAGAAGATTTATGACGTCCTCTGGTGAAAACCGGAAGTCTTCGGAAGCCACAGGACCGAGCCGCCTCTCTCTATCCAGGGATGGGCACATGGAATGTCAAGACCATGTACCAGAGCAGCCAGGCCGCCCAGATAGTAGCGGAAATGCAAAAGTACAACCTTTCCCTGCTAGGTATCAGTGAAGCCAGATGGACGCAGTCTGGCCAGAAAAGGCTGTCAAGTGGGGAGATGATTCTGTATTCAGGTCATGAAGAAGTAGCATTCATGCTGTCACCAGTGGCACAGAGAGCGCTGATGGGTTGGGAACCTCTTGGGCCAAGAATTATCACAGCAGCCTTTAGAACCAAGAAAAAGTTCAAGCTGAACGTCATACAGTGTTATGCACCCACGAATGACAGTGACGAGGAAGAGAAACAAGAGTTCTACGACCGACTCCAGAGTGCTGTGGACAAATGTGCGGAGCGAGACATCACCATTGTCATGGGCGATTTTAATGCCAAAATAGGGGAGGACAACACCGGATATGAGGAGGTGATGGGGAGACAGGGACTAGGGGAGATGAGTGAGAACGGGGGAAAGGTTTGTAGACTTTTGTGCTCTAAACAGACTTGACATTGGAGGCAGCATCTTCCCACACAGAAGAATACACAAAGCAACTTGGGTCTCACCCGACCATACTACAGAGAACCAAATACATAGACCATATCTGCATTAGCAAGAAATTTAGAAGATCCCTTCAAGATGTTAGAGTGAGGAGGGGAGCAGATGTCGCCTCAGACCACCATCTGCTTACCTTAAGAATAAAGCTTAAGTTAAAGATAAGCCGCACAGAGACAACAAGACAGCGCTATGTAGGCCTCCTGAGAGAGACTGGAGTGAGAGAAGAGTTCAAACTGGTGCTGTCCAACCGGTTTTAAGCGCTACAGGAGCTAGTAAATGAAGAGGAGGTGGTCACCACAGAGCAGCAGTGGAAGGCAGTTAGAGAGGCGCTGAGCTCAACCTGCAAAGACACTGTATGGTTCAGGAAACACAATCACAAGGACTGGCTGTCGGCACAGACCTTCAAGAAGATAGAAGTGAGGAAGCAGAAGAAAGCAATTGTCTACAACAGTCGCACAAGAGCAGCCAAAGCAAGGGCACAGGAGGAATACTCGGAAGCCAACCGCGAGGTGAAGAGGAGTATCAGGGCAGACAAGAGGGCCTACACAGACAGCCAGCAGCAGAGGCAGAAAAGGCAGCAGGCAGCGTCAACATGAAACAGCTCTACGACATTAACAGAAGATTGTCGGGCAAGTATGGCCATACAGAAAGACCAGTAAAAGACAAAGAAGGCAAGCCTATTGCAGACAGAGCAGACCAACTCGATAGATGGGCCGAGTATTTTGAAGAGTTATTGAACAGACCCAGACCACCCGACCCCCTAGACATCCAGCCAGCAGAGACCGACCTATCCATCAGCTGTGACAGACCCAGCCGGGAAGAGATCAGAAGAGCAGTGGCATTTTTGAAGAACGGCAAAGCAGCAGGGCCAGATGGAATCCCAGCGGAGTCTCTGAAAGCAGACCTAGAGACAACAGTAGAGATGCTGTACCCACTGTTTGGAAAGATCTGGAAAAAGGAGGTGATGCCGGCTGACTGGAAGGAGGGGTACCTAATCAAGCTTCCCAAGAAACGCGACCTCAGCAAGTGTTTCAACTACAGAGGAATCACTTTGCTGTCAGTACCAGGAAAGGTCTTCAACAGGATCATCCTGGAGAGAATGAAGAGCTCCGTTGACCCCCAGCTGAGAGACCAGCAAGCAGGATTCAAGAAAAACCGATCATGTACAGACCAGATCGCCACTCTCCGCATCATCGTGGAACAGTCTCTGGAGTGGAGCTCCCCGCTGTACGTCAACTTTGTGGATTACGAGAAAGCATTTGACAGCGTGGACCGAGAGACTCTGTGGAAACTCCTACGACACTACGGTGTACCCACAAAGCTCGTCCGCCTGATCAAGAGCAGCTACGATGGCATGACATGACGCATGATCCACAAAGGGCAGTTCACCAGGGAGCTCCAGGTCAGAACCGGTGTCAGGCAGGGGTGTTGCAGTGGAAGAAGACTGACAAATTTCCTCTTCCTACTGGCCATAGACCTGGTCATAAAGAGGACCACAGAGCACAGACGAAGTGGAATTCAGTGGACACTGTGGACACAGCTTGACGACCTCGATTTTGCAGACGACTTGGCATTACTGTCCCACACTCATCAACAAATGCAGGCCAAGACCACGAGGCTTGCTGACATCTCGTCCCAAGTGGGCCTCACCATCCACAAACAGAAAACAAAGACAATGAGGCTGAACGCAACCAGGGAAGAACCAGTCTTGCTTGCTGGCACCCCGTTGGAGGAGGTGGAGTCCTTCACCTATCTCGGGAGCATCATAGACAAAAAAAGGCGGCACTGATGCAGTTGTCAGAGCACGAATCGGTAAAGCCAGAGCAGCCTTTCTCCAGTTGAAAAAAGTGTGGAGTTCCAGAGAGCTGTCACAACAGACCAAAGTCCGGATTTTCAACTCCAACGTAAAAGCAGTTCTCCTATATGGAGCAGAGACTTGGAGATTGACAAAAACCACAGTCAACAGAGTACAGATCTTAATAACAGTTGCCTTAGAAGAATTTTGAAAATCCACTGGCCAGAGAAGATCAGCAACGTCAGACTCTGGGAGAGAACAGAGCAGATAACAGCAGAGAATGAAATTGGGCAAAGAAGATGCAGATGGATTGGTCACAATCTGAGAAAGCCAGCTTCCAGTATCACTAGGCAGGCATTGTCATGGAACCCCCAGGGAAAGAGGAAAAGAGGTAGGCCGAGAAACTCCTGAGGTCTCTCGTCGATGGCCTATACCCGGGGAGGGGGGACAGGCGTAAGTAAGTAAGTATCAAAGCATTGTGACCAGTTTGTCTCCTGAACTTTAACCCCTTGACTGCCAGCATACACAAATATGGCTTTGAAAGCAGGGCAAATTCAACACCACATAATCCTATCAACACAAAGAACACACAGGGCCAGCCAAAGCCAAAGATATTATAAACTCCGCATCTGCAGGAGCCCTTGAGGTTCTTTGCTCTTGCACTTGGGTAGTGCATTTTTCTGGCAATGAAGGGGTTGACCTATTTAACCCCAAGGCTGCATTTCCCGAATTTTGGAGGTCATATCACCAAATGATTATGTGCCAGTTGCAGGAGATGGACTGACCATGATAATTCAAGGGTCGTGCAAGATTAGCTTGGCGCCATCAGGCGCCAAGCTAATCTGGCACGACCCTTGAATTATCATGGTCAAACTATCTCCTGCTGTAGTGCGTCAGGGCTAGATCGATTAACTGCAGAACAGCTTGAGACGATCTTTGTCATCAAGAGTGACAGACGCTCATGAGCCCATGAAGCCACAGATGGATGGTGCTGTTGAACTGTAAAACTCAACTAAAAGGGAGATAACCCACCCAGTGAACCTGACGTTGACGTCGAGGCCAGTCTGCAGTTTGTGCATGACGGCCATTGCGTCCTGCATGTTCTGTTCATAGTTGGCCCGAGCATTCTCACTCAGATTCTGCAAAAGGAAAATCATCCGTGTCAGTCGTTGAAACAGAAATAAATGGAAATATACAATGATGATGAGATAATAGCACTTGTGTATAGGGCATGTTGTATGCAGCATTGCACTTCCATCATAATGTCTCTTTGGCTGATACAAGACGTGGCTTCATGTCTCCTGCTACATCAGGTAACCTTCATATTTTTTATATATTTGTATTATGTTGGACACAAACACAGAAATTAGAGGAAAGTGCAGGACTGGTAAGTGGTACTGAAAACCGGAGGTATCAACATTACGTACACAGCAGGATCAGTATTATGCAATCTTTGTGTTTCCTCTGACAAAACCAAGTCCTTTGGGCAGCACTGTTTTTCATACCAGAGTCCTCTGCTATGGATCAGCCTCCCATAAGATATACGCTATGCACAGTGCAGTCACTCGCTGAAAAGCTCACTAAAAACGAATCTTTTTAAGTCTGCCTACTGATGACTTGTTCGTGTTTGTGTGTTGTGCATGTGTGATTGTGTATGTACACATACATTACCAGTGTTTTTGTAACTGTTTGGTTTTGTTCTTTTATTTTGCAGGCATGGGAATTAGAAAAGTGAAAAAAGTCTGAAACTAGGGGGGTCTGGAAGCATGCCCCCCCCCCCCCCCCACCCCCCCCCCCCCCGGAAAATTTTTAAATCTATATTAAAATCTGTGCAATACTGCCATTTTCCCCACACGTACAGTGCGTAAGACGGGAAGCGAGCATGAAAAAAGTGCGTTCAGTGTTGTATTGCCCGCTTGCACGATAAAGTAACGACTGAGTTACAGCCACAATAGGTGACGCGTAACTCTAGCAGGCGGCATATCACTTGAACGAATGCCTCGCAGTGTATAATGACCGGTGTTCAGTTACTTTTTGCACCCCAATTTTGTTTTTCGGCGGACAATTTTTTTTTTTGGCGGCTGAGCAATATCATTTCGGCGGAAATTTGCCTTTAGGCGGACAATTCCCATGCCTGATTTTGTTAATATTTATTTATCTGCATATTTATGTTTGCATTATGTTTAACAAAAAAACAAACAAGCTGTAAAGCACCTAGAGCTCTGTCAGGAGGTTAGGCGCTGTATAAATACCCATTATTATTATTATTATTATGCGCTTCAGCTTGGTACCACAATATCACATAAGCATGCCTATGGTCTTCACAAGATAAAGGCAATGAGCAAAAGGTCCATGTGATGACGTTTGCCTTATGCGCAGCTGTGTGCGGGCCAGCAAGGGCAGACGTCAGCCCAAGGACCTATTGCTCATCAAGTGGTAAATTTTGCAAGACTTTGTCAATTCAAAACTAGAATAGTGTGATTGCAAATAATACTGTACATGTCAGCCTCAGTATAATATCAATTATCATGTGCACCAATGTATTACAAAGTCAGATATATAACAAGGTCGCATCTCTGTTCCAACTGGATGCCCAGTGAGAAGCAGATCCTTAGGTCTATGTCAGCCTTTACTGGCCCATGTTCAGCTGTTCGCGGGCCAGGGAAGGCCGATGAGAGCCAAAAGGCGGTTTGCTTACTGGGTATTTTCACCTTTACAAGCCTATGCAACTTCAGCTCTACATTAACCCATTACATCCTGAGGCTGATTTTGTAAAATTTGCTTATTGTCCTATGAAGGCTACAGTACATTACAGATTAGGAGATAGATCAACTGTTTTAGTTCAAGGGTGGTGCCAGTATAGCTTGGTGCCTAAGGCGCCAAGCTATTCTGGTACCACCCTTGAACTATTAGTCAAATGTACTTCAAGCAATGGCTGTATCAAGATGAAAAGGGTTAATGACAATGTGAATAATGTGGTCAGACTTTATGGCTTCCTGGTACTGGAATGCACCTGTACTGAATACTGGATAACCTGTACTTTTAACCCTTTGGCTGTCAGTCGTGCTTTGTTTCGCAATGATTCCAGCAGGCATCATCGCAACCAAAAACGCACTTACAGCCACAGGGTAAAGTTTTATCATTAGACATCAAAGCCTCCATAATCTGTGGCAGTGGAAGTAAAAAAGATGAACGCTGATTACTTCCCTTGATTTGATCTGAACTAGTGTGGACAACTAGTTGTGTAACAAATCAATGTATGTAACCAGTGTGGACATGAAGACATAGCAGATACCCATTACACCCTGAATGAGCTGATTGTTTTCAAAGTTTGCTTATTGCTGTATGAAGGCTGCATTACAGATTAGGAGATAAATCAACCATATTAGTTCAAGGGTGGTGCCAGAATAGCTTGGCGTCTCAGGCGCCAAGCTATTCTGGCACCACCCTTGAACTATCATAGTCAAATTAATTTCAGGCAGTAGTGTATCAGAATAAAAAGGGTTAACCAATATGAGAAAGATCTTCACCTGTGGCATGTTTTCAATCACACATTCACCAAGGTATGCCATCAGCTGTTCTGATGTGACCATCTCCAGCATGGGAGCCAGACGCACCTTCCCCTTCAGCAGCAGCACATTCATTATGGCCAGCAGGGGACACGGGCCATTCTCATTCTGTGTGATGATGGGTACTTTGTTCCCATCAAACAAGATCCACTTGATGTAGTAGACGCTCTCCCCCTGACCGCCATTACCCTTGCCTGCGGTGGCACCCTCGTCCAGCTGCGTGTTGGAACACGAAGGGACTGCGGCAGGTGGTGAAGCATGGGATGGTGATCGTGATGCACTGGATGCCGACTCACTGTGGCCAGGTGCCGTAGGCAAAGATGGGTACAGTTGTGAAGAGGTTTCTGGGGGAACATTTACGGACTCTGGAGGGGCAGAGCCTCCTTTCTTAGGCGTGTCTGTTTCAGGTAAAACGCCTGTTTGACTGTCACTGCAAGCAACATCACTACAGGAACTAGATACAGCAGTAGCACTAGTATTAGAAACTACATCATTTTCTAACTGGGTTACGTCTGAGTCAGCACTTGCTAGCTGGTTTTCTGGCACACTGACAGGTTTGTTGCTCCCATCTGCCACACAGGGCTGCATGTCAGCATTAGAACAAAGAGTGTTATCTACATCTGATCTGTCACTGCTGCCAGAAATTGGGTGTTCCTGGCTGGAGGATGGGTCATCAGTCACCGATGTCACTTCTCCCATTGTGATGTCATCGACAACAGGAGCAGTCTCAGCAGGGGTTGGAGGGTCTTGATCCATGTGTTCAGCAGAGGCAGAGTTTGCCATGTTATCAGGTGAGGAAATGTCCATCTCTGCCAAACAGGCGAATTCACATAATTAACTCTTAAATTCCCAGAACTAAATGACTTCCATTCTATAGAGTTAACACTACTTATAACAATATAAAAAAAAAACATTACCAACCATTGGTCACGGGTTTTTTAATTCAGCACTTTTCCCACTCATCATGACCATCATAAGCAAAGTGAGTTAAATGTGTCCCACAAACATCTCTAAAAAAAAAAAAAAAAAAAAAAAAAAAAAAAAAAAAAAAAACTCAAAAATACTTGCAGCCTCTTCTTCCCTTTGTTTAACTTAAAACAATCTGTCAGGTAAATTATGTACCCATGCTTTTTAGCCCGCTTTTATTCAATTACCTTATGAAGAGCATTGAAAGATGACATAATGAAAATGACATACTGAACACCACAAATTCCCAACTGAACTGAACCCAGTGCATGAAGTTCATCACAAAAGCTAGTCATTATCAGATGACATTTTAATGGAACGCCCGTCCTTTTAGACTGTTTATCTAAGCACTAATTTAGGTACTGTTATCTCACGATTGTGTTGACAAAATTCACCAAGTTCTCAATTTACCTGTTCTTGAAAAATCCTCTGAACCCGTACGCAGCTCAGTTTGCGTCTCCATTCCCCAAGGTTCTGTTTGGGGGTTGGAGTTGTTTTGGTTTGTCAGAACTGTGTCCGACGAACCAACTGAACCTTCCATATTTTATTGCTGAACTTCTAAACAAGTTGCATTTGCCAAATCTATTATTGAGAAAGTAAAAAAGAACTCTCAAACCTATAAAAACTTCGACATTTCAAAGCGAAACAAAAGCATGATCTCTGATAAAGTATCTTCGTGTATGAAATCGGACCAAGTCTGAAGGCTGCGGTGAAAACGGAAGTCAGCCGTCCTACCAAAACAAGCGCATGTGCAGTTGTTTAGTTCGCCATCTTGGCAACTTCGGGAATCGAGAGTACGGGTAAAGTTTATTAATTTTGCTAATTTTCACTCTTTCCATGATATATTTTGTACGTGCACTGTTATGTGTTTTTGCTAGTGTATGCTCCGATATGACAATGTGGCAGCTATTCCCTGCCGGTCAGCTACACGGGTTCTTGCTTAGTCTCTCCTGTCAGATCGACTGGGAGTTTCACATTCGCAAACCTGCACGAAAGTTCATCAAATTTGTTTAAAGGTATTTGTTTGGATTTTGTTTCCCGTATTGGTGTGTAATAAAGTTATTTGGGAAGCAGACTTGCTACATCTGCAGCCCTTGGTCGGTGTTAGCACATTTCGGAAGGTGCTACGCCTGCCCCCTACTTAGCTGTGTCAGCTTTTGCAGAGGTGGATGGTCGTTCACAATGGGCAATTTCTGCAGATGAATGAAAGTGCATCCCGTGCGGTTGGCCGGAACTTTTGCGTTATGTTTGCAACTGAGTGATCAAGTACATTATGGACGTGCAAGGCTCGATGTTTGTGCATGCGTTGCGTTGTCGTCTTGGGGTACATAATAAATTTTAAGTTTGACCTCCTTTAGCGCATGCACTTGGCCACAACATTTTCCCTGACGGCGACTTGTATGCCGTGGGAACACCTGCTTTCCCTATAAGGAAATCACCAATGAGCTTTGTCGAGAGCTGGGAAAGTCGCTTTTCCATTCACTTCACACACTTCTTTTGTGAACGCTTTTCCTTGGCGGTCAGTGTTTTGTTAATAGATGATTGTGTTAGTTTATTCGCAGTACGTTCTTTAATATATTATTTTGGCGATTTCCACGCCTTCTGATCAATACTTGCTAATTTTAAGGCGGCTTTGAAGGTCAAGCTTTCGCCTTATCGGCCAGCGACAGGTATGCGGAACTGGTGGAACAGCCAGTTCTCATATTGTTCTCACGATGTCGGAAGCAAATGTTTTTTCCCACGAGTGTGCATTTCGAAGCGTGAACACTAAACTGGTGGTGCGCATGTTTAATCGCGTTTGGGTTGCATAACATTTGAAAGAAAAGTCATAATCTAACTGGACTTACCGCCGGAGAGCATGCAGAACACCTCTTGAGGATTTTATTTACTGTCGTTTACGTAAAAGTTTGAGGAAAGAATTTAAAGTGTGACGTTTGTGTGTACAAGCAATTACGATGAATGAACAGATCTACGCACAGCAGGTGGGTCTACGATTTTCTTTTACATTTAAATTATTGTGACAATTCGTATAGCGGATCATTGTGCCAGAAAAATTCGATTTCGTAGTTGGTAAAATTGTGCAGTGACGTTTCTTCAGAATTTTGGGGGATTGCTTCAGTGTTTGTTTTTGACTGGGTCTGATCGTCGCAAGTGCCTGAAGCGTGGGAAAATTTCCCAGGCGCCCCAAGTTGGTCTTTGTTTGAACTGCAGCCGGCCTCATTGGTCTTATCAGCTTGTGATGAAGCCTCCATTGTTCTCATGTGCCAGGCCATCAGACTCGAACCAAGCTGGTGATTCTTTGTGACACATACTAGAGAAAATTAACATTGTTTCAGCCATAATTGCCACCAAACCTCCAAGCACTATTACTAGCATTAATGCTACTATATCTTATTTATAACTAGGAGATCTATACAATTCTATTTAATGTTTTATTTCTTTTTTAATGTCATTTAGATTTTCTTAAATGATGTTGCATTTTTCTCCAGATTTGTTTTAGAACCAGTTTTAGAGGAATGAGCATAGAACACTGAAGGCAATATGTAGCCTCTTGTTTGTCTAAAGTCTTAGTACCTTACCACCCATGGCAATGGCACTTTGTTAGAACTTATTATACAGAACTGAAAATGAACTTTTTAATAAAATTAGCAGTCACAAAGTCAACAGTTAGAATACATTGAGGGCAAATGCCTACATAACATGTTGACATGTTGATTTAAGAGGAATTACACTCAGCATAGATTCAACATGGTTTATTTTTTAATCCTTTTCATCATCATACATTGCTGCTTGAAATTAATTTGACTATAGACAGTTCAAGGCTGGTGCCAGAATAGCTTGGTGCCTCAGGTGCCGAGCTATTCTGGCATGACCCTTGAACTAAAATGGTTGATTATTTTGTGATATGTAATATAGAGATAAGCAGATTCTAAAAACTCACCCTCAGGGTGTAATGGGTTAAAGATTGCACTTTATTTGATGTGAGAATCTTCTAAATGTAACTGGCATAGTTAACCCATTTAGCCCCGGGACCCTGCAGCAGGAGATAGATTGATCATGCTAATTCAAGGGTAGTGCCATATGAGCTTGGCTCGTGAAGGTGCCAAGCTCATCTGGCACTACCCTTGAATTATCATGATCAATGCAACCCCTACAAGTGGTACATAGTCGTTAGACTTTGCCTCCAAAAGTTTGGAAATGCGGCCATGGGTTAAGAGGGTTAAGCCTGTTGAAGGCAATTGCCCCGAGGGACGGTAAATAAGCCAAGAAAATCCCAACAAAGAGAAAAAACACACATGGTATAGACAACTAGTAAATAAAACACAATTTATAACTTTTTCATCCTGATACATTAGTGCGTGAAATTTGACTGTGATAGTTCAAAGGACAGTGCCAGAATAGCTTGGCGTCTGTGGTCCCAAGCTATACTGGCACACCCCTTGAACTGAAATGGTTGATCTATCTCCAGATCTGTAATATATCTTTTATAGGACAAGCAGCTTTGTAAAAGTCAGCCTCAGGATGTAATGGGTTAATGTCTTGGGCGAAAGATTGGTGTTTTTTTCAAAACAAAGTTACAAACAAATGTGGACGCACTGTGCATCTCATGTTTTCTTTGATAATCTAAATGTCAAACAAGTTGCATCTTGATCAACAACAGAACGATAAGTAGCACATTGTGTACTTGTCCGTATACATTGTCTATTTTGATAAAGGGTTAAGACATAAAATAATAAATTGTGTTGTAATTGTCTTTTCTACGCATGTTTCTGTCTTCATTGGGATTTTTTTTTTTTTTTTGCGCTTTACATGCTTAGCAGGCACCTGTTTGTTCTAGATTTCTTTTTGAACCTTTTTTAGTTTATAGCCCCAAGGTCCCATTCCTCAAATTTTGCAGGTGTTGCCTAACGACTATGTACCAGTTGCAGGAGATGGATTGGCCATGATAATTCAAGGATAGTGCCAGATTAGTTTGGCGCCTGAAGGTGCTAAGCTAATCAGGAACTACCCTTGAATTATCATGGTCAAGCCATCTCCTGCTGGAGGGATCTGGGGCTAATAGGGTTAAAAGTGGTCACCTTAGAGAAGTTGCATGGTCATGTGTAGCAGTAAGAAGTCAGGCGACAACAAAATGGGTGGTCTCCTGCAGACAAGTGAACACATAGACCTGTAGATTTTTGACTTTTCACTTTTTGATTACAAGTTTCAGAGACAGATAAATCTAATTTATGAAGGTTTCATGAAGATTTATGATTGTGTTATTTTCTTCTCTGAAAAAGTGAAAGAAAAAGTGATACTGAAGTCGATACAATGGTTGCTAGATCTGTGTAGCACTAGCAGTGTTTGCACAACATACACTGTTCACAAAACAAGGAATAGTGAAATTTCAACTTGATGAAAATACATTATCACCAGCCGACACAGCAAGTTCAGAAAATAGCCAGACATTGATAGATGTGCTGTTGCATTGTGGTACAGTTGATTATAAAGTGTCACGGTCCCAGAGTTAGACAGTGTCATCGGTGCCTTACAAATAAACATGAACACTTGAAATGGCGGAGATTTTATAGAAGAGTTTCTGGAATCGTTTGTATCCAGATACAGGCACACTCCTTAAAGCTTTTGACAAAGTTTCTAGTTTTATTCTACATGTACTGAAAGGACATTTTAATTTTTTTATTGTATAGAGTGATGGAAGACTAGTGAAACATCTTGAAAAGCTAAACACTGATGTATTGTCTAGAATTTAACTCATTCTGCCTGTGACACACTACAGCAAGATATGGCTCGACCATGATAGTTCAAGGGTGGTGGCAGAATAGCTTGGTACCTATAGGCACCAAGCTATTCTGCCACCACCTGTGAACTGTCATGGTCGATCTGTCTTCTAAATTGTAATGCAGTCCTCGGAGGATAACTCCAAAATATGGGTATTTCATACCTCAGGCGCAATAAGTTAGAATTGAAGTGAGCGAAGTTATTTTTGCACTATCTGTTTTAAACTGAAATCAGAATTTGTTCTGACATTAAGTCTTAAACTCCCAGAACCAAATGACTCCCATGCTATGGAATAGAAGTCCTTTTAGTTTTAGTTCTGGGAGTTAAAGAGTTATAAGCTACCTTGACAAGAATTTTACCGGCACGTCTTTACAGTGCCAACGCGCAACAGAAGTTTTGAACTCTTTAGTTGCCAGTAGCACTTTTTGTTGTAATGATACCTGCAGGAACCACCACGACAAAAAAAAAAAAAAAGTTATGCCAGCCAAAGGGTTAATTTAACATAAATCTGCAGGACACAGATTCACTTGAACATTGACTGTTTGGAAATGTACTTGTAGTGTAGGTGCACATTCAAAAGAAAAAGCATGATATAATTAGCATGCACTATTGTATTAGTAAGACGAGATTGTGTCTCGGCAAAACAAAACCCAATGCAATGCACAATAAACAAAACAAGTGTGTGACTGTAATTTCCGCTAGTCTATTTGTTTTAGCAGCATAAGCGGCACAAAGCTGCTGCTGCTGTGGCACAGTTGCTGCTGTGGCAGGACTAGTGGCATCAAGGTCAGTTTCTCACACATGGAAAGTTTGCCACCAAGTAATAAATCTGATAATTCTGAGGTTCTCATGCAGAGACTAAGTACCCCGCCCAATGATCATTTCCCAACGGCTCATTAAATTTACGTTTATTTTCGTAAATATAATTTCGAGCACCACTTTTAGCTGAAGATACTGTTATCAAACATATGCCACCTATCCACTCCTCCGCGCCTTTACCTCGCGTGATTACACTTCTGTGTGAACAGTCTGTTGGTCATAGTCGTACCCTACCACGTGCAAGAGGCATAGATTTTCATAACCCCTGCAGCTGCAGGGGCTTATGAAAATCTATGCCTCTTGCTTGCAAGGATCCCAGTGCCGGAATTGGCCATCGGGCGGTAGATCCATGGCTGTGGACTGAAGCAGTGTGAGCATGCCTAATCACTGACCCTGATCAGTTTTGAGAGGTTCTGGGAGCATATGATGCAGATTAGCGTCTCATCAGGTGGTGTCAAAGATAAGCCTCGATAGCTGAGTTTTCATCAGAGGAATATCAACGTCCTCCTTGGCCGCGCTATCTACGCGAGCACACAAGCTCGTTGACGGAAAAGAGAAGGGTTTGAGAGGAAGGGACGGAAGGAAGTGGGCATCTTGACGGCAGTCGACTGCACCCTACCCTTCTCCGTCGTACAGCGCTAAGTGCGCAGTCTTGATAGTAACTCGCACAGGGCCGAGAAAACTTGAACACCGTCCCGACTGCAAGAGGCACTGATCCTCATGCTCATGACGATCTATGCCTCTTGCTGACACCATTGTAAATCTATGTTCCTGGGAGACCTTGTGGTCTTGGAATTAGCAAAGAATGCAGAAACTCGGTTTGTGTCATGGCGCTGGACGGGTTAATAAGGCTGATTATTCTTTGTTTTCATTAGTCAGTTATGTTTTCGCCTCCATGGAACTTGGTACAAAGGCGAGAAAGAGTGAGCGAGACTTTGATTACCTAAGGTCAATGCAAACAGAGCCTTAATTATACTCTTTGAAGACAGGTCAAAGACGTCAACTTTAACATCTGTATAATGGATACTGTGCGCTACACGTGTGGGGTGGGGTGTAGGTAGATTTGACATGGAATGGTGGCTATAGTCTGATGGTACTTGTTGAAAGCGTTTAGTCTTGAACTTGTAGCCTTAAAGGCAGGCCGCAATCATAGAATTTATCACTGCTCTCTGTTGTGTACTAATTAGTTCATGGTCCTCAGCCCTGAAAGTCTAAACTTTTGCCCACCAGCCTTTGGCTAATGACTTCCAAGTTTTATTAGCCAAACTGAAAATATTACTAGCCAAACTGAAAATTTTGCTACTGAAAATAGCTCAACACAACAATATAATGTACCACAAGTGTTTGACGCCCAATGTTAGAGTACTTTCGGATTGAGGACTGACAAAGTATTGATCAGAAAACGCACGTATCGATGGCCAGACCTGCCAACCACTACGATTTCGCCTTATTTTCCTACGCCAACGTTTCCAATACTAAGCTACTACAATCATTAATGAAATCCTAAGCTGAAGAAAAAAATATACAAAAATCTTACTACCACTTGTCAAAATTCTACTACCATAGCTGTGTAGGGGTTGGCAAGTCTGAATTGTCAAATGTAAAAGAAATGTTTTAACACACTCGCCAAAAATTTTGTTGTAAAACTTGTCTCTATTGCTTGCTTAGTATTACGAGAAGTGAAGGTTGAACATTCGGGCACTTTCGGATTTAGGACTGAAAAAGTATGGATTGGAAAACCCACGAGCGCACTCGCATTTGGCGAGTGTATTTTTTTCTTTACTCGCCAAAACTATTCTCGCGTGCCCCTGAGGGTACATTGGTTCATAAGCATGGATGTTGCCTCTTGCTAACGTAGGTTAGTAGGTTATGGTCTTGACGGAGGATGGGTCTTGTATTGCTATAGACAGGTTATGGGCCATGTTGCATGGTTGAGCTTAGTCTTGCACCAGCCACTAAGCAAGGCGCGCCTTGCTTAGTGGCTGGCGCAGGACTAAGCTCAATCATGCAACCGGCCATTGGAACATAACATGAGCCGGTGGTTGCAAGGTGGTGGTATGAGCGGGATGCTGAGGGTCAGGGGTCAAGGGGTGTCGGCGGCTGAGGTCAGAGATGTGTGAGAAAGGGGCGAGCTGTCAAACGCCCTCCCGTCACCCCGCCTGACTCCCTCCACTCCGCTCTGCAGCCTAAGACCCGTGAAGAACACAGGTTTAAATGGGGTCAGCAAGAGACATCATTCCTCACGAGCATGCGGGGGCCCATGAGGATTGCTGCCGCTTGCAGAAGGGTTGTGTTGGTTGTCGTGCCTTTCTGACGTGCGGCAACGGCGCCCCAGTTTCCCACAATCGGTACGCGACCCTTTCACCGAAAAGAGTTGGTTGGCACATTTCGGATCGCCTACGATCCGATAAGCAACATGTACACGTTGCGAGAAATGGATCGACCGTGTTTGATTGTTTTATTTTTCTTTATTATTATTGAGGGGGGGGGGGGGGGGGGGGGGGGGGGGGCAGGGTCGAATTGCGGAAACTATGTATGTACAATTTTTAGTCAGCGAGGTATCAAGATCTGTCAACCTTGAGCCTAAGCGGACGTACTGTTGGTGGGTCATTCATCCAATGGGACTGGCAGTGGACCTGAAACACCTACAGTTAAAATTAGCGATCTGAAGTTACCGTTAGTTACCAAAATGGTACTATCAGCAACCCGCCTCATGTTATATCAGCAACCCGCCTCCCTCTGATGAATTGTCAGTAATTTACGTGTGAACCCATATGGCCTGGGTCTTTTTTTCTTTTCTTTTATTTTTTATTTATGTATTTTTAAATTTATTTTTTTTTTTTGGTGGGGGGGGGGGGGGGGGCAAAATTAAAATATTAATTGCTCCCAACTTAACCCATTTAGCCCCGAGTCCCAACAGCAGGGTAGTGCCAATTTAGCTTGGCGCCTGAAGGTGCCAAGCTAATGTGGCATTACCTTTGAATTATCATGGTCAATCCACCTCCTGCAACTGGTACACAGTCATTAGGCAACACCTCCAAAATTTGAGAAATGGGATCTTGGGGCTGAAAGGGTTGGTTAACATGACCACAGGTTTACTTTCAGGTCATAGATGTTATCTCGACAAACTTGGTGTTTAATTTTAGAATATGTATGTCCTTCATCTCTTTGATCTGTATGTAGGTTGTTTTTTACTGGATGTTTTTTTTTAAATATTATTTTCAGGCTGAGTATGGCTTGAGCGGCTATGGCGGGGCCTCACTGACACACCATGCACTACAGTTCTCCATCCAGGGCGGGCCCAACTTCGTCGTCTCCCAGGCCGGTCGCTCCATGCACCGCGCCGACATTGATCCTCCCCCCTTGCGCTACACACCCTCCGCTGCCCTCCATCTGAAGCCAGTGGGGGGGAGCCACAACATGGCTCACGCCAGCCTGCTGGAGTCCGCCCCTGTGGACCTCTCCACGGTGGCCGGACACAAGCTGGGCATGCGGGAGAAGGAGGACCGGCGGCACTACGTCCAGGCTGTGGACATGGGGGGTCACCACCACCTGCAGCAACAGCAGCATCACCAGCAGCACCACTACCAGCGTGTGACCCTCCCAGATCAGTCACATGGTAATCCGCACGCCATCTGTGAGTCCAGCCTTGACGTGCCTACACCCCTCATTAGTCTCGTTAACCCTTTTAGCGCCAGATCCCTACAGCAGGAGATGGCTTGGCCATGATAATTCAAGGGTAGTGCCAGATTAGCTTGACGCCTGAAGGCGCCAAGCTAATCTGGCACTACCTTTGACTTATCATGGTCAAGCTCAAGCCATCTCCTGCAACTGGTACATAGTTGTTGGGCAAATTGAGAAATGCGACCTTGGGGCCTTGCATTTCAGTGGCGGTTTTAGTCATGATGACTCCTAGGAATCATCAGACTAAAACACACAAAGGATTACTCACAAACCAGATAGGTGAGGCTAGCGCTGGCAGAATTGTCGAACTGTACACAAAGGATTACCTAATTCCTTCCTTCACCGCCCAGAAAAAGTGAACGCAATCCAACTGCAAGATACATAGATCCTCATAGCCTCTGTGACAGCGGGGGCTCATGATGATCTATGCCTCTTGCTGAATCCACTCTACATCCATGTTTTTTTGTCAGTTGAACAAAGATTTCGCAAACAAGATATTCGTCCAATGGCAGGGAAGGGGGGTTAAAGTGATTGTGTTTATGTTATTTTTACATGACATTTGCATCCCTCTTCCCCTTCCAACCCCACCCGGGTCTGCCTTGGGGGACTTGGGTGGGGTTAGGTATTTTTTAGTTCACAGGGTCACCCTGGTCAGCCCCACAGGGTGGGTTTTTCTCTCTATTCTGGGGCATGTGTTTCTGTCTACCCTTTGTCCATTCACCTGTATTTGCCTTTTTAAAACTCTCCCTACTGTCTGCACTGCCTGTAGCTCTTGATATTGGATGTGTGTTGCTAAATGGTCTTAGCTTTATTTAGGCCCCATGTTGTAGGTTTATTTAACGTATTTGACCGGCTGGCGACATACATTCAATTTTCTGTTTAGTTTTTTTTTCACAAGCAGTGCAGGCACGTCCTGAGAAAGCCTTGTTGCTGTCGGGACGTTAAGCAATGTACAATCAATCAATCAACCTTCCCCTTCCAGCCTGTTACCCCATTTTCTGTTCAATGTTTGTTTGTGATTATGTTTTTATTGACAATGATTGATTCATGGAAGCTTCCGCACCGGGTTAACAGTGAACATTAATGGGTGTGGCTTAAACAGCGGGTGCTTTCTCACGTGCACAGAGAGCGCAGTTATTGACTTGTTGGCATGTTCAGACTTCTGTCCAGTACAAAATAGGTGCCAAATTTATCCATCCACAAAAAGTTAACATCTCAATGTTACTCTCGTGTCAAGCATAAGTTATTAAAATTTCAGTTATGTCAAGCATTGTTCCTGGCTGGGCTGACGCAGACATAGAGGTTATTCGAGTCTTGAATTCAAGAGAGGGCTGGTGTGGTGTGCATTTTCGTCATCAGAAGAGAGAGAGAGAGAGAGCTGCTGGGAAAAAAAAGTATTCTGGTCTCTGACTTTGGACCTTCCCTCTCGATGCCGCATGGTGCAAAAATCGAAGAACAGCGCACCGAAATTAGAAGCATTGTGAAAAGGTCTGCAGCAGTTAATTTTCTCATCACGGCCTTTCCATGGTCTGTGACTGAACACACTCGGCTACTTCTCGATTGGAAGGACGCAGACGATAAAAATTATAAGCGTTGTGAAAGGGTCTGCATGCAGTTCATTTTCTCATCATCGTCTGTGACTCAACTTTGGCCATTTCCCATCAGGAGAAACACAGATATTGATGTTGGCAAATGATCTAGATCCTCAGCCTCTCTTGTGGCCATTTGCGACTCGGCGTTCAGGTGCTGGTCTGTGATTTTGGACCTTACGGCCTTCAGCCTTAAGGTCCAAACTCACAGACCAGCACGATAATTCCCACGGGTTATCAAAGTTGCGTTGGCTCATGAGGGTATATGCCAGTTTGCATGCGGATGTGCTCTAGTCCAGAAAGTCAGACCTACATGAGTCCCCGCCGTCACGCGGGCGCATGTGGATATGTGCCTGTTGCCAGCGTTCGAGCTCGCATTTGAGAAAGGCAGTATTTATTGGTGTAGAAGCGAAAGCAGTTGTTGCGGGTCCCAGGCTGAAGTGTCGAAGCAGAAAGGTCACAGAGGCCCCGTGTAATTACGTGGCTAATTTACCCATTATGTAGCAGACGGCTCTTTTTCGCCGGGACCATTTAGCGGCGCTGAGTGGCTACTGTTTGCCGAGCGGTTCACCGGCCAGGTCCCGATGGTCTGCAAGAGGCACATATTCTCATGAGCCCCAGCCTGGCAGGGGTTCATGAGAATGTGTGCCTCTTTTTGGTAAATTCGGTCCCATTTATCGATGATTATGTCGGAACTTTAGTGGGGTACGGCCGATCTTTTACGTGTGACTGCAGGGTGGCTCAGTTGTAAATGGCACCTCGATCGCCAGCTGTTGAACTATGTAGGCCCTGATGTGGCCCCTGTGCTTCCTAGGCTCCTGAGGACCTGCGGCACACTCAGATGGAGTGTACACCAGTATCGAGTCCAAGTGGCTTGTCAAAAGTGATATTGATTGTCCGTCATTTTGGTACATGCCCGCCTCATAAATAAATCATGCCTTCAGCTCCAGTTCTCTCTCAAGTCGCCACTCCCCGTCACGGGGATTATTATATTAGATTAGCATCAAGTTTCATTTTCTACCCTTTTAAATAATCCGCACACGCCTGCTGCCGCTAGCGACTTGCTAGAAATAACATCATGAAACTCTCTCACTGCTGCTTGTCAAAGCTGGTCGCTGAAATCCCGCATTCAAGGCCAACTATATCCAAGTATGAGGCAGAGAACTTTAAAAAAAAAATATTGAGCCATGACACACTACAGCAAGAGATCGATCGACCATGATAATTCAAGGGTAGTGCCAGATTAGCTTGGCGCCAAGCTAATCTGGCACTACCCTTGAATTATCATGGTCGATCGATCTCTTTTAACTGGTAGATGATCGTTAGGTGTCCCCTCCAAGATTTGGGAAAAGCAGCAGTGTGGTTGCATGGGTTAACCTACGCACCTAAAGGGGCCTATGAGGTTTTATGCCTCTTGCAGTTCACAAAACTTTGTTGACCCCTGGACCTGTGAGGGCTCATGAGGTTTTATGCTTTTGCAGTTGAGTGTTCATTTTTACTTGATGTTGAACAGGTTAATGTCAAACGTGTGTAACTTGAGCTTGCTTTAAAAATAGCAGTCACTTTTTGTTCTCTGTAGCACTCTTCCATGACATTTCAATTTCAGTGGAGTCCCAATGAAACATTTTTTTT
This sequence comes from Semisulcospira habei, assembly GCA_036245525.1. Taxonomy (NCBI): domain Eukaryota; kingdom Metazoa; phylum Mollusca; class Gastropoda; family Semisulcospiridae; genus Semisulcospira; species Semisulcospira habei. The sequence goes on from BTPG01000006.1 coordinate 93,113,169, forward strand.
GCCCATCCCAAATTTTCTTACTGATTTAAAACGAGCATGAAAAGTAGTATTTTGTGGTGCTCCGTATCATGAACATGAGCTTTGGTCGGCAGCGAGTCAGTGTATGGACATTTTTGCTAGAAGATAGAAATTAAATTAAGTATTAGACTTCAGAATTATTAAATTTCTTTGCTTTTCTGTTGATGGCCGCAAAGAAGATAAATGTTTCCAGCTGTATTGTAGACGTGTGATATCCCCAAAAAAGGCTTTGAAAAGGTCACGTTTGTTTTTTGTACAATCTGGTTAGATGATAGTATCTTCACTTTGCTAGCCGGCCACGGTAATTTTGACTCTATTTCTGGTGCCCTTCTGCATAGGATGTGATTTTAATGAGGATCAGCGCCTTTTGATGCAGTATCAGTTTAGTTTACTCTCACGATCTCTGTTCCTGTGATGACAGACAAAGCCCCAGGTTTGAGCCTGTGTCTGGCTTCCTCCTCCCCCCCCCCCCCCCCCCCCCAAAAAAAAAAAAAAATAATAATAATAATAATAATAATAATAATAATAATAATAATAAAAATAAATAATAATAATAATAAATAAATAATAAAATATAAAAAATTAAATAAATAAAACTCCCAGCATTTTGCTGCCAGCCTAGTGTCTGCCTGATTTTAGCCAATCCAGGTTTCCTGGCAATCAATTTCTTTTTCAATCTTGTCGAGAACCTGGCGCTTACGCCGTAGGGTTTTTCATGCCAACGCAAGCCCTTGAAGACTCGCATTACATGTAAGAATCATGCCGACAGAGAATACCTTCACCGTCTGAGAGAGCGTTGTCCCTGCTAGCCTGTGTCTTGGCTGGCTCAGGCTGCAAGACGGACGCTTTTCATTGGCTATAACTTCAGTTCCAAATGCAAGGGTGGACCTCGACAGCTCAAGGGTTGTGCCGTTGTCACTTTGCGTCGCAGACGCCAAGAGACTCAGGCGCGACCATTGAGTGTGCGTGGTCGATCTGTTTACTCGTGCGCACGCTGTTTTGAGTGTGATTCTCGGCGCTTGGAGGTGGAAGTGGAGGGGTTAAGCAGCGTGGGAAAATTCTGGACTGCAGCATGTGGGCATCATGGTTATCAATAGCTACTGATAAACCCCAATGCCTGGCCTTCGCTGGCCCCTTCCAAAGATAACGTTAGCCCAAGGGGACCAAAATCGAAAGCGAGCCAGGATTATTGATGAGAAATTGTTTTGTCCGGGAAAACAGGACTCCCCAAGATTAAATTGGTCACAGTGTGGTGTGATTTGGATGGGATTTTGAGAATGTCAGAGCACCCAGACTTCAGCTTTGGGGAGTTTGCTCACTATGTGCAGGAAGGTACAGATTGCAGCATAGATATAGATAGTACTTGTATTAAGATTGATTTGAAAAGCTTGAAACCGTACCATATGGTAAACTGTAGTTTAGTTAAAAGTCGCTTGTTTGTGGTTTTGCGCGGTGGTAAGCTGAAGATAAAAAGTGCCTTGAGGCAAGTTTGTAAAATCTGATGAATATTTGTTACGATCATTTAATCCTGTAGGTGTCAGAAGCGGTTTTACTCGCGATGATTCCTGCAGGAATGATTGCGACGAAAACTGCTACCAACGCCCAAAGGGTTAAGATCAAGTCATGTGTTGTATATTTTCATTAGTTTACACACTCTATGCAGTGTTGTAGCAAGGCCTAACCCTTTGGGTGTCGATAGCGGTTTTAGTTGCGATGATTCCTGTAGGAACTTTGCAATAGGACTAGAAACAGTCACTTTCAGCTAAAAGACTAGCAAGTGTTAACAATATATGTTACCACTAGCTAGTCTTTTAGCAGGTCTTTTAGCAGAAAGACATGTATGTTACCACTAGCTGGTTCTTGAGCAATATGTGACTGTTCCTTACAATCAGTCCATAAGTTTTCTCCAGTCTGACCGTTCTCACGACACTGGCTGCTGGAGTGCAGTCGTTGCATTGATTTCTCCTGAACCTCAGATGGTCTGGTTCTCACTTTGAAATCTGCATCTCCCCTCAGCACGAACTATTTTGGTATTGACTGGGGTGGCCCGCTGGCTGTCAAATCTGAAAATCTGATCAGCCATTTTCCACCAGCAGGCAAACAATCAAAGCCTGAAGAGTTATTTACTGTAGCCATTGTTTGGAGAATCTGTGTGTGTTTTCCTCCGCCTCTGTGTGTTTTGTCATGTCTGGTTGCCATGGTTACTGAGGTCTTATCATTATGCATCATCATGGTTTCTTGGATCCGTTTACCATCTCCACTCATTCAATTGTGAAATTGAGGCATGCAGGCTTCGGAGTATCCCATGTGGGATTATTTAGGTATAGTAGTTCTGCAAGAGGAATCATTCATTAACCCCCTTGTGCACGCAGCCAGTGGTACTGGTGCACAAGGGGGGGAAACTGGTGAGTGAGTGTCCCATTTAACCCTTGGGTTTTGGTGGTGGTTTTTGTCACCATGATTCCTTCAGGAATCAACAGGACAGAAACTGCTACCGACACCCAAAGTTTTAAATGTCACATTGATTACATCTGTTTTCTTATGAATGAATCAGATCATTGGAAGAAACTTAATTGTTCAGCTGTCGGTAGAAGTTTTGTCGCGATGATTTCTGCAGGAATCATCGTAATATAAACTGCTGCCAACACTTTTAATCCTGATATACCCATTGTTTAAAATAAATTTGACTGGTAGCTATGCTGGCACCACCCTTGAACTAAAACAGTTTATCTACTAATCAGTAATATAGCCTTTGTAGGACAATAAGTAAATTTATTTCCTCAAAAACATTACCGATGACATGACTGATAGGGAAGTGTCTGCTTACTCTCAATTTTAGCCTAGGAACCCGTTGTGCCCCTGCACCAACCGGGAGGCACTCGGGGAACCCACAGAGGGGCCGAGAGTGATCTCCCGTGACTGCCCATCCGGTTCCGAGTCATGTGATGCTTACTCAGTTTTAGTCTACTTAGCTCGTCTAGTGCAGACGTGTTTTGCTAGCCTCCGGCCTCGCTTACTTTCGACCGGTTTGGAACCCGTCTTTGTCCTGTGTTGGGACTTGCTTCGCTTGCGGACTCTTGCCGTGTGCTGCTACCTTCAGCTGCTTCTTCTTCTGCCTCTGCTGCCTTCTCGCCTCTTCGGTTGGCCTCCTTTCCCACCTTCGGCGCTGTTGTGGTATGGAGGTGTCGTCCCCCGCCCCTGTTGCTGCGGAGAGGTAAGGTAGTTGATTGGCCTTCGGCCGGCCTCCAAGCGGGTCGCCGGTCGTGAGCTCTTCTCAGCCTTTGTTTGTTTGACCTGGCGCCGTGCTTTGTTTCTCAGCTTGGCCCTTGCGGCCTACGCCGTGTCGCTTAATACTTAGCGCGGGCGCATAAACTGTCTTTGTTTTTCATGCAGAGATTGACCAATGAAACATGTGTTGTGCAAGACGGCTTTCCGTCTTTTGTTGCGGTTACGTTGGGTAGCCGGGTGCTGGCGGAGCGTTGCTGCGCTCCGGACTCTTAGCTTGCCGGCCTCGTGCCTCGGCGCTCGCACCTTGGTGGGGGGGTGAATTGTGTGTTCACTTTGGGTGTTGACTTTGTCACCTTAGTTTCCCCTTTCCCCTTGTTGGGCGCCGCCACGTGCTCTCGCTTGTACGCTTGTTTGTTTGTGTGTTGCAGTTGCCAAGTGCGAACCTGCACCCTCTGCGGCGACTTCCAGTGGCCAACGGACAACCACGCTGTATGCCTCCCTTGCTCTGGCTGTGCCTCGGGCCGCTCTTGTGACCTCTGCTCCACGTGGCCAGAACTGAAGTGGTCGCAGCTTTGGAGATTTTACAGGCGGGACCGGCCGTTACCTGTGAGTAACCCTCCCGTCCGAGCGTCCCCCAGTGTGTCAGGAGCAGGGACCAAGCTTGTCCGTTCGGACCCCATGGATAGGACGCCGCTTAGAACGCGTACACCCAGCACTGTTCGGACAACTGACCCTACCTTGCAGACCCCAAGTGCCGTCCTCCCTGAGCTCGGCCCAAGGGGACGCGACCCTCGCCGCCCCTTGTCTGCGGTCAGTTCTCGCTCGTCTCTCACACCCGCGCACTCCTACGAGGAGTCACGTTACCGGCAGGGAGCCCGCCTTTTAGCGCCCGGCTCTCAGAGACGAAGTGCTACGCGACCAAGGACTCACGACTCTAGGGCTTCTCCCTATTCGCCGCGATCTCGCTCGCCGTGGGACTCTCGTCGTCGGCATCGTCATTCTCATCGGACGCCCTCCAGCCCCCCTCGCCTGGTCGCGGCTTTGCCGCGGTCTTCTTCGCGCTACCGGCGGTCTTCGCCCATCGCTCTTCGCGTCGGCCGTCTTTTTCCCCTAGGCGTCGCTCCGCGCGGAGCCCTCGCCGGGAGGGTCCCCCTCATTCCCGTCCTCGTAGTCGCTCTCCCTTCTCCTCCCGGCTGGACGCCTCTCGGGGACCTCTCCGTTCTCGCCGCGGCAGTCCGCTTGCCGCTCCCCCTCCTCCCCGGGACGAGGACGCCTTGAGTTTGCTGGCTGAGGATTCTGCTTCTGCCCTGCTAGGCCCAGGTAGCCGTTCCCCCGCCTCCCGCTCGTCCCTTTCGGACATCTCGGACTCTTCTCCGCTGCCTTCTTCTTCTCGCGCGGCTACGTTGCTCGCCTTGGATGAGGCCGCCCGCATCGTTTCCGCCTCCCTCCCAGTCGACGCTTGCCCTCCGTCTCCCCCCCTCAAGCGCAAGGTATCGGCCTTCGTCGATGCTGGTCGGCAGACGAAGAAGTTTAAGTCTCTTCCTCAGCCTCCTGGTTTCAGCGACATGCGGGACGCCTTCTCCGCGCACCTCCTCGCTGCCCCTAGGGAACACCAGTTTTTCGGCGACCGCAGATGGCCCCCCGGCCTCGACATCGCCTTCCGGCAGGAGTGGTACTCTGGACATTCCCAGTCCTTTGTCTGCGCTCTTCCTCCAGTGGATCCGGCGGCTGTTCTTCAGGCTGGCGGCTCTTCGCTTCTGAAACGCGCCATTCCTCGAGGTTTGGATGCTACAGCGGCCCTGGTTCGTAACACCCTTGCTTGTTCGGGCTTCCTCGAGCTTGTCACCCGAGCGGCGGTACAGCGGATAGAGGAAGCTTGGCATCCTTCCATCACTCCCCTGTTAGGAGATCTTCTCGCCCTCGCGGAGGTAGCTAATCGTGCGGCGTATCACTCATCTGTCAACGCCATGGCGGCTTCCTCCAATTGTGACCTCATGCGTCGAGATGCTGTCCTGCGGGCTTGCCGGGGTTTGCCTTCGGACCTGCAGAACCAGTTGCGTCGTGCCCCCCTAGGTGGATCACTTCTGTTTGGCGATACCTGGTCTTCGGTTAAGATCGCGAACTCGGATCGGTGGCCTTCCAAATCTGCGCCTTCTCGCTTTCGCTCCTCCCGCAAGGCCGCGGGTCGCGCCCTGCGGGGCTCCGGACTTCCTGCGTCCTCAGACCCCCTCCCTTCTCGTAACCCCCGCCGCCGCCCTGCCTTTGGTCGACCCGGTCAGGTTAGCTCCTTTGCCCCCGCCCGGTCCCGACCTGCCCGTCGCCCTGGGCGCGGGCGGGCTCACTGACTCCCTAGCTCCGCCCCCGCCGACCGTCTTGGGTCCTCCAGTCGGCGGGAGGCTTGCCCGGTTCAGCGAAGAGTGGCTTTCGCTGTTCCCAGACGACCCCTGGATCAGGACCACCGTCTCCGACGGCCTTCGGATTTCGTTTCGCTCTCCTCCTCCGCTGCGACGGGCCCCTCTGTGGACCGCCATGCCCTCCGACCCGTTAAAGTCCAGCGCTCTGCGTTCCGAGGTCTCCGCTCTTCTGCAGAAGTGTGCCACGGAGGTGGTTGTGCGTCACGGCTCCCCGGCCTTCTACAGTCGCCTCTTCCTGGTGCCCAAGCCGGGCGGCAGGTGGCGCCCGATCATCGATCTTTCCAAGCTGAACTCCTTCATTTCGGCTCCTCACTTCCGCATGGAAACCGCTCGGTCCCTCAGGGCCTCGGTGCAGCCAAGGGACTTCGCCGTGAGCTTGGATCTGTCAGATGCGTATTTACATGTTCCCATTCACCCTGCCTCCAGGAAGTACCTGCGCTTCGCCTTCGACGAAGCAGTCTACCAGTTCCGGGCCCTTCCGTTTGGTCTCAACCTCAGCCCTTGGGTATTCTCTCGCCTGATGGACGCGGTAGTGGCCAAGGCTCGTCAGTCATCGTCCAGCCCTACTTCCAATTACCTCGACGACCTCCTCCTACGCAACCAATCGGCGACCGTTCTTTCAGCGGACAGAGACGCCTTGATCCGGCTGTTAGCGCGACTCGGTTTTCTCCTCAACAGAGGGAAATCGGATCTCTTGCCCAGTCGCCGATTCGTCCACCTAGGCATGGACTTCGCTACCGATCTGAACTTGGTTCGTCTTTCGGAACAGCGGATTCAGAGGTTAGCCTCCTTGACCGCCGATCTTTGCCGGCTAGACGCAGCACCTGCCAGGACTTGGCTACAGCTTCTAGGAACGATGAACGCCGCTGCAGATCTCCTGCCCCTGGGGCGTCTCTACTATCGGCCCATACAGCTGCACCTCCTCCTTCACTGGCGCCCGTCCTCCGCCGACTTGGCAGCCTTGGTACCGGTCACTGCGCTTCTTCGTCCCCATCTGCTGCGCTGGATGGATCCGGCGTGGCTGGCTTCGGGAGTTCCCCTCGCGTCTCCCCCTCCTCGCCTATCCCTGTGTGTCGACGCGAGCCTCTCAGGGTGGGGTGCCCACCTGTTTCCGGACTTCCGAACGACGTCGGGAGCCTGGCCGCCAGAGATGTCTGCCCGTCACATCAACTGGTTGGAGCTTCAGGCGGTTTGGCAAGCCCTCATCACTTGGGAATCGAGTCTGCTGCACCAGGAGCTCTTGGTCCTTTCCGACAACGCGACGGTGGTGGCGTACCTTCAGAAGCAAGGCGGCACACACTCTCCCGACTTGTGCATGCTCACCTACCGGCTGATGCTTTGGTGCCAGACCCGCGGCATCTTCCTTCGAGCGAGACACATTCCGGGCCACCTGAACGTCCTCGCCGACTCGCTCTCGCGTCGTGGTCAGATGTTACACACGGAATGGACTCCTCGCCAGGACATTTTCCAGATGATCTGCGCTCACTGGGAGACTCCTCAGATCGATCTGTTTGCCACGAGGTGGAACCGTCAGCTTCCCCTCTTTGTCTCCCCGGTCCCGGATCCCCTGGCCTGGGCGGTCGACGCTCTCTCCATCCCCTGGGACGGTTTGATCGCCTACGCCTTTCCCCCGACGGTCCTTGTCCCCAAAGTCCTCCTCAAACTCCGGGGATCCAACGCCGTTGTTCTCCTGGTCGCCCCGTTTTCCTGGAACCGCTCTTGGACCACAGACCTCCTCAGCCTCGCCACGGGCCCTCCTTTGCGCTTACCGACGCCCCGGACGATGCTCAAACAGCCTCGACAGGCCCTTTTCCACCCGTGCCCGGAGCGTCTCCTCCTTCACGCCTGGAGGTTGTGCGGCGTGCCCTCACCGCTAGAGGCTTCTCGAGTGCAGCAGTGGAGGCGATCTCTTCGGCCCGCAGACCCTCAACGCGACGCGTCTACGAGGGAAAGTGGCGAGTGCTGTGCGCCTGGTGTGAGGACCTCCGTCTCGACCCCACTGGTTTGACTCACCCCCAGCTCGCGGACTTCTTCCTCTGGCTCTTTGGAGACCAGGGTCTCGCCCCTATCACCATCAGAGGATACCTTTCCATGATTGCCGACACTTATCGACACCTTGGACGTCCGGACCCCGGCGCCTGTAAGGACATCGCCGACCTTATGTCGCACTTCGGCTTGCGACGTCCGGTACTCCGCTCTCTCGTCCCGCGCTGGGACCTTCCCTGGGTCCTGACGTGGCTGAACTCATCCAAATTCGAACCACTGCCCTTGGCCCGCCTTCAGGACGTGACTCGTAAGACCTGCTTCCTTTTGGCCCTTGCCACAGCGGCCCGAGTCAGCGAGCTGCACGCGCTCTCGGCGCGCCCTACCTGCCTGCAATTTCGTGCGGATGGCTCCGTGCACCTTCTCCCAGATCCCTCCTTCCTTGCCAAGACCAGGTCTCCACTGACGGCGCCACAAATGATCACACTGCGACCGCTGCGGGGAATGGACTTCCCTCGAGAGACCAGGCAACAAGACCCTGTGCGCGCCTTACGCGTCTATCTACGCAGAACCAAAGCCGTCCGTCGAGGACGCTCACGCCTCTTCCTGCCTCTTAGGCCCGGCAGACATGACATTTCGGCCCAGACGATCTCTTCCTGGCTACGCTGGGTCATTCGGTCCGCCTACCAGGACCTCTCCCCACAGGGAGCAAAGAGGCTTAAGATACGCGCGCACGAGGTACGTGCCATGGCCACGAGTCTTGCCTTTGACCGGAACTGTGCTGTTAAAGACATTGTGGCGGCAGTCGGCTGGCGAGCGGAATCTACCTTCGCCCGCTTCTACCTCCGGGATCTGGCAGGCCAGCGAGACAACCTCGCTCTGGTGGGGGACATCACGGCAGCGCAACACTCCCTCCCGGCGCCTCAGGCGCCGTAGGTACGCTACTTAGCTAAAATTGTCGGGAGTTTGCGACTGGGAGGTTGGCTCTGCAGGCCCCCTGGGTTATTTTGCGGACAGCGGCACCCTCCTCCTGCTCGTAATTCTCCCTATCAGTCATGTCATCGGTAATGTTTTTGAGGAAATAAATGCATTTTTCTCTAAAAGGTATTTTTTCGAAAAATACTTACCGATGACATGACTCGGAGGACCCTCCCTCCTGCCCCGCTTGCCGCTGGGAAGCTAAGTAGCCTAAACTGAGTAAGCATCACATGACTCGGAACCGGATGGGCAGTCACGGGAGATCACTCTCGGCCCCTCTGTGGGTTCCCCGAGTGCCTCCCGGTTGGTGCAGGGGCACAACGGGTTCCTAGGCTAAAATTGAGAGTAAGTAGACACTTCCCTATCAGTCATGTCATCGGTAAGTATTTTTCGAAAAAATACCTTTTAGAGAAAAATGCATTTTACAAAACCAGCCTCAGGATGTAATGGGTTAAGGAATCGTGACAAAAACCGCTACAGCCAGCCAAAATGTTAAAAAAAATACAGCGGATCCAATTCAAGCTTCGGGCTGAATTTAACTCTTCTGAAAATGGTCTGTGATTTTTGTTTTACCTTATGCATCAGAATGGAAGGTCCAAAATCACAGTCCAATATGCACTTGATAAAGTCCTTGTAATAAACGTTTTTAAAACAAAATAGTTTGTGCTGAAGCGTGGCTGAATCTGATCGTTCTGCCTTTCACTTTTCAGATGCTGGTCAGAACCATCTGATGCCCGGGTCCCTAACTCCGCCGGACAAGATCAACGGGGACATGGTTGCCATGCCGACCACCAGTCCGATGGGGTTGGGTAATCTGGCGCCTACAATGCAGACCCCTCCCAGCCCGCTGCCCACCCCTTCGCCTCCCATCATGCGGCACCCCGGGGAGGTGGAGCAGTCCGACTATAGGTGTCCCAACGGTTTCAATGCGTTTCACAACGAGTAAGTCTTCACACACTGAGTTTTTTGCTATTTCATTTAGTCAGTTTAACCCTGTCACTGCCAGTTGACACATGAATTAGCATAAATTCCACATCAAAGATCCCCAGGTGCCAAAGGAACACAGATTCATAGTGGTTTCAGCCAGAGGCATAGATCCTCATGAGCCCCCGCAACAGTTGTATTTCAGTACTAGTCGCCATTTGGACTGCCGTCCAAGTTACATTTGAGAGCCCAATGTTGCTTTCCATAGCCCGAACAATTTTGTGCGTGCATGCATTGTGCAGACCTGTTTACCCATACGTTTTTAGCGTATTTTCTACGCAGTTTTTAGAAACAGTACGTCAGTACGCAAAAACAAAAATAAATACGATCAACAAAAAAAACAAAAAAAATCCGGAAAAAAACTTATCCACAATTTCAATCTTTATTGCCAAGAACGATAACTCTTTGTTTATTTTACCACCATTTGGCCGGCACCCGACAAGATGTCGAAGCGTCAAACGAGCAATGGTGATGCTTCTACAAAGCCTTTTTCGAAGAAAACGAAGAGGGAACGGATATTTCTGGACAGATACAAGAAGATTCCAGGGATAGAGGCTTTTGCTGCAGAAAACGCATATGCAAGATGTGCCTACTGCAAGGCCGCAGATTTTTCCATTGTGCACTCAGGTGTGTACAACATCGAGCGACATTGCAAGAAAAAAACAAACCCACAAGCTCAATGACGCCACTGCGAAGACTGCTGCTCAGTGCGCATCCATTACAAAATTCATACCGTCACAGAGTATCAAGACTGAGGAAAAGTCTGTGATCAGAGCAGAAGTAATGCTGACTGTCGGATCTGATTGTTCAAAACAATCTGCCTCTTTCCACGGGTCCTACTAAAACCCGGAATAACCTGTCCTAAGCTAAAATAACCATATCCGTAACTATTATTGCGTACCTAAACACAAAATAATCATGTGTTAGAAGTTTGGTTTACATTAAAGTTGATTTAGTTGTACTAGTTAGCTGTTTTCCACTGCCGTTGTCGCGTCGATTACTTCCCTTGCTACACGATCGCGCTTTCCGAAAACAGTCGGAATAACCTCTCCTAAACCAAAATAACCACATAAACACATATTATCAAGTACTTAAAGTTGTAATATTCCTATATTTGAAGTTGTAGGTGCCGTAAAAGTTGTTTATTTAGTGTTAGTAAGCTTCGAAGGACTTGTTCTTTGAGCCTCTTGATCTATGCCTATCTTCAGCCTACGGGCGTTCGTCCCAAACACATTTCGTCCCGTGACTTTTCATCCCCGATGCTATTTAATGGAAGACATTTCGTTATGAACGGACCATGATAAACAGTTGACATTTAAAGAGAACATAACTGGACCATTCCTGAGCTCAAATATAAACGTTTCTGACACTTTTTTTCTATTAAAAAAAAGAAGAATCATTAGTTCATGTTAATACATAAAGACAATGGATTAGGCTGCTTGTATTTTTTCTTCATTCTTTATTTTATTGTTGGTATTTATTTGTGGTAGTTGTGGTGGTCAGAATATGTAAAATTTTGGTTTATTAAAAAGCCATTTTAATATCCTAACAGAGCGCTGGTGGGACAGTCAAATTGACACCAAAAGTACTGCTCATTTCTCTAAAATTCTTCTTCATCTCAATGCGACATAGCTGGCAGATCTGACTGCTTTACAAATACTAGTGAAATCTGGGTGACCGGTATATTCTCAAAAGTAAAACAATTTAAAGGCAAGATCGGTCATCTATGAAAAGTAGTAGAAGCAGTTTGTTTAGCCTCACTGAAGTTTGGAGTTACTGACGCCATCTCTCGAACAGTGAAGTCAGCCTTCTCAGACTCTAAGATAGTGCAAAACTATTTTTGTGGTCGGAATAAAGCAACAACGATTGTGCAGTGCATGGCAGATCATTCTGAACGTAAAGTTGATTCATAACTGAGTGCTGAGCTGATATTTCGTGTTCAGCAAACTGTGACTGGTATAATGAGCCTATCTCTGCCCTCTGAGTTTTAGTGCAAATGTTACAATTGGTATGAAACATACTATGACTAAAATGTACTGAGCTTCGCCTTATCTTCTGATTCTGAATTGTAAATCTGGTCACATGGAGAGCTTGGAACATAGTAGATGGCATGTCCTAAAACTTTGGTATGTTTGTTTTGGAAGCGTGTTTATTTTTTTAGAAGTTTTTTTCCCATGAGTACACAAATCTAAAATACGGGGTAAACAGGTCTGATTGTGAGATATGCATTCACCATATGAGCTCCCAGAAGCATGACTTTGCCTCGCCCATCAAGAGATCTGCTTGCATTTAGTGACAAGTGAGTGGATTTGATCCTCTCTGGTTATCGTAGAATTGAAGTCACAGCTTGCAGTTATCATTTCAGTAGTCGGTGTACAGACCAACGCTGTTCCAAGGGCTTCAATTTGCTGGACGGCCTCCCTCACAGCAAGCCTGCGTAAATTCAGCACAATAGTAACTTTGAATGAAAATGACAGTCAGACATTCTGGTTCCCAGGTCCTACCTCTGTATGTGCAGATACACACTTGCACTCAGATGCACACATGTATCAACACTTGGGGATTAGTTTTATCATTCATAAACTGCAGTGCGTGAATGTAGTATTTGAGCGTAGTATGCTTAGCAGGTCACCCAATTATACTAAGCATTTTGCTCCATTTTTTTCAGGTTGTTTCAAGAGAAAAGACTTACAAGGTAAATGATTCTTCTAACATCATTTTTTTCGTCCTTTTAAAATACATTTTTTTGGGCTCGCGTGCAAAGCAAAATGAGTATGTTTTGGGCCAGTGGTCGTTCGTCCGTCCGTCCGTCCGCCGTCGTCCGTGGTAAACTTTAACGTTGGCATTTTCTCTGAGTCTATTCAAGCCACTGTCTTCAAACTTGGACCATGGATACTTTGTGGCAAGACCTTTCTAAACATACCAATTTGAGTGACCTCTCACAAAGGTCAAGGTCACAAGGGATCAGGAAATAGTTAAAAAATAGCAATATTTTGACATAATTTATTTTTTCTCAAATACTATTCACAACTTCAAACCCAAACTTGGTACAAAGATACCAAGACCTTTCTATGCATACTAATTTGGTTGATCCTTTGGAAAGGTCAAGGGTCACATGAGCTCAGGAAATAGGTAACAAATAGTCATATTTTGACAAACGATGTTTTTTTTTCTCAAATACTATTCACAGCTTCAAACCCAAATTTGGTACAGAGATACCTGATGGTAAGACCTATCTATGCATACTAATTTGGATGACCCCTAGGAAAGGTCAAGGGTCACAAGAGGACAACAAATGTGTAAAATGTCAATTTTGATAAAATGGTAGGTATTATCATTTTTTGCCAATTTTGTAAATTAAATTTGGCACAAGGGTAGCTGATCAGTGTTAATAGAGTATTGAAGTGACTTATCTCTTTGGCTCTCAACCGCATTTTTTGTAGAGGTGATTCCTCCTGCAGAAATCACCTGAACAAAATTGCTGTTGAAAGCCAAAGGGTTAATGATTGTCAACATGTTTGTTTGGTTTACAGAGAAGCGATGAAGAGGTACTTGCGTGACCGTGGCGACCAGGTCCTTGTGATATTGCATGCAAAAGTTGCACAGAAGTCCTATGGAAACGAAAAGCGGTAAGCATTCATCTTCACCATTTATGTAAGAGCCAAGCTTATCAGGCACTGCCCTTGAACTTTCATGGTCTTCTTATGAGTAGGATCAGTGCTTCTAGATGAGCTGAAATCACTGTAAATTACATTGAGTGTAAGATAGGTTGATTGCTGTAGTAAAACATTAGTCCGCTTGATGTTTTGTTCTGAGTTCATGTGTGCTGGCATTGGTGGTACATATCTGTGATTTTGGACGTCTGTGATGTTTTGAGCAGCGGATATTTTTGCAAGAAAAATATACCTCAACCCTTTTAGTTTTAGCCCTGGGACCCTGCAGCAGGAGATAGATTGATCATCTGGCACTACCCTTGAATTATCATGATCAATCCATCTCCTGCAACTGGTACATAGTTGTTAGGCAACACCTCAAAAATTTGAGAAATGGGACCTTGGGGCTAAAAGGGTTAAAAAACAAGTGCTTTCTCAGATTGCAGGTCTGAAGGGCGAATGGTTTCACCTGTCAATAGAAGACCATCATATGGGTGGCTACAGCTACCTAAATGATAGTCTTTTAGCCCCAAGGTCCCATTTCTCAAATTTTTGAGGTGCTACCCAACGACTATGTACCAGTTGCAGGAGATCGCTTGACCATGATAATTCCAAGGGTAGTGCCAAATTATCTTGGCGACTGACGGCACCAAGCTAATCTGGCACCACCCTTGAATTATCATGGTCAAGCCATCTGCTGTTGAGATCCGGGGCTAAAAGGGTTAATGACAGGTGATCACTAAAACGGGTGGTCACTTAATACAGGTTCTGTTGTGTTCTATTTATGATCACCTGAGTTTTCCAACATTTTCCCTCCGCTTGCGATGTTGCTCTAATTTCAGTGTCTTGATATTAACCCAGTATCAATATCCGCAGAAGTGTCATATATGGCCTTGCCAGCGGCAACACCATTTGACACTTCCGCAGCTTTTGATGCGGTGCGCCTTGAGTGAATTAACATCTGATTTATTTGTAAATTGCATTGGTGCTGGTCTTTGATTTTGAGCCCGACAGCTCTATCCATAAGATCCAAATTTACAGATCAGCACACACATGGCTTTTGCTTTGTTCCAGCTTTTTTCTGCCGCCTACCTTGCTGTTGGTTTAAATTCACTGTTTATTTTCACCTGTTTCAGATTTTTCTGCCCCCCGCCGTGCATCTACCTGTTTGGCAACGGATGGAAGCGGAAACGGGAACAGATGGAGCAGGAGGGGGCCACGGACCCGGACACCCAGGTCTGCGCCTTCATGGGAATCGGCAACTCCGACCAGGAGATGGTGCAGCTCAACCTGGAAGGAAAGGTGCGCTGCGAGATTGTGATAGTACTTATAATGGTGAACATGGGTGATGGTCTTCAATCCTGGACGCTGATTCAGCCTTGTCAAAATCCCAGAAAGCTAAATTTCAGCTTGTTGGTTCAGACAGAACAGCCCTTAAGCCTTTTCGCCCTGATACATCCATTTTGCTTGAAATACATTTAACTGTGATAGTTCAAGGGAGGTGCCAGAGCAGTTTGGAGCTTGAGGCGTCAAGCTGTTGTGGCACCACCCTTGAACTAAAATAATTGATCTATCTCCTATCTGTAATGTAGCATTCACAGAGCAGTAAGCGGATATGTTAAAAAATCTAATCTGGCACTACCCTTAAATTATCATGGTCGACCCATCTCCTGCTGTAGTGCATCAGGGCTGAATGGGTTAACCCCTTCGCTGCCAGTGGACACAGTTTGTGTTTCTGAAAACATGGTACATGTCAATTCGACGTCGAAGAAACCTAGCCCTACCCTGTCAGCCCTGTCTGCTGTGTGCATGTTGGTTTGCTACTGCAGTTAACTTGGACTGTAGACATTGTTGAGCCAGAACGAAGGCCTTGCCTTGAATGCTTTGACACTTTCAGCTGCCATGAGATTGTCAGGGAGACTGTTTCAGTCAGCTTTCTGCAGAGAAAAGTCTTGATTTTGGCAAACTTTTTGAAGAGCTTGAAGTGCTGTCCCCTATTGTTTCATTTAACCGATTATGAAACTGCCCTCTCTGGAGCACTGACATCAGTCCAGAGACGGTAGTTCATAATCCTAGGCCTGTCTTTTTAATGGAGTTCCTTCCAGTCTGCCAGAAGTTTAGTCTGTATGCCTTCACTTGCTCGTCTTTCAGACACAGATGCCAAGCGATCTGTCCGTATTCCAGTATTGGTCTGACCATACTCTTGCAAACAGAGATAGCAATCACATTTCTTGTTGCAGAACTACTGTGCTGCCAAGACATTGTACATTTCTGATTCGGATAAGCGGAAACACTTCATGTTGTCAGTGAAGATGTTTTACGGCGGGGGTCAGGACATCGGAGTCTTCCACAGCAAGAGGATCAAGGTCATATCCAAACCATCAAAAAAGAAACAGTCCCTCAAGAATGCAGACTGTAAGTGCTTTGTTTTCATTTGCATCTAAACTGAAAAGAGGTAATTGTTTTGTATGCTTGGCTAATGCTGTTCATTTTAACCCCATTTGACTCCAAGGCTGCATTTCCTAAATTTTAGAGTTGTCAGCTAACAACTATGTAACAGTTGCAAGAATTGTATTGACCATGATAAGTCAAGGGTACTGCTGGATTGGCAGTAATGTGGCGCTATTTGAATTATCATGGTCGATCCATCTGTCTTAGATGGATGATTTCTTCGTAAATGAACGTGAAACTAAAGTATGGCTGACTCAGTGGGCCCTGATATCATTTATTTTCTCAAAATCATTACCGATGACATTACTAACTGGAAGTTTCGCTTAGCATGTCAATTTTACCCAAAAAAACTTACTGTGATGCCCTCTAAGGGAGGCAATCACTGGTGTGCCATTACCTGGGCACTCCCGAGTGGCCTCCCATACTACCGTATCCGGTGGCACACTCACCCTTACTCGCCAATATCTTCGCTTAGCTGAACTACCGGTCGTGTGCACTTGTGCTCTGACGGTAGTTGTGAACTCTGCTCACGAGGACTTACTGTGAAAAAAAAAGAAAGGGACCATACAGTAGTAGACC
This sequence comes from Semisulcospira habei, assembly GCA_036245525.1. Lineage (NCBI taxonomy): Eukaryota > Metazoa > Mollusca > Gastropoda > Semisulcospiridae > Semisulcospira > Semisulcospira habei. The sequence goes on from BTPG01000006.1 coordinate 93,129,457, forward strand.
ATAGAGGTGGTTCTGCGTTCCGACTCCACGGCAGTACAGTCGCCTCTTGCTCGTACCCAAGCCGGCGGTAATGGCGGCCGATCTTCGGCCTTGCGGCCCTGAACAGTTCTTTCAGCGTCGCGGCAGGATGGAGACAGAGCGCTGAGGGCAGCGGTGCATCTCCAGACTTGCCTACACTACGTTTTGGCCATAGAAAACTACGCATTTTTTAACCCAACTACGTAACTACGCAATTCTGAGGCCAACTACGTAATTCTGTTTCACAATTCTATGTAATAAAGTTTTTTTTTTTTTAATTTTAATTTCAACTTGCGTTCTAAACCAAAATTTTTTTTTATCGCGCCGATCCTTTCAGCCTGTTTTTCTGCCCACTGTGTTTCAGGAGTGTGTGTGCAAGCAGGCCACTGGAATCTCTGAAATTTCAGTGAAATCCGATACCCCCTGACCCGGGGCTGAGGTCAGAAAACTCATCAAGTTGCTGCCCATAGCCCAATGTTTATCTTGTGCAGTCGACCGTTACCGATACAACACTTCCCCTTTCTTTTCTGTCCCCTCCTCATTTTGCCTGGAAACGGTGTCTTAGTCAGACCATTACAACTGCAATTGACATAGATCACCATGAACCCCCAGAGATTGAATCGGCTGATGGGAATCTGTGCATTTTGCAGGCCTACTTTACACCTTTTGATTCCCGGAATTATTTGCTTTTATCCACGGCCTTCCATCTACAAGAGGCATAGATTTTCATAAGCTCATGCATGTTGTAGAGGATGCTGAGAATCAAAGGGCTCTGTTCCATTGTCATTATTTTGGATCGGCTTCATTTGCATCCTAAAGTTGAGGACGTTATTACTGTGTAAAGCATAGAGTAGACTAGAAGAAGTAGAGTACCTTGCACGTACTATATGAAACTGTGTGGGCATATAAATGTGGATTTCTGATACGTATGTAGTGAACATATTAAATCCACGATCTCTGCAATTAATTGTTTAGAAATATTGTTTCGAGATTCAGTTTCAAAATTAGGTGTCACATTGTGTTCCGTCATCGAATCTGTCGGTTCATTTAGCTTGAATTAAAAAAAGATTAGTTTAGATATCTCAATGCAGTACCTGCGGTTTGCCAGCTCAGTAGTACAAGGAAAGAGAAAGACTGAGCTGGCTCTCAGGGACGGACAGTGCCGCTGACTGCTGGCTGGTGCTAAAGAGAGAAAAAGGAGGGACCTGAACAAACACGATGCCGTCATCAGGCGCTGAGCCAGAAATTAGTTTTGACAGCTTGACACTCACCCACCCACCACCTTGAATTTTTGCATAATTAAGATTAAGATAGAACTTTATTGCTATATGTAATAATACATTAGGAAATCGTTTTGATGCTGCGCAACTTAAAAAGATGAACATAAAAGTAAAACACATCAAAATATAATTTAAAAAAAAGAAAAACAGATAGTGGTGGAAAACCCTTTAAAATAGAAACAAGGAACGACGTTTCAGATCAAAGATCCTTCTTCAGGTGACATGGAAACAAACAAAGAACACGAGAGAAACCATGGCCACTTTCTTCTCACACCATGGATACCCCCAAGACATCGTCAACACCACTTGTTCTAAAGATGAGGCCACAAGCAGAAGTGAAGCCCTCCTCACAACATCCCAATAAGAAACATTTTCCTCAGAAACTTCCACATCATTCAGAATGACACAGTAATGAAAGACATATTTCCTGAGCCTCCGCTGGTTGCTTACAAACGTGACACTAACCTACGCGATCATCTTGTTCACAGTTCACTTCGCGCATCTAACACCTTACCACCTGGCACAAACCCTTGTCAGTAACCACACTGCATGTCACCTGAAGAAGGATCTTTGATCCGAAACGTCGTTCCTTGTTTCTATTTTAAAGGGTTTTCCACCACTATCTTCTGTTTTTCTTTCACATGAAACCCTAGCGGCAACACATTAACAGTTTTACTACATCATAATATATTTTTTGCTGCTCACGTGCACACACACACATTCACTCGCATACACCTGTATGCCTTGAACTATTGTGGTCTAATCGTAAAGGCAATAAACACGATTTCACAGTGACATAAATCACAGGGCATATCGTAATAATAAAACACGTCGCTTGATGTAGCTGGACAATACTGTATATACATTACATGTTATGTATACAGTAAAACAGTGGGATGGATGGGTCAGGTTTGACATTTGTTTGCATCATTAAAAGTGTGGACAGTGGTTGGATAAAAACTGTTTTTAAAACGAATCGTGTGTGTTCCGATCGCTCTATAACGGCGCTCGGATTGCAGCATCTCAAACAACTCGTGGGCAGGATGGGAATCATCTCGGAGGGTGGATCTAGCCTTTTTTTTTTTTAGCATTCTTTTGTGGAAGAGGGACTCCAAATACCTATGATTTTCGATGCAGTTTTTACTACTATTTTTTAATTTGGATCGCTCTTTCTGTGTGGTGCTGCCAAACCAAACGGTTAGGGAGAAGTGAAATACTTTGAACTGCCCGGTTGAAGATGGTCAAAATTTGTCTGCCGACACCAAACGTCACATATATATGTATATTTATATATCAAGGAGTACTAAAGCATATATATGAGTGAGTGGCGTGCCACAATTAACCTTGTCAAGTTTCAGTTGAAACTACTCATTTGCCTGAAAAACTACATGTTTGGTCCGGAACACTACACATTTCAAATGTAAAGGGTAGGCAGGTCTGCGTCTCCAGGACTTCTTTACAGCTGGATGACGACTGTAACGGAACAAGTTGGCGAGCACTTGGCAGCCGGCAGAGGTTCCTGCGGGTTATTTTTTTTGTCGCCTCGGCTCAGTCTACGGAGGCAGGTCCTACGTGGTACCTTCACGCAGGTTCCAGCGAGGTTGGAATTCTTGGCTGTCCTGTTCGAGTGGGACTTCCAGTACGACGGGATCAGTACAGGGTAGGAGCGTCACTCAGAGTCTTACATTCGGGTTGACTGTTAGACCTGTTAGCACGGCAGCGGATCGTCTTTCCCAAGGCAGACACTTCAACTGGTTGGAGATGAAGCGCTGTGGCTAGTTTTCTTGGGAAGATCGACGTACACAAGGGATGTGCTAGGGCTCTTCGAGACCATGTTGCACTTGGAGTGGTCGCTACAGCCAGATATCTTCCAACTACCCTGCTCGCCATGGAGAATCGCCGTTGGTCTGTCCATTCGTCAAGGATCGAACTACAGGCTTACCCTTTGCGTCGCCTCTACAGTTCTGAGACTACTGGAGCCATTCAGCTGGTCCAAGAGTTGGACCGCACTTCTTGATCTTGCGACGGACCTTTCGCGGGTGCCGTCCGCGACGAGTACGGTGCTCAAGCAGCCAAGGCAACGGCTGTTCCACCCGTGCCCAGAGGTTCTGAGGTCATACGCGTTGTTGTCCGGCAATCCCTCTCTGCTAAGGCTTTGCGGGGGCTAAGGTCGAAGCGAGCTCTGCAGCCAGGAGGAGCACCTCTCGTTATGTCTACAAAGGTAAGTGGGCATTTTCCAGGCTCAGTGTGTCACGGAGGGGTTTTTCCCCACGGACCTTACCAACCCCAGTTGGCTGCGTTCTTCGTGGGACGGTTCTTCTGCCGGAATTTAGCACCGTCCACTCCTGGGTTTACCTGGCGATGGGGGCAGACTCTACTGAAGCCTGGCAGCGTGCTACGACTTTGCAGATCGGATGTCCTGTTGAGCTGCAGCGGCCGACCTCATTTCGTTGGTTCCACTTGAAGACTTCTCCAGGGTGCTCACTGGGCTCTACGCAAGAGGTTCGAGCTTCTTCCATTAGTGCTTGGAAGACATTACCAGGAGACCTGCTTCTGGTTGCGCTTGCCACAGCTCCTGTCAGTGAGTTACATGCCTTCGGTATGTCCCTCAAGTCGCCAATGGAGGACCTATGGAGCTTCACAGCTGCTTACGGACACTGCCTTCTCGGCAAGGAACCACTCTCCGGCAGCCCCACAAGTCGTGATCATCGTCTGACCCTCAGGGCGGCGGATCAGGCACGGGACTCCAGCCACAGGACCTTCAGGGCCCTTAAGTGTGCCTGCACAGTTCTAAGCTGCTACGCCTAGGGTGCTCGCGCCGTTCCTGCCCTTGGCTCTGGGCAGACGAGGCGTTTCGGCACATATAATCTCCTGCTGGCTATGGTGGGTGATTCGGTCCCCGCACAAGAGCTCGGCCGGAGCAAGCCTAACCATGTGCATCCAGACCTTCAGGCAGGAAGTCTGAACAGTGGCAGAGAGCATCGGTTGTCCGATACGGGGCAGAGAGGGATAGGATACTGTGGCAAACGTGAGTTGGCGGATCGAGTCTACTCTCGTCTTTCTTTACCTACGAGATCTATCCACCCAGCGCATCAACCTGGGCCTGGCAGAGGTCTTCTCGCGGCGCAGCACTCCCTCCCGGCGCCTCAGGCGTGTTAGGTTCACCTAGCTAAAATTGTCGGGAGTGGGCGCGTAGGGAGGGGTCTCAATACTGTGCGTTCAGCGCCGGCAATGGGAGGTGTTCTAAGCGGGGGGGACCCGCCTCCTATTCATAATTCCAGTTAGTAATGTCATCGGTAATGATTTTGAGAAAATAAATTAATTTTTCTCTAAAATGTTTTTTTTTCAAAAAATACTTACCGATGACATTACTCAGACGTCCCTCCATCCTACCCCGCTTGCCGCTTAGAGCTAAGGCTCAGATACTGGCAAGTGAGTGTGAGTGCGCCACCGGATATGGTAGTACGGGAGGCCACTCGGGAGTGCCATAGTAATGGCACACCAGTGATTGCCTCCCTTAGAGGGCATCAGTAAGTTTTTTGGGCTAAAATTGACATGCTAAGCAAAGCTTCCAGTTAGTAATGTCATCGGTAAGTATTTTTCGAAAAAATACATTTTAGAGAAAAATTAATATTTTGTAGCATACATTAAAATTTAAAACAAGTTTCAGATTCTAATGTAGATGCTCGTAGTGAACATCATTGAATTGCTCCATTTGTAAGCTACCTTAGTATAATTATAATATGAACAGTTTGAACTTCAAGAAGAAAAGTGTGCTTTTGTTCTTGAAATTCAAACTGTTCATATTATGTAGCTTACATGTGTACATGTATCTTGAAACAAGCCAGAATAGGTGATGGAACTAATAACTATAGTATTGCTTACCCCTTATCCTTCAGAATACAGTGTGTGAAATAAGTTTGACTAAAATAGTTCAAGGGTAGTGCCAGAATAGCTTGGCGCCTCGGCTCTAGACGCCAAGCCATTCTGGCACCACCCTTGAACTAAAACCTTTGGTCTATATCTTTATTTGTAAGTACTACAATGTAGCTTGCATATGGCAGTGTACACATTTGAAGCTTTTTAGCCTCAGTATGATATGGGTTAACTACACAATTAATATTACTGTGAGTATTACTAACTTCTAAATATTCACTGTATCTGTTGCAAGTAAAAGATCGTGTTGTGTGCAGTGTGTATTGCATCAGGAACAAAGGTGGCACTGTTTAACCGACTGCGATCCCAGACCGTCAGCACACGCTACCTGCATGTGGAAAACAACAACTTCCACGCCAGCTCTACACAGTGGGGTGCCTTCACCATCCATTTATGTGAGTATTTCTTTTTGCCTTCTGTTGGGCATTCTGTTGACTCAGTTTGCAGTGCATTTTCAATCGTATCTTTCTTGCCTTAGTCATGCACATCAGTTTTAGCAAGGTATGTATGATGGACCTGCATACATAAACCCTCTTTTAGTCTTGAGGTGGAAAGTAAAGTCAGTCAGTTCCAATAAGGCCTCAGAAAATTAGACAAGAGGAGAAGATTTAACCCATTTAGCCCCGAGTCCCTACAGCAGGAGATTGACCATAATAATCAAGGGTAGTGCCAGATTAGCTTGGCGCCTGAAGGCGCCAAGCTAATCTGGCACTACCCTTGAATTATCATGGTCAATCCATCTCCTGCAACTGGTACATAGTTGTTAGGCAACACCTCCAAAATTTGAGAAATGGGACCTTGGGGCTAAAAGGGTTAATTGGGATGGGTACTTTCAGACCTCTTAGGAGAGGAATGCGGAACATTCACATCACAGCTTCAAAACACTATAAATTCCTGTATTCTTTGCGTTTTGTTGGTATCTCGGCCTCCTTATGTAGTATTTGCCCTACTTTCCATACCAATATTTACATTTTTAAAGAGTGGTAAAAATACCAGCAATTACTGCAGACACTGCAATACACACACCAGTGGGATTAACTTAATCAAAATGCCAATTGACATGAGCCCCCACAGTTCAAACAAGTGTCACCTGTCGCACTACGCGACAACTTTTACGATAGGTGTTGCATACTTACAGTAATAGAAGGGTAAGGGTAACAGTCCTTACAAGGGTGGCAGTCCTTACAAGGGTGACAGTCTTCAGTCCTGGAGGCTGATTCATCTTTTTCAAAATTCCAAAAAGCTGAATTTCAGTGTTTTGTTCGGACAGAACATGACACTTCTGCCAGCGCCATCTGCAAGAGACATTAATTCTCATGAACCCCCTGCATCTGCAGGGGCTCATGAGAATGTATGTCTCTTGCTGGCCACGGATTATCATGCATCTTTAGCCCGCGGACCGTTTTCAGGCATTTCAATTTTTAGCACTGTCGCCCAGGGGCCAGTTGCATGAGCGAGCTTAATCCTGCACCAGCCACTAAGCAAGGTGTGCCGCTCTAGCAGCACACCTTGCTTAGTGGCTGGCGCAGGACTAAGCTCACTCAGTCTCATGCAACTGACCCCAGGCACTTAACGTGTGTTGAGTAATTTGCCTTTGGTCTGTATGTAGCCCAGGTAGTCTGATACACCCTGACATTTTCAAGTTGTGTTGTGTTTTCAGTGGATGACAATGAGGGGGAGTCTGAGGAGTTCACTGTGAGGGACGGCTACATCCACTATGGCTCTACTGTCAAACTTGTTTGCTCCGTCACGGGCATGGCTCTACCTCGCCTTGTACGTATGGTGATCATCAGCAGATTGGCTAGAGACTGTAGTCAAGTGGAAAGGATACTGACTTTTGTGTTATATATGTAATAGCAGATAATTCCCAGCAACATGCCATTACATATAATGCAAAAGTCAGTATGTCTGTTTTTGAGAAAGGCAACATTTTTATTGCATAACAATATTTTGGTTTTTCTCAAAAATGGGCATACTGGATTTTGCCATGTAACGACAGATATGAGGCCTGCTTGGTGCAGAGTCTTTCAGACCTAAAGGATTCCTCGGAGCATACAGGTCAGCTTTGTATAGAGAATAGAGCAAGCAACATTGAACATTTGCTTACCAAAATCCCTCCTGTCTGCTAGATGGTAGTTCAAGGTGGTGCCAGGATAGTTTGGTGCCTAGATGTGCCAAGCTAATTTGGCACCACTTTTGAACTATCACAGTAGATCTGAACTATATGTTTGACCCATTTAATCCCAAGACCAAATTTTGGAGGTGTTACCTAAGGAATGTGTACCAGTTGCAGGAGATGGCTCAACCATGATAATTCAAGAGTCATGCCGGATTAGCTTTGCACCTGATAGTGCCAAACTAATCTGGCACTACCCTTGAATTATTATGGTCAAGCCATCTCCGGCTGTAGCATGGGCTAAATGTGTTAATGTAGTCGTCACGTGACAACTCCCAGAGTTTTTAATTTCTCACTCTCACTGTGTGTTTAGTTTGCAGCTGCGTGAGCGTGTTCTTGCGCATTGTGTGTGCTTTTTAGCGCAGCGAGCCAAGCCTTATCTGGAGAATAGCACTGTATGAGAATTATATTATGATTAATATTATTATTAATAATATTATTATTGTTTTTGGGACAGATTATCCGCAAGGTTGACAAACAGACTGCACTGCTGGATGCAGATGACCCGGTGTCTCAGCTGCATAAGTGCTCCTTCTACCTCAAAGACACCGAGCGCATGTACCTCTGTCTCTCTCAGGAGCGCATTATACAGTTCCAGGTGAGTGCACTTACCTGTCTCTTTCCCAGTGAGTACCATTCGTCTCTGTTCTTGTTTTAGTGAGCTTGTCCATTCATTTTGAGCCAGTTGCCTGTCATGTCTAGTGAACTGATCAGATTTGTTTAACTGTGCGGTTCTGGATGTGAAAGATGAGCTCACGGTGTCATGTTTGGACTGTAGGTGCATTAACCCCTTAATTGCCAGGGCAAGATGAACGCTACTCGGGTGCAAGAGACATAAATCCTCATGAGCCCCCGTGGTTGCGGGGGCTCATGATTTACATCTTGTTAGTCCTGTGTTGTTTATGCCTGATTTGATTCCACTTACATCTGTGTTTTTGGTGCGAATGTCGGTGCAGTCGTTTCTGATGCCCAGTTCGTGATTGCTAGCAGGGAAGGGTTAAGATAGAGAGAGGGGTCAGGTTATTTCCCATTAGCTGCTCTATAGATACCATTCCGGTGATTAGCTTTATGATTAACCTTTTTATCCCCCATGAGTGCTTTTCCCGAATTTTGGAAGTGTTACTGAACAACTATGTACCAGTTGCAGGAGATTGATCATGATATTTCAAGGGTAGTGCAAGATGAGCTTGGTGCCTTCAGGCGTCGAGCTCATCTTTCACTGCCCTTGAATTATCATGATAATCTATCTCCTGCTGCAGGGTCCTGGGGCTAAATGGGTTAATAATGGTCAAATACACAAGGCAGAAGGTACAATATTTAACACACTTCATTGTGAGTGAAATAGGTCTCGATGTGTGACACTGACAAGAGTATTGCTTGGGAAAGACACACAACAGCTAGTGCTCGAGGGTAGTCATTCACTAAGCGTGTGTTGTGTACCGCAGGCGACGCCATGTCCCAAGGAGCCGAACAAGGAGATGATCAACGACGGTGCCTCGTGGACCATCATCAGTACAGACAAGGCCGAGTACACCTTCTATGAAGGCATGGGGCCCGTCAAGACGCCCGTCACCCCGGTGCCTGTAGTCAACAGTCTGCATGTGAGTTGGTGTCTGTACGTGGCCACAGCATTGGATGATTTGTTTGATCACTGGCAGCGAAAAGGCTTAAGTGGTTATAAGTCAAGAAGCATAACTCCTCATGAGCCCCCGCACTTGCGGGGGCTCATGAGGAGTTATGCCTCTTGCCATGATTTTGACCATGTGAATTATTGTATAACAGCCTTTGGACTTTGGTCAAGTTTGTAAGATTTTCACATGGGCAATTCTGATGTCTGATTGTTTGTGCACTGATCTTTTATTGTGGACTTGGGAGCTCTAAATCACAGTTGTACAACACTAGTGATTTGTGTTGAGTGCTTGCTGGATATCTGTTGCAGTTGAATGGTGGTGGCGATGTGGCTATGCTGGAGCTGATGGGAGAGAACTTTACGTCCGTACTCAAGGTCTGGTTTGGTGATGTTGAGGCAGAAACCATGTTCAGGTAAGGAATCAAACGTTACTACAGTGAACTTTGGATTACAAAATACCCAAGGACCATAATTTAATTGTTTGTTGTTGTTGTTTCAGTGCTTTGTTATACATTTTTTTTTTAAACAGAGAAATTGTGTTTGGACCTCTGAGAGACCATTTTTAGCTAACGTGTAAAAGCACATGAGTCATGCAGGCTTTGTCATTCTTGTTATTTCTGACTTTTGTACATTTTACTTTGTTATAAGCTAAGTTAACTGCACATAATTGTGTATGACTGTCAATATGCTACTTCATTTTCATTCTCGACAGTTTGTTCGTTCTGGTAGATGTTAAACAAAGTTGAAATTTGTTTTGATCCACTTTGGAATTTGTGTAGTCCATTTGAAGAAAAAAAAAAGTTTATTTCCAATATTGTCTTTAGTCACTCCATTTTCCGACAGTGTGATTGGTCAGCATCTGAAAATGGCAGGGGGTTCAATGCCCCAATGCCTACCTCCTAGAACCATTGCCGTACCTGTAATTTTTAATCAGCTGGCCAATCCGCAATTTTAGTATCACGCACGAATCTGTCCTAGGTCTTTCATCTGAACGCTTAGATCAGGACTGTCCGGCACGTTGCATCATAAATAACCGGAAAACACAAAGATCGAATGGTGGTTGATGATAGGAAAATAAAAGAATTGTGCCTTATTTCGGCTTGACTCAAGCGGTGAGCACACTACACAAGTGCTACACAAATGTGTCGCAGTTCAAACTCTGAACTGAGGCACTCGAAACTTTCTATTGTGCTCCGTGTCAACACGTATGCTGTTTAGAAAGCAAAGACTGTTGCCACTCATGCAGTAAGAGATAAAGAGAAACAGAAAGTGTGACAGATCTATGACATTTCAGTTTTTGTTGAAAATATCGAGTCATTGTTGAATGCGTGTGTGAGCTCAGTACTGGTTGGCGAAAGATGCCAACAATACATGCTTTATGAACGAAATCTGACCTATCGTATATCCAGTCGCTTGCCATGCAGTCCTGTGCTCAAAATTTAGAAGTTCTGTCACTTGAACCCAGTGAGAAAAGTCCGCATTTGATTGCTACCGATTCTTATCTTGTCACTGGCTGCTTAGAAGCAGCACCGCGGGTAAATGTTTGAAATTCCAGCGGCAAAAATCAAGCACATTTGCACGACCGGGCATGATAGCCTATTCACAAAGAGTCGCGTCCCCTGTGTTTTTCCCAGAAAATACAGTCTGATCAGAAATATTTGGTGTTTTTCGGCTGCCGTTTTTCGCCTGACGTCAGACACACATTCGAGGCTTCAAATAGTGCATAATTTAGACTGAACGACAATGGCATTGAACCGTCTGTGTTGGGTTACATCTCAGGTTACATCGTGGTATGTAGTCTTCTGAAGCGGATTATCAGACCTCGATCTGAAAATCCTCTTCATCGGACTACAATACCACGATGTAACCCTCGAAGTAACCCAACACAGACGATTCAATGCCTAATTAACTTTTGAACAAGACAACTCTAAAAACAAAGTGATCACCAAGCTTGGACCCAGTTAATTTAAAAAATTTATTTGGCTTCAGACCCAACGGTTTAGCCACTACCCGTAGGAGATCATAGGGGTGACCTACTCATAAGTTGAAATATATATCCTGTTAACCCTTTTAGCCCCAAATCCCTACAGCAGGAGATGGCTTGACCATGATAATTTAAGGGTAGTGCCAGATTAGCTTGGCACCTGAAGGTGCCAAGCTAATCAGGCTCTACCCTTGAATTATCATGGTCAAGCCATCTCCTGCAACTGGTATATAGTCCTAAGGCAACACCTCCACAGCCCTGAAAGTCTAAAATTTTGCCCACCTGCCTTTGGCTAGTGACTTCCAAGTTTTATTAGCCAAACTAAAAATGTTACTAGCCAAACTGAAAATCGAAAACTGATGGCTTACCCGATCGCTTCATTGTAGTTTGCTAGCATAACAATAACACTAACAGAAGTGAAGGTTGAAGGTTCAACATGCCACTTGCCAAAAATAATTTTTTTAAGAAGTCTTTTATTCCAACTGCTGTCTTGATTTTAAACTCCTGTTCATAATGCTGTGATATATGTGATCTACTTAACATCATCTCTCCCATCTTGGGACAGATTGCCTGTGATAGATTGCTGCAATGATAATTTTCATGGAATGTTCTTGTAGTTTTTATTAGTGTCTTGTATTGTTGTTTATGACGAGCCAATAGACAAATATATGTCATGCTTCAACTCGAACAAACAATAAAGTTGTATTGTATTGTACTTTCGGATTGAGAACTGAAAAAGTACGGAGTGGAAAACGCACGTATCGATAGCTGTCAAATGTCAAAATAATGTTTTAACGCACTTGCCAAAAATGTTGTAGAATTTGCAGGGCTTTTGTTTTCACAACAGGTTAGAGTTTGGTTGGTTGGTTGCACATAGCTTAACGTCCCGACAGCAACAAAACTTTCTCAGGATGTGCCTGCACTGCTTGTGGGAAAAAAAAAGAAAAGAAACAATATTGAACGTATGTCGCCAGCCGATCTAATACGCTAAATAAACCTAAGACCATTTAGCAACACACATCCATTATCAAGAGCTATAGGCAGCACAGACAATAGAGAGATTTTAAAAAAGAAAAATACAGGTGAATGGATCAAGGGTAGACAGAAACACATGCCCCAGAATAGAGGGGAAAACCCACCCTGTGGGACTGACCAGGGTGACCCTGGGAACTAAAAAGTAGTTAACCCCACCCAAGTCCCCCAGGGCAGACCCTGGTGGGGGGGGGGGGGGGGGCAAAAGGTTAAAGGGTCTGTAGTCCGCCAGGTATAAGTTTTAGAGGCTAATAATGGAGCATAATAGAGGGTCCACAAATTTATTTAAGAAAAACTGCATCATCTGTATGTTGTTGTTTTTATAATAGATTAACTCATTTCGCTCTCTTTCCTCTTCAATTTTGTTGTGACAGTGTTTGTGTGTGTGTTTCCATGATACTGATTTTTTTAACTATTGAACTATCGTGCAAAGCCTGTCTCCCTCTCCCTCTCTCACAGAAAAACGCATGTATTTATCTGCATGATCATTTGATAATGTATTGTAACAGAGAATATAGCCTTTTCTGCTGAATGCAGATTGACAACCAAAGTGTGTGTGTGTGTGTGTGTGTGTGTGAACTAATGTCCTTAAAGTTGGTTTCAACCCATTTAACCTGAAAGACGTATTTCTCCAATTTTAGAGCTTTTGCCTAATACCTGTGTACCAGAAGATGGTCGGACTATCGACCACGATAAAAAAACAAACTGACAAATTTATTTCTGTTCAAATTTCTGGACTTGCTTTTTGAATTCGCCTCCATGCACATTGCGCATGTCAGTCATCTGTGTGCCGTCGTGCTTTAGCTATGGAAATACACGCAGCCATGAACTCTGAAAACAGCGCCGGAGTCGCAGCGGCGGTGCCACTGCGCCACACAGCCCAGGGGTATCATTTCTGGTACTGTCGCTTGTCTATGGAGATGACAGTGTCGAAGTGCAACTTTCTTCTAAGCGATTATCTCGATCAGACGGTTCCGGATTGAAGAATCAGAAGCATGCCAGCTTCCTTTGCTTTTTCTCCGCCATTCACAACTTCGTTCAAGATCGAAAGTGAAACGCACGATGCGGTATCCCATAATAGTATGAATGGTGACGTCACTGCAAGTAACGCATTCAACATGTAGCGTGCACTTTGTAATAACATGTAATTGTAATAACAGTTTGCCCGTCCAGTTACACTCACATGGACCCCGGAGCCGAGGTGATTCTGAACGCAGCCGCAACCAAGCGAGCGGCTACACTTTATGAACCAACTTGTCACTAAAGTAGGTTACGCACAGTGGCGCAAGGATGATGCATCTCGGACGAAGATGCACTGAATTTTAGTGCGTCCGACTACCCCTTAGTTACATTTTCAGTACGTGATTTTGAGTTTTAATGCGTCATAGATGCATTAAAACGGAAGCCATTTTCAAACTGAAACGACGTGCTTTGCGAGACGCGCTCTGATTGGTTGAAAGGCCCCGCCACACGTGCCGGTTGTGCCCCGATTTTGAAGCTGATTCCGATCCGATTGCGATCGGATGACGTCAATTATCCGATCTGGTCCCAATCGGCTGGGAATCAGGTGTCTAGAACCTGCTCTATTTTTCCGATCCGAATCGGCCCCGATCGTAAGCTTCAACCAATCAGAGCGCGTCTCGCAAAGCACGTCGTTTCAGTTTGAAAATGGCAGAAGATCAGTACCACCATCGTTGCCGATGTCTCAGCCGCCTCTTCCTGAATATGATGCAAAACTGCTGATAATGCAAGCACATCATAATCACTGTCAAAACTAGCAGCCATTTTGCAGAAACAGGTACGACTTTGATCTTCGGTTCAAATCGGTCGGCTAAACAAGTCGGGAAGTGTGTGGCAGTGCACACGTTTTTATAGTCCGGCCTGATCACCTACCGATTCGAAACTGATTGGGAATCGGCCTCAAAATCGGGCATGTGTGGCGGGGCCTTTAGAGTTGTCTTGCAATCCATCTGCGTTCAAAGTTATTTGCAAAACCAAAAAAAGCCAAGTTTTGCTCAGACAGATTATACTGAGAGGTGCAGATGAGCTCATTACTTTGTCCTTAGCATGCAGATTTATTCTTTTTTTTTCAGGTCTGAGGAAAGTATGCTGTGTGTGGTACCAGATATCTCTGCCTTCCGCAATGGGTGGAGATGGGTGCGGCAGCCACTGCAGGTTTGTGACATTTCATACAGAATGGAACACCCCAAACAGCTCATTGTGAACAAGATGAAAAGCTTAAGCCTACAACAGCTCATTGTGAACAAGATGAAAAGCTTAAGCCTACAACTCTGCCTTGCGGAACTCTGCGCCTAACATTAGTCCAGTCCGCAACACTACCATTTATATTCACTCTCTGTAGTCCTCCATCTAGAAACTCTGTAATGCAAGCCAACATGATTTGTAATCCTAAAAGATCTCACTTTGCTAGTAACTGCTGATGAGGCACAGTGTGAGATGCCTTGACAAAGTACAAATATTGAGCACGGGTACATCTTTAGTCCTTTGTCTGTCGGTAGCACTTTTTGTCACTTTTTGACTACCGGCAGTCAAAGGGCTATCACACCACACGGTGTCTTGTCAAATGAGTGATATTTTACTTTGCCGTAAATCACGCTATTGTTTTATTTTCTGGTTATCTCTGTAGGTGCCAGTGTCACTTGTGCGAAGTGACGGCATCATCTACTCCACGGGTTTGACCTTCACCTACACGCCTGAGCCGGGTCCGCGACAGCACATGCGAGATGTCGACCGAATCCTGGGCCGAACGGCCGCAGCCTCCCCCGACTCGACATCCAACTACTCCAACCCCTTGTGATTCCTGCTCAGAAAATATTTTCGGTGACTGGAGCCGTTGAGTGGGCCATCCCTTTGCGGTCATACCTTGATCATTTGCTGTGCCATCAGTTGTAAATCTTGGATCAGAACACGGAAGATGAAGGAAGATGTAAATGGGACCTTGAACAGCTTGCATGAGTTGTATATTGTCAAGAGCCCCTGCGGTTGCTGGGGCTCTTGAGAATCTACGCCTCTTGCGGTCGAAAGTGGCAGGCTGATGTAAATCTGGCCTATCCCAGATAGCAAGAGGTTTAGATTTTCATGAGCCCCTACTTTTGCAGGGGCTGGTGAGAATCCGTGCCCCGTGCAGATGGAGGTCAGGCTGAGACGAGAGACAGAGGCTTCTGCTGCTTGGATGTTTCATCACGCTGGAGTTTAATAATCATCCTGCTGCTGCTGTCGACGGCCTCTACATCTCGTTCTCCAGCTGCTTTTCACTGCTGACTAAAACATCTCGTCTTGCTGAATGGAGCTCAGCCATCGTCTGTCTCTCCACAGTCGCACTGTCACAAGATGTGAAGCAGGCCTGTAAGAGGCATAGAAGTTCATGGGCTTTTACAGGCACAGGCTGCAAAAGCCCATGAACTTTTATGCCTCTGGCAATGGTTGAGGATATTGATTGGGCTGAGCCCTGTGAGAAAGGGGCATAGATTTTCATGTCTTTTTTCTGCTGCAAGACTTGGAGTCGATGAAAATCTATGGCTCTTGCATACAGTAGATGCTCCTGCCAAGGACTTGAGTTGAAGTGATACACTCTGGCCAGCCTGGCAACTACTCTTAGAGAAATAACATTGATATGCAATGCTCCGGCAAACCTCAAGGAATGGCATTGATGTGATACTAAGGGGGCTTACGTAGTCCTTTAACTGGACTTGCTGAAGAAGGTTGTGAACAGTTGACTCACAAACTTGTCTTGAACTGTTGGTTGTACCTCACGTGCAGCTGCAAACTTTGTGAGCACGGCAGTGGTGAAAATTTGATGTTGCGATTTTGTCAGATGTTCTGCACGTCAGCAGAGTACTTTCAGGGAAAATGGGGGGGGGGGGGGGGGGGGGGGGGGGGGGGGGGGTCGAAGTGATGTCTTAAGCAGTATTTTTCTTCCTACTTTCTTTGTTTTTGTAGTCCAGATCATAGAAGATTGGGGCAACGGCACATAATACAATTTGAATGTAGTGTATGCTATACTGTACTACAAGTACAACACAGCGCGGTTGTTTCTTCAACCAGACGGTGT
Organism: Semisulcospira habei; assembly: GCA_036245525.1. Classification (NCBI taxonomy): domain Eukaryota; kingdom Metazoa; phylum Mollusca; class Gastropoda; family Semisulcospiridae; genus Semisulcospira; species Semisulcospira habei. Next base: position 93,145,585 of record BTPG01000006.1, read on the forward strand.
ATCCACTATGTATGGAAGAAAAAAGACTTGACATCCATCTAAATCCTTGTAAGTCACCAGAGCAGAGTAATGCATTTTCAGGTGATTAACCCTTTCTGTGCCGGTGGACGCTGACTGTGTAAAAAACGTCAAACATCCCCAGCCAGCACCAAGAGATGTAGATCCTCATGAGCCCCTGCAACTGCGGGGGCTCATGAGGTTCTGTGTCTCTTGCAGTTGGATCATTTTTACTTTCTCTCAGCAGTGATGGGGTTAATCATTCTAGTTGGGCAGACGAGCGTGTTTTTATAGTGTCTTAGATGTTGCATGTGTGCAAGCGGGACTCTGGACAGAATCCTTCACAGTTGTGTGCCTGTGTGTGAGCTTGGACGGGACAGCCTAGAGTTGTCACGCTCCAACACCACAGACAGGCACGCCTGGTGACGGGCGATATACAAGTTGCCATTCCAGGGAATGGCCAGTGAAAAGGAAAAACAAAAACCGAAACTTTGTTTATGATACCAAGTATCCAAAGTGCTTTGTTTGGAAAGACGTGATCTTGCCTGTGAGGCGTTGTATTTTTAGTCTGCGGATTGAGCGCTTTGTGCACAGGGCCGATTTTGACTTTGATGAGATGTGTACAGTGACTGAACAGGACTGAGACAGGACTCTACACCAACCGGTGTGCTTCTCGTGTACAGATGAATGCTACACTTTGTTGCAAACACTGTAAATACCGTTATGTGAACTGTATACCTTTGCATCAGCATGTTTTCTCCCATCCCCATCACCTGTTTCTTCCACAGTGGCTGCAACCTTCATTATTCTCTCTGTTGAGAAGTAAATTTTATTTGCCGGTCTGGGATTTTGCACCTTATGGCTGTTGGCTTTATTGTTTAAAATCACAGACCATCACATAGTGTACCCAAATTTTGTTGGTAAGAGCACAGCAGAACCTGTTTTGAGAGACCTCCCTTATGAGAGGTCACCTGTCATTGAAGACCATCATTTAGGTGGCTGTGGCCACCTAAATGATGGTCTTTAATGACAGGTGACACTTTTTGCCCGTCAAGACCACTCTTGAGAGAACACCTGTCTTTTAAAGGTGGTTGCGCAAAAAAGGTTCCGTTGTACAAAGTCTCTGAGACCCTGGTGTAATCTTCAACAAGAGTGCCGAGGAGGATGTGTTCCTCTTGCAGATGGAAAGTCATGTCATAGCATTCAGAGGCCCTGACATCAGGGGCCAGTTGAACGAGTGAGCTTAGTCCTGCGCCAGCCACTAAGCAAGGTGATCTGCTGTTGTGGAGCGCCTTGCTTAGTGGCTGGTGCAGGATTAAGCTCAATCTGCAGCTGACCCCAGGTGTTTAGTGCATATAGGGAACCTGGTATGTTATTCTGAATCTTACATTCTACAATCTGCACAGCCCTAGGTTTACAGTGTGTTAAAACTAAGATTAACGCGTGAATGTTCAGTTATTTGTCTCGGGTGTTTAGATGCTCTTGTGTTCGGGACAGTTTTTACGTCTTAATGCAATATCATCTTTTTTTTTTTTGTTCCTTGACTTAGTTGCAGACATCTTGAATTTAGTTGATTGCACTAATATTATAAGGAATTATTGATGTAGTGCAGATGGGGATGGGCAAGGAACTGGTAACATTAACCCATTTAATGCCGCTTCCACATTTCCCAAATTTTGGAAGTGTCGCTGAGTGACTATGTATTAGTTGGAGGGGGTCGGTTGACCATGCTAATTCAAGGGTAGTTCCAAAATAGCTTTGTGCCTGATGGCACCAATCCAATCTGGCACTACCCTGGAATTAGCATGGTAGATTCATCTCTTGCTGTAGTGCGTCATGGCTAAATGGGTTAATTCCTATGGCTGTCTTTCGTATTTTTTGTTTTAATAATAAATACATAGTTCTTGTATAGCGCTGTTCTCCAGGAAAACACTGGACTCATTGCGCATGCACAACAGCACACCCTCTCTCTCAGACACATGCACGATTATACACTATGATTAACACTTTGGCTGTCAACAGAACTTTTTGTAGATGTGATTCCTGCACAGAATAGCACTACAGATAGTCAAAGGGTTAAAGTGTGAGGGGAAAAAAGAGTCAGGTGGACATATTCACTAAATACTTGTGGCATACCAATCAAGTCTGAATATCTCTACAGCATCTGAAGGCATTTGAACAACCTCAGAGCTGCTTTCACTGTCATGTGTAAAAGTTCATGTGTCTCTTTCACTTCCAGCCCCCCCCCCCCCCCCCCCCCCCCCCCCGGGTCTGCCCTGGGGGACTTGGGTGGGATTAGGTATTTTTTAGTTCCCAGGGTCACCCTGGTCAGCCCCACAGGGTGGGTTTTTCTCTCTATTCTGGGGCATGTGTTTCTGTCTACCCTTTGTCCATTCACCGGTATTTGCCTTTTTAAAACTCTCCCTACTGTCCGCACTGCCTGTAGCTATTGATATTGGATGTGTGTTGCTAAATGGTCTTAGCTTTATTTAGGCCCCATGTGTTAGGTTTATTTAACGTATTTGACTGGCTGGCGACATACATTCAATGTTCTGTTTGTTTTTTTTCACAAGCAGTGCAGGCACGTCCTGAGAAAGCCTTGTTGCTGTCGGGACGTTAAGCAATGTACAATCAATCAATCAATCTTTCACTTCCAACACCAAACACGGAGGTGGATCACCTAACAACCCAAGGGTATTGCAACATAGGCTTGGCACCTGTGTTAACATCAAGCACTACCATTAAACTATCGTGTTTGATCCATCACTCGTGTAATCTTAAACAAAAGATTTAAGTTAGAAAGACACTTGGCTATGGAAGTGACTGGGGCAGGAATGTCTTGGCCCAGAAAATTGAGCGTTTTGATGATTCCTGCAGGAGTAGTTGTGACAAAAACTGCTACTGGCACCCAAAGGGTTAACTTTTACGTGATACACTGCATATATATAGCTAGCAACTACCTGACTGAGGTTTTGTTTGTTACAAGTGGACTAGAATTTGTTTCACATTATCTAGGCTTTACTGAAATTCTTTCAGGGCTGTTAGACTAGCCGACTGTTAGACTCAGTTTCAGAGGATTTTTGTTTTCTATGAAATCGATCAGTAATACATGCTTGCACATTATTTTCTTAACTAAGACTTTTTCCTTTGATACCCATTTAACCATTTGTGCCAGTTTGAGTTAAATTGTAAATGTATATATAGTGTGGATGTGTAAAAAAAAAAAATGGCAGATTCTGATTTTCTGTGATGGCCAGTAAAGATGACTTACTAGCTATACTGCTAGCACCACGTTATCCAATTTCTCATACAAAATGCTGAATAGTTCTGAATATCCTATACAAGCATAGATTATCATGTGTCCTTGCAGACATATGAGCTCATGATAATCTATGTCTCATTCTTTCTGGCAGATTTCTTTTTTTTTTTTTTTTTTTTGAAAAGGGGAGGGGGGGGGGGGGGGGGGTATGATCATGCAATTGTAGATAGTCTGTTAGACTGGCTGCAGATGTTAAGTATGTGATGACTAACATAATATAGTTTGATATGTATCGACATATACCAGGTATTTAGCTAACAGAAGGTTGTGCCTTTTAAAAATGAATCAGAATGTATGATCGTCAGGAAGATACTGTGCCTTTTTCTTGTGTCATTTGTCTTGATGCTTATCTATAGGAAAACGTTTTTTTCTAGGCAAAGGGGGATAGTTCAGATTTGTGCTACTTGTGAAAAGTTGTGTTGCAGTCTTTTTACAAAAGAGTGTGCCAATTGTGCTTGCTGTGCATGTATGTAGAGGAAGCGCAACTGGCACACTCTTTTTGAAAACAGATGGTGTTGTGATGCCCAAGTTGTGTCACCCCAAGTTGCTTCATGCAGTAAAACTTTTCACATTTGGCTCCTACATGAGATGAATCGACTGTTACTGCTCTAGTGCCTGGTTGGCTCGGCACCTTCAGGTGACGAGGTAATCGGGCGCTACGCAGAGGCTAATGTGTTTAACCCATTTAGCCCCCCCCCCCCCCCCCCCCCCCCCCCCCCTGAGTCCCTATAGCAGATTGATGACCATTGACCTGAAGGCGCCAAGCTAATCTGGCACTACCCTTGAATTATCATGGTCAATCAATCTCCTGCAGCTGGTACATACATGTAGTACCTCTAAAATTAGAGAAATGGGACCTTAGGGCTAAAAGGGTTAACCCATCTGTGATGCGTACGTACATGGAGGTGAGATGTGGAATGGCCTGAGCTGTGAAGACAAAAGACAGCAAGTCTATGTTTGTGAAAAGCAAGATTTTATTGTGATGCAATGACAATCGCGCTTTTCTCAGAAATGAACTTGGCGTCATTTTGCCTTCAAGGGCAGCAGCAGAATGCTCCTGTATTTATTCATTTTCTAGTTGTTTTGTTGAAATCCAGATGATCGCAATGTGTATCTTGCATGCCGTTATTCAGCTATAGCATTTACGTATTGTTTACTTTGTACTTGTAATGCTAGATGACAATATTTTAATAGCGTGATGCGAGCGGAGACTTCTTCACTTTGTGGGTACTACTTACTGCATTTTCACAGCGGACCTATTTGAAAGACTTTGTACAGCATGCCGACCTCCTTGCTCCGTGACATGGATCATTAGAAAGTATTTTATCTGAACTCTTAACCCTGTGGCAGGTCAACGGTGCTTTTTGTCCCAATGATTCCTGCAGGAATCATTGCGACAAAAAGTGCTACCGACAGCCAAAGGGTTGACCTTCTGATTGCAGAACTGAATGTCTGCTATTCTTTATAATGAAAATCATTTAATTCTTGAACTATAAGGGTTAACTCTTGCAAACATGAAGAATATACCCCATGTACCATTGGTAATTTACGTCCTTGCAGCTGTACACCATAAGGTCCAAAATCACAAACTGATAGTGATACACATTGTATGGCCAATATACAATTAGAAAAAGAAATTGCTGCAATGAAGTCATATTTGGATATAATATCACAGTACTTATAATGCTCATTGTGGGCATGTTTTAGTATTTTGTTTGTTTGAAATAATGATGGTTGTGATATTTATCATTGAGTAAGTCTTTAGTTTAGATGCATTACAGGTGTCCACATTTTTTACACCAAACTTAAAAATGTGATCCCCCCAAATTTTTATTATTTCTGGTTTTAGATCTACATCTTCTTTGCCTTTCTTAGCTGTCCGATCTCAAGTTTTAGCCTTAGAATGTACCAAGTTTAATGCTTTCAGACCTAGAATTTTAACATGTATATCCCAGTTGCAGGAGACCAACAGACAGTAATGGTTTAAAGGTAGTTCCCATCGTGGTTCCTAACCTTTGAACGACCATTGTTGTTCGATTTCCTGCTGTGGCTTAGCCCACTTGTGAATGAGCCTCAGTACTGTAAACGGTACCATTGGCTGCATGCAACAGGGGGTTACCACATTCAAGACGTCCCGCATCTGAATATGCAGTATGAAGCCGCATATTGGGATGTGGCGTGTCTCAAACGAGTTAACTCTTTGGCTGTTGGCAGTGCGTTTTGCCGCAATGATTCCTTTAGGGATCATAATGACAAAAAGCACTGCTGACTGCCAAATGGTTCCAAAAAGTGTAGGAGGTTGGAATTACTGGAGAGATGGTAATATAGCAATGTTCAGTTGTATTTTGTGTACAAAAGTGAATACAATTACAAGCCTGTAGCAGCATGTTGACAAAAGGTATGTACTCAATTACTCAGATGCCTTACATACAACATGGTAGATTGCTATCTAGTGTTGGTTATGCTGTATTATAATCACGTCCATCTTGCTCCTATTTGTTGTGTGGCAATATGCCTTTGGTGAACACTTGTACTTACCGCCCTTCTCCCTTTCAGTGCCGACTTTGAGAGATGGAGCCACCATGATAGCTCAGCTGTATGGTTTATTAGCTTGGTGCCTGGGGGCACCAGCTAATAAACCATGCACCTGAGCCATTATGATCGCTCCATCTTCAATGACTTTCACCGTGGATTGATTTGGCGCTCCAATTGAGAGGGCTCACGATTCTCGCCTACACATTGTAGTTGCGTACAAAGTTATGGCACTTGTACATGTATGTACTTAGCACCCCTGTTTCTTTTATTGCTGTGAATGGTCAGAAAAGAGAATGTGTGCGAGTGTGACTGCATGTAAGAAAAACAGAGAGAAGAAGAAAGAATGGTTGAAATACAGGTGAGGCGAGAGTGGAAAGGTGCGAGACTGATGGAGCATAGGTTGTGCAAGGGGTCTTGTTCAGTTGTTGGCGACAGCCTGCGTACAAGTAAAATAAGACATTGGTGGACTCGCACGCCGTGTCTGTTTGCCAGTGAATGCGTTCTCTTTTTACAATCATCTATGTTTACCTGCTGTTACTTTGATACATATGTATTCACACCTGTGCAAATAAAGTGCAGAACAATCTGGCTTTGGCTTTCATAGTTGTCTGTGTGTGTGTGTATTTCATACTCGCCCGTGTCTGAATCTTTCATAGTCATCTGTGTGTGTCATTTATAGTGATGTTTGTGTGTATGATGGTGAAAAGTCAGTATGGGAAAACATACAGCAAGACATTAACATTACACAAGTCCCATTTATTGTGCCACTGCTCACTTACAGTTACATAGTCTAGGACAAAGAGTGCATAATTATGGTCATAGAGAGTTTTACATCAGTGTTCAGGTGATGCTGAGAATCTCAATATTTTCCCATGAGCAAAAGCCAGTAGCATAATGTTTTAAGACCACAAGAGCAAGATTTTCAGCATTATCTCAACACGGATGTAAGAATCTATTTCTTACTCGCCTTTTTTCTTTGCATAAATCCAATGTGAATTGGTTTTCAGCACATGCCTGGCCATAAGACGTGTCTTGGCAAATATCTTGACGTCATTTACATTGTAATTTGATGTCAATATTTTGGATTTCAAACAAAAACGTTTCTACATGATTATGTAATAGCTAACATGTACACCACACCAGAGTGCTAGTCCTCACTATGAGATGGTGTCTTTGCACTTGGGCTAAAACAGGTCAAGTTTCAAAATCGCGTGTGCCTCGACCTCTACCTTTTTCTTGACCAGATTTTCTACAAGACAATTTTGTGCACACGTGGCCATTCACTCAGCAGGGCTGTATCATCACACACGTGTGATACAACTTGTCCACTCAAAGACGCGAAGAAGGAGGCGTGCAAGACAAGACAGTATCATTATCCCCTTGCATCCTGAAGCCAAGTTAGTAAAAGTTGCTTTATCCCATGATGGCTGTATTAGATTAGGAGATAGATCAACTGTATTAGTTCAAGGGTGGTGCCAGAATAGCTTGGCGCCAAGCTATTCTGGCACCACCCTTGAACTATCAGTCAAATTTATTTCAAGCAATGTGTGTATCAGGATAAAAAGGGACAAATTTAACCCTGAGTCTATTAGTGTGATCTCCAGGCAGGGAGAACTTGATCTTCATCATATATTGCTCTGTGATCTGGGACCTGACGCAGCCGCAAGTCCAATGTCGCAGACCAGCACAAATTATAAAATGACCAAATTTGTGCATGACCTTCAACTCATTTAAGGCACGTGGCATCAATTGCTGCCAACGTGTTGTAAAGTGCTGCCTATGGCAACGCTCTATGACGCTTTCGCAGCTATTGATGTAAGGCGCCTTGAAAGAGTTAGGCTACACCATGAATGCCATTACCAAGGTCAAACATATTTCAGTACCTACTACTGTGCTGATTAGTGATTTTGTACTTTGCAGCCTACAGCTGTAAGGTAAATAGTCACCAGCACAATTATGAATGTCAGGTGTTAAATATTATCACGCCTACAGGCCTAAGTTGCATGAGACAGAGCTTAAATCCTGTGCAAGTCACTAAGCAAGGTGCTCCGGCAACAGTGGAGCAATTTGCTTAGTGGCTTGTGCAGGAATATGCTTTCTCATGCAACTCCGCTCTGATCTTTAAACTCTCAGGCACAGCAAACTATACTAATGGTCAAAACTTAAGGGCCACTTTTTATCGCAGACACGCCGACGCTACACAAATAGTGTAACAATACATGGAGTCAGTACTTTGCTAATTTATTCAGTAACAATTTCATTTAAGTTTTGAGTAAATCAAGCAATTGTAACAACAGCAGTACGTTAGAATGAAGTTCACCCACCCCTCATTTGAAAAGTCACACAAGACTGGTCCAGTCAGTAGCGAGTGTACCCATCATTGCAGCCAATCATTCAATGCAGCGTTGATGCATTGAGTTCACCAGGGTTCAGAGAACATGTTGTGGGATCGCTTCCCACTCTTGATGCAGGAACTGAGTCAGCTGGGGGACGCCTTGAGGTGGGGGGGGTGGTTACGGACTACACGTTGCCCCAGTACATCCCGGAGGTGCTCGATGGGAGCCAGATCAGGTGAACGAGCTGGCCACTCCATCCTCATGATGCCCTGTTGCTCAAGGTGCTCATCCACCACACGGGCGCGATGAGGTCGAGCGTTGTCGTCCTGCAGAACACCATTGTCACCTATGGCTTGGAGAGCTGGCTGGATGAGGGGCTGCACAATCTCGTCCCAATAGCGCAGTCCAGTCAGCCGGGTGCCTCGGATGACGTGGAGGGAGGCCCTGCCTTCCCTGCTGAAGCCTGCCCAGACCATGACTGAGCCTCCTCCGTAGCGATCCACCTCTTGGACGCATCTATCCGTGAATCACTCGCCCTGGCGTCATGAACAGACCCTCACCCTGCCATCGTTGAAGGACACGGTGAACCGTGACTCATCAGTAAACAGAACCTGAGTCCACTGGAGTCTGATCCACCTCACATGTTGACGACACCAGGCAACCTGGGCTCTGCGATGAGCTGGAGCGAGGGTTATTCTCACTGCTGCTCTGCATGAAGCCAGGCCAATTTTGCGCAGACGTCAGCAGACTGCTTCTGCTGACGTTAACGTTTGCAGCTTGCATCAGTTGATGTCGCAGAGTGGTTGGCGTGACAGTTCGGTTGCGCAGAGCCGCCACACATAGGTATCTGTTCTCCCTTCTGCTGGTGCAGCGCGGGCGTCCTGAACAGGGAATCGTGCCAGCAGCCTCTGGATCACTGAATGGGACACACCAAGGCCACGGACTACAGTGCTGTTTCCGTACTGTCCAGTCTCTTAGCCTTAGTCAGTTCCAGTCATCCCCTAATTTTTCAGTTCCCTAAAAAACACTACCGCCCACCAGCTGCACATTTGCGGCCAAGCACAAAATACAAACAAACAAAAAAAAAACAGCACATCACCCGTCTCATTTCTTGGCTACTGTGAAACTAGTTCCTTACCAACCCCACACCCAAGCACAGCTGAAATCAGCTTGCCCCTCAAATCACTACGTCAACGGCAACTCTACATAGGCCCACAATTGTCCACTGGATAAGCTCAGGATGGTATGAATCAAAGCACCAAACATGTTTCTTCTCAGCTAACCAGAGATTTCCAGCAAATTCCAACATTCAGCCCTACTACAAATTTTCAAAAAAGGCAAAAATTATTTTTAAAAACACCGGTCCTTGCACTGCCTCAACTGCCCAATTTAAATATGTAACATGACCCCAAGACGTCTCCCAACTTCTCGTCCGGAAACTTCCATCCTGCAGCCATGCTAGCGCCCGGCCTTGATCTACTGGCGTTAGGCTTCTTCATGGTGGCATGGTTAGGAAAGTGACAATTATGCCCCTACTGTACCGATATTTGTAGCAAAACAGAGGTGCTCAGTGTTCACAACTGACCCCTTTTACCGAGTTTTTCCACCTGCCTGCCTTTGGTATGCTTGCCAACATCACACAGCTTTTCACAAAAACTGACGATGTTTCACGTGCATTTGACACGTTCGTGGAAATTGATGAATTGCTGTCTATTGTTCCCTGTACAGTGGACTGTCTAAGGTCAACTTTTAACCCATTTGGATCGAAAGAACATTGTATTTTATTAGCATACTTGCGACGATAAACAATGACACAAAAAGTGGGGTGGCCCTTAAGTTTTGACCATTAGTATACATAGCATGATTTTACAGGCTCATCAACTGCTTCACCAGCATATGTCAGTCACGTGCAGTTCCAGTGCATCATTATAATCCAAGCTCTTGACATTATATCATTAGTGCTGCTTCTCCTGCTCTGTACCACCTGCTCTGTACCAAATGGAGTAATGTCAGAAGCCTGAGCTCAGTTGCAACTTCAGCTTGAGCGAGCTTAGATTATGTGCAAGGCAATAAGCAAGGTGCTCCACTATAGCGGCGCTACAACACTAACCAAGCTATAGCGCTACAACACTAACCAAGCTATAGCGCTACAACACTAACCCCGCTATAGCGGAGCACCTTGCTTAGTGGCTTGCATATAATCTAAGCACGCTCATGCAACTGAACCGTGATCTTTACCTTTATCTCCACCTTGAAACCAGAGATTGTGTGGAACATAGTGGCTACAGACAAACTATTTTATAACAGGCTTCTTCTTGTTAGGACAATGGACGTTGTTTGATGAGAATTTGCAAAACATGGGTATGCATCGAGTATACATACTGTACTGACCACATGTCTACACGAGTTTCAATTGCTCCAATACAAACTGCATGTGCATCGTGCCTTCTGCACGGACAAATTCATACAGAGTAACATAATCACTGCAAATTGTACATTCATGGAACACAGATGCCCCATGCATATGGCAAAGAACACATTTTGGAGAAAAAAAATCCATGATCGACTTTTCACCTTGTGTGCTGGCACTGTGGAGTTTCTTCTCCAGCTGAATGCAGATGTGCCTTAACCCACTTCATTGTGAGGATGATTTTTTAAAAATTGCTTATTATCCTATCAAGGCTGCATTACAGACTAGGAGCTAGCTTAACCGTTTAAGTTCAAGGGCGGTGCCAGAACAGCTGTTCTGGCACCACCCTTGAACTATCATGGTCAATTTTATTCAAGCAATGCGTGTATCAGAATGAAAAGGGTTAAAAATGTTAGTTTCAGATGGACACTGCCAAACAGGTTCCCACATTGGACACTTATAAACTACAGGCTTTCTTCCCCCCCCCCCCCCCCCCCTCCCCCCCAAGTGTGTACTGTTATTCGCCAGTGATGCCTTTTCTTTGAGGTGATGTAAATATGCTCGGAGCAGTTTGTTGGGAAAGGCAGCCGCAGCCAGCCGCCTATATAGCACTAGAAGTATGGGGCCAAAAATCCCCATAAATTGCAAATAAGGGTATTATGACTTCCAATAAGCTAATTATAATTAAACGGTTTCAGCTTTCAAAGGGGGGGGGGGGGGGGGGATGGGGACAATAAGAGTAGTGCGCGTAGTGCATGTGAGCATCTTCTTACCAACCTCTAAAATATCCCCCTCCCCCCCCCCCCCCCCCCCAAAAGGCGGGGGAGTAATATCAGGTAGGCCTTTAGATCATGTGAATGTTCAGTTGTATTTTTGCCAGCATCTTGACAAAAGGTATGTACTCAATTACTCAAATGCCTTACATACAACATGGTAGATTGCTATCTAGTGTTGATTATGCTGTATTATAATCACGTCCATCTTGCTCCTATTTGTTGTGTGGCAATCAATATGCCTGTGGTGAACACTTGTACTTACTGCCCTTCTCACTTTCAGTGCCAACTTTGAGAGATGGAGCCACCATGACAGCTTTGGTGTATGACTTGTTAGCTTGGTGCACAAGCTAATAAACCGTACACATGAACCATCATGATCGCTCGATCTTGAATGACTTTCACTGTAAACTGATTTGAGAGGGCTCACAGTTCTCGCCTACACATTGTAGTTGTGTACATAGTTATGGCACTTGTACATGCATGTACTTAGCACCCCTGTTTCTTGGATTGCTGTGAATGTGCGGAAAAGAGAATTTGTGCGAGTGTGACTGCAGGTGACAGCAACAGCATGAGTACAAGTAAAATAAGACATTTGTGGACTCGCACGCCGTGTCTGTTTGCCAGTGAATGCATTCTCTTTTTACAATCATCTATGTTTACCTGCTGTTACTTTGATACATATGACTTACTTACGCCTGTCACCCCAACCCGGGTATAGGCCGTCGACGAGAGACCTCCAGCAACTCCTGTCCTGTGCTTCTCCTTCGATTCTACTCCAGGTGATACCCAGTCTCTTGATGTCTGCTTGGAGGTCTCGACGCCAGTTTCTCGGCCTACCTCTTTTCCTCTTTCCCTGGGGGTTCCATGACAATGCCTGCCTAGTGATACTGGAAGCTGGCTTTCTCAGACTGTGACCGATCCATCCCCATCTTCTTCCCCAATTTCATTCTCTGCTGTTATCTGCTCTGTTCTCTCCCAGAGTCTGACGTTGCTGATCTTCTCTGGCCAGTGGATTTTCAAAATTCTTCTAAGGCAACTGTTCATGAAGGTCTGTACTCTGTTGGCTGTGGTTTTTGTCAATCTCCATGTCTCTGCTCCATATAGGAGAACTGCTTTTACATTGGAGTTGAAAATCCGGACTTTGGTGTGTTGTGACAGCTCTCTGGAACTCCACACTTTTTTCAACTGGAGAAAGGCTGCTCTGGCTTTACCGATTCGTGCTCTGACATCTGCATCAGTGCCGCCTTTTTTGTCTATGATGCTCCCGAGATAGGTGAAGGACTCCACCTCCTCCAACGGGGTGCCAGCAAGCAAGACTGGTTCTTCCCTGGTTGCGTTCAGCCTCATTGTCTTTGTTTTCTGTTTGTGAATGGTGAGGCCCACTTGGGACGAGATGTCAGCAAGCCTCGTGGTCTTGTCCTGCATTTGTTGATGAGTGTGGGACAGTAATGCCAAGTCGTCTGCAAAATCGAGGTCGTCAAGCTGTGTCCATAGTGTCCACTGTATTCCACTTCGTCTGTGCTCTGTGGTCATCTTCATGACCCAGTCTATGGCCAGTAGGAAGAGGAACGGAGACAGCAGACACCCCTGCCTGACACCAGTTCTGACCTGGAGCTCTCTGGTGAACTGCCCTTCGTGGATCACGCGATATGTCATGCCATCATAGCTGCTCTTGATCAGGCGGACGAGCTTTGTGGGTACACCGTAGTGTCGTAGGAGTTTCCACAGAGTCTCTCGGTCCACGCTGTCAAATGCTTTCTCATAATCCACAAAGTTGACGTACAGCGGGGAGCTCCACTCCAGAGACTGTTCCACGATGATGCGGAGAGTGGCGATCTGGTCTGTACATGATCGGTTCTTCCTGAATCCTGCTTGCTGGTCTCTCAGCTGGGGGTCAACGGAGCTCTTCATTCTCTCTAGGATGATCCTGTTGAAGACCTTTCCTGGTACCGACAGCAAGGTGATTCCTCTGTAGTTGGAACACTTGCTGAGGTCGCCTTTCTTGGGAAGCTTGATTAGGTACCCCTCCTTCCAGTCAGCTGGCATCACCTCCTCTTCCCAGATCTTTCCAAACAGTGGGTACAGCATCTCAACTGTTGTCTCTAGGTCTGCTTTCAGAGACTCCGCTGGGATGCCATCTGGCCCTGCTGCTTTGCCATTCTTCAAAAATGCCACTGCTTTTCTGATCTCTTCCCGGCTGGGTCTGTCACAGCTGATGGGTAGGTCGGTCTCTGCCGGATTGATGTCGGGGGGGGGGGGGGGGGGGGGGGGGGGGGGGTCGGGTGGGCTAGGTCTGTTCAGTAACTCTTCAAAATACTCGGCCCATCTGTCGAGTTGGTCTGCTCTGTCTGCGATAGGCTTGCCTTCTTTGTCTTTTACTGGTCTTTCTGTATGGCCATACTTACCCGACAATCTTCTGGTAATGTCGTAGAGCTGTTTCATGTTGCCGCTGCCTGCTGCCTTTTCTGCCAGTCTGTCTGTGTAGGCCCTCTTGTCTGCCCTGATACTCCTCTTCACCTCGCGGTTGGCTTCCGAGTATTCCCCCTGTGCCCTTACTTTGGCTGCTCTCGTGCGACTGTTGTTGACCGCTGCTTTCTTCTGCTTCCTCGCTTCTATCTTCTTCAAGGTCTGTGCCGACAGCCAGTCCTTGTGGTGGTGTTTCCTGAACCCTACAGTGTCTTTGCAGGTTGAGTTCAGCGCCTCTCTAACTGCCTTCCACTGCTGCTCTGTGGTGACCGCCTCCTCTTCATTTACTAGCTCCTGTAGCGCTTGAAACCGGTTGGACAGCACCAGTTTGAACTCTTCTCTAACTCCAGTTTCTCTCAGGAGGCCTACATTATAGCGCTGTCTTCTTGTTGTCTCTGTGCGGCTTTTCTTTAGCTTCAGCTTCATTCTTAAGGTAAGCAGATGGTGGTCTGAGGCGACATCTGCTCCCCTCCTCACTCGAACATCTTGAAGGGATCTTCTAAATTTCTTGCTAATGCAGATATGGTCTATTTGGTTCTCTGTTGTATGGTCAGGTGAGACCCAAGTTGCTTTGTGTATTCTTCTGTGTGGGAAGATGCTGCCTCCAATGACAAGTCGGTTTAGAGCACAAAAGTCTACAAACCTCTCCCCGTTCTCACTCATCTCCGAGCCTAGTCCCCGTCTCCCCATTACCTCTTCGTATCCGGTGTTGTCCTCCCCTATTTTGGCATTAAAATCGCCCATGACGATGGTGACGTCTCGCTCCGCACATTTGTCCACGGCACTCTGGAGTTGGTCGTAGAACTCTCGTTTCTCTTCCTCGTCACTGTCATTGGTGGGCGCATAACACTGGATAACGTTCAGCTTGAGCTTTTTCTTGGTTCTAAAGGCTGCTGTTATAATTCTTGGCCCAAGAGGTTCCCAGCCCATCAGCGCTCTCTGTGCCACTGGTGACAGCATGAGTGCTACTCCTTCTGTATGGGGGGGCATTCTCCTCTTCATGACCTGAATACAGAATCATCTCCCCACTTAACAGCCTTTTCTGGCCAGACTGCGTCCATCTGGCTTCACTGATGCCTAGCAGGGAAAGGTTGTACTTTTGCATTTCCGCTGCTATCTGGGCGGCCTTGCCGCTCTGGTACATGGTCTTGACGTTCCATGTGCCCATGGTTGTATCCCTGGATAGAGAGAGGCGGCTCGGTCCTGTGGCTTCCGAAGACTTCCGGCTTTCACCACAGGACGTCATAAGTCTTCTAGTAGAAGAACCTTCCTCCTCCAGAAAAGGAATTACTGTTAGTCTTTTCGTCGGCGTTTTTGTAGCTATTTCCTTTTTTGCAGGGTGGGGAAGCTACCCCCACGCCCAACCCCCTTACTAGGAGGACCAGGGGTTTTCTGTCGGGGTCACCTTCCCTTAGACCATGTTGGTTCACGGCACCTTATTTCATTCGGTGCACCCCTCTCACGAGGGATCCCCTATCCACCACCCAGGGGACGCGCCTCAACGCCGTATGGTCCCAGCGCGAGGTTGATACATATAAGCCTGTGATTAAACATCATGCGCGTAACAACCAACATGTTTTTAGTCAAGAAAACCGCACTACAACAGAAAATTAGTTCCTTTTGTGATTCCGCTATGAAGACGTTTGAACACTTACATCTCACAGAGTTTCTTTTTCACCAAAATGGACTAATCTATAGATGATTTTCATGTGTATGTCCAATAATATGTCCAGTGTGACAACAAACATTTTTCTACACTAAGTGACAGGAAAAAGTTCTTCAGTCATTGTCCTTAGATAACAGAAATACAGACGACTGAAGAATATTTTTGTAAAATGTGGTAATCACATGAAGAACTGTGTTTTTGTGATTTAAATTGACTATGTCCACCCTAACAACCAACACCGATTGTTACAGAAAAGTTAATTTCAAAAGGAATAAAATACTCTTCATACTTCCACCTCTCGGAACAGGTTATACAAATAATTTCTTTTGAAAGAGAATAATTTTTAAAAAAAAGATAAACTGACAATGTGATATTTATCACCATATGCCCACCAAAACAACCTACATTTTCAGAACGGGTCAGATTTAATTATTCGTTCTTGGAAATCATCTGTTTCTGAATTCACATTCACTAATTTCACATGCCCACATGCCAGATACATCAAAACTAATCAGTGCCTAAAATAAGCCTATTTTTAAAGACATCTCTGTTGCTACTCTGGACATTTCTGTTGGTTGTTACTTTTGGTACAAACGACCTTTTGTCACAGGCTTATATGTATTTACACCTGTGCAAATAAAGCAAGAACAATCTGGCTTTGGCTTTCATAGTCTTTCATATTCATAGTTGACTGTGTATCTTTCATACTCACCTGTGTCTGTGTATCTTTCAAAGTCATCTGTGTGTGTCTGTCATAGTGATATGTCTGTGTGTATGATGGTGAAAAGTCAGTATGGAAAACATACATACAGCAAGACATTAACATTACACAAGTCCCATTTATTGTGCCACTGCTCACAGTTACATAGTCTAGGACAGAGAGTGCATATAGAGTATAACATCAGTGTTCAGGTGATGCTGAGAATCTCATTTTTATCCTACGAGTGAAAGCCAGTAGCATAATGTTTTAAGACCACAAGAGTGTGATTCTGAGTATCACCTCAACACCGATGTAAGAATCTGTTTTTTACTCGCCCTTTTCTTTGCATAAATTGATAAATCCATGCGAGTTGGTTTTCGGCACACGATTGGCTGTAACAAATCCGCCATTGTGTCTTGGCAAATATCTTGACGTCATTTACATTGTAATGCGATGTCAATATTTTTTAATTATTTAAATCAGACAAAAATGTTTCTATAAATGAATGACGTAGTGCTAGTCGTCAAGTGATGGCGTCATTGCATGCGAGCTAAAAGTAGGTCAAGTTTCAGTATCACATGTGCCTCTACCCTTTTCTTCAGCAGATTTTCTACAAGACAATTTTGTGCACACATGGCCATTCACTCAGCGGGGCTGTATCACACACGTGTGTGATACAACTTGTCCACTCAAGAAAGAAAAGACAGCATCATTATCCCATTACATCCTGAGGCTGATTTTGTAAAATTTGCTTATTCACGTTATTGTCCTTTTGAAGGCTGCATTACAGATTAGGAGATAGATCAATTGTTTTAGTTCAAGGGTGGTGCCAGAATAGCTTGGCACCTCAGGTGCCAAGCTATTCTGGCACCACCCTTGAACTATCAGTTTAATTTATTTAAGCAATGGGTGTATCAGGATGAAATGGTTTATTCATACAAAAAGAACAAATTCAACCGTGAGTCCATTAATGTTATCTAGATCCTCTTCATCATATATTGGTCTGTGATCTGGGACCTGATGACGCAGCTGCAAGTCCAAAATCGCAGACCAGCACCAAATTATAAAATGACCCAATTTGTGCACGTCCTTCAACTCATTCAAGGCACGTGGCATCAATAGCTGTCAAAGTGTTGTCAAGTGCTGCCTAACAGTAACACTTTTGCTGCTATTGATGCAAGGTGCCTTGAATGAGTTAGGCTATACCATGAATGCCATTACCAAGGTTCAACATACTGCAATACCTACTACTGTGCTGATTGGTGATTATGGACTTTGCAGCATACAGCTGTAAGGTAAACACTCACACACCAGCACAATTATGGATGTCAGGTGTTCAATATTATCACGCCTACAGGCCCGAGTTACATGAGACAGAGCTTAAATCCTGTGCAAGTCACTAAGCAAGGTGCTCTGGCTACAGTGGAGCAACTTGCTTAATGGCTCGTGCAGGAATATGCTGCCTTTCTCATGCAACTGTCGCCTCAAGCACCAGACGGCGCAGAGAGGATTGAATGATGAATCTCATGCAACTCCGCTCTGATCTCTTAACTCTCAGGCACAGTAAACTACATCTATTTTACTCATTCTCATCAACTGCTTCACCAGCATATGTCAGTCACGTGCAGTTCTAGTGCATCATTATAATCCAAGCTCCCGACATTATATCTTAGTGCTGCTTTTCCTGCTCTGTACCAAAAGGAGCAATGTCGGAAGCCTGAGCTCAGTTGCAACTTGCATGAGCGAGCTTAGATTATGTGCAAGCCAATAAGCAAGGTGCTCCGCTATAGCGCTACAACACTAACCCGACTATAGCGGATCACCTTGCTTAGTGGCCTGCATATAATCAAAGCACGCTCATGCAACTGAACCTTGATCTTTACCTGAGAAAGCGATGTACATATACATTGACACAACAAATTCAAGCACAACATATCAAAGATAACTTGAAATAAAAGGTCATACACAACTACTTTACATCTCTCTGTGGAGCAGACCAATATTCTATTTATAAACAGCTTACAATATAACACATGAATGACCATACATCCTCAGTATCTGTACTTAGTAGAGTAGTCTTTGGGCGAGACGACCAAACCGCGGCCTTTTCTTGCCCCACGATACACGGTTTCCACAATGTCTAGAAATTCCTGAACATCTTCCATGCACCAGTTAATCTTGTTGTTGTTACCAGTGCCCAAGTCAATCATGATGTGTTTGTTTCTGTAGAAAAACATGATAGTACACGGGTCATACAATTCGTACATTTTGTTGAAGTCGGGCACTTCTGTGATGTCTACGAGGTAAGTGACCGCAAAATTTTTCATTTTCTCTGCACACTTGTACAGAGTCTCATCCATGACCATGCAGGAGGGGTCCCAGTCGTGTCCGAAGCGAATGACAACTGCACGGTCCTCCTCAGCAAGAATGGCCTGGTCCACCTGCCAGCCATTGTGCAGATGCTGCAGCATGTACGACATGGCGGCTTATTTGGTTGTTGGCGTCACACTGCAAAACAAAGACAGTAACTGTCATGTTCAGTTTTTATTTAAACCACTTAGCCCTGATCTGGCACTACCCTTGAATTATCATCGTCAGTCCTGCAACTGGTAGCCTGCAACTGGTACACTGCAACTTAAGTGACACTTCCAAAATCTGGGAAATGCAGTTGTGAGGTTAAATGGGTTAACCTTTGCCATACTTTGTGTTGAAACTTACGAACTGCACTTCGTGTTGCAATAAATCCCCAAACCGCTCATATAGTGAAAACCACATTCCTACATGGCGCATTGGCTTCGCGGCCGGCCACTGACCATGCCCGACTTAGGGTACCTACCAGTCTGCACCTCAAAACCAGATTGTGTACAGAGACCCTGTGGAATTCAGTGGCTACAAACTACAGGCTTCTTTGAAATAAAATACTGCGCCAAGTGTGTGTGTGAGAGCACCTTCTCACCAATCACTAAAACATCCCTCAAAAAGGTGGAGATACCAGGATGGCCTTTGGAATCATGTGAAAAGAGCACGCTGCCTACAGAAACCGTTGGTATAGATTTGTGGGGTTGAAAACTGCTCTGGAATCACAGTGCATCGTAGCTTCGTGTGCCTTTCATTTCCTCCCTTGTATTCTGATTTAAGATAGTTGCGCGGTGTGGCGCACACGTAGTGGCACAGCGCATTTGCATTTAGTCAAAGCACCACTCGTCAAGCCACTATGAAAAGCACTTGCCCCACGTATATGCCGTCGGGCTCATTGTCCACGTCAACTTGACATGTCCCACTTACGCTTTTTTGATATATTGTTGTTCGCACAATGAAAATCCACTGGCCAGAGAAGATCAGCAACGTCAGACTCTGGGAGAGAACAGAGCAGATAACAGCAGAGAATGAAATTGGGCGAAGAAGATGGGGATGGATCGGTCACAGTCTGAGAAAGCCAGCTTCCAGTATCACTAGGCAGGCATTGTCATGGAACCCCCAGGGAAAGAGGAAAAGAGGTAGGCCGAGAAACTCCTGGCGTCGAGACCTCCAAGCAGACATCAAGAGACTGGGAACCACCTGGAGTAGAATCGAAGGAGAAGCACAGGACAGGAGTTGCTGGAGGTCTCTCGTCGACGGCCTATACCCGGGTAGGGGTGACAGGCGTAAGTAAGTAAGTTGTTCGCACAAAGTCTTACTCGTCAGTACCAGTAAATGTACAGATACGCCACAGTAAGGCACAATAAACAAATGAAGTAACTGCGTTCATTCGGTGTCCAGTTTTATATGATGACAATGACGTTTGCACAGAAAACACACCGGAAGGATTACTTAGTTATGTCGGAATATTGTGCACAGACATTCTCATCTGCTTCACACTCTGTTAACATTAATCGGGGTGATGTATTTCAATGGGACATCTGCTACTGTGCGATTGTCATCGGTGATGGACACTGAGGTGCTGACAGCTGTTAGACGAGTGGCGCTTCCGCGGCCCCCACTTCAAAGGAGTACTTATCCTACAGATGGGGTAAAATGTGGGCAGGTATTAACGGTAAAAGACGGATCTGACTAAAAGGAGGCTAATGAAGCCTGAAACTAGTTGTTAAAATTTCTTGTGTCGGTCACATGGCTTTATTCATAGATTAGCTTTGAGGTTCTGTGCCCCCATAAGCCCTTATCATTCGGAATACACCAGTGTGTGAAATAAGTTTGACTAAAACAGTTCAAGGGCAGTGTCAGAATGGCTTGGCGCCTCTAGGCGCCAAACTATGCTGGCACTACCCTTGAACTAAAGCCATTGGTCTATATCCTTATCTGCAAGTACTATAATGTAGCTTGCATATGGCAGTGTACAAATTTGAAGCTTTTAGTTTTAGCCTCAGTATATGGGTTAGATATGGAGAGACACAGTAATGGTGACAGCTCATGGACAGTGCAATGTAGTAGATTGGAATGGCACCAACAAACTAAAAATTGTTTGCCCGTGTGTCCACTCTCACCACACATCCCCCGTTTTCTGTTCAGTGCTTGATACATTCATAAAATATGTTCCCTTCATGTTGTTTTAAAATCGTTCTACAAGAGTTCTACAGTGCAGTAAGACATTATCCAATGTTTTAGTCAAGATATAAATACACACACACAAAGAACAAAGACCATGGGCCGAAAAATTTGTGGTATTGAAATTCTGTGGTATTATTCTTTTCTTTCGCCATACATGTGTGTGTGAGTGTAAGTGTGTGTGTGCATGCGTGTGTGTGAATCAGTCAGGAACGCAAATGAAAAAAGTCCAATTTCAAAGTCTACCGTATTTCAAAACAGTAGACAACAAAAAGAAGAGGAGTTTAAGTTTTTGATTCTATGGTTACTACCAAAACTGGGCAGACATAGCAACAAAAAATCAGTAGAACTTGACATCTGCTACTGTACTGAGGTGTTGGCAGATATTCAGAGGAAAGCCAATGACAATACTGGCCCAAGGCGCTTCCGCCATTCCCACTTCAAAGCTTTAACTTACACCTTCTCAGATGTGGTCATCTGTGGACAGCTCTTAATCCCTGAACAGCCGGGACAAGACGAATGCCACCCCAGCTGCAAGAACATAAATCCTAATGAGCACACACAGTCACTCATGAGGCTTAATGTTTCTTGCCAGATGTTCCTTCAGCCTTTTGGGGGGTCAGTTTTGTATTGTTTACATCTGTGTTGGTCACGCAAATTTTGGTAAGTGTGTAGTCACTTAAGACATGAAAATCGTGATCAATGGCAGTGAAGGTAAAGTACCAACGATTAAAAGTAAACATATAGTTGTTGGGCTATGAAGCATGAAACTAGTTTTTGCGGTTGCTTATGTAGGTCACAGGGCTATATTATTCATCGCGCTTCATAAAAGCTCCCATCAGTTTTGGGGCCAACAAAAGACACCTCCCTTCCCAAAAACTACCCGACATCGCCCATCACGCGTGCGAGCAAAACCGTATCAACCCAATGCCCCCCTTCCCCCCCCCCCTTTTCAATGCACACACCTAGGACATGCCGAAATTCCTTAAACCAGTGTGGGATTTTCAGTGGGGCGACCATCCCCAACCTAGCGCGTCCCCGGGTGGCGGATAGGGGAATGGCCTTCAGATATGGAGGTTAGCTGCGCAAGCAGTCGTGGACCAAATGGCGATGAGCTTACCAGGACGGGGCAGGGTAGCAGGTGGCACTGTACCTCCACTGAAATTCCCCATGTGTCCAACGACGGGTTTATCATGCGATCAAGAGCCGCATAAAGCTCTAGCCACCCTGTGTTCCCAGGGAAGGTCGTATACCAGGAGCTAAGGGTGAGGTAACCCCGACAGAAACCTCGAATGCTGAAGACGGAGGACCCAGGCCGCACGGCGCATTCTGATAAACCATGGATCCACGCAAACCCGCAATCATGACTATACGGCCAACTACCATTGACGATAATGGCGCTCGCCCACTGATGACCCTCCAGGGTGGAGCAGCGTCGGGTCCCATGCCTCTAAGGGACCCAGCCTCAGCTACTGGAGGTCCTTCCCGCCCGTCTTTTCGTGCCAGGGGACGCGGGAGGAGAGCTACTGGCACCACCACAACCAGGAAGAATCCCAGTCAGCAGCGACCTTTTCAAGTCATGCACTGGAACGCAGAAAGCATTCTGAACAAGAAGACCGAGTTGAAGCATATCCTGCATGAGAAAAACATCAACGTCTGCTGTATTCAGGAGACGCACTTGACACCCCAAAAGTCCTTCAAAGTGAGAGGCTACCAGTGCTTCAGGTCCGACAGAACAGATCGAAGCAAGGGAGGAATCCTGACCCTGATCAGGAACAACATCAACGCCTGTTTGATCGACACGCACATGGAGAACTCCGAGTACCAAATGATTCGGATCCAGACGAAGACAGCAGATTTCCAGCTGGTCAACTTCTACTGCCCCAACGACAGACCACTCACCCTTGACACGATCCCCACTAAGGCCTCCAACTTCATTGTGGTGGGCGACTTCAACAGTCACTCACAAAGTTGGGGATACGACCACTTGGATCTGAGAGGAGAAGAGGTGGGGAACTGTCAAGACGACAACGATCTCATTCTGTTAAACAGTCCCATTGACTGCCCCACGTTCTACTCCAGAAGATGGCACACTACATCGACTCCTGACCTAGCCTTCTGCACAGAAGACATGCACAAGCAAGCCAGCAGAGAGGTCGGAGAACAGCTAGGTGGAAGTGACCATCGGCCAGTCTTTTTGACCTTGGGCATGGAGTCCTGTGCTGATGCAACCTTCCCACGGTGGAACTACAAAAGAGCGAACTGGTTCCTCTTTAGACACCGCTCCAGCAAACTCACCAAAGACATTCGAATCGAAGGTCGAGACATCAACATGGTGGTGAAGGACCTCAACATGAGCATCCTCAGAGCAGCGCTCGAGTCCATACCCAGAGGTGCTAGAAAAGACTATAAGCCCTACTGGAGCAATGAACTGCAGGAACTGGATGATGATCTAGCAGATGCCAGAAGGGAAGCAGAAGTTAACCCATCACAGGCAAACAACATCCGCCTCCAGGAAGCCAAAGCCAAATTTCTCAAGAAGCTACAGGCAAGACGCAGGAGCTGGCAAGAGAAAACAAGCTCCTTGAACCTTGAGAAAGACGGCAGAAAGCTCTGGAAACTGACCATGTAGTTGAACGATGAGAACACGAGCAAAGGAAACATCACCTTAGAAGAAAATGGGAAGATACTAACAGGAAAGCATGCTGCCAACCAATTTGCTGAAAGCTATGCAGCTGAGAGCAATCTCCATGTTAGCCCCAAAAAGCAGAGAGAAGCAAGAAGAGAGCAAAGAGAGAGAGACCTGCCAAACAAGCAACAGCAGACGCCATGAATCAACCACTTGCACACAAAGAGCTTCATATAGTTCTCCAAAAGTTGAAGGCGAAGAAGTCTCCTGGTCCAGATGGCATCACCAACGAGATGCTAACCCACCTTGGTAGTGCAGCAGAAAACAAGCTACTTGAGGGAGCTGGCAAGAAGGATCGCTACCACAAATCTGGCGAGAAGCGATCATGATCCCCATTCTAAAGAAAGGGAAGGATCCAAAGAAGGCCACCAGCTATCGCCCAATCAGCCTCACCAGCTGTGTTGTGAAGACCTTGGAGAGAATTGTGAACGAGCGCCTCAGGTGTTACCTGGAATCCAGGAACCTCCTCACCCCTGAACAAGCTGGCTTCCGACAGTTCCGCAGCACCGAAGACCAGGTGACTTACTTGGCGCAGGAAGTTGAAGATGCCTTCCAGGAGCAGAAGCTGGTCTTTGTAACCTGGATTGATCTTCAGAAGGCTTTTGACAAGGTCTGGAAAGATGGGCTGCTTGTCAAACTGCTGAGAAAAGGCGCGTCCAGTAACATGTTCCAGTGGATACGCTCCTACCTCTTCAACCAAAGGGCAAGAGTCAGCGTCGACCAGACCAAAAGCAAGAAATTCCTCCTTCGTCAAGGCGTCCCGCAAGGCGGAGTCCTCTCACCTACCCTCTTCCTTCTCTTCATCGACGATCTGGTGTCCGAGATGCCCAAGGGAACCAAAGCTGCCCTATATGCAGACGACCTTGTGATCTGGTGCAAGGAGGAGCATGCAAGTACTGCCACCTACAGAATGCAGCTAGCGGCAGATAAGCTGAACACATGGGCAGAAGACTGGTGCATCTCCGTCAACAAGGAGAAATCCTCCACCACCCTCTTCACACTGTCCCCAAAGCAGAAAGCCAGAACCATCAAGCTTGGTGGAACCCCTCTGAGAGAGGATGAAGAAGCTACCTACCTTGGTGTCACCTTCGACAGACGTCAGACCTGGAAACCACACATTGCACAGGCAGAGGGGAAGGCCCGGCGCAAGCTGGCCATACTCAGGAAACTGGCAGGCACCACCTGGGGAGCGAACAAGAAGATACTGAAGACAGCATACCAGGGAACAGTCAGGCCCCACCTCGAGTATGGCTCCACAGCGTGGTCAACCTCAGCCAAGACGAACCTGCAGACCCTCGACCGAGTGCAAAACCAGGCTCTTCGACTCATCACTGGTGCAATGAAATCCACACCAATCAAGGAAATGGAGAAGCTGACCACAATCCAACCTCTCAGCCAGAGGAGAAAAAAAAAATGTTAAATGTTTAGGGCTTAACGTCTTTTGTCCACCACGAGGGTGATTTCAATGATTGTACATTGCTTAACGTCCCGACAGCAACAAGGCTTTCTCAGGACGTGCCTGCACTGCTTGTGAAAAAAAATAAACAGAACATTGAATGTATGTCGCCAGCCGGTCAAATACATTAAATAAACCTAACACATGGGGCCTAAATAAAGCTAAGACCATTTAGCAACACACATCCAATATCAAGAGCTACAGGCAGTGCAGACAGTAGGGAGGGTTTTAAAAAGGCAAATACAGGTGAATGGACAAAGGGTAGACAGAAACACATGCCCCAGAATAGAGAGAAAAACCCACCCTGTGGGGCTGACCAGGGTGACCCTGGGAACTAAAAAATACCTAACCCTACCCAAGTCCCCCAGGGCAGACCCGGGTGGGGTAGGGTGATTTCAAAGACGAGGACAACGAAAAAGGGTCTGCGCAAATTTTGACCCAAGCTGGATGCGAACCCGGGACCTTTTTGGTCTGGAGGCAAACGCTTTTACCACCGAGCCACCCAGCTCCCCAGCCAGAGGAGAGAAGCTAAAACCATGGTACAGGCGGAGAAGCTCAGGTGCTTGCCCGACCACCCCATGAAGCACAGACTAAGCAACTTCACCAAGAACCGGCTCAAAAGAAGCAGCTTTGTCCATGAGAGCATGCGACTTTCTCGACAGTACAGGGAAGTCCTTCCACAGAGCACTCTACCTCTGATCACAAAAGAAGTGGAAAACCCTTGGGCAGTGGACAAACCAGACATCTAGATCTGCACCAGTGTCCCACATGCTGCCTCAGGAGACAGTCAGGATGACACCGTTCGACGGGCACTCACCCTAGCCCTGATCGACGAACAGTACCCAAAGGAGGCATGGATCCACATCTACACTGATGGATCAGCAACAAATGCCGTTTCCAATGGAGGTGCTGGAATCCTGATCCAGTTCCCAGGGGGACATACAGCCACATCCAGTGTAGCCACCGACAAACACTGCACAAACTACAAAGCAGAAACCGAAGCACTTATGCAGGCCGCCTCCATGGTTCAGAATTCTACAGACCCATGCTATCAAGTTGTCTTCTTCTCCGATGCCCTTTCAGTCCTTCAGGCCCTCGAGAACGACAAACTCCCCCAGCTGACCAGAGCTTTGCAGAAGGTCAGACAAACCAGAAGAGTTGTTCTCCAGTGGATACCAGCCCACTGTGGGGTACCTGGAAATGAAAGGGCAGACGAGCTGGCGAAAGAAGGAGCCAACCAGCTTACTGTGGGAAACCTGGAAATGAAAGGGCAGACAAGCTGGCGAAAGAAGGAGCCAACCAGCCCACTGTGGGGTACCTGGAAATGAAAGGGCAGACGAGCTGGCGAAAGAAGGAGCCACAAAAGATCAACAAGAAAACAGCGTCAGCTATAGTGAGCAAAAGACAATCATCAAGGCATTGATGAGGCCGAGGTCAAACAGACGACTACCACACAATGACCAGAGAGCAGCAAGTCGTCCTGATCAGACTGCGTACCGGCCACAACAGACTGAACGCTCATATGAACAGAAAGCTCAAGCTGGCGCCATCACCAACCTGCGCCTGTGGTCAGGAAGACCAAACAGCGGAACATATTCTCCAGAGATGCCCCCTACTGGACGATGAAAGAAAAGAAGTGTGGCCGTCACCAACTCCACTGCAGACCAAACTCTACGGCAGTTGAGAAGACCTGGAGAAAACGACGTCATTCATCGCCGGTGCTGGACTGACCGTATAGCCCACTGCGAACGAAAAGAAGAAGAATGCACACACATGGCTGGGCACACACTGTGATGAAACTCTATGCCCACGCATAGGGTTCACACAGTAGGTTAGATATGGTAAGTAGTTGTCAGGGGTTTGTTTGTGCCGATAGTCCGTGAGGCTCGTGGCCCACGTGGAATCTTTAAAGAACGTTCGACACAGGGAGTTTTAGTGAGTTGTAGGAGAGAGCTCAGTCTGGCAGAGCTGTAGAAACGTTAGTACGGGGTTTTACTGTCAGTGGGTACAGACGTGTGTGAGATACCTTAGCCCGTATTCCAAGACTCTGAAACCTAGAATTCAGAGTGCTTGTCGGAGGTTGGAGCGACGGACGCCGAGACGTCAAGTCACCTGGGACCCAATGTGAGGTCATCTCTCCATCTCTTCACTCGGGGAGTGAGCAACCGGTGCCGACACACTTGGGTCACAGCGAAGATACGATACGAGTAACGAGGACGTCCACGGTGCGAGAGACAGGACGACTCGGGAGCGTACGAAGGACTTGCACGCCTAGACGTGAAAGGACTGAACGTAACCAGGCGAGAACACCAAACAGGTTGGAGTGTGAGAGACTACTACCTAGCCTGGCAGTGATATTGTGTATGTGGATGTGATGTTGAGATGCTGATAGTTGGCAAGGTGGGGTGTAAATAGAGTGATAATCTTTTGAGCATTTTCCTTGTGTATATTGTATAAAAGTTTACGTTAGAAAGGAAGCCCATGAGTTGTTTTACCGCATGAATGCGCCCGCCTGAGTCAGTGGCGGTGTATGCGTCTGTTGTGCGAGAGTCTGTGCATACGACTGGGGGCAAGTCTGCGTGCGTTACAGTTTTTGATTGATTGATTGTACATTGCTTAACGTCCTGACAGCAACAAGGCTTTCTCAGGACGTGCCTGCACTGCTTGTGAAAAAAAAATAAACAGAACATTGAATGTATGTCGCCAGCCGGTCAAATACATTAAATAAACCTAACACATGGGCCTAAATAAAGCTAAGACCAGCTAGCAACACACATCCAATATCAAGAGCTACAGGCAGTGCAGACAGTAAGGAGAGTTTTTAAAAGGCAAATACAGGTGAATGGACAAAGGGTAGACAGAAACACATGCCCCAGAATAGAGAGAAAAACCCACCCTGTGGGGCTGACCAGGGTGACCCTGGGAACTAAAAAATACCTAACCCCACCCAAGTCCCCCAGGGCAGACCCGGGTGGGGGTGCGTTACAGTGGTGACCCTGTTTTAGCGGTATTTTAGAGTAGTGCGGGCACTAGTGGAGTAGCGGATTTAGAGTTAGGTTTTATTGTTATGTGCGCGTTTGATTATTTCTGTTAGATTCCCCTCTCCGATTCTAGGGGGTAAAATCCGTTGTTTCTGTAGTTTTCTGGATCTTACGAGGAGTTAGTACTTGTTCCTTCCTTTTGTATAGGCAGTATTCTTTTTCCTTGCTCTTCAGTCTATCGGGTTTTTTTTGGGGTCCATCTGGACGTCAAAGTAGGTCACTGTTTTCTGCGTAGGTTGTTGATATTGTTGTGAGTTTTCATTTTAAGTTTTTGCCGTTGATTGGGTTGTGTTTTTGTATTTACGTTTTTCATTGTTGGAAGTTGTTACTGTAAATATGGAGTCGGACCCAGGAGAGGCTTATATTAAACAAGGTGAGAGGCTAGGGTTGAAAGCGGAAAAACTTTTTGACTATGTGGAAAAATCTAAGGATAGGGAGGATAGGGCGAGAGAAAGAGAAGCTCAGAAAGAGAGAGTCCTTAAGAAAGAGGAACTAGAGTTAAAACAGAAAGAATTAGAAGTTCAGAGGGTGAAAGACGAGAAAGAGTTGGAGATTCATAAACTTAGAGAGGAGAAAGAGCTGGAAATACAGATACAGAGGGAGGAGAAAGAGCTCGAAATTCAGAGGGAGAGGGAAGAGAAAGAAAGAGTACTTAAGAAAGAGGAAATAGAGTCAAAGGAGAAAGAGCTAGCGTTTCAGAGAGAGAAAGACAAGAAGTCACTAGCGTTTCAAGAGAGAAGGACGAGAGGGAACAAGCTTTAAGAGAGAAAGAACTAGAGTATCAGAGAGGGCAAAAAGAGAGATAGGGAGTTGCAGCTACAGTTAGCTTGAGATGCGGGGTCTAGAGCAGCTCCAGATAGTGATTCAGTAGGCTGGGGCATACGTAATTTCCCTAGATTACCTATGTTTAAGGAGTCGGTTGACTCCATTGACGCTTTTTTGTGTCGTTTTGAGGCTCACACGCAGGCGTTGAGTTGGCCTTCTGCCAACTGGCCCGTTTTGCTTTCTTCGGTGCTAGAAGGTCAGGCCGCGAGTCTTTTCCATAGTTTGAACGTTTCGGGGAACGTGGATTACGATACTTTGAAGGAGTGTCTCTTACAGAAGTTCCAGTGTAGTGCTGAAGGTTTCAGAGAACGCTTGAGAACTTGTCGGCCAGAGACAGGGGAATCGTTTGTGTCGTTTGGCAAGCGATTGTCCCATTTGCTCGTACGTTGGGTCGAACTGTCCAAGATCGACCACACGTACGAGGCATTGTTTGATCTCGTGTTGGCGGCACAGTTCTTTGGTAGCGTTTCCAAGGATCTAGCGGTATTCTTGAGGGAGCGTAACCTCAAGAGTACAGATGAGTTAGTGCAGAACGCGGAGGCTTTTCGGCTGGCACATCCGATGAAAAACCTAGCGCGTAGGACCGAGTCACCGCCAGTCGGGTTGGTTGCCGCTAACACGACTGGGGGATATCAAGGCGTCAATACCTTGCGTGGGGCCCAACTATTTAACGGGATAGGTTCTTTCCGGTTTCGACGGGGGGATAGAGGTACTAACAGTGGCGTTCACGATCCTTACGCACGAGGCGAGAAATCGGGACGTGGGTACGGTCATGGTCGTATTGCGAGTACGGACACTCGGTGTTTCGCGTGTCATGCGTACGGTCATTTCATTCGTGACTGTCCTAACAGTAGTTCAGGGGCTCAGTGTTTCACCTGTCAGGGGTACAGCCATCTGGCTCATCAATGTCC
Source organism: Semisulcospira habei (assembly GCA_036245525.1). Classification (NCBI taxonomy): domain Eukaryota; kingdom Metazoa; phylum Mollusca; class Gastropoda; family Semisulcospiridae; genus Semisulcospira; species Semisulcospira habei. Next base: position 93,175,254 of record BTPG01000006.1, read on the forward strand.
TACTCCTAGCGATACTGGTATGGTGGAGGGGGCGGAGCAGGCCACTCACATACAATACAATACAATACAATAATACTTTATTAATCCCTCACGGGGAAATTCACTGTCTGCCCATACAACACATGGCCTCATCAATCACTCATTTAAAAAAAAAAAAAAAAAAAAACCATCACACTCAATTAAAGAAAACACTCAAAGAAATGAACTGTAACAGACATATTGTTACCTCTGAATAACAATAGTAATAATACTGAGAGGGCTAGTACTAAGGACAGAAGAATGTTGACCGACACTATCTACTGATATTACTGTTGAAAAGGGTAACAGCCTGAGGGACAAAAGAGTTGGCATAACGTGATGTACGACTTTTGATTGATTGATTGATTGTACATTGCTTAACGTCCCGACAGCAACAAGGCTTTCTCAGGACGTGCCTGCATTGCTTGTGAAAAAAAACTAAACAGAAAATTGAATGTATGTCGCCAGCCGGTCAAATACATTAAATAAACCTACAACATGGGGCATAAATAAAGCTAAGACCATTTAGCAACACACATCCAATATCAAGAGCTACAGGCAGTGCAGACAGTAGGGAGAGTTTTAAAAAGGCAAATACAGGTGAATGGACAAAGGGTAGACAGAAACACATGCCCCAGAATAGAGAGAAAAACCCACCCTGTGGGGCTGACCAGGGTGACCCTGGGAACTAAAAAATACCTAACCCCACCCAAGTCCCCCAGGGCAGACCCGGGTGGGGCTGTACGACTTTTGGGTACTCGGAGTCTGCCACTTCGTTCGATACGTCTGCTGTCAAATTCATATCTAAGTGGATGTGTTTTGTCATCAAGAATGTCTGCCAATGTGTTTGTAATCCGTCTGTTGTACAGTGTGTCCAAATTATCCTGTGCCCTACCAATCACCCCACCCCCTTTCCGGCCAGTTTTGCAGTCCCAGTCGGAGAGGAACCACAGCTGGGCGGAGTGTGTTCAGCTGAGGGTGGTTGCCTGCCGCTGGTGGACGGTGTTGTAAATGGATGTCTCGCTTCTGTTCGTGCGTGACTCAGGTACAATGACTGCAGGGGTCAGACGTAGCCTTGTTAGGAAAGATCAGTACATGGGGGAGACACAGAAAGTGATTTCGTTCGGAGGGAAGATAGAAGTTTTTCCTTTGGCTAAGATAGAGGTTGACACTGAGTTTTTCTCAGGTGATCTGATTTCGTGTATCATCGATGAAACAGTAGTTGATTTAGTCCTCGGTAACATGAAGGGTGTGCTGCCAGTCATCGGTAGGCTTGAGGCGGTTAAGCGAGCTCAGGTTAATCACAGGGCAGTCGCATCAGTCGCGACGAGAGCTCGAAGTAAGAGTAGTTGGGAACAGAGGGACTGTGTTATTGCCGTCCGGAAACAGGGGATCGGTTAGCGGGTTTGGCCCACCAGTCGGGTTGGTCTGAGACGGCATAGTTGTGTAGCGGACAGAAATGCTGCTCACCACCAAAGTAGGTAGGTCGGAGACTGGGGTCTCGCGTTTGTGTGGGCAGTCGTTGGATCGTTTTCATTTCTAGAGGTATTGGCGCGTTAGTTCTGTTTTCACGTTCGCTGTGCGATCCGAGGGTGTGCGTTGAGGCTTAAGGCTGTTCTATTTTTGCTTTCTTGTATTCTAGACAGAGTTAGTCCCTTCTTGTTTTGTGATAATATTGCACCCAGTTTTCTTAAAAAGAAACTCGGTCGTTTCTTTTTTTCCCCGAGGAAGGGGGAATTGTGATGAAACTCTATGCCCACGCATAGGGCTCACACAGTAGGTTAGATATGGTACAGTAGTTGCCAGCGGCTTTTTGTGCCGATAGTCCGCGAGGCTCGTGGCCCACTTGGAATCTTTAAAGAACGTTCGACATGGGGAGTTTTAGTGAGTTGTAGGAGAGAGCTCAGTCTGGCAGAGCTGTAGAAACAGGGCTTTACTGTCAGTGGGTACAGACGTGTGTGAGATACCTTAGCCCGTATTCCATGACTCTGAAACCTAGAATTCAGAGTGCTTGTCGGAGGTTGGAGCGACGGACGCCGAGACGTCAAGTCACCAGGGACCTAATACGAGGTCATCTCTCCATCTCTTCACTTGGGGAGTGAGCAACCGGTGCCGACACACTTGGGTCACAGCGAAGATACAGTACGAGTAACGAGGACGTCCACGGTGCGAGAGACAGGACGACTCGGGAGCGTACGAAGGACTTGCACGCCTAGACGTGAAAGGACTGAACGTAACCAGGCGAGAACACCAAACAGGTTGGAGTGTGAGAGACTACTATCTAGCCTGGCAGTGATATAGTGTATGTGGATGTGATGTTGAGATGCTGGTAGTTGGGAAGGTGGGGTGTAAATAGAGTGATAATCTTTTGAGCGTTTTCCTTGTGTATATTGTATAAAAGTTTACGTTAGAAAGGAAGCCCATGAGTTGTGTTTTACCGCATGAATGCGCCCGTCTGAGTCAGTGGCGGTGTATGCGTCTGTTGTGCGAGAGTCTGTATTGTGCGTTCGACTGGGGGCAAGTCTGCGTGCCCTACACACACGTACGCTCATGTAATGTGCACTTTAGAGGCTGCCTTTGGATCTGCCACTGTACACAGACACAAACACGTACGCCGATATGCCCAAATACACACACTCCCATAGGAACAAGCGAGCAGACGATCTTGGGCGAGTTGACCGCTTACTTTGGCAAGCTTACTGCTTACATTGACAACTTGACTCATACCTTGGGTGAGTTGGCCTTTTTGTCAAGCTGACTGGCAACCATCTGGCACTACCCTTCAATTATCACTGCTGACACATCTCCTGTAACTTGTAGTTGTACATAATCGTTAGGCAACACTTCCAAAATCTAGAAATGTGGATGTGGGGTTAACCCTTATCATTCGGAATACACCAGTGTGTGAAATAAGTTTGACTAAAGTAGTTCAAGGGTAGTGCCAGAATAGCTTAGCACCAACCCTTGTTGAATTAACGCCATATGTGTATATCCTTATCTGTAAGTAATATAATAATGTAGCTTGCATATATGAGCCTGTGACAAAAGGTCGTTTGTACCAAAAGAAACAACTAACAGATATGTCCAAAGTAACAACCAACAGAGAAAGAAAATTTGCCGGCCAGACTGACAAAATAAAGTTTTTGAATCTTGAATGTCTTAAAAATAGGCTTATTTTAGGCACTAGTTAGTTTTGATGTATCTGGCATGTAAAATTAATTAATGTGAATGCAGAAACATGATTTCCAGCAGCGTTATAAATTTACCAAAAGTAACAACCAACCCTCGCGCTGGGACCATATGGCGTTGAGGCGCGTCCCCTGGGTGGTGGATAGGGGGTCCCTCGTGAGAGGGGTGCACCGAATGAAATAAGGTGCCGTGAACCAACATGGTCTAAGGGAAGGTGACCCCGACAGTAAACCTCTGGTCCTCCTAGTAAGGGGGTTGGGCGTGGGGGTAGCTTCCCCACCCTGCAAAAAAGAAAATAGCTACAAAAACGCCGACGAAAAGACTAACAGTAATTCCTTTCCTGGAGGAGGAAGGTTCTTCTACCAGAAGACTTATGACGTCCTGTGGTGAAAGCCGGAAGTCTTCGGAAGCCACAGGACCGAGCTGCCTCTCTCTATCCAGGGACACAACCATGGAACCCCCAGGGAAAGAGGAAAAGAGGTAGGCCGAGAAACTCCTGGCGTCGAGACCTCCAAGCAGACATCAAGAGACTGGGAACCACCTGGAGTAGAATCGAAGGAGAAGCACAGGACAGGAGTTGCTGGAGGTCTCTCGTCGACGGCCTATACCCGGGTAGGGGTCACAGGCGTAAGTAAGTAAAGTAACAACCAACAGAAATGTCTGAAGTAGCAACCAACAGAAATGTCTTTAATTAGGCTTATTTTAGGCACTGATTAGTTTTGATGTACCTGGCATTGGGCATGTGAAATTAGTGTATGTGAATGCAGAAACAGATTATTTCCAGCAATGAATAATTAAATCTGGCCCTTTCTGAAAACGTTGGTTGTTTTGGTGGGCAAACGGTGATAAATATGATCACATTAACTGATTAAGTCATTTTTAAAAAAAATTATTCTCTTTCAAAAGAAATTAATTGTATAACCTGTTCTCACAGATGGAAGTATGAAGAGTATTTTATTCTTTTTGAAATTAAGATTTCTGTAACAATCAGTGTTAGTTGTTATGGTGGACATACTCAGTCAATTTAAATCACAAAGTAGAGAAAATGTTTTGTTGTCACACTGTACATACACATGAAAATCATCTATAGATTAGTCCATTTTGGTGAAAAGAGAACTCTGTGAGAAATGTAAGCGTTCCAACTTCATAGGGGAATCACAAAAAGAACTAATTTTCTGTTGTGCCATTTTCTTGACTATGGCAGTGTAAAAATTTGAAGCTTTTAGCCTCAGTATGATATGGGTTAAATAGGTTAATCCTCTTATGCCACCATTCAGTATTGTAAAAAAAAAAATAAAAAAAAAGTACCAGTGGGGCTGCATGCACAAAGGATTACTGTTTACATTCTCAATGAATTCCATCATCAAAGGCTGGATGGTGTGGAGTCCTGCAAATTATACTTTTTGTTAACTTTAAATCGCACCGTCCGCAGTGGAATATTTCTACACTTTGGGATTCGTTTCGGTCTGATGAAGACGACTGTTTTGTCTATGAATTCAATTGGATGCTTGTGTAGGAACGCCAGAATTATAAGCGTCTGCAACAAAGGCGCCCTAAGACCACCTGGAGGCGATCCTGTGAAGAAGAAATGAAGAGCTGCAACCTGTCGTGGGGTGAACTGAAAAAGGCTGCCCAGAACCGAGTGCGCTGGAGGATTGTTGCAGAGGCCCTTTGTTCCACGAGGAATCCAAGGAATTAAGTAAGCAACAAAATCACGCTACTGTCTCTCTCTCTCTCTGCCTCACTGTTTCTATTCTTTGTGAGCCATCCTTTCCACACTTCCATCGTACATGTACTTCCAATACGTTACATAATTTTATATTCTTTTTTGATATAATGAAGATGGACTTTGAAAAAAACAAATTATTCTAGAAAACTATCTCACCAAATTCTCCTTTACAGCGATACTGTTACCCTGATGTCCTTGTGTGCACAAATATCGTCGGTAAATTGAAAATAACTAAAAGTTAAATGCACGATAGGTAAATACGTTAGTGACTTACCAACGCAAAACACTGTAGTTTTGTTGACGAAAAGTTATACGTTTCGAGAACGTTCACACCACCGGAAGTGTGCTAATTTGCAGAGCTGTGATTGCAAAAACTATATTATTTTCGTATGTCTGTGTTGTCAGAATGTATCAATTGTTTTTACTTCACGAACAAGTGGCCGATTTCGTCGATCTGTTGAGCTGTATTTTATAAAATGTGATCCCCGCGAAATAGTTACTCTTTATGACCTAAACATGTCGGAGCGGAGAGTATTATTAAAATTTGCGATGGCTCAAGGGGTCTATGTTTCTGCTCGGAACAGTATTATTTGCATTTGCGATGGCTCAGAGGGGGTGCGCTTCGTAAACCTTTTAAATGACGATTTAAAAAGTGTTCATTTTAATCTATATATGTAGAGTGTATATCGCAGGGGCAGATCTGGGGGGGGGGGGGTTCCAAGGGTTTGCGACCGCTCCCCCAGCTCCCCGCCCCCCTCCGTCCCCCGGGTCCGCCACCCGTCATCATCATCATCATCATCATCAGTCCCTTGCCCGAACTGGGCGTTGGGGGGACTGAAAGGCAGCAGCAACAGACAGTGCTCTCCACTGAGTTCTATTTTGGGCGGTGGCAAGCAAGTCTGACATCTCGAGTTCGGTCCATTCTTTTATGTTTGCGACCCAACTCTTTCTCTGACGACCTCGCCGACGACTTCCTTCGAGAGTGCCTTGGAGGATAGTCTTGGACAAGGTGAAGTTGTGTCGGGTCACGTGGCCAAACCAAGCAAGCTTGCGCCGTTTCACGGTTGCCAGAAGGGGTTCATGTGGGCCCACCAGGGAAGTGACGATGCTCCGTACATATTCGTTGGTCTTGTGCTCGCGGTATGAGATGCGGAGCAACTTCCTCAGGCACTTGTTCTCAAAGGCCTGGATTTTCTTTTCTGAGTCTGCAAGCAGTGTCCAAGTCTCACAGCCGTAGAGTAGAATAGACACTATGAGGGACTTGTAAAGCCTGTACTTGATGGTGAAGCTGATGGAGTTACTTCGCCATATCCTGTCCAGCCTGGCCATTGCGGATGTTGCTGTACCTATCCTGATACGGATCTCTGCTATGCAACTACCGTCTTTGGACAGGGTGGCTCCCAAGTACTTGAAGCTATTGACCTCTTCTAGCTTTTGGCCATTCATGTGAATGTTGCTGCTGCTGTCGCTTGTGGTGTTGATCATCACTTTGCTTTTATCCGTACTGATCTCCATGCCATAAGACCCTGCGCTACTTGAAAGTTTGTCTGTCAGGTTTTGGAGCTCACTATTGCTGCCTGCCATGAGGTCAATGTCGTCTGCGAATCGAACCGCCACCCGTCAATTTTATTTAACTCAGTACTGAAACTTATTCAAACTGACGGATCAGGCAGTGCGGCTTTGGGGTCAGTCAGCGTTTGGAACACACACACCCCTCCACAACGTTTAAAATTTTGCCGAGTTTTCACACACAATCTCTCTCTCCTCTGCTCCCTCCCCCCCCCCCCTCCCCGCCCCCCACCCACCCAGTGACCCCAGGTCAAGGTCCCAAACAAAAAATTGGAACCCCCCTTGAGTTAACGGACTCAGTGATCCGCCCCGGCCTGTACAGACCGTTTGATCGGCCGGTCTGTCTGTCAAGTCGTCAATCACACTAATGTCTTGTCACTCCCGGTCCGTCCGCCTGTTCGTTCAAGTGTTTGTGTGTCCGTTGTGTTTGTTTGTTTGTTTGTTGTTTTCATAAGCACGTCAGTACGTGATGAATGATAACTGCGCACACGTACGCCATAGTCACTACTTTCCAGCCCAGTTTGTGATCCACATGCCGCATACAGAGGCGGATCTGTTACCTCGAGGGGGGTGGGCCAACTTCTTGCCGTTGGCCCGGGGATCTTGGGACCTTCAACCTGATACAAAAGGCCTCCCCGACGGACACTAGACCTTGCTTCCAAGGACCGAAAGACGAAAAAGTGGGGGAAGGGGGGAGGGGGTCTCCTAGGATCCCTCCCCCCCCCCCCAGATCCGGCCAGAAAAAAAAAGATCACGGTCACGTCTGTACTGGGCAGCCGGCCGGTGGGGCCGGGTAGGTCGAGCAGAAGCAATGAGTTTCGGAACTACAATGATGAGATGAGCCGTACAGTAAACGCGCATTACACATGCACTAGAGCATATAAACGAAAGTCACAAAATGTGAGGAGCTTGGGCGTTTATTTATGAGTGAGCGTTGCAGTTGTGTTCGATTTACGGGTAGGGAGGTTTCGTTTGCAACGAACGGACTCACAGCAGCTAACAAGACCGCTGTGCATGGCGACTGAGTAAACTTGAAGTTACGGCGGTAAGGGCGGATCCCTGAGTAACCACAGACAACACACTCCAAACATTCCGGGCTCATGAGGATCTATGCCTCTTAGATATGTTTGGAGCGTTGTCTGTGGACGCCGGCTCAGTGGTTATCCTCGGACTCGTCCAGCTTAAACGTTAGACTTGCATTCGAGGAGTTCTTCAGTACCGATATTTCAGTTAACGGTGGTTTTTTTTTAATTTTTATTATTATATTTTTTTTAAACGTCTTACGGGCAGCAAATACTGCTTCACAGCACTGACAGTACTCAAACCAAGGGGAATCACAGCGCTGGACGGACAACAGTTAGATCCCCTGCCCCCGCCCATCAGGCACCCACCTATCTGGTTTGTGAGTTTCACAGCACTGAGACTCACCCAAACACTGACGTGAGCATCTCTCTCTCTCTCTCTCTCTCTCTCTCTCTCTCTCTCTCTCTCTCTCTCTCTCTCTCTCTCTCTCTCTCTCTCTCTCTCTCTCTCTCTCTCTCTCTTACTTTGAACATTAAATCATGTTCCGGTAAAACCTATTTTAAACTATATAATAACGGTATTATTATTATTATTAAACGTGCTTTGCACACGCACTTCCATTCAGCCTGACTTCACAGTTTGCCATATCAGAGTAATACTGATGATTACACGTGAACGTCAAATATTTACTCTTTCTCCTTACATTTGTAAACTGATAATCCTTTGTCTTGTCGGTGTCGCAATATGCTCTTGATGCTGCTGATTCTTTGACACTGTCTTAGCTGAGTATAATATTAATGCTATGCACTCATTTATTTCCCTTGCTTTTTGTGTTGGTGGCAGTTACTAATTCTCCAATACCAATTTTTTTTCCCTTTCATTAATTCATCTATTGTGTTTTTTCCCGTAGTTTTTCTTCCTCTTCTTCTTGTTCTTATTATTTGCATGCTCTGTTTATTTTCCTGTTATGTTGTTTGTTTACAGGACAGCTTGTAAGACAGGCATTGAGTTGCCTAAAAGCTTTATCCTGAATAAATAAAGATTCATCATCATCATCACTCTCTCTCTCTCTCTCTCTCTCTCTCTCTCTCTCTCTCTCTCTCTCTCTCTCTCTCTCTCTCTCTCTCTCTCTCTCTCTCTCTCTCTCTCTCTCTCTCTCTCTCAGTCTCTCGCCTGGGAGTGTACTATCTCTATGTTTGGGTTGAAACAGTTAGTTAGAACAGCAACCCGTGTTAGTCAAACTTCCTCCACCCTTATCGACCACATCTACACGACCAATAAGTCAAGGGTGGTGGGAGTAGAAGTGCCCCAGGTAGGGATTAGCGATCACTACCCTGTGTGCTGCTGCTTGATCTTAAAATCGGGTAATTCTTTCCGCAAGCACCAGCACACAACCCTTAGATACAGATCGCTTAAACACTTTAACAAGGATGCTTTTCTTTATGATCTGAGTCACGCGCCATTTGATATGGCCTATCACCATAATGACCCTGACGACGCTTTGACTGAGTGGTACAGATTGTTCCTTGGTGCTCTAAATAAACATGCTCCATTCAGAGAAAAAAGGGTAAAGAACCCCCAACTTCCTGCCTGGTTAAGTAAGGAGATCAAGGTTGCCATGCAAGTCAGAAATGAATACAAACGAAATTAATAAAGATTTTGCAGCTTTTCGGAAACACAGAAATTACGTAAAACATTTAGTAAGAAAAGCTCAGAGATCGCATTTTCATCGTCTTATGGACGGCAAAAAAGATATTGTGTCTGTGTGGCGTGCGCTCAATGCTTTTTCGAGGTCTAAAAATACCGCACAATGTACACAAATATCACCTGATGTATTCAATCAGCATTTTCTCTCCACTGCCAGTAAATTACTTAAGAATACGTCCCCCGATCATTCACCTGTTGTGTCGAACAAGTTAAAGACGTTCTGCGCAGAAAGGCTCAGTCCTGACACCTCATTCACTCTTCCGCTCTTAACAGTTCATGACGTGGGGAAAAACATTTCATCATTAAAGAATAAAGGTACGTCTGGCCATGATGGTATTAGTAGCGTTGTCTTAAAGATGGCCATACCATAATATCACTGAGTCACTAACATACATATATAATCTTTGTATTCAGCAAGGGAAATTTCCGTCTAGTTTAAAGAAAGCTAAGGTAATCCCCCTGCCTAAAACAAAAAATCTCACTGATCCTAACCTTCCAAATAAAATGTCCTCGGGGCCTGATGACATCAGCCCGAAAATACTTAAACTGTCTCTCCCATACATTGTAGAATCCTTAACTTATATTTATAATCTCTGTATCCAGCATAACACTTTTCCAAACGAACTTAAATATGCCAAAGTAATTCCACTTCCAAAAACAAAAGATCGTTCTGACCCTAATAATTATCGGCCTATTTCTTTATTATCTGTTTTGTCCAAACCACTGGAAAGGCACGTTCATAAACACCTGCTTGCTTACCTAGAAAACCGTAAGCTCCTCCACCCTTTCCAATCCGGATTTCGTCCGCAGCATTCATGCCACACAGCACTTACACGCCTTGTTGACACATGGCTCAAGGGTATGAATAAGTCACAGTTAACAGGAGTAGTCTATCTGGATTTTAAGAATGCTGTTGATCTGATTAATCATACTATTCTGACTGCTAAGCTTCACACATACCTCAATAACGGAGACGCAGTTGCTTTTTTCACATCTTACCTTACTAAAAGAAAACAAAAGGTTCTTGTTCATGGCTCATACTCCTCTCTCAAAGATGTAAGCTTTGGTGTGCCCCAAGGGTCTGTACTGGGCCCTCTACTGTTTTGCTTATTTATCAATGATTTGCCTCTACATCAGTATTACTTGCCAAGATGTACAATGCGACCTTTTTGCTGACGACACCTCAGTTCATACTACTAGTAAAGATATACAGGTAATTTCCGACAACCTACAACAAAGTCTTCATGAAGTATCAGCTTGGTGTATAAACAATTCTATGGTTGTTCATCCAGCCAAAATGAAATCGATGGTAGTCCGTGGCGCAGTGGTTAAGACGCCTGCCACCAATGCTAAAGGTGCGAGGTTCGATACCGGGTTTCGGCGTTGGATTTTTCTCCTCTAGTAAGTGTCACCGTTAATTCGGGCGGACCGTCGGGGGTTCTTTCTCCGGGTACTCCGGTTCTTCCACCCCCTCCACTTTGGTACCGGTTTCAGGCCACTTTATAAATTTCAAATACAAGCGATCAAACTTTCCGAAACCTCAGTAGCTGAGCTGACCCTTCGCACCACGTGAATGTCCTGTGTCTGTCTTCAGAGTGAATGCGTGTGTGTCACGTGAGCGTGCGTGTTGGGTTCAGTTCGCGGCGCTTTGAGTCGATTCGCAGAATTGGGGAAAAACGCCTATATAATAACCGGTATTATTATTATTATTATTTAGTCGCCACGCGCCAAAAACAGCAGATAATGCTTCTATTACTTAACCTTTCACTTAAAGGTAGTCAGGTAGAACAGGTAAATGAACATCGAGTACTGGGGATTACAATCGACAGTCAGCTAAAATGGCAAGCTCATACAGACGCCTTATGCAAAATAGTAGCCAAAAATCTCTTTATGTTATCAAAACTGAAATATTATACTGATTCAGATACCCGTAAACTATTTTATAACGCTCACATACGTTCTTATATCGATTACGCGTCATCGGTATGGGATGGGTGTAGTGAGGTCCATTTAAAGAGACTCAATTCCCTACACAGACGAGCGGCCAAAATAATCTGCCCTGATCCACACCTAAGCCCTGAAGAAAAGCTCTCAAAAGCAGGTCTCCTGCCACTTGAAGGTCATTTTAAATATAACAAAGCAATCTTTATGTTCAAAGTGTGGAAACGCAAAACACCTGAGTACATCTCCACTTTGTTCCGTAAGTTTGAGTCCAAGCTTGGAAACATCAGAAAGCTTTTCATAGTCCCAAAACCAAGGATCGATCTATATAAAACTAGCTTATCCTTCTCATGGGCACTTATCTGGAATGCTCTTCCCGACCATGTAAAATCCGCCTCCTCGCTAGCCTGTTTTAAAAAGGGTCTCTGCAAATATTTTGTGGATCACTCGTAGGGATGACTTAACCACTTGTATTATATGTTGTTTTTTATGCTGGGTCCAATTTATTCCCAATTAAGTCTGTTATCCTTTTCATTTATCATTTGGACTACTTAGCTCTATGTGTGAAGGGGGTGGGTGGGGTGTGGGGGTGGGGGGGTGTCTATGAGTATGTCTGTCTATGTGAACAGTGTTGTCATCTCTTTGCAAGTATTATGTTTACTTATATGTATGTATAGTTGTAGTTAGTCTTGTAGTTGTTAGCAACGGCAGGTTTGTAAAATGGCTGTGTCGATGACGATGAAAATGCCTAAACCGTTGTACAATACAGTTTCATTGATTCTCTCTCTCTCTCCAGGCAGGCTCTCTCAGTCTCTCTCTACTATTTTTTCTTATCAACACGTGTTATTTTTCAATTGATGCGGATTATTAATGCTGATTCCCTATCATGCTACCTTAATCTGCTACTATTATATATGGCAGTAAGAAAAACAGTGTGGAGTCCCTGTATGAACAGCGTGTGGTGAGAAAGGGTAGGCGGATAGCTTCAGACAGATCCCATGTCCTTGCCCACCTCTATGAACTCCTCCCCTCTGGCCGCAGACTCCGCACGCACAAAGCTAGAACACTTAGACTACAGCACAGTTTCATCGATCCCCAAATCCATCCCTCTAAGCAATCTGTAGGTACATCCACGCATACCTAAACCTAACTCCTCCCCCTATCCCCCTTTACCTGTGCAATCAGTAGGAAGGGAGCTTGTTGATTTTAGAGAAGTGATTATATTGTGTTTCATTTGGTGGTGAACATGGACATACTGGGATTGTTGTTACTGAGTGTTTACCCACTAATTAGTAATGATTTTACTATGGTAGACTTTAATTATGCAGCTTGTGTAATAATGTGTAATAATGTACTGAGATGTTTGTATAATAAGTAGTGAGGGTTAGGACTAGGTTGAAACACGCGTATTATGTATGCATATGTAGAGGTGGGTGTGAATGTACAAGTGCCGCTCAGTTCAGTCCATAAAAGATGTTTGTGTGAGATGTGTAAGAGTTATGTGTAAAGATTTTGTAGTGTTTACTTTATATCCATTTGGAATTTGTAGCTGTGCAAGTGCAGGGAGAAAATGTTCATAATTATGCTATAATGTTTTTATGTCTTGTTTGTACTATTTGTTATAAATGTACCACAAGCGAATTTCTCTTTTCGAGATAATAAAGTACTCTTATTATTATTCTTATATATTTCAATGTGCATCGTGAATTTGCATGCGCTCGCGTTCGTTCATGGGTGCGTTCGTGCGAGTGTGTGTGTGACGCATCACTGGAGTAACGGGTGCTTTACGTTACTCTTGTGCTGCCTTACATCTCTCACACGTAGTGTGTGTGTGTGTGTGTGTGTGTGTGTGTGTGTGTGTGTGTGTGTGTGTGTGTGTGTGTGTGTGTGTGTGTGTGCGTGCGTGTGTGTGTGTGTGTGTGCGTGTGTGAGTGTGTGTGTGTGTGCGCGGCGCATGTGTGTGTGTGTGTGTGTGTGTGTGTGTGCCGTGTGTGTGTGTGTGATATTTTCAATTACAGTTGTTAGGTTCTGCTCAATAGTTTACAGTTGATAGTTAATTGATAGTTAATGTTCAGTAGCCGCTTACGTTTGTAAGTTTTAACTTTAATCTTTCAGTTTTTAGTTAAAATCTTAGAGTTAATATTTTTTCATCATGTATGATCAGTTTTAAGTTTATCTAAATGTTGGCGCACGTCCTCGCGCGTGTGTGTGTGTGTGTGTGTTTGGGGGGGGAGGGGGGGGGCGTGCGTGCGTACGTGATTGTAACGCACGACTCGAGTAACAGACATCATTACCCTTGTGCTGCCTTACATCTGACTGAATCTGTGTCTGTGTGTCTTTAATTTTATAATTATTATTATTATTATAATTTAATTGTATTTGTCTCAAGTTGTTACCTTTTCTGATGTTATTTTTAGAACGTTATCAAGGACAGACGTGTAAAAAGGCCTGCGTGCTTCGGTCTTCAAAATAAAGCAGTCAGTCAGTTTCAGTTCAGTTCAGTTCTCTCTCTCTCTCATACGATTTGGACTAACGTCACAGTGATGTACTAAGCTGAACAAAAGCACACTTTAGAAAACAGCTCTCACTAGTGAACTCCGGCCTCGATCCGTAACCTTTTTTCATTCTGTTTTGGGCAATTGCTAATATAGCCCAGTGGACTGGTACACGGCACGCGTGCCGATATAACGTATCTGTACAAACACATACCGGTTGGGTTTTTCCCCCCTCCAGTATACCGGTGATACCGTGTAAATCTAACTGTTGTCTGTCCAGCGCTGTGATTCCCCTTGGTTTGAGTACTGACAATTCTGCCAGCGCTAGCCTCACCTATCTGGTTTGTGAGTATCATGTATAACTCGAGGGAAAATTTGTATCGTTACATTGTTGTGTAATGTTCTGTGCATCTACTGTGGGAAATCAGGGTATTTACCCGACCACATATAGTAGCGCACCTTCATGTTTGTGTATGTATGTTTCTCCTGCCTACTTCCTAAGTTCCGGAGAAAGACATGGGTTATATAAGAGACCTGATCCATTCTTATTTAGGAATGGAAATGATTGTCTTATTCTATACCTGCGTATTTCTCTGTGGGCTGGCGATTGGGTGCCTGATAGGCGGGGGCAGGGGATCTAACTGTTGTCTGTCCAGCGCTGTGATTCCCCTTGGTTTGAGTACTGACAATTCTGCCAGCGCTAGCCTCACCTATCTGGTTTGTGAGTATCATGTATAACTCGAGGCAAAATTTGTATCGTTACATTGTTGTGTAATGTTCTGTGCATCTACTGTGGGAAATCAGGGTATTTACCCGACCACATATAGTAGCGCACCTTCATGTTTGTGTATGTATGTTTCTCCTGCCTACTTCCTAAGTTCCGGAGAAAGACATGGGTTATATAAGAGACCTGATCCATTCTTATTTAGGAATGGAAATGATTGTCTTATTCTATACCTGCGTATTTCTCTGTGGGCTGGCGATTGGGTGCCTGATAGGCGGGGGCAGGGGATCTAACTGTTGTCTGTCCAGCGCTGTGATTCCCCTTGGTTTGAGTACTGACAATTCTGCCAGCGCTAGCCTCACCTATCTGGTTTGTGAGTATCATGTATAACTCGAGGCAAAATTTGTATCGTTACATTGTTGTGTAATGTTCTGTGCATCTACTGTGGGAAATCAGGGTATTTACCCGACCACATATAGTAGCGCACCTTCATGTTTGTGTATGTATGTTTCTCCTGCCTACTTCCTAAGTTCCGGAGAAAGACATGGGTTATATAAGAGACCTGATCCATTCTTATTTAGGAATGGAAATGATTGTCTTATTCTATACCTGCGTATTTCTCTGTGGGCTGGCGATTGGGTGCCTGATAGGCGGGGGCAGGGGATCTAACTGTTGTCTGTCCAGCGCTGTGATTCCCCTTGGTTTGAGTACTGACAATTCTGCCAGCGCTAGCCTCACCTATCTGGTTTGTGAGTATCGTGTAAATCTAGCGCAGCTGGACAACACTCCAAACATCTCCAAGAGGCATAGATCCCGGAAGGCTCATGAGGATCTGTGCCTCTTGGGGATGTATGGAGTACTGAACAGTCTGTGCTCGCGGGTTATCCCCACGACTTAGCTTTCGATCGTCAGTTGAACATGATAGCGAGTCGTCCAGCTTAAACGTAACCCCCAAGGAAGTTCGATACAGTGATGATCATTGATGTGCTACCATTTTGGATCAGTAGAACACATGACTGGGTGGGTGGGTTGGGGGGGGGGGGGGGCGAAAAAGGGCTATTTGATTATCCCAGGATCAATATCGGTATCGAACATCATTTACCGAGTTGTACTTCAAACGGATTTTTTTTTTTTTGGTTTTCACTCACTTTTTACTCAATAAACATGATCTTGATGAGACGGGGCAGTACAAGATGTCCGGTTATGTCTCCAGTATGGCTATTTTCTTCCTGAGTTTTGTCCTTCATTGACCTTCGTTCTTCTTTCATTCATAGTCATTCATTGCCTCCTTCCTTTTTATTGGCATTCGGTTCGTTCGTTTCTTTCATTCATTCGTCCATCCGGCTTTTAATTCATTCATTCGTCCATCCGGCTTTTAATTCATTCATTCGTCCATCCGGCTTTTAATTCATTCATTCGTCCATCCGGCTTTTAATTCATTCATTCGTCCATCCGGCTTTTAATTCATTCATTCGTCCATCCGGCTTTTAATTCATTCATTCGTCCATCCGGCTTTTAATTCATTCATTCGTCCATCCGGCTTTTAATTCATTCATTCGTCCATCCGGCTTTTAATTCATTCATTCGTCCATCCGGCTTTTAATTCATTCATTCGTACATCCTTTTCATTCATTCATTCATTCATTTAACTGAACTCAGTTTTTAGTTCAACCGCTTTTTTTGCGGACAGGCGTTCCCCATTTCAGCTTCGCGAAATGCTGAAGCTGGTTATTTTTCAGTGCTCGGTGGTATTGGTAGTTGTCTGGAGAGCGACCCGGTGGGCTGGGTGGAGGGGGGTGGGGGGTGGGAGTTAAAGTGTTCAAATTTATTGGCCTGCTGACGTAATTTTCATGTGTGTAATTCCATACTGAAGTACTCCTCGACCATCTAAGTGTTTCCTGTCCAAAACGTGTCACGCGTTTGATTGTTTGCCCGGCCCCAGACTGACAGATTCAGACATCTTTCAGTCTCTAACGGTTCCGTCTGCCGCAAGAGGCATAGATTCTCATGAGCCCCTGCAGCCGGGCATGAGGCTCATGGGAATCTATGCCTCTTGCTTTCATGAATGGGAGCCGTTTATTTCTCAGTCATTGGTCGGAAAGTCCAAGAGCTTTCAGCCTGCTTGTGACAAGTTGCTACCGCTTCAGTTCAAGTTGTTTAGTGTTTTCAAGCGACTACAACGCAGACTTCACTGAAATTTTGTTTACTAAACCTCTGGCAAGCTTCCAGTGAAAATCCATCGACAAGAGGCATAGATCCTTCTGCACCCCACATCTGTGGGTGGATCATGAGGATCCATGTCTCAAACTTGCTGGTTTCTTTACATCTGGGCACCTAAAACGGGCCTACGGATAGACCGATAGGGGTTCACAGTCCAGTATATCGATAGCCTTGAGAACTGAGTTGAAGAGGGTAGCCAGCTTCTCAAGTGATTTACATTGCAGATAATTCCATCGGGCGGCAGTGGTCGAATCGACTGACCCGTGACACAATGAACGCGGTAGTCAAATCGACAGTGACATTAATGGGCGCTGAACTCCAGGGACACCCTTTTGGCCCCGCCCCTCGACTGAGGTGTGTGTGTGTGCAGTTTTCTGTTGTTTGCGTTGGTCCTTGGAATTAGTTTAGTGCTGTCAGACAGTCAGACTATTTCAACCCTTGACTGCCGAGGAGAAGAAAACACCACACAACTGCAAGAGACATAGATCCTCATGCGCCCCCAAAGTTGCGGGGGTCCATGAAGATCTATGCCTCTTGCTGAAACTACCTTGTATCCGCGTTCCGCCTAGGAAGTCGTGCTCTTTGGCGTTGAATAATGAAGATTTCAGAAACTGCCGAACTGCTGGAGTTTATAGTTTCAGAGTTACACGAGTTCTGGTAGTATGTGATTTTATACCGACTTTATTCACCGAGCCTCACCGGCAGACCAACACAGAAAACCAGTGACAACTGTACTGAGCGCTTGGCGTTCTGTGATAGGTGATGAGTCTTATGCTAGATCAATTGTACATTAATTTCACGCCCTTTTTGTTATAATATTTTTCATGTACTTTGTTGCTTCTTTCAAGTTTGTGCCCGACCAACAGACCGGCTCAGGTGTGTGAAACGTTGACTCCCGTGACTTCAATGATTGGCAGAATGCTAGATGGTTTTCCTGTGCTATTTTTCAGTAAGAACTACTTGAAACAAAACTACGTCACTTACCCTAGAGCTGTGCGATAACAAAGAATATTTACTGACAAAGTTTGATATAACCCGTGATACACGAACCATTTTGACTCAGTAAAACTGTCGAGCGGGGAAAGCCGGCAGAACGGCTTAGCTCAGTCATTCAGCCGGCCGCCGGCCGCCGTATTTCCCAAATTTTGGAGGCATCATCTAATGACTATGCACCAGTTGCAGGAGATGGATCGACCATGATAATTCAAGGGCAGTGCCAGATTAGCTTGGCGCCTATCGGCGCCAAACTAATCTGGCACTACCCTTGAATTATCATGGTCGACCCATCTCCTGCCTGTAGTGCGTCAGGGCTGAATGGGTGAAAAATAGTAGTCCCTCACGACTGAGAAACTACTCGGAGTAAAACATGACTGTAGAGGGTTAGTTAGTTAGTTATTTGAGTTTAACGCCGAGCAGGCGACTAAGGCCATCTCAGTCACGGCGGACCGGAGCGAATTCCATCAGGTCAAAATTTACCTAATTACAAAACTATTTCTCATGTGATAATGTTCATTGTTATTATGATTATATTTCACACGTTCCCTAGGGAACTTCATAGATAGGCAAGTCGTGTTTAAAAACAGTGCATTGACTTTCGGGGTCCTATGAAAGGTCAACTGCCACCGACTACGTCATGTGTCGTTGAGTATGCTGAGAAATAGCACCTGTTATTTCAAAGCGAACAAAGTAGGCTTTCCACCGGCCGGAGATATTCATTGGTTGTAACACGTGATTGATACCCAAATTACAGTTTAAGAGGCAGACAGATCATGGTACTAAAATTTAGCTTGGCACATTGAGGAAAACAAACATGAAATTTGGTGTCAGTGCGTGTGTGCGTCAGTGAGTGCGCGTGCGTACTGCGAGCGTGCTTGTGTTCCATTTAGTTAGTTCGGGGTTTTAACTCATTCTGCCCGCGACACACCACAGCAAAATATGACTTGACCATAATAGTTCAAGGGTGGTGGCTTAAACCACCCTTGAAGTATCATGGTCGATTTGTCTCCTGAATTGTAATTGTTCTCAAATGATAACTCCAAAATGTGGGTATTTCGTATCTCGGGCACAATGAGTTAACGTCCACGGCACCGGAGTCATGATGGACGGCTCTCAGTGGCGGTCGAGTTATGGGGTCTGGGGCAGCTATGATATAAATAATATGGAGTACCGCGACCAGAAGACTGATCAATTCGGTCGCACTGCAGCTGCCCATGTGCCAGTTTGATTTACCAGGACCAAGGGGCATCAGTGCTATCTGAATAAGCCCGTCGGTTTGCCTGGTTTGTTCCAGACTCAATGCTTGCATCAAACACTCAGCCTGGTTGAGAACCTCTGTGTGCGGTCGATCACTTTGACGATGATGTTGCGTCCGTCACTATGGCTGGGCCAGCACATGACATGTATTTAGTTTTCTGCCGCAAGAGATTTCGGCGTCACTTCTGCTGTTCGTGGACAACTTCCTTCCGCAAAGTCCCCAGCCGGCAATGGGCTGTTGTGCTCAACTTTGATGTCTTTTTATGACATGAAAGTGCCGCACGGAAATACGGCACCACGTCTAAACAAAAAGCTCTTAGCCAGGCCGGCAACTCTTTTCCTCTGATAGGAAATGTGTATTTTCTGTGGGAACCGGCACTGATTCGGTATGGCAGTCATTGCGACACTCAGTGAAACTGAAACTGACTCGATGTACTTTGACCCCTTGCCTGACTCGACATTCAAGTTTTTTCCCCACCGAGTTTCGTAAATCGCATAGTTCGGCCTGTCGGCAGAGCTAGGCCATTTGGCGTTACGGAAATCGATCCCGGAAAAGAAATTACGCTTGCCGGACTGCTATCTTTGCGACAAAAACATCTATCGACAGCCAAAGGGTTCATGCCGAATGAATCCCATTTCCGCGCCACTGCAAATGCCGCTCTGTCATGTGCGACCGACGCGTCAGTTTACTTTTGCTTTGTAAATTTATTTTGTGTCAGTTTTCACACATAGTTGTACACACACACACACACACACACACACACACACACACACACACACACACACACACACACACACACACACACACACACACACACACACACACCGCACACACACACACACACTTATACACTGACACACACACACACACACACACACACACGACGTGACACTGACTGACACTGAGCCGAGAGAGCGGAGCCGAGAGAGAGAGAGAGAGAGAGAGAGAGAGACATGAGAGAGAGAGAAAGAGAGAGAGAGAGAAGAGAGAGAGAGAGAGAGAGAGAGAGAGAGAGAGAGAGAGAGAGAGAGAGAGAGAGAGAGAGAGAGAGAGAGAGATAATGATAATGATAATGATAATGATTCTTTATTTTACAACGGTGAAAGTTTTGGTGAAACCATTTTTCGAACTTGCCGTTGCTAATCTACTTTACATATAATGCACAAATCACAAAAATACTATCATTAAATTGGGAAAAACTAAATATATAACTAATAAAAATTGAAATATGAAGTTTTTAAAAAAAAGAAATCATTCAAAAAGTGAAAATAAACATAACAAATCTCACACATACACACAATTATAAAGGTATAAATCTTCATACATACATTCATAAACACAAGCACAAGCACAAAACACACACACACACACACACACACACACACACACACACACACACACACACACACACACACACACACACACACACACACACACAATACATGCAGCATTAGCATCTTGTATTAACTGAAGATATAACTGAATTGAAGAGTTAGAAAGGGGAAAATCGTAAACTGCAAGTGCAGGTTGCTGTGAAAATCTTACGATGCTGAGGTGAGGTACTTGAAGAGAGCGGTTTTAAAAGACGAAAGCGTTGTTGATGTTGTAACATGTTTGGGCAATGTGTTCCACATGCTAGCACCTGAGAACGCTAAACTTGTCTTATAGAGATCGATTCTAGGTCGTGGCACAGTAATGGACTGCCTTGATCTGGAGTATGTTGATGCCGGGAGGAAAAACATTTTTTTTATATACTCGGGGAGTCTGTTATTCAATACTTTGAACATCGTTATTCCCTTATTGTATAATAAATGTTTTTTCAAGGGGAGAATTTCTAAGGTTTTCAGTTTATTATCCGTTGTTGAGTTAGGGTCTGAAAGGATAAGCTTCGCGGCTCTACGATGAAGAGAGTTCAGTCTCTTTAACTGGACCTCGCTTGCGCCATCCCACACCGTAGAAGCATAATCTATATGTGACCTGATGTGGGCGTTGAAGAACAGTTTTCGTGTTTCTACATTAGCTATATGTTTTAACTTGGATAAAATAAACAGTTTCTTTGATATTGTTTTACATATATTACTAAGATGGCATTGCCATTTAAACTGGTTATCTACAGTAACGCCGAGAAGACGATGTTCCGTTACCTGGCTGATAGATTTGCCTTGAAGGGACAAGCTGAGTGAGAGAGTGCCGAGCTGGTGCTTTTGGCGGGTACTTACAACCATACATTCAGTCTTTGCAGGGTTTAAGATCATGGAATTGTTACTGCACCAGCTGTTAATGTCCTGTAATGTGAGAGAGGGACTACATCGAGGGTAGCATAGGGGCCGGTCTGGCGAGACGGTGTGTGTGTGGCGTGTGTGTGTGTGTGTGTGGGGGGGGGGGGGGGGTAGGAAGATGGGCCTGAGAGAGAGAGAGAGAGAGAGAGAGAGATGAAATAAAATTTCATATTTGTACACAAGGCCCTGAGAAAGAGAGAGGCCTTTTGGGGGTGGGGGGTGGGGGTGGCATTGTGACACACACAAAGGAGAGACTGAGACGAAACTGAGACAGTTCCGCTGTGACCCGCACACAGATTAACACTTAGTCAGTGATAGGCTAGTCACTCAGTAGTAATTCTTTTCCTGTGTTTTTCACGGCACCGCCGCAAACTTATTTCGAGTCATAGTGTACGGTATCTGAGATAACTGCCTTTGAGTTGACTAACACCACCTCAGTAAAAAAAGGCCATGAAAAAGAACTGAGGACAGCGCCAGTTGAGTTTTCAGTCTCCGTTCGATTCCAGCATTCCGTAGAGCAACACAACATCGTGTTGTCAGTCGTGTTGGGCATACGAGTCAAAGAAAGCGTCGGGTATGCTCGTAGAAAGCTCGCGCGTGCCTCCTGACCTGAATAAATTATGCATGAATGCGCGTGCAGGTGATGGTGGCCAGCTGTCGCGTGGCCCCCATGAATGGCGGGAACTCTTGTTTCTCATGTTGCCGCCTGGCACGTGGCGAATGCGAGGCTGGAGGAAGGGGGAGGGGGGGAGGGAGATAACTTGAAGGGGGGGGGGGGGAGAGGGACTACATCGAGGGTAGCATAGGGGCCGGTCTGGCGAGACGGTGTGTGTGTGGCGTGTGTGTGTGTGTGTGTGTGGGGGGGGGGGGGGGGGGGGGGGTAGGAAGATGGGCCTGAACAGGCATCTTTGTAAAAACACGTCGACCCTTTCGGGCTGTCGGTAGCTGCGCGGCTTTTGTCGCGAGGGATTCCTACAGGAATCCTCGCGACACTGAAAAACCGCTACCGACAGCCAAAGGGTTAATTATCTCCGGTTTTTGTGTGTATCGCCGCCATGCGTGGTTCGTCCGGACCAATGATTTTCTCTTGAAAAAAGAAATCGCGATTGTTCAGTCTTTGCTGCGTTTTTTCTTCACAATAAAACTGACGTAAAAACAACTACGTGACCGTAAAGCTGTGACAACACCCTTGCGTGCACCGTCGCTGCGTGAGGATTGAAAAGGATAAGGTTAATATTCATGCCAAGCTTTTTAATTTGGAAGATAAATAATGTTTTAAAAAAATGATACTTTAAAAATATCATCAGCTACATACACGTAATCATTCGAATCGACTGTTCGGACAGTGACGATTTGTCCAACTGATACTCAGTGTACAGTGGCTTAATTCATTCGCGGGCAGCCGCATCCGGATGCGCGGCATAAGCCGCGCATCCAGATGCGGCTGGTCGCAAATGAGTTAAAGGCCCACTGCCGCCCTAACTTGACTGTTCAAAGATACACTTCTGTAATAGATGGTTACGAAACGCTACACACAGGTCTAGCTATGGTTCATTTAGACACAGGACAATCCAGTTCAGCACACGTCGTCTTTCTATCCAATTAACCTTGACAATGACTCCACTCCGTTCTATAAATACGCTTTCAATACTACGAGAAACAGTTAAAAATAGACACGCTAACGGCAGTGCAGACTAAATAAGGACGATTACGCGTGTGCTTTTGCTGTGTGTCCCAACTGCTGTTAAAGTTCATTAGGTGTGTCAGTCGACAAGGTATAACAAACACAATTGGTACTCGTCTTCAGTTATGCGTAATGGTACTTTAATTACGCCATGCGGAAGCCTGGTGGTCACGACACCCAACGAACACCTGGTCAGTGGTCACCTGATGCCCACCCGTCGTCCATCTGTCCATCCGGCTCTCAGGCCACTGACCACTGTGGGGTAGACACCGTCTTTCATCTCCAGCGTCAAAACGGCTCACTTCTTAAAACGCACACTGCCGGGTTGTCGCCTTCGATTCGCTGCGCTTAGCGCAGCGAATCGAAGGAGACAACCAGTGTGTTTAAAACTGTGTGGATGCTGCGGCAGATGGATCGACCATTAAAGCTCACGGGTTGTGTCTGATTAGTAGCTTGGCGCCCAGACAAGGCGCCAAGGTAGTCAGACACGCCCCCTGGAGTTGTCATGGTCTATCCATGTCCCGCGCCTGGCTGTGGAGGTGGAAGCGATAATAAACATTGATATGACTGTTCACTGACAAGTCATGTAATGGTTGCCTTTGTTTCCGAGTCCAGCTGTTCCACTGTCAGTGGCCACTCAGTTCAGAAGCTAGTGGAAAGTGGACACATGCTGGAAACGTGTCCCGAAATAAAGGTCCCGAAATAAAGGTCTCATCATCATTACAGGCTGATCTGCTCAGTGTGAACTCGTAGATGTAACTCTAAGCATAGGCGTAACATGTCTGGTTTGTTGGCCGGTTTTGAGCCTTGGGTTGACCCGTTTGTTTTTGTTTCGTTTCGTTTCAGTCGTGTGTCTGTTTGTTTCGTTTCTATTTGATTTGTTTCTAGTTTTTTTCTATTTGTTTTGTTTTGATCGTTTCCTTTCCTTTCCGTTCACATCACTTTTCTTCGCTCTGTTACGTTACGTTGTGTTTCATTTCAGTACGTTACGTGACCAATTACGTGACACGAAGGTCCGGAAGTAGCTGTCAGTTTTCGGCCTCGTGGTCAGATGAAACTGGTTGTCAGTCTACCTGGTTGGTTGGTTGTTTTTTTTAGTTAGTTCAGGGTTTAACGTCCGCGGCACCGAAGTGATAATGGACGGCCCTGACGGGGTGGATGGGAGGGGGGGGGGGGGAGGTTATGGGTGACAGGGCCGAAATATGTTGCCTAAGGCGTACGAACTGAACACTGATCAATTCAGGCGCACTGCAACTGTAGTGCTGATTTAATTTACCATGACCTTAAGTTAATCGGACATGCTATTGAACTGTGACAAGTCCGTATTTTTTCTGTTTGCGAGTTCAGCTACTGAGACGGGGACCCGAACCTGCGACCCGGCGATTCCCTTCGCTCTCTTTCGCTCCGACTCTTAACCCATTTAGCTCCAGGACCCCGCAGCAGGAGATGGATTGATCATGATAATTCAAGGGTAGTGCCAAATGAGCTTGGCGCCTTCAGGCGCCAAGCTCATCTGGCACTACCCTTGAATTATCATGTTTTCTTTTTATGTTCCCACATTGGAGGTCCCCCTCCGGCTATTCGATGCCGCTGATCAGCGGTAGCTTGATTGATTGATTGATTGTACATTGCTTAACGTCCCGACAGCAACAAGGCTTTCTCAGGACGTGCCTGCACTGCTTGTGAAAAAACAATAAACAGACCATTGAATGTATGTCGCCAGCCGGTCAAATACATTAAATAAACCTAACACACGGGGCCTAAATAAAGCTAAGACCATTTAGCAACACACATCCAATATCAAGAGCTACAGGCAGTGCAGACAGTAGGGAGAGTTTTAAAAAGGCAAATACAGGTGAATGGACAAAGGGTAGACAGAAACACATGCCCCAGAATAGAGAGAAAAACCCACCCTGTGGGGCTGACCAGGGTGACCCTGGGAACTAAAAAATACCTAACCCCACCAAAGTCCCCCAGGGCAGACCCGGGTGGGGGGATCAGCGGTAGCGAATCTAGGGACACAACCAGTGTTATGTTCCTTGTTATAACTCAGGATCTGAAATCTTATTTATTTATTTTTTTCCTTTTTCAGATGCATCGCGCGGGCATCTGTTTTGATCAAGATTTGGCCGATTACTAAGGGAGGATCAATGTAAATTTAAAGTCATCGTTATCAACATCATCATTAGTCATTTAACAAAACAACGGCTACTTGCAATAAATAATAATAACACGTAATAAATCAATAACATCATGTTCATAGTAACATAAAACGAATGACACACACGTGTGACCTATCACCCATAACGATAATGACAAATGATTCCATTCACAGTTAAAACTTTCTTCTTTCGGCCGGTGTGAAAATCATGATCAGCTGCTGATTAGTCTAGTCTACGGCCGTACCGGTGCGGGTCAGCAGCATTTGACATCGGCCTGATGACGGTTTGCATACTGGGACAGCAGTTGTGACTGGGTCTATCACTGTGTCGGCACGTGCCAGATGTTCGGCGGGACCGCGGGACAACCGTTTGTGAAAAGCAAGATTTTTACTATGTCCACTTTTGAGAAAAGCGTGATTTTGATCGTGATATAATCAATATCGCGCTTTTCTTAAAAAAAATTACATACTGGCTATGGGCAATGAACCCATATGTAGGCGGAAGGGGCTTGCGATAATCAGTGCATTTGCTGAGAGAATTCGCTGCGTTTGCATCCTCAGAATGAGGAAAATAGTGGGCTCGATCTATAACGGGGATATGTAAACAGACACCGACTTGTATACGTCAGGCTTGTGCTATCAAGAGTGAGCGACAAGATGGCTACGGTTTTGTGTTTTCTTTTATTGCCAATATTTCCCCCGTCAGTGTTCAAGCATGAAACACTATAGCATGCTGATATGGAGTGGGAGATGAAAGCTGTTTCTTGGTGCTGATTGAGGGAATCATTTTGTATTTATGCCGAAACGGTTACGGTAAGTTTTTTCTACTGTTGTCAGTACCCCCCTGTAATGCCATTCAGAACTGTCGGCCATCTTGTATGTGGTTGTTGTCCAGTACATTGTTATTATTCCAGGAACAGTAAGTGCAGCCAATGTATCCAGATGAGATTTACCAATATTACTCTTTTATAGTTTATCGCTGCTGTATCCGTGCACCTAAGACATGAATTACAAACTGAAATTACAATTTTTATTGGTATGCCAAAGGCATGTTCAAAACTGTGCCTCTTTCTCTCCATAGCCATAGTCTACCAATAGAAAACACAGTTAATGTGCGGAGGGTTATTGGGCTATATTTGCGCTACATTTCTCTGTCAGACTCGGTCCGCGAGTACCCTCAGATGATCCTTTCACCAGTGAACAAATGAACCCCGCCGACAGCAGCTGCATTCACAAATTCACCTCGATCAGGATCGCTTCTGATGAGACAAGACGTTTCTGGAGGAAGTGCCGACGATTCTGTCACACAACAGAGTTCGGAGCTTAACTCTTTCTACCCCAGACACACCACAGCAAGATAAGGATCGACCATGACAGTTCAAGGGTGATGCCAGAATAGCTTGGCGCCTATGGGCGCCAAGCTATTCTGGCATCACCCTTGAACTATCATGGTCGATCTGCGTCCTGCACTGCAATGCAGTCTTCAGAGGACAAGGGCAAAAGTTAAAGATTTCGGTGTTGGGGTAGAATGAGTTAAAATTAAAACGAAAGAAGCCAGAGAAAAATCCTGAAAGCAGCAGGTTGTCATGAAGCATCTTTGACCAGCCTACAAGGATCTGCCTTTTGAACCCAAACAGGGCTAAGCTGGTCTCAGTACCAAACTCAGAAAAGATTTCTGAAAACAGCTGGAGTCCAAATTGAGATTGAAAGAAAGGAACGTCAGACCAGAAAACGGCCATGTTTGGAGAAGTAGATACCGAACAAAATAACAATCTAGTTTTCGTCAATGAAGAAACACGAAAAGAAAAGCTGACGACAGTTGGAAAGATTAAAAATGTTTCGAAATTGGTCACAGATCTTTTGGATGAATATGACAAGCAGGAAAGTTGACCTGGCATGAAAACACCATCCCTGAAGAGGAGGTATGGGCGAAATTGGGCGGGGACCATGGCGGCGGATTGTTCAAACTAACACTACAGATTGCAAACATTAGAAACCCAAACTCAAAGAATATACTCATCATCGATTGCAAAGACAGTCCTGATAACCTTCACAGACTGCTAAAGCCATACAAAGACCAGCTCAAGACGTTGCAGACAATGACATGGAGACACACGAAGATTCGTCTTTTCCTGTATGGTGACTATGATTTTCTTTTAAAACTGTATGGGATTTCGGGCGCACCCATCCATGCCTTTACTGTCAAGCGTCTAAAGCACATATTCAAGCTCCACCCCAGTTCCTTGAAAGAAACATCTCAAGTGAAGCGTAGCTAACATCAGGAGTGACAACAGAAAATACAGGCGTTCAAAAAAGAAAGTAGCTTAACTGCATAACAACGCAATCCGATGACCGATTGTTGATACTGAGCTTGACTATGTTACGCCGCCGTATCTGCACATACTGCACAAAGAAACATCACGATTTGCTGGAAAATGACTGTCATTCTTTAGATGAAATAATCGGCAAGTCACTAGCTGAAAGTGCCAGTGCCAGAGATTAAACAGCAGACTGCAGCCCGGCATTCAATGAGTACGTCAAACAAATAGAAAACAAAGAAGCAGAAAATCGATATCTCTACACCCAACTAGCATTTCTCTATGATGAACCAGTCAGTGATGATGAAACACCACTAGCTGACAAGATTGTTCAATAATCTTATCAGCTAGAGTGAAAGCAAAGTTTTCGGACACGAAAGAAACTGAACATTCTTAGGAAGAAGAAAGTGTACATACTTGACAACATTTATCAATTTTCAAAAGAAAATGATCTCTCTAATACTCAAAGCCTGGTTAAAAAAAAAATTACCTAAACAGAACAAATCAGTGGTTGTGATACTTATTTTCATTGCTAAAAAACCCCAGCTTTCAATGTAAGTAGTATCAAAAACAGGCAGGCAATGAGAGACACATCTATTTTGTGTAAATAAGACACTTTTTAGCCATGGAAATGGCTACAAATGCATTCTAATAATTATTGGTATAGGTATTTGTGGTATTCAAAGATGCACATAACCATGGTAAGAACTACCACAAAACAGGCATACATCCTAATACACTGGTCAGAAATGCCGAATGAGGTCCTGAAGTACATAACTTCACACCGTGGCATTGCAAGGAACACGCTTAAAATGGCATCCAAATTAAAGAAAAACAGAACAAAATCATACCAGCACAACAGCTACACTGTATTAATGCACCTGTGTTATTGATTTCTGTGGGGAGGGGGGAGGGGGGAGGGAATATGCGGGAAAATGGTGAACAACTGGCTGAGAACATAATTTCACAAGAAACTGACTAGGTTTTGGCAGTTTTCCATGGTTAAACAAAGTTTTTTTTTAGCCACGAACTGCATCAGTATGTATGGCCTTGTGTGGAACTCATGATAACTAATGCAGTACTGTAAAAATATGGTGTCATCTCTTCCACAACAAAAATATTTCATATTATGATGATGTGTACATAAACTCACAACACTGAATACAATGCTTGTAGTGAAGTTATGCACATCTCTCATTCAATACTATATTTCTGCAAAATGCCTCAAAACGACCTACGGTCTGTCAGGTATTCTGTTATTTGGATTCTGAAATCCTAGAAATGTGGTATGGCAACATCCATGATAATCTTGAGCAAATTTCGACCATATAATGAAAATGCTTTTATGATGTTACTTGCAATCTCGGTTGAAACCACAATCAGCAGGGGTGCAATTGGTGCTTGACGAAATTCTACTATTTTGCGTACAATATCAATTGCTTTCATTCTAACTCTTAGTGATCGAGAAGATTAAAATTATACGTAAGTGTATTGTGTACATAATCTTCACAACAAAAACATTTCCGGTACCTCGATAAAACCTTTTTTTTTAATGTTGATATTCAACTGTGAAAACATCAGAAACTTAGAATAATACTTCGAAATACATTGCTAAGTCAGAAACTTTCATCAAAATCAACAAAATGAAGAAGCTTACGTAGTAATGTCAACAAAACAGCGAAAGAAATCCTTTTTATTCAGTACGTACAAGATGATTTACAACAAAAACTTACCTGAACTTTCTTTTCCGCCGGCAGACATTTTTCCGCGCGGCTGCCGCTCTGGTACACATTGTTGGTGGGGATGAATAGCCCGCGAGTCAAAAATGTAAGAGTAAGTTGCCTAGTTCCGAATTCCTCCGCTGAAAAAAAAAGGTCAAAACATTCTGATTACAACAGAATGCACGCGGCACGCAGCATGGCTTTTTTGTCCTCTAAATGGCGAAGATTTTGTTTTTTATAGTCTTATAGCCAACTAGCCTGTATCAGGAATCGTCATTGTGAATAAAGACCAACGATTTTTTAAAAATATTTTTCTCGCTGGTACAGTGTATATTATTACGACATCGAGTTATGACTATATCCGGTCAGAAAATCGATTGTAGCATGGATTTTAAGCGACACAATTTTAAAACCGAAGTTTGTTTTTGAGACTACGGACTCTTGCTGTGCTGCTACAATCATGAAAACAATGCGGTAGGTACAAAATTGTCATTTCTGTTGAACGATAATGATTGATTGGTTGTACATTGCTTAACGTCCCGACAGCAACAAGGCTTTCTCAGGACGTGCCTGCACTGCTTGTGAAAAAAAAAACTAAACAGAAAATTGAATGTATGTAAAATTGAATGTATGTCGCCAGCCGGTCAAACACGTTAAATAAACCTACAACATGGGGCCTAAATAAAGCTAAGACCATTTAGCAACACACATCCAACATCAAGAGCTACAGGCAGTGCAGACAGTTGGGAGAGTTTTAAAAAGGCAAATACAGGGGAGACAGAAACACATGCCCCAGAATAGAAAGGAAACCCACCCTGTGGGGCTGACCAGGGTGACCCTGGGAACTAAAAAGTACCTAACCCCACCCAAGTCCCTTAGGACAGACCTGGGTGGGGATGTTGAACGATAAATCAGCTTACCGATAACCGTGTCACAAAATCAGAGGTTGCATTACTTACTTACTTAAATAATAATAATAATACATAGTTCTTGTATAGCGCTGTTCTCCAGAAAAACACTGTACTCATGCGCTTGCACAACAGCACACCCTCTCTCTCAGACACACGCAGATTATACACTACTTTAAACCACCCCATCTCTTCCCAACACTATACATTCACTTCCTCAAGGATCAGAATAAAAAGCAGGCAACAGTTAGCTAAAGATGAGCTAAGTGTTAAATGCCAGACAGAAAAGAAAAGTCTTTAAGTGAGCTTTGAACTGTGACAATGTGGGCAAATTCCGCATTTCAGTTGGCAGGGAGTTCCACACACTTGGGGCTAAAAAGGTGAAAGAACGCTCCCCGACAGTTTTCATGTTAAGTTTTGGGATTTTTGAAAGTTTTACACTAGAGGGTGCGTGATGGCTGATAAACAGACAGCTTGGCAGAAAGGTACGGCGGGAGAGATCCGTCAAAATGCCGAAAATTGCAATTTTGTACTGGCAGCGGAATTTTACGGGCAACCAGTGCAGCTGCTTCAGTAGAGGCGTAACGTGGTCTCTCTTTCGTTTCTTCAAGATGAGACGCGCCGCATTGTTTTGAATCATCTGCAAGCGTGAAATCTGATCTGCCGGTAAACCTGCCAGTACAGAATTGCAATAATCGAGCCTGGACGTAATGAATGCATCAGTACAAGTCTTGACGCCGCACTTTCTGTGAGATACGGTCTGAGGGTTTGATTGATTGATTGTACATTGCTTAACGTCCCGACAGCAACAAGGCTTTCTCAGGACGTGCCTGCACTGCTTGTGAAAAAAAAAATAAATAAACAGAATATTGAATGTATGTCGCCAGCCGGTCCAATACGTTAAATAAACCTACGACATGGGGCCTAAATAAAGCTAAGACCATTTAGCAACACACATCCAATATCAAGATCTACAGGCAGCGCAGACAGTAGGGAGAGTTTAAAAAAGGAAAATACAGGTGAATGGACCAAGGGTAGACAGAAACACATGCCCCAGAATACAGAAGAAAACCCACCCGGTGGGGCTGACCAGGGTGACCCTGGGAACTAAAAAGTAGTTACCCCACCCAAGTCCCCCAGGGCAGACCCGGGTGGGGTTACGGTCTGAGGGAAGAAATTCTGCGCAGCTCAAGGAAACCAGCTCGGCAGACGCTACTGATATGATCATGCATGGAGAGCGTCGAATCAATCTTCACACCCAGATATTTCACACAGTTCTGAAAGGGAACGCTGCAGCCACCAATGTTTGCGAACTCGCCGTTAATCAGACTAAGGCGAGACTGAGAGCCAACAGGCATGACTTCGGTTTTGTCGGTGTTAAGCTTAAGTTTGTTGCTTGTCATCCAGGACAGGTCCTCATCTATACAACACTGTACGCTCATCTTAGCAGAGCTGAAATGGCTAGGCGCGCTACTTCTTGACAATTCAGTATCGCCAGCATACTTGTGAAAATCACACTCATGGGCGGCAATTACATCAGACAGAGGTTGTGAATATAGAGTGAACAAAACAGGCCCTAATACGGAGCCCTGAGGGACTCCACACAACAAAAGACTAGAAGCAGATAGCTGGCCATTAACAATAACAGCCTGAGAACGTATGAAGTGAACCAGGCCAGGGCAGTACCACGGATGCCAAAGGTCACCTCTAATCTCTTCAGCAAAACAGAATGATCGAGCGCGTCGAATGCTGCACTGAGGTCCAGCAGAGCAATGAGAGAGACAAGTCTCTTGTCTGCCTTCACTAGCAGACCATCCAGGACGCTCAGCACAGCAGTCTCCGTGCTGTGATCCTTTCTGTGTGCCGACTGATGCATTTCTAACAGACCGTTTCCAGACAAATTGCTTTGTAACTGTTTCAAAACAACCTTCTCCAAAATCTTTGAAATAAATGGAAGGTTAGAAAAAGGTCTAAAATTCTTCAAGTCGTTTGGGTCCAGTCCAGGCTTTTTCAAGAGTGGTGTCACAACAGCATGTCTAAACTGAGTAGGCACAGCACCTGTAGAGAGAGAGGCATTAACTATGGTGGTAATCAGTGGGAGGAGATCATCG
This sequence comes from Semisulcospira habei, assembly GCA_036245525.1. Lineage (NCBI taxonomy): Eukaryota > Metazoa > Mollusca > Gastropoda > Semisulcospiridae > Semisulcospira > Semisulcospira habei. Next base: position 93,207,305 of record BTPG01000006.1, read on the forward strand.
ATGCACTGTTTTATGAGGGACGTGGGCAAAGGATCAAGCACACAGCTCTTTGTTGGTGACTTCATAATAAGTTCGTGGATCTCCTGCTCAGTCACTGGCTCGAAACGAGACAGTGAAGGGCAATTATACACACCAAAAGTAGGGGGATCACATGAACACGAGTCTAGTTCAGGGCGGATGTCCTTAATCTTATCTGAGAAAAAGTCAGAGAAACGTTGAGGAAGGACAAGGCTTGACACATCCGTCGGAAGGGGCGTGGTACTTACGCCTATCACCCCTCCCAGAGTATAGGCCGTCGACGAGATACCTCTAACGACTCCTGTCCTGTGCGTCTCCTTCGATTTTACTCCAGGTGGTTTCCAGTCTCTTGATGTCTGCTTGGAGGTCTTGACGCCAGGTGTTTCTCGGCCTGCCTCTTTTCCTCTTTCTCTGGGGGTTCCATGACAATGCCTGCCTAGTGCTACTGGAAACTGGCTTTCTCAGACTGTGACCAAACCATCCCCATCTTCTTCGCCCAATTTCATTCTCTGCTGTTATTTGCTGTGTTCGCTCCCAGAGTCTGATGTTGCTGATCTTCTCTGGCCAGTGGATTTTCAAGATTCTTCTAAGACAACTGTTTATGAAGGTCTGTACTCTGTCGACTGTGGTTTTTGTCAACCTCCAAGTCTCTGCTCCATATAGGAGAACTGCTTTTACGTTGGAGTTGAAAATCCGGACTTTGGTGTGTTGTGACAGCTCTCTGGAACTCCACACATTTTTTCAACTGGAGAAAGGCTGCTCTGGCTTTACCGATTCGTGCTCTGACATCTGCATCAGTGTCACCCATTTTGTCGATGATGCTCCCGAGATAGGTGAAGGACTCCACCTCCTCCAACGGTCCCAGCAAGCAAGACTGGTTCTTCCCTGGTTGCGTTCAGCCTCATTGTCTTCGTTTTCTGCTTGTGGATGGTGAGGCCCACTTGGGACGAGATGTCAGCAAGCCTCGTGGTCTTGTCCTGTATTTGTTGACAAGTGTGGGACAGTAAAGCCAAGTCGTCTGCAAAATCGAGGTCGTCAAGCTGTGCCCACGGTGTCCACTGTATTCCGCTTCATCTCTGCTCGGTGGTCCTCTTCATGACCCAGTCTATGGCCAGTAGGAAGAGGAACGGAGACAGCAAACACCCCTGCCTGACGCCGGTTCTGACCTGGAGCTCCATGGCGAACTGCCCTTCGTGGATCACGCGACATGTCATGCCATCGTAGCTGCTCTTGATCAGGCAGACGAGCTTTGTGGGTACACCGTAGTGTCGTAGGAGTTTCCGCAAAGTCTCTCGGTCCACGCTGTCAAATGCTTTCTCGTAATCCACAAAGTTGACGTACAGCGGGGAGCTCCACTCCAGAGACTGTTCCACGATGATGCGGAGAGTGGCGATCTGGTCTGTACATGATCGGTTTTTCTTGAATCCTGCTTGCTGGTCTCTCAGATGGGGGTCGACGGAGCTCTTCATTCTCTCCAGGATGATCCTGTTGAAGACCTTTCCTGGTACTGACAGCAAAGTGATTCCTCCGTAGTTGGAACACTTACTGAGGTCGCCTTTCTTGGGAAGCTTGATTAGGTACCCCTCCTTCCAGTCAGCCGGCATTACCTCTTCCTCCCAGATCTTTCCAAACAGTGGGTACAGCAGCTCTACTGTTGTCTCTAGGTCTGCTTTCAGAGCCTCTGCTGGGATGCCATCTGGCCCTGCTGCTTTGCCGTTCTTCAAAAATGCCACTGCCCCTCTGACCTCTTCCCGGCTGGGTCTGTCACAACTGATGGGTAGGTCAGTCTCTGCTGGCTGGTTGTCTGGGGGGTCGGGTGGGGTGGGTCTGTTCAGTAACTTTTCAAAATACTCGGCCCATCTGTCGAGTTGGTCTGCTCTGTCCGCAATAGGCTTGCCTTCTTTGTCTTTTACTGGTCTTTCTGTATGGCCATACTTGCCCGACAATCTTCTGGTAATGTCGTAGAGCTGTTTCACGTTGCTGCTGCCTGCTGCCTTTTCTGCCTGTGCTGCCAGGCTGTTTATGTAGGTCCTCTTGTCTGCCCTGATACTCCCCTTCACCTTGCGGTTGGCTTCCGTGTATTCCTCCTGTGCCCTTGCTTTGGCTGCTCTCGTGCGACTGCCGTTGTTGACAACTGCTTTCTTCTGCTCAGAGGTTGCATGCAGCACCGAAAATGCAAAAGAAAAGAAAATTCATCAATTAATTTTTAAAATTTGAACAAGAAAAAAATCTCTCCATAACTTCAACCTTTTTTCTGAAAGACGCCGTCATTACTTTTAAACTTCGACAAGTTTAAAGTACTTTAATATCGTCGGAAAGTTAGCGGGTGCAGAAAACGTGCCCTCTAAGGTAAATCTGAGTCAAGGCCATACATGATTTTATCAGTGCACGCTACCGGTAGCTGATTCATTAACCCCTTTGTGCATGCAAACACCGGGGATGTATATAGCACTGATGGCTGCATGAGCGAAAGGGTTATGTGGAGGTTGGAGGGAACTCCGCCATAGCCGGTCAGTCCCAAGCCCGGATGAGAAAGGAGGGTTGGGTGTGGGACCATCACTGCCCCACCCTGTAAAGCTCACCCCCACTAGGTTAAATAAATAATGTTAACTCGTTTGTGCCACATATGGATACATGTACGTGGCTGTTTGCCGCATATCTGTTTGTGCGATGTCTCAAATGATTGATTGATTGATTGATTGATTGTACATTGCTTAACGTCCCGACAGCAACAAGGCTTTCTCAGGACGTGCCTGCACTGCTTGTGAAAAAAAAAAAAACAACAACAGAATATTGAATGTATATCGCCAGCCGGTCCAATACGTTAAATAAACCTACAACATGGGGCCTAATTAAAGGTAAGACCATTTAGCAACACACATCCAGTCAAGAGCTACAGGCAGCGCAGACAGTAGGGAGAGTTTAAAAACGGAAAATACAGGTGAATGGACCAAGGGTAGACAGAAACACATGCCCCAGAATACAGAAGAAAACCCACCCTGTGGGGCTGACCAGGGTGACCCTGGGAACTAAAAAGTAGTTACCCCACCCAAGTCCCCCAAGGCAGACCCGGGTGGGGAGGTCTCAAATGAAGGAAACAAATTTATTAATGATTAACATAAAGAATTTTTTTTAGGGTGAAGTATTGTCAAGTGCATGTTTTTATTTTCATGCATGCATTCAAGTGTAATTAACTCTTTCACCGCCAAATTTATATAGGTACATCATTTGCCAAATATTTCTTTAACTGTGTGAACTGCTGTACAGTTCGGGTCTCTTAATTGCTTGTATCTCAGAACTTATTCCAGATATTTACTTCAAACTTTGTTTGTATCGGGGGCTGATGTTAATTTCAAAGTTTATATTATTATTGTAACTTTGACTGATTTACTGACTTTACATAGACAACCTTTACAAGGTTTATAATACAAATAAAGTGGACGTGACATGCACATTGTCAGTGAAACAGCAAAACACACTCTCTACAATCTGAGGACTCTTGTTGGAATTTTCTAGCTGTCATCAGCAGAAGTATCAAGGTCAGAATAATTTTCAGGCCCTTCACTGTAAGGTCAAGAACCTCTCATGCATTGTAGCACAATTTCGAACCCACAGTCAGTTTGGTACACTCGATTCGCTGTAAAGTTTCGTGAATTCGTTAATTTCGGTTTTAAGTCTCCTGACACCGAGGTGGTCGGGGGATTGTGAAGCGAAAACCCCACTGCTTTTGAGCTGCACGTTTGGTTGTTCCACTCTAGAATGGGTCGTGGGGTGTGGGGGTGGGTGGGTGAAGAGTAAAATGTGTGTCACTGACATCAGTCAGTTATGCGGGTAGAAACAATGTATTGCAGGAACTGAGTGCACCATTTTCTCGCCGACAAGGCGATTTGTGGCCGGACTGACTTGAAGTTCCGGCCACAAACAGGCTCAAACCTAGTAAAAGATGAATGATCAGCCGTTTTACCAAGTTTTATGTGTGTATCGCCACCGTTTTCTTCAAGATCACGCCAGAGGCCGTCCGTAGAGCAAAATAGGCAGTGAATTGCCACAGCTTCCAATGCCGTACAGTTTTTCCACAATCCACAAAAACAAAAATACACTGCCCTGGCCTCTGCTCGCTTAACCCATATCATACTGTGGCTAATTGCTTCAAATTTTACACTGCCATATGCAAGCTACATAATAGCCTACTTACAGATAAGGATATAGACCAATGGCTTTAGATAAGGCCGGGTAGTGCCAGAATAGCTTGGCGCCTAGAGGCGCCAAGCTATTCTGGCATTACCCTTGAACTATTTTAGTCAAACTTATTTCACACACTGATGTATTCCGAATAAGGGTTAATGACCCTGTGCACATGCCACATATAAGGGGTAATATGAATATACCAAATTAAAACACTAGACTCTGGCGGTTTTCCTTTTTTTTTTTTTTACACCACTAGCCTGCCACGCAACTTGCTGCTTATGTTAAAGCAAAAGAAATGGTACTTTTACACCATTAACCCTTTTGGCCCCAAGGTCCCATTGGAGGTGTTGCCTAATCAGAGACTATGTACCAGTTGCAGGAGATGTATTGACCATGATCATTCAAGGGTAGCGCCAGATTAGCTTGGCGCCTGAAGGCAAGCTAATCTGGCACTACCCTTGAATGATCATGGTCAATCTATCTCCTGCTGCAGGAACTCGGGGATAAATTTGTGGTAAAGGGAACAATTTTGGTACTACTTCTCTCGGAAGCAATTTTACCAAGTTGCCCCCACAAATGGCCATATCCAGTCGGCGCCGGGGAACTTGAAATAGTGCGGCAGTCGGACCGTACTTAAACTGCTGACTACCTCACACTTGTTGTCAGTGTCCGGCCTCGATTCGCCGGGCGCAGGCGGCGAATCGGGGGACACTGACAACCAGTGTGAGATTACCCCTGGCAAATTGAAGGCCCGACGACTGTGATGAAGGTCTGTCACATGTATACTAACGAAATTACAGACCGCTAAAGGCAGCGAAGAAAGAATGTTTCCTAGTTCAAGCGGCACACTTATTGCCGGTTATAGTGCTTTTCTTGCCGCAGACAAGCATGTGTGTTTCAGCTTTCAAGAGCTAGCCTGAAATGTCCTTCAACAAAATGTCTCCCCCTTTCCGACGGAAAAGATAAAAAAAAATAGGTTGTGTCGGCCGCGGATGTCAATGGTTCAGCCAATACACAGAAATAACGTTGTTTTGCGGCGGTCCCGCTAACCAGACGTCGTTTACAGTCCCTGCGGGCTCAAAACAGAGCAACTCCTCGCGAGGCGGGAGTAAATGGAGTCAAGTGGTTTGTATTCTAATGGACCCCTGCAAATGTCAGGGCCGCATGAGAATCTAGGTCTCTTGCAGATGAAAATGGTTTATTGTCAACACTGACTTTTGATATGCAGTCTAAGTTTGTTGTGACTGAAACCGAAGCTTTGAACATATGCTTGGGGGTCCGCTTGCATGAGTGAGCTTAGTCCTGCGCAAGCCACTAAGTAAGGTGCTCCGCTATAGCGAAGCACCTTGCTTAATTTAATGGCTTGCTCAGGACCGTAAGCTCTCTCACCTAACAGGCCCCTGGTGACAAGGAATGTAGGCACACTCACTCGATATATGTTTCACGGCGTTAGCTTGCTCACATATTGCTGACGAATATTATCATTGACTTAACCCCTTCCCTCCCAGAGTGCCAGACGCAGATGTGCATCGTAAATCCAACGTTTACACGTTCTACACCAAGGACCGAAATCCCCAAATTTTGAAGACGCCCTCTGAAGGACTGCATTACAATTCCATTGACAGACCGAGCATGATAGTTCAAGGGTGGTGCCAGAATAGCTTGGCGCCTATGGGTGCCAAGCTATTCTGGCACCACTCTTGAACTATCATGCTCGACCCATGTCTTGCTGTGGTGTGACAGGGCTGAATCAGTTAAAAATCATCACATGTGAAAGGAACACATATAAAATAAAGTGATTTCAGCATGAGGCATACCGGTAGATCCTTATAAGCCCCAGCAACTGTTTCCATGATTCTTGCATTTGGGTAGTGTTCAGTTTTTCTCGACACTAATCAAGGGTTCTTTTTTATTTTTATTTTTTTAGAAATACATAATTTCTTAGCAAAGCCAGTTAGTTATTTGGGTTTAACGCCGAGCAGGCAACTAAGGCCATCTCACTCTTAGCAAAAACTGCAGTAAGAAGTATAGAATACCAAATCACTTTACGGTAAGCCGGGCATATACCAGACCTTTCATCAGTATCTTCGGCCAGATAAGATTTTGTCCCGATGAAAAGGTCAAATATCCATGATTTGTTGTTGCTCCTTCAGTTTTTTCCTTCTTTTTTTCTAAAAGCCAGTTTACTGTGTTTGTGTGCGGCGCGTTGTGGGGTTTTACTGACCTGAGGGCATTTCTTTCTATCTCCAGCATCAAGTTTCAACCCAAACATCACGGCTGAGATACAGGGAACGGGTGGCGGCAGGGGGTACCTTTTGCTCTCAACACGTCATCTGCAGAAAACCAACGGCCACGATTATAATGTGCTACATTATAGTACTTACAGATAAGGATAGAGACCAATGGCTTTAGTTCAAGGGTGGTGCCAGAATAGTAGCTTAGCGCCTAGAGGCGCCAAGCGATTCTGGCACTACCCTTGAACTATTTTAGTCAAACTACACACTGGTGTATTCCGAATGATAAGGGTTAAACCCCGAACTAACCAAACAACCAACAAACCGGCCATGGTCGCTTTAGCCGCTCCACTGGCTAGAAAAACTAACCTTCACCCACTACACGTCATGAGCCCTCGCAATTTTACCTTCACCCACTACACGTCATGAGCCCTCGCAATTTTACCTTCACCCACTACACGTCATGAGCCCTCGCAATTTTACCTTCACCCACTACACGTCATGAGCCCTCGCAATTTTACCTTCACCCACTACACGTCATGAGCCCTCGCAATTTTACCTTCACCCACTACACGTCATGAGCCCTCGCAATTTTACCTTCACCCACTACACGTCATGAGCCCTCGCAATTTTACCTTCACCCACTACACGTCATGAGCCCTCGCAATTTTACCTTCACCCACTACACGTCATGAGCCCTCGCAATTTTACCTTCACCCACTACACGTCATGAGCCCTCGCAATTTTACCTTCACCCACTACACGTCATGAGCCCTCGCAATTTTACCTTCACCCACTACACGTCATGAGCCCTCGCAATTTTACCTTCACCCACTACACGTCATGAGCCCTCGCAATTTTACCTTCACCCACTACACGTCATGAGCCCTCGCAATTTTACCTTCACCCACTACACGTCATGAGCCCTCGCAATTTTACCTTCACCCACTACACGTCATGAGCCCTCGCAATTTTACCTTCACCCACTACACGTCATGAGCCCTCGCAATTTTACCTTCACCCACTACACGTCATGAGCCCTCGCAATTTTACCTTCACCCACTACACGTCATGAGCCCTCGCAATTTTACCTTCACCCACTACACGTCATGAGCCCTCGCAATTTTACCTTCACCCACTACACGTCATGAGCCCTCGCAATTTTACCTTCACCCACTACACGTCATGAGCCCTCGCAATTTTATGAGAATCTATACCTCTTGCTGAAATCACTTTGATGGAAGAACCGTCCAGCCTGGAAAGAAACACTGTAAAAATCAAAATCAAACTCTGTGTTTTATTTTACCCCCAAATAATATTCCTCCTCCCAAAACATTTTCTCTAAGTATATTAGAGCGGGGGGGGGGGGGGGGGGGGGGAGGGGAGGGGGTGGTGGTGGTGGTGGGGGTGGGTTGGCAGGTCACGCCGACGGTTCCTCTGCCACTGCTTCGCATCCATATTTCTTGGACGGAGTGACAATAATAATACCGGGTCATTATATAGGCGTTTTACCCAATTCTGCGAATCGGCTCAAAGCGCCGCGAACTGAACGCAACACGCACGCTCACGTGACACACACGCATTCACTCTGAGTGACAAACTGCACAGACGGTACAAGAAAAACACAGGACATTCACGTGGTGCAAAGGGTCAGCTCAGCTACTGAGGTTTCGGAAATTTTGATCGATTGTTTTTTAAATTTATAACGTGGCCTGAAACCGGTACCAAAGAGCAGGGGGAGGAAGAACCGGAGTACCCGGAGAAAGAACCCCCAACGGTCCGCCCGAATTAACATTGACACTTACTAGAGAGGAGAAAAGTCCGACTGCGGAACGCGGGAGCGAACCTCGCACCTTTAGCATTTACCACTGCACCACGGGCCGCCCCGTAACGAAAGGCGTTCAATTTACATATATTGCAGAACCTCAGAACCTACTCGGCGCAAAATCTGCAACCACTGGCAGAGAAGGGGTCAATACTGACGTGCACCTGCCTGTAGCAGCCAGTCCGAAATACATATCACTGGACCTGTGGCAGGCACAGTGGGCCTAGTAGTGTGCCATTGCTCTGGAAGCGGGTTGGGGAGTCTTGCGGGGAGGGGAGGTGTTCAGTTGAGGCCTGGGGGTCAACGTCAAATAGATGTCTGGCAAGCCGCCCAGGTGTGTTTATGTTTGCTTATCTCCCGTGTTTAGCGCCAGCGTTTTACACGGGCCTAATGTTTCCAAACTTGTCCCAGCCGACTGTCTTCGGAATGCCAAAACAGGCGTGCACAAAAACCACTCGAACATCCCATCGTTGAGTCCAAGCATGCAGACGGCGGCTTCAGGAAGAGGCATATGCGGGGGCTCATGAGGATCTACGCCTCTTGCACATGCACAACAGTAATAAAAACGTCCCCAGCAGGACGCCCCAAAAGACTGGAAAATGGCTGCAGCTTTCTATTTTCTTATCTCCCAGCGAAAGATCCTTTTTTGCTTGCATGCCTGGCGAATTATCAGGCCTGGGGTCATGCCCGGTCATAAAGCAGCTGTCTGTAAGGATCGCAGAGAGAAGTGAAGTGAAACGGGTGGTACCGCAATGCTGTTATTTTTCGCTGTGCTTTGGTACGATTTGTGTTTTTGAAAGAAATTTACCCCAGTAATGCTCAGTTTTCACTTCCACCGTTAGCTGCGCGACAAGGAGCCAGTTTGTGCCGGTATAGTGGAGGGGTGTGCCGGTGGTGAGGGCCGGGGTGGGGGTTGGGGGGAGAGAGTTTCCCCTGGCTTTCCCATTTCTATTTTTATTTTGTATTGTAGGAAAAGTGCCCCCCCCCCCCCCCCCAACAATTTTGTAGAAAACAAGTGATGTAGGCCTAGCCTTCAATGTTTACGGTCGATTTTGATTTTTTATTTATTTATTTATTTTTTAAGGCTTGACGGCTTTCGCCCCCCCCCCCCCCCACACACACACACACACACCACCACCACCACCCATCCCCACCCCACTGAACACAAACCCCAACTGCAAGAGGCATAGATCCTCATGAGCCCCCGCGACTGCGGGGGCTCATGAGGATCTATGCCTCTTGTTGAGACCAATGTGTATCCATGTTTCTCGAACGGTGTTGGCTTTAGGTCGTTGAATAAAGCAAGATTTCAGAAACAACTTAATGCACGTACAATGTCATGGAAACTATCCAGAATAGTAACAAGATGTTTAGAGTCGACTGAAACGAGAAGCCGCCAGGAAGCAGGCTGAAACCAAAGAGTATAGAGGCTAAGGTAAACGGCCATTTTAACCCTAGATCCCTACTGACAGCACTGAGGAGATTGACTGACCATGACGATAATTCAAGGATAGTGCCAGATTAGCTTGGCGCCTGAAGGCGCCAAGCTAATCTGGCACTGCCCTTGAATTATCATGGTCAAGCCATCTCCTGCAACTGGTACAGAGTCGTTAGGCGACACCTCCGAAATTTGAGAAACTTGATGAGACCTTGGTGCTAAAAGGGTTAAGCACAGCCTCAGTTTATACTCTTTGCTGAAACTGAGGCCGAAACAGTAGAAAAGGCAAGACTTGAGCAAGGAACAATTTTCATGCAGCAAAAAACATGATGTAAGTCGAGAGGAGACATAATCAAAAATAGAATGAAATAAAAGATTTTTTTTTTAAAGCATTTTGCTCAACGGATCTAGTCCTGCTATCAATCCATCCCACTTCCACCACCCCCCACTGACCCCACCCACCCCAAACTCCAACCCCGCCAAGAAGTATTTTCAACTGAGCACCAACAAGCAGAACCGCATAAAAATAACAGATTCGAGTGCTCACCGCGGAAGCTGGAGTGTGTTTGAAAGAGATGGGATTACCACATGAAAAACAGAAGGTTTGCCACAGCGACAGCTGCTCAAAAATTGCCCAGGTCTTTGCTTGTCGCCTCTGCCGCGTGTCGGACTAGTGAAAAAATAAACCTCATGCGGGTTCTGAACGCCCAGTAAGCGTGACTCTACTGGTCTACACCGCCTTTACTGAGACAGTCAAGTAGCTCCCGCCGCGCTAAACACCGCGACTGAGCAGTCGCTAGAGATGGAACCGTCGATCGTGGGTATTAACCCCTTAACTGCGGGGGCAAAGCGAACACTACCCTTTCGTCTGCAAAAGACATAAATCCTCATGAGCCCCCGCAGTCGCGGGGGCTCATGAGGATTTAAGTCTCTTGTCAGCTCTGTGTTCGGCTATGGGCCTATTTTTGATCTAGGTTATGTTGTGGTCTTCACGCGAATGTCGGTCTGCGTGCTAGTGGGTTCAGTTCACTGACGCGAAATAATAATAATAATAATAATAATACCGGTTATTATATAGGCGCTTTACCCAATTCTGCGAATCGGCTCAACGCCGGCGCCGCGAACTGAACCCAACACGCACGCTCACGTGACACACACGCATTTACTCTGAAGACAAACACAGTACAAGACAAACACAGGACATTCACGTGGTGCGGCGAAGGGTCAGCTCAGCTACTGAGGTTTCGGAAATTCAGTTTGATCGCTTGTATTTGAAATTTATAAAGTGGCCTGAAACCGGTAGGGGCCTACCATCCTGATCTCTGGCAGCGAAGGCGGGGTGAACACGTCAGTTAAAAAATACATAACATACACGACAAAAATAAAAGACGTGCTGCGCTCGGCTTTTTGCCGCGTATCCGGGATGCGGCACGTACGTCTTGAATGAGTTAACTCCTTTGAGTTCTACATTTTTAGGAATTGTCCTCTGAGACTGGACTAAATAACAGTTCAGAACAGACAGACTGCTGACCATGATAGTTCAACTCAAGGGTGGTGCCAGGATATATTGGCGCCTCAGTGTAGGCGCCAATATATCCTGGCACCACCCTTGAACTATCATGGTCGGTCCAAGTCCTGGATTTCTTTTTTTTGTTTGTGGGTGTGTGTGTCAGATCTGAATGGGTTAACTCCTTCACTGCCAGTGATCACGGATTTCGCTTGAGGATTGCACACTGACCGACAATCGCGTAAAGAACACGATGTAACTGAGACAAAACGTAGACATGAAGAACACACGACAAACAAGCGACTGCGGGGGCTCATGAGGATTTATGTCTCTTGCTGGTGGGTAGCGAGCGCCTTGCCCCGGCAGTTACGAGGTTAAATCATGTTTGAGTGACTTTCTATGCTACCCGCCGCGACAAACCGGCCGTACGGGCCACTACCGGGCGCGTGAACCGTAATGGCTAATCCATCTACCGCATCTAGTGCTGGAACTGCCGCAAGGAAGGCATGTGGCGATGTTCTGGTTTGTTTTCTTTGGTGCAGGAGACAGCAGGAAGGCCCTACTGCATCTTTCGTTGGCGTTCCGGTCATAGTTGGATTTCAGTCGGTCTTGCAAATGATATAACTGAAGGTACACCTAAATCTTACCATGATAGTTCAAGGGTGATAGTGCCAAGAAACTTTGTGCCTAGAGGCTAAGCTATCCTGGCACCACCCGTGACCCTTGAACTATAATAATAATAATAGTGGATATTTGATATATCGACTATTGTGGTCGATCCCTAATAGTATATTCCTGCAGTAGCTTGTACGACTGATTGCACAACTGATCAACTGAACCGCTGCATGTTCTGACCTCAGTTTTGACTTTGTTGAAAATTGATTAGTTGGTTGGTTAGTACGGAGTTTAACGTCCGCGGCACCGGAGTGACAGTGCTGGACAGCCCTAACGCGTGAGTTATGGGGACAGGGAAATCTATTGCCTATGAAGTACAACTTGAATACTGATCAGTTCAGGCGCACTACAATTGTGCCACTTTAACTTCACAGGATATTTCAAATGACCTGCTATAAAACAAGCCCCTCTTTTTTCCCCTGGACTGATTGCGAGTCCGGGTCCGGGTACGCGAACCTACGACCCGGTGTAGTCGGAAAAAAAAGTGCAGGAAAAAAAAAAACCCTGCAGGAATGTATTCTTCCCAGTAAAATTGGATAGTAAAAACCGATACACATTGGGAAAAAAACGAATTTCTCTACTTCAGCATGTGGTTCGATCCTCCCTGGCAAAAGACATACATACGCATAAACATCTGTCTCTTACAGAGATGGCCCGCAGCTAATGGACTGCCCGGCGCTGACAGTACCTGCATCTACTTTATCACAGATCAGTGGAGCGTGCTGCTGATGCAGTGAGCTAGTTACAGCCTCTTATCCTCAAGGGTGGTGTAACTCTAAACTGACCCAATCACGGCCTCCCAGTAAACGTCTTTACAGGCGGGAGCGACGAGATTTACTCCAGTGAAGGTCCTCGGGCCGATGTCCTTTTGCCTACCGACTTAAGCACCATTCAAAGATCGCCGGAGCGTAAATACCTCTGATCTTTGTCGCGTTTGAAGGGGCATGAGCCATTTGCACGAGTGAGTTTAGTCTTGCGCCAGCTGACTAAGCAAGGTGCTCCGCTAAAGCGGAGCCCCTTGCTGAGTCGCTGGCGCAGGACTAAGCTCACACGTGAAACTGGCCCCAAGGGCGTGAGTGGACTGAGGTGGTGGCTGGGGGCGGGGAGGAAGGGGTTGGAGATTGAGCGCCTTTTGATCAGTAACACCCCCCGCACCTGATTTATTGCGTCATTGTGTTTATGTGGCCCCGCCCTCCCCCTCTCCGGTCCTCCTGGCGTAACTGGCATCAAGGTTATCCCCCCCCCCCCCCCTCCCTCGGGTATCCCTACTCCCTCGGGGGCCGGCCGACTGTAAAATCCTCTTGGTGACGTGATGTGCGCTAAGATGACCGGCCCTTGTGATCCTGCTCAGCCAGTAAATTTTGCTTTTGAGAAACCCGACTGACCCTAGCTCAACCTATTTTAAGGGCTACAGATCTTCATAAGCCCCTATAGATTGTGGAGGTCTGCCTCCCGCTTAGCACATTTTACATCCGTTTATCTCAAGGGACGAGGTTTTTAAGCGGCTTTCAAAATACGATCATAATCATAAGTCTGCCTCAAGTTGAAGCTGGCATTGAAACGAGATAGCAAGAGCCCTCGCATCAGATTCGACCTCCAGAAGCTAAAAGACCCGGAAGTAGAAGAGCTCTTCCAAGCCCAGGTGGGAGGCAGATTTGCAGCCTTGGCTACTTTGGACTGTGACGTAGACACCCTTGCTGGAAATATAAAAGAGGTGTTACTTTCTACAGCAGAAGAAGTGCTGGGGAAGCAGAGGAAGCGCAAACAGCCCTGGGTCACCGATGACATCCTCGATCTCTGTGATGAGAGGAGAGCCTGGAAGAAAAAGAGAGGCCAAGACCTCACATCAGCAAACAAGTACAGACTTGTCAACAAGAAGATCAGGAAGAGGATGAAAGAAGCCAAAGAAGATTGGATTGAAGACCAGTGTTGTAGCGTGGAAGAGGGCATGGCAAACGGCAACAGCAAGAAGGCTTATGAAACGCTAAGGACCCTCACCAAGACTCAACAGCGAACAGCCACAGTCATCGAAGACAGCAGCGGCCAACTCCTTACGGAAAACACTGCTGTACTAAACAGATGGACTGAGTACTGCCGAGACTTGTATAACTACAAGGCTGAGCCAGACACCAGCATCCTCCAAAACAACCAGGCTGGGGCCAGGAAGGCTGAAGACCTGCCAGTGTTAGCTGAAGAGGTGGAAGCAGCCGTACGCGGCCTGAAGGGAGGAAAGTCTCCAGGTGTAGACAACGTACCTGCTGAACTGTTGAAACATGGAGGAGAAGTAACAACGAAGGTCCTCACTACACTCTGTCAAAAGATCTGGGAGCAAAAGAAATGGCCAGTAGAATGGACACAGTCTCTAGTGATCCCGCTCCCCAAGAAAGGAAACCTGAAACAGTGCCAGAACTACAGAACTATCAGTCTGATAAGTCACCCTAGCAAAGTAATGCTTAGAATCATTCTCAACCGCCTCAAAACTTTCGCCGAGGAACTGCTGGCAGAAGAACAGGCTGGCTTCAGAGTTGGAAGAAGCACTGTAGAGCAGATTTTCAACTGCCGCGTCCTGATCGAGAAACATCTGCAGCATCAGCGCGAACTCTACCACAACTTCATTGATTTCAGGAAAGCATTTGATCGCGTCTGGCACGACGGACTCTGGCAAGTCATGAGATCGTTCAACATAGAGGAGGGAGTGATCCAAATGATAGAAGCGCTTTACAAGAACGCCTGCAGCGCGGTTCTACTTAACAATCAGTCAGGCGAGTTCTTCAGGACGACGATCGGTGTCCGTCAAGGATGCCTGCTCTCTCCTGTCCTTTTCAACATATTCCTGGAGAAGATCATGCAGGAAACCCTCCACGACCACCATACTTCAATCTCTATTGGTGGCAGATCCCTGTGCAATCTTCGATTCGCAGACGACATTGACCTCATGGCAGGCAGCAATAGTGAGCTCCAAAACCTGACAGACAAACTTTCAAGTAGCGCAGGGTCTTATGGCATGGAGATCAGTACGGATAAAAGCAAAGTGATGATCAACACCACAAGCGACAGCAGCAGCAACATTCACATGAACGGCCAGAAGCTAGAAGAGGTCAATAGCTTCAAGTACTTGGGAGCCACCCTGTCCAAAGACGGTAGTTGCATAGCAGAGATCCGTATCAGGATAGGTACAGCAACATCCGCAATGGCCAGGCTGGACAGGATATGGCGAAGTAACTCCATCAGCTTCACCATCAAGTACAGGCTTTACAAGTCCCTCGTAGTGTCTATTCTACTCTACGGCTGTGAGACTTGGACACTGCTTGCAGACTCAGAAAAGAAAATCCAGGCCTTTGAGAACAAGTGCCTGAGGAAGTTGCTCCGCATCTCGTACCGCGAGCACAAGACCAACGAATATGTACGGAGCATCGTCACTTCCCTGGTGGGCCCACATGAACCCCTTCTGGCAACCGTGAAACGGCGCAAGCTTACTTGGTTTGGCCACGTGACCCGACACAACACCTTGTCCAAGACTATCCTCCAAGGCACTCTCGAAGGAAGTCGTCGGCGAGGTCGTCAGAGAAAGAGTTGGGTCGCAAACATAAAAGAATGGACCGAACTCGAGATGCCAGACTTGCTTGCCACCGCCCAAAATAGAACTCAGTGGAGAGCACTGTCTGTTGCTGCTGCCTTTCAGTCCCCCCAACGCCCAGTTCGGGCAAGGGACTGATGATGATGATGATGATGAGACAATTTAGGCAGACTTGCTAGAGGGACAATGACTTAAATACGTACATCAAAAGGCATAGATACACATGAGCCCCCCGCAATGCGGGGACTCATGAGTATCTATGCCTCTTGCAGATGGGTGGAATTCGTAACAGAAGAGAGAACTTGGAGTAGTTAATTACCACCCAGTAGTTCTCTTGCAGACGGCACAAACTGTAACAGCAGGGAAAGTATAGATGACCCCCACTAATAGCAAGCGAAGAGTGTTTTCCTCAGGACATTTTCCTTCTACGTGTTACAAGTAATCACTGCTTTGAGTGGACGCTTTGTGTTGAATTGCTTTTGAGGAAAATTATCCCAGGGGATTTGCCTCACTATTTTTTTCGAAGGCGACCTTTTCCTTTTACACAAAGCCGAGATTCTGTGAAAACTCAAGTCAATTTAGCCTGGAGAGACGTTCAGTTTTGACCCTCATATCAGTAGTAGACCATCGACCGGAAAGATACAGGTTTGTGGGTAACCGCTTTAACCCATTTAGCCCGACGGCCGTATTTCCCAAATTTTGGAGGCGTCATCTAAAGACTATGCACCAGTTGCAGGAGATGGATCGACCGTGATAATTCAAGGGCAGTGCCAGATTAGCTTGGCGCCGACAGGCGCCAAGCAAATCTGGCACTACCCTTGAGTTATCATGGTCGACCTATAGTCTGTAGTGCGTCAGGGCTGAATGTGTTAAATCATTATTTCTCAAACTGACGTCTAGAGGACAGCACGTTTGTGGCAACCCAGATCAGTCCTCCTGCTGCTGTAGCAGACATAAAGGAAATCGTGACCGCAAAGAAGGACTCTAATATCGGCGTCATTTCTGATCAGCTGAAAACATTTTTTGACCATCACGCGGGACAAGGAGTACTGATTGACAAAGCAAGGTAAAGTGTTCAGACTGGATTCTTTTTTTTTTTTTTTTTTTTCTTTTTTTACATTTGGTTGATTCGTCACAAATATGTTATAATTTGCTGTACAGTCTACTCCGCTTATAACAATGTCGGATATGACAAAAGCCGGATATAGCAACACTTTTTCAAAACCCCAACAGCAGTTTTTCAACGTAAATTACTTCGCTTATAACGAAACATTGGCTATTACAACAAGAAAATTTGGGTCCCCTGGCGATGTGTTATCCGGAGTTTACTCGTATTTAAACCATAAGTCTGTTACTATACAGTAACAGTCATGTTTGTACTTATTGGTGGTAACGTTTACTGACGTAACGTACGAGCGTACTCAGCGCACCTGCACACTGGTTCAGCTCCCCCTTAGTGATTCGCTAGCGTTGATTCAGCGGTAGCGAATCAAGGAAGACAAACAGTGTGATCGCAACTGCCAATTAGTCACATTTCTAGGGACATCAGCAACTAAATCAGTTGAAATTGCAAAGGATGCACATCCAGTTAGCTAGTTGTATATGCTCGGATTGATAACTTTGTGAATAGATGACTGAAGGCGAAAATATGATAAACCGTACTCGAGAAAAAGTGTTAAAAGGTATACTGACGAGCAAAAGAAATGCGACATTTTTTGCCGGAATCATCGAAAACACGTTAGTGTTTCCGATGATTCCAAAAATGTCGCATTTCTTTTGCTCGCCATTATAGTAGCCAGGATTTGGGTGCATGTTTTTATTTTGTTTTGTTTTTTTCCCCCAAGGCAGAAGGCAAAATCTGAACACACTCTCACGCAGGGCTCCCCGACACACTTGAAAAGAAAGAACGGCCGTGTCTACACTAGAAACCCGCCATATCTGGTCTTATCTCGTGTATGAAGCGTGCGCTTGTCTGCAATAAGCATCTCCACTTGCATCACAGAAAACAGGTGTAGTGCCTCTTTAATCTGTCAAACGATGTCAGAACTTTAACCCTTACACCCTGAGGATGAATTTATTATTTTTTGTAGATAGCAGTCCTGTGAGGTCTACATCACAGGTCTGGAGACAGATCAACCATGATAGTTCAAGGGTGGTGTCGGAATAGGTTGGCGCCTACAGGATCGACAATGATAGTTCAAGGGTGGTGTCAGAATAGCTTGGCGCCTACAGGATCGACCATGCTAGTTCAAGGGTGGTGTCGGAATAGCTTGGCGCCTACAGGCACCAAGCTATTCCGACACCACCCTTGAACTAGCACGGTCGATCCACAGCCTGACATAGTATGCCAGAGCTTTATGGCTTAGCCCTTATCATTCGGAATACACCAGTGTGTGAAATAAGTTTGAGTAAAATAGTTCAAGCTATTCTGGCACCACCCTTGAACTAAAGCCATTGGTCTATATCCTTATCTGTAAGTACTATAATGTAGCTTGCATATGGCAGCGTACAAATTTGAAGCTTTTAGCCTCCGTATGATATGGGTTAAACAACCGTTTGGATGTTGGAGTATTTTCTACGCCTAGCTGTGGCAGTTCCACAGCCAATATGGAGCACCTTTTACGCTGAACTAATCACGCACAAAAAAAAAAAAAAAAAAAAACACTGGTAAATCCCTACCCTTTGCCGGTGCTCACTACTCATTTCACTGCCGATCCAACCGCAAGAGACATAGATCCTCATGAGCCCCCGCGTCGTTGAATGTACGGGCCAAGATTTTCAGAAACAACAAATTAATGTACCTACAGCGGCAGTCAGTGAAGGGCGGGTTATAAGATCATTAAAGCGATCGGCTTTGGTTGTTAAACTTTACCGATACAACCTGGCTCGGCTTAAACCTTTTAGCCCCAAGGTCCCATTTATCAAATTTTAGAGGCATTGCCTAACGACTATGTACCATTTGCAGGGGATGGCTTGACCATGATAATTCAAGGGTAGTGCCAGAATAGCTTGGCGCCTGAAGGTGCCAAGCTAATCTGGCACTACCCTTGAATTATCATGGTCAATCAATCTCCTGCTGTAGGGACTCGGGGCTAAATGGTTAAGTATATAATAATAATAACTTAATAATAATAATAATAATAATAATAATAATAATAATAATAATAATAATAATAATAATAATAATAAATTGCATTTATATGGCGCCTATCCCTGTTACATATCATTCCTAGGGTGCCCTTCTGCGGAGGCCATATTTTGTTATAAACACTCGTGACAATCTTCAGTTGTGAACAGCAATCTCTGAAGCGCAACATTGTAATGGCCCAGCTAAGACTTTGCTACATATTCTTTTCACAGCCCCGCGTGAGCAGCCGCACGTCAGTAATAATACATAGTATTTATATGGCGCATTTCTCATATTTATAATATAACTCAATGCGCAGTACTTAGCCGCGAACTGAACCCAACATGCACGCTCACGTGAGTCACGCGCATTCCCTCACACACTATATAAACACAGAACATTCACATGGTGCGAAGGGCATGCTCAAGCGAGCTACTGAAAGTTTTGGAAATTTAGTGAAATTTGATTAAGTGGACTGAAATTAATGCCAAATTCGAGTGGGAGGATGTACCGGAGTACCCGGAGAAAGAACCCCGACGGTCCGCCCGAATTAATGGTGACACTTACTAGAGGAGAAACTGAAGTCCGACGCCGGAAACGGGTATCGAAACTCTCACCTCTTGCTTTGGTGGCAGGCGCTTTTACCGTTGCGCCACGGACCGCCCCAGTGACAGTAGGTTTTGTTGTTTTTTTTGGTGTGAGCCGGTGGAACTATATGATGTTCAAGAATAAAGAGTACAGAAGTCATCCTCTTTTAGTTGACAATATTCAAACTTCATAAGCTAACCCATTAGATCCTGAGGCTGATTTGTTTCAATCTGCTTATTGTCCTATGAAGGCTACATTACAGATTAGGAGATAGATCAACCATTTTAGTTCACGGGTGGCGCCAGAATAGCTTGGCGCCTGAGGCGCCAAGCTATTCTGGCACCACCTTTGAACTATCACAGTCAAATTAATTTCAAGCAGTAGTGTATCGGGATGAAAAGGGTTAAGTTAGACGTTTTGCCTAGATGAATATTGTTAAACATATTAAAGGCCGCCCTAGCGCTCCCTGAGGGGCTCAACATTGACTGTTTGACGAATGTCAACACCTCATTTGTATAAAATGTGTCATGATGCCTCCTTACACAGTAGCTTCGGTTGTATTTCGTTTATAACTGCGTGATTATATTACTCTGTCCGCTTTACCGCTGATGCGGCAGGTCCACTCTGTGGGATAGGGGTGTTAGACATCCCAGGGGGTGAGGTACCCTAGATGGCACTCCGACACCGGGTGACTCCCCGCTCGCCTGCGTACGGTCACCACCCATCAAAATAAATAGGGCAACCAGGGAGGTTTAGCATCCTTTGTCCATGCACTCCCTGGGCAATGAAGGGTACAACACCCTCCCCCCCCCCCTCCAGCGAAATACAGAAACACATATAGGGGGGTTAGTAAGAATCAACCCCCCTCAAACAACCATGAGGGAAAGAGAGGGCGGGGCCTAAAAAAATCCGGGCCTTGGACTGCGACCACTAAGGAGAGACAGGAACCAACACCACCGGCCAACAAGACGGGAACCCAGACCTCCATGGGTGCACAGGCGTTCCCCACAACGACCCAGCCATCAAGGTCGCGGACGGCCATGACGAAGGGATTGTTAAAAAAAAAAGTGCTGCGCGGACGACAGCGACGAACAACCAAAAATAGACCCCCATGCCCCCCCCCCCCGCCCCCCCCCCCCCCTGGACGAAATCCGCGAGAGCTGGAAGTCCCCATCCCATTCAAATTTGTACTTGCACTTGTACCGCTGATGCATATGCGCCGCTCAACTCCACCAAGCGTCAGAGCCGATGTAAAAGCTGTTCATACATGAATTCACACATCATAGCACACGGGTTCTGGTTCGGCCATGAGCAAAACAGAAAGTAGCTGTCGATCTAACATAGAGGCCTTTGAGAGGTTATATTACAGTCAGGTGTCTTAATTAATCTGTCTGTGCGTCAGATATGCAGTTATGCCCGGAAATTAATGTAACCGGGTTGTATGGTCACCGCCGCGGACGCATAGTTAGTATAGGGCTCGGGAAGTTCACCGCCGCGGACGCATAGTTAGTATAGGGCTCGGGAAGTTCACCGCCGCGGACGCATAGTTAGTATAGGGCTCGGGAAGTTCACCGCCGCGGACGCATAGTTAGTATAGGGCTCGGGAAGTTCCCCGCCGCGTTGCCTAAGAGCGTCGGCTGCCGCGCCGCCATCTTGAGAGGACACGCTAGCCTGGCGATAGACTTCAGATATTGAGTAGCGAAGTAGTGTTTCAACACGTTTTTCTTCATGTTTCTTCCTCTTTGGAAACACACTGACAAAAACAGATTCTGGTTAGCGGTTTCCTACGGTGATGGCAAGACTTGCTGTTATTGCCTCTAGCATCAGGACTTTCCTGACATTGTCCTGACCAGCAATTTCCCGAACGGAGCGCATGAGTCGCGTATCCTCTCACGATGGTCACCACGACTAGCGTGATGACGAGAGCTTCCCGACCCCTATAGGCACATTTAAAAGGGGGAGGGGGCATTGCGAACTATCAACATTTTCTTGTCTGATGTAGGTCGCTTTAAGCAGAGACATAAATGCCAGTCTGTGCGGCTTTATGGCACGCCACATCAGTCAACGTCTGGCCGTGGGGGTGCAACAGACGTGCTATATAGACCAGACTTGAAAGGTCTTCATATCTTATCACCCCCCAATTCCCATAGGGCCTCGCTACATCAAGTGGCACAAGAGAAGTGCTGTTAGGGTCGTCTCTGCCACACGGTAAGTACGTGCCGACACCGGCAATCGGGGTCATGATCACTGAAACCAAATACCGCCTTATCATGTCACTCAAACGGCGCTACCCATCTGCAAGAGGCATGGATTCTCACGAGCCCTTGCATCGCAGGAGCTCCTGAGAATCCTTACTTCTTGCTGTTGGGTGATCGGGACCACTTCACTCAGATCTCTCCTCCATCAGATGAATGAAGCCATCCGCCAGAGGTTTGACGTCTGTGGATGCCGTAATCATGTTGTAGTTTCGTACCTTGATTCCCCCCCCCCCCCCC
Source organism: Semisulcospira habei (assembly GCA_036245525.1). NCBI lineage: Eukaryota > Metazoa > Mollusca > Gastropoda > Semisulcospiridae > Semisulcospira > Semisulcospira habei. The sequence goes on from BTPG01000006.1 coordinate 93,228,977, forward strand.
CCTCCGTCAGGCAAATTAGACAGATTTTTCACCAGGCATTAGGCGCACACATCCGCGTGCCTTACAAACAGCTTACACGAGGGCCCTTGAGGCCCTATGTCCCTAACCGCTATGTGGAGTTCGCTGCTCAGTCAGTATTTTGGACGGCATCAAGGGAAATAAAATACGTCCTTATCGAGTAGGCAGACGGTGCAAATTTATCACTACACATCGCTGGCTGATCTCAAGTGTAAACCTGAAAGTAGACATCAGTGGTGCAACTCTTATAGTTTGGGCCGGGATCAGCTGATGTGTAATAAACAAGTTTGCCAGTTCGTGGGAAGGCTTGCGGCAGACAAAGGAAATTGTATTCGCGTGCAGGGTCGGCCGTCAAACAATTTTGACCCTTCATTGCCGCGAAAAAAAAAATGAATGCGATTCGGTGACAGCTGCAAGAGACAGATCTTCGCGAGCCCCCGCAATTTGCGGGGGCTGGTCATGAGGATCCGTGCCTCTTGCTGACGCCACTTTGCAACCATGCTCCTTGGACGACCTGCGTTGACTTATCTCATTCTACCCCAACACCGAAATCCCCAAATGTTGCCGTTGTCCTCTGAAGACTGCACTCTAGTGCAGAACACAGATCGACATGTTAGTTCAAGGGTGATGACAGAATAGCTTGGCGCCCATAGGCGCCAAGCTATTCTGGCATCACCCTTGAACTATCATGGTCGATCCTTATCTTGCTGTGGTGTGTCTGGGGTAGAATGAGTTAACGAAGATTTCAAAAACATATTAACCCCTTGACTGCCAGTGGACGCGGATTTCCCGTCTGAAACCACTGCCGCACACTGACCAACATTCGCGTGAAGAACACAAATGAAACGGAACCAAACATGGAGAGAACACAGGACTAACGAGAGACATAAATCCTCATGAGCTCCCGCGACTGCGGGGGCTCATGAGGATTTATGTCTCTTGCAGATGGGTCCCGTTCGCCTTGCCTTGGTATTCGAACCAGAAAGATATTTATCCCATATTGCGATAAAAGAAAAAAATCAGGGACAGCCTTATACGTTTCAGACTGGGAACAGTAGAACTGAATGTGAATAATAGGTATTCAAATACACATGTGAAGGACTGTCCATTCTGTATTGGGATTGTGGAGAATGAAGAACACTTCCTCTTGTATATATAGATACTCAGCACTGAGGAATAAGTACTTGGCTAGCTTTTTGAATGACACTAAGAATGAGGACATAAGCATGTTGCTTGCAAACCTGGACTGTGACACTATCAGAAAAGTTGCAATGTTCATATTCTATGCACTTAAATTACGCAATGAACAACTATCTGTGTAATATGACATTATCTATGAGCCGATGGCCGCAAAACATCTGTTCAGTCTGCCGCATAGTGGGGTAGACGCTTTGATGCAGCGCGGCTACGTGTGTGTGTGTGTGTGTGTGTGTGTGTGTGTGTGTGTGTGTGTGTGTGTGTGTGTGTGCGTGTGTGTGTGTGTGTGTGTGTGTGTGTGCGTGCGCGCGTGCATGTGTGTGTGTGTGTGTGTGTGTGTGTGTGTGTGTGTGTGTGTGTGTGTGTGTGTGTGTGTGTGTGTGTGTGTGCCGGTGCGTGTGTGTGATCATTATATTATGAGTACCAATTCCAAGACGAAACTGCTTTTTGTTCATATTTTGTCTGTTGAGTCCTTTAGTCTCGTGTTGTCATTTGTTTTTTTCAGTTATGTAATCTCACCCAAATTCAAATGGGTCGTGACCTACCAAATAAAGTGTTCTGAGAGTTCTGGGTCCCGTTCGCCTTGCCCCTGGCATTTTAAGATGTTAAGGGCACGCCCGACCTTTTTAAAGGCTTCAGTTCGCAAAAAGCTTTTACTGGGCTTCAGTATACATACCCACTTAGACATTCATCACCCTATTGTCCCACCAAATGCTTTCTTTCGTCCGGTCAAAGCGAAAAGAGGTCCACCGGAATTTTCTGACGGGACACGTAACAAAAATGCTTCTTATAGGTGATGGTAGCTGACGTCATAACTAGTCTATACGACCTTAGGTCATCTGCATAATTATAATAATAATAATAATAATAATAATAATAATAATAATAATGTACATTTATATAGCGCTTAACCTCCAAATGAATGGTGCTCTAAGCGCTTTACAAGATCAAAAATCACAGAACAAAAAGTACAAGAGAGAAACGCTACAATAAAATGTTACAAAAACTAAAGTGACACATATCAAAAGCTCACACTCACACATACACATATACGGTTACAAGAACAGTTACTGTCAAAGATTGCTAACGCAATGAAAATGCATCTCACTAAATGCATAAGAAAGCAAATAGGTCTTGAGCAGTGATTTAAAAGCAGACAGAGTTGGGGCATGTCTGACATGGGTTGGAAGGTCGTTTCAGGTGACTGGACCCAAATAAGAAAAGGCACGCTGGCCCTGGCTAGACTTTCGCCTAGGAACCCTTAAAATACGCGTTTCTGATGCTGAACGGAGTCATCTTGAAGGCGTGTAAATATGAACCAGGTCGGACAAGTATGGGGGAGCAAAACCGGTAATAACATTGTAACAAATAACAGAAACCTTGAACACAATTCTTTGAGATACAGGCAGCCAGTGCAGGTCAACAAGTAAGGGTGTTATGTGCTCACGTTTCGGTACTCTGTAAATTAGTCGGGCAGAGCAGTTCATAACTCTTTGAAGTTTATCAAGAAGATTCTGAGGAACACCAGCCAAAAGGAATTACAAAAATCAATGCGTGAAAAAACAAGGAGGGTAACAAGCGTCATTTTGCTTCGGTAGTGAGAAGGTGTCGAATTGAACTGATCTTTCTCAATTCATTGGCAAACCTTTTTGAGCCCTGCTCTCTCATGGTCAGGCTATTCTCAAAGATAACACCAAGATTACGGGCCGACTCGGAAAAGGGGATACTGCTCTGACCAACCCTGATCGAGTCTGGGAGATCAGTGAAGGTTGAACAAGAAAATCTTAAGGCCTCAGTTTTGCCACTATTCATTTGCAATTTATTCTGTGTGGTCCAATTCTGAACGTCTGTGACACAGGACTTTAAAGACTGGAACATCTGACTAACATGTTTTCGTTGGGCACTGGCATACAGCTCTGTGTCATCAGCATAAAAATGGTGAGAAACAGAGTGACTTTTGATAACACTAGATAAAGGCTGGGTGAAAAAGATCGGCCCCCAAAACAGAGCCTTGGGGAACACCGTACACAAGCTCAGTGAGATCGGACTCTACTCCCAACACAGACACTACTTGCTTTCTTCCAAAGAGGTAAGACTCAAAAAAGTGTAAAGCGGTACTCTTGATGCCAAAAACAGCGTCCAAACCGGCGTTGAATGAGAATCTGGTGATCTATCTTATCAAAAGCAGCGTTCAAATCAAGAAGGGCCAGAACAGAAACATTATCTTCATCACTGGCGGTGAGCAGGTCGTTCACAACACGAAGCAACACAGTCTCCGTGCTGTGACCGGGGCAGTAGGCGGATTGAAAAACGTGCCAGAGGTCATTACTTTAGATATGGTCGAATAACTACGACAAAACTATTTTCTCTAGTAATTTTGAAAGATATTTGACGTTAGATACAGGTCTGTAATTTTTTAGATCATTTGGGTCAAGAGAGGGCTTCTTTAAAAGAGGTTTTACGATGGCAGTTTTGAAACATGCTGGGACAACACCTGTTCTAAGAGACTGGTTTACAATTTCTGTGACAGCTGGCACAATCTCCCCGCAACATTCAAGTAGAAGAAAAAAGGGGACAGGGTCGAGGTCACACATTTTAGGCGACATCTTAATCATGGTTTCATGCACAAATTTCTCCGTTACAGGACAAAAACATATCAGAGGCAGACCTGAAAAAGAGGTCTCTGCAGATGGATAGTTTTTCATACCAGCATTGGCACATTTATCAATATTGTCACGGATGCTTTCGACTTTTTCACTAAAGTAATCTGAGAAAAGCTTTGGCCGGAAGAACTTGGGGTGGATGCCGAGTGGGTGCTCGGAAGAACAACAGACCTGACCTTTCCCATAAGGCGGTTGGCAATGCAAAACAATTATAACCAATCAGAGACAAGATGGCGGATGAACCAGCGAAGAAAAAAAGAAAGTATCGTAGAAAGTATCGTCGATTCGCGCGACAATGACAGACTCGGAATTGAAGACTGAGAAGAAAGAGGAAGAGAGACAAGAGATACCTGTAAGCCGTAGAATTGGCATCGCAAGGGAATAATTATGGACGTGTGGCAACCCGTAAAGCAAGAGCTTGGCTTGACCTCCCGCCACCCGAAATTTGTCGCTCTCCTGCTGAATCAGTTAGTAATCTACGGTCTTTGTCGATCTTCCTAAGTAGTTCCGCGAGCCGGTGATTTTTCAGAATCATGAACTTCAGTAGAATTTATCTCTAACTGATTTCGCTAGCTTTTAAACCTGTTTTATCATATAATAGTTACGAGCTAGTTATCACATTTTATGCTGCGGCAAAGATCTGAAAACTACTGACTACGGTGTGTTTTGTGTCAAAGTTGCACATCTCTGGTCGTAACATGTGCGGGCTCTCATTCCTGCACTGACTCGATTCAGAGAGGTAGTGTTTCTGCTACGATAGTGCATTTGTGGTTTCCAGCGATGCTTTCAGTTACGTAGACTTCGATGTGTGAGATGTGAAATTGACTGCAGTGCAGAAAGTGGACGGTATACCAATACCAATCAATCTTCTTTTTCAATTATGGAAGACTGCGTGTTTCAGAGGGGTAAAGGTTCAAAGGTCAAACTAGGCACCGTGGACGGCGCACGCTAGCAGTTTGCGAGCGCAAACACAGTGCACTACACGGTGCCCTCGGTGCACTACTTACTGTACAGTGCCCTCGGTGCACTACTTACTGTACGGTGCCCTCGGTGCACTACTTACTGTACGGTGCCCTCGGTGCACTACTTACTGTACGGTGCCCTCGGTGCACTACTTCCTGTACGGTGCCCTCGGTGCACTACTTACTGTACGGTGCCCTCGGTGCACAACTTACTGTACGGTGCCCTCGGTGCACTACTTACTGTACGGTGCCCTCGGTGCACTACTTACTGTACGGTGCCCTCGGTGCACTACTTACTGTACGGTGCCCTCGGTGCACTACTTACTGTACGGTGTCCTCGGTGCACTACTTACTGTACGGTGCCCTCGGTGCACTACTTACTGTACGGTGCCCTCGGTGCACTACTTACTGTACGGTGCCCTCGGTGCACTACTTACTGTACGGTGCCCTCGGTGCACTACTTACTGTACGGTGCCCTCGGTGCACTACTTACTGTACGGTGCCCTCGGTGCACTACTTACTGTACGGTGCCCTCAGTGCACTACTTACTGTACGGTGCCCTCGGTGCACTACTTACTGTATGGTGCCCTCGGTGCACTACTTACTGTACGGTGCCCTCGGTGCACTACTCACTGTACCGTGCCCTCGGTGCACTACTTACTGTACCGTGCCCTCGGTGCACTACTTACTGTACCGTGCCCTCGGTGCACTACTTACTGTACGGTGCCCTCGGTGTACTACTTACTGTACCGTGCCCTCGGTGCACTACTTACTGTACGGTGCCCTCGGTGCACTACTTACTGTATGGTGCCCTCGTGCACTACTTACTGTACGGTGCCCTCGGTGCACTACTTACTGTACGGTGCCCTCGTGCACTACTTACTGTACGGTGCCCTCGTGCACTACTTACTGCCGTACGGTGCCCTCGGTGCACTACTTACTGTACGGTGCCCTCGGTGCACTACTTACTGTACGGTGCCCTCGGTGCACTACTTACTGTACGCACGATCGTTACTAGTACAATGATGCTAGTCACTAGCAGGTCGAGCGGAACCCGCATTGCCGTGATCTTGACAGCATAGCGACTGAGTATGGAAGGTTTATTCTACTGTCTCGTGAAAAATTACGTCAAAGGCCGGCGGGGATGCCGGAGAACATCAGTATACTGACCTGTACACCGGCTGACACGTGACCTCGTGACTGACTGACCTGCAGTATTGCGCGGACGGATACACAGTCGGCCGGGTTCCGCCATGTGACGTAGGTGAAAATATGCATATTAATTCAAAACAAGGCCGATGCAGACGATAAATCCGCGACTGACTCGGGTACAAAAACAATACACCCTCCAAACGATGACTGAATCATTTTTCGACATTTGGCAGTGTATTTACATCGTAAAGCTCTAAGATAGTACACAAAGGACCCATACACATACTGTCAGCAGACGGCACAGTATCTGTTGCAGACAGTTTTCTGACTGTTGAGATGCTTGATCCTGGGGAAGATAAGGCTTCAACTGAAAGTTTCATCTCAGTTTTGTATACACAACGCTGTTGGAGTTTTAGATTCTTCTTTTTTTTTTTTTTTTTTTTTTTTTTTTTGCTGTACCCAGCGGTGCGGACTGAGACCGTGCACTTTTTACAACGACGAACAAATGACAAATAACCCAATGTGAAAAAGGCCATCGGGCTGATGTCGGGCCGATGGCCTTTGTCGCATTGCTGGGGAAGGGATCATTGGGACTAATCTCTGTCATGATTTATTTTGGGGATCATTTTCAACAATAATTCTCATCACATTTGTGCTGGCCTTTGATTTTGGACCTTATGACTATAAGCCTTGAAGTCCAAAATCACAGACCAACACACATTTACTTAATTTTAACCCCGGCGCCGGCGTTAAGTTTAACTGTCAGTGGACACAAATCTACTCTGTCACAATGTGTTAATTCAGGGGCAAGCAACCCCATCTGCCCCCCCCCCCCCAAAAAAAAAAAAAAAAAAAAAAAACAACAACAACAACAAACAAACAAAACGTGGATCTATAAAAGCTGTCAGCAAGATGCATAGACCCTCATGAGCCCCCGCGACTGCGGGGGCTCATGAGGATCTATGCATCTTGCAGATGGAGTGAATTCTTATTGACTTTTTCTCGGCTGTGAAGGAGTTAATTACACACTGAACACTGTAGCATTTTCCCACGAGAATGTTTCGTTCTAAACCAGATTAACTGTATCGCCGTGTTGACAACTTGAATGGAGAGCCTGACAGCCGATATGCCCAGCTGAGCCCCTACCCGGCCACTGTGTGTACAGAATAATTACCTTATGTTGCGCTTGTGCAATAATGGATTTGCCAGTCATTTTCACACTGACTGTCTCCATCGATTCGCTGCGCTGACGCGCAGCGAATCGAGGGAGACAACCAGTGTGCCTAGTAAGGTGTTTGTTGTCACGTCAAGTGATGACTGACAGATTGTAGTTTTCGATAAACAGGTAAAGCAGTCATCTGAGGCGTTGATCTCACACACGGCTGTCTCTCAGACATAACCGTCAGCGAGATGATAATATAGAATGTGTGTGTGTGGGGGGGGGAGAAGGGGGGGGGAGAAGGGGGGGGAGAAGGGGGGGGGGGAGAAGGGGGGGGGGAGAAGGGGGGGGGATGGGGGGAGAAGGGGGGTGCTCGCCGCCAAAGATAGCCCATGTAGCGTCTACAAAGTTGAAGATCGTGTACGCTCAGAGGTGGTACAAGTGCCAGCTCACAAAACTTGAAAATATTCGTTAAAACCCACCTCAGTGCTTCAGGGCGGAGTTTGATTACGAAAAATGATGAATGTCGACTTGTAACACGCATCCACTCGACGCAAGCAGCATTGCTAGTGAGAAAAAAATACAGGTTTCTCAATACTGTCTCGTCTCAACTTAAAAATGTCTATCCGCCACAATCCAAGTGAGTAGACTCGCATACCAGAGAAAAAAAACCTCCCCGGACGTACTAAAAACTATAGGAGCAGACAAGTCTTTCGTTTTACTACATTTAAACTTCATAACCGATTAAACGGCAAATGACTGTTGGTGTTGGGTGTTTTTTTGTGTGTGTGCAGCATTATTATAATACACACCTAGCTCAGATTATGTGAAAAGATATATTGTGAGCTATTAACCCCGCATTGACTGCCAGTGGACGCGGATTTCGCGTATAAAACCACCATGCACACTGACCAACACTCGACGCAAGAACACAAATGAAACGGGACCAGACAAAATGGGTACAACGAACACAGGACTGAGTAACAACAAGAGACATCAATTTTACGACTGCGGGGGCTCATGAGGATTTATGTCTCTTGCAGATGTGTAGCGTTCGTCTTGCCTGGGAAAGGTCGTTTAACCCGCCATTTAACCCCGCAGCGGTCACATCAGTTTGCACATTGTGCAGGTGTTATAACTATGTCAGCACCAGCTGCAAGCTGTGGTTTGACGGGCCATTATAATTCAAAGGTAATGCCAGATGGGCTTGGCGCCTTTAGGCGCCAAGCTCATCTGGCACTACCCTTGAATTATCAGTGGTCAAACCATGTCCTGCTGCAGGGCGTTGGGGCTAAATGGGTTAATGTTAAATTGTGTTCCATGCCGTAGCCCGAGTCAGTACTGTGCGAGACCGTTCTTCCTGTTCTTGGTACTTAGTGCCGTCCTCATTAACTTCGGACAAAGACGAATCCTTTGATTTCATCTACTGTCGTCATTCGGCACGCGAACTTTAAACTGGGTCAGGTTTCCCGCGTCCGTGCCTGTGCACTAACGAAATCAGTCACTATAGGGCGACTTGCCCCAGTTCACGCATGTGCGTCAGTCATTCGCAGACCGGCAACTGAAACTGAGTGACAGAAATGACTTTTCTTTGTCCGAATATAGTGATTATGAGGAGTTTATGTATCAATCGGATTCGTGGAGTCAACTGCTACTAGCCAGGTACCGCGAGCACGCAAGTTCTGTCGCACCGCAGCCGGTTGATAAAGTACTGCTCAGTTGAGTCTGTAATTAACAAGATAATAAGCTCCGATATTCTTTTGTCAACACCGCGGCCGCGCCACGCGACATCAGTCGTACGGTGAAAGTCTAAAATTAGCCTCCATCAGAAGCACCAATTTTCATGAATAAACACGCGCAAACCGCGCATCTGCTCTCACATGCAGAACAAAGGATAGTCAGACGACAACTACAAACGCGCACGCGGCCTTACTACGCAGTAACCAAGCCATAAGTTCCCATCTGCAAGAGGCATAGATTCTCATGCGCCCCTGCGACAGCTGGAGCTCATGAAAATCTATGCCGCTTGCTCGGTCTTAGCAGTATATTTATATCACAGCTCTTTCATTTCTCACACTAGGGAAGTAAATTTTTCGGCGTTACACCGCGGTTCGACACGCCCGAACCTGCCTCGAGATTTCAATAACCATTGACCTCTGCCTTGACCTAGCGCGTGCCAAATATGGGAGCCACCCGATGTAACTCGCGCGGCGATTGGCTAAGAGCGGCTCGGGGAGGGCTTGAGGCGTGAGACAAGTTTATCACGCTGGCGCACGCAATGCTAACGTCTGAACAAGAACGGTATACGCTCTGTCACGTCCGAGAAGGCAACAACTTTGCCTTATAAAATCACGGGGTCGGATTTACGTCGCGTTCAGTCTGTCAGTGGAACTGAAGTGGAAATATACTGTAGAAACAGCTGGTGACCACACAGGTAAGAGTTCACTCGTGACGACTTTTTGTCTGTAGTAAGTTATACGTCAGTTCCAATTATAGATTTCTGTCGTCTGCGTCAGCCGCTTCGGCCCATGACGATAGGGCACACTGTGCCATATCCGTATTGATTATTGGGTTTCGATTTTACGCAGATCAGTCATACGAGCGAGTGCAGTACTGCTCTGCCGTCGATTACTGAGTTCTGTCAAAGATCTACGTAGTCGGTTATAAGGAATTCCGTTTCTTCAGTCAAGACTAATCCATTAACGTGATATTGACCGCCTACTTGTGAACAGTTTACCACAGTACTTATATTTCCCAGCGGGGGTCATAGTGGGAAGTTTCCAGTGATCACTGGTGTGCTGAGTCACTGACCTGCACAGTCAGTTTAACCGTCAGTTTCACCCGCCTCAAGTTATGCTCTACAGCAAGCGATGAATCGACCATGTTAATTTAAGGGTAGTGTCAGATTAGCTTATCGCCTGACACAAGGCAGCGCCAAGCTAATCTGGCACTGCCCTTGAATTATCGTGGTCAAGCCATCTGCTGCGACTGGTACATAGTTGTTTGGTGGCACATCCGCCCCAAAGTTTGGGCTGGGAACTCAGTTTGGCAGTGGGGTGAAATGGGTTAAGCATTCAACGGCATTGTCCTATGCACCGAACTGAAAAGTCCATCAGTCACCGATTACTGAGGTCACCAAGGCCCCGTAGATCACAGTCTGTGAAAGGGTTTCCGCCGACAGCTGCAGTTTAACCGTACTTTATGGTCGTTTAGTAGTAGCACTACTACAGTAGTAGCAGCCATTGTTACATGTATTATTATTATTATTATTATTATTATTAATTTCATTATATCCTGAGGATGAAATTATTATTTTTACGTTATCCTTTGAGGTATGTGTCAGTCACAGTTATGGAGAGGGATTGACTGACCATGATAGTTCACCAAGGGTGGGCGCCAAGCTATTCCGATACCACCCTTGAACTATCATGGTCGATCCACAGCGCGTCACATCATTAAGGGCTTTATCGGTTGATATTAGTATACAGGTCTGTATTAATAATAATAACGACACCGGCTACTACTGCTAGACGGATCATTAGGCAAGAACTCAGCCCTAAGGCAAGCAGACATGTCGGCGGGTGGGGATGGGGTGGGGCGTGTGGGGACGAAAGGGCCCTCGTGGAAACGTTGTTATTTTTATGTATGATTTATTTCTTGATTTCTTTTCTTTCATTTACTGATTCTTTGTGTGCTCTGGATTTTCTGCTAGAGCAGTTCAGTTTAGCATTTATTTTCACTATAATGAATGGTTTAATTAAAAGCACTTTTTTCTGCACAACTACAAGCAAGTGTTAGAAAGGGACATTTGTATTTTATAGCCATCAATGTCGATAGTTGCTTTATCATGTTCTTTCACTGAGACCACAGTACTCACAAATTCGACAGCAGTCCTTTTTTGTAGATTGATGTCAACTAATTAGAAATTCAGTGAACCCCCTCTCAGTATTGCCCAGAGAAGTGAACATGATCCAGGTACAGGAGACATAGATCCTCATGAGCCCCCGCGACTGTGGGGGCTCATGAGGATCTGTGCCTCTTGCTGAGACCAATTTGTATCCACGTTTCTAGGACGGTTGTGGCTTTCGGTTGTTGAATGAACACTGAGGATTTCAGGAACTGACAACAATGTAGTTATTACGGTGGCAGGGAAGGGGTTAACCCCTTTTCCGCTGTCGGTAGTTCATTTTTTTAGCTGTTTCCTGCAGAAATCAACTCAGTCGACAAAACTGACTCAAGACAGGCCGCCGCTGTGCGGCCGCCTGTGTCATCAGCCGGACTGATTTTGATTCTCAGTGGCGCACACTCACGGGTGATCGATCGGCCATGACACATCTAGTAACACGTTTGTGTCTGATTATTTGTTAATAAGTAAGACTCTGCCTTTGAACTGTCCTTGTCGATCGCTAAACTGAACTTCACTCCGGCGCTGGTGGTGAAACTCAGTCAGTCCTGGCCCGGGTTCAGTGAGCAACGAAGTGGCTTAAGGGGGAATTATCGACGCACTTGCTCTTCTGTCAGTTTCTAAAAATTTAAAGGGTTGTCTCCCCTTAATCGCTGCATAGCCGCCGCTGCCACCACACAAAAATCATTTGGCCTGATCAACACGAAAAGACAACATTGACAACACTCTAAACACGGGGCGGTCCGTGGCGCAGTGGTTAAGGCGCCTGCCACCAATGCTAAAGGTGCGTGGTTCGATTACGGGTTCCGGCGTCGGATTTTTCTCCTCTAGTGTCACCGTTAATTCGGGCGGACCGTCGGGGGTTCTTTCTCCGGGTACTCCGGCTCTTCCTCCCCCTCCACTTTGGTATCAGTTTCAGCCCACTTAATCAAATTTCAAATACAAACGATTTTGAATTTCCAAAAGCTACAGTAGCTCGCTTGAGCTTGCCCTTAGCACCACGTGAATGTTCTGTGTTTATGTACAGTGTGTGAGTGAATGCGCGTGATTCACGTGAGCGTGCTTGTTGGGTTCAGTTCGCGGCGGCGCTTTGAGCCGATTTTCAATTGGGATAAAGCGCCTTTTTAATGCGCTTATTATTATTATTATTATTATTATCTCCAAGAGGCATAGATCCTCATGAGCCCGGAGTTGGTGTGTTGTTGGTGGGTTTTTTTGTGACACATTTGTGTGATATTTGCCGTGGGGTAGACCTATAGGTCGCCACTGACTACTCTGGACAATACAGCGTCTGACTGTAGCTTGGCGCCTCAGTTGTTTCAGATCTCACCTGACTAGCTCAGTGCCTGCCCAGTCTGTCCCGATTTAATTGATTAACATAGTTAAGTGTCGGGCTTAGTGTTGAGTGTTCATTGTTAGAAAATCGCACGTCTAGACACCCCGCCCAACACCTGTAATTGTTCCGTGTATGTTGCTCAGTCGGCATTTCTGTTTTGTCCATCACTCTACTCACAAACCAGATAGGTGAGGCTAGCGCTGGCAGAATTGTCAGTACTCAAACCAAGGGGAATCACAGCGCTGGACAGACAACAGTTAGATCCCCCGCCCCCGCCTATCAGGCACCCAATTGCCAGCCCACAGAGAAATACGCAGGTATAGAATAAGACAATCATTTCCATTCCTGAATAAGAATGGATCAGGTCTCTTATATAACCCATGTCTTTCTCCGGAACTTAGGAAGTAGGCAGGAGAATATAAGAGACCTGATCCATTCTTATTCAGGAATGGAAATGATTATCTTCTATACCTGCGTATTTCTCTGTGGGCTGGCGATTGGGTGCCTGATAGGCGGGGGCGGGGGATCTAACTGTTGTCTGTCCAGCGCTGTGATTCCCCTTGGTTTGAGTACTGTTTTGCCCATCGTCTCGTTGGCAGTGTTGGGGCATTGACTGATAGGATCAACTCCTTCACACCTGAATAATTAGCACTTTTAGTCACGGTCGAATAGCCATCAGTGGCAAGAGACATAGATCCTCATGAACCCCCGTAGATGCGGGGGTTCATGAGGATCTATGTCTCAAGCTTAGCCGGTTTTTCATGATGTCGGTAGCATAACCAAAGCCGTAGAAGCGTCGTAGCTTCCATGTTATATACTCTTCGGCATAACTAGATCACATCTAAGTGTTGCTGGATGATACGTCAGCGATGGTTTCAGTGTTAGTCTTTGTCAGTAAAGGGTTAATGAAGTACGTACGCAGCATCGGGACGCGTCCATGTCAGTTGTGCCGAGCATCAAAGCAAAGGGCAAATGGCTTTCCCCGGCAATAAGTTGCGTGTGCTCGCGTCCAGTGCCTGATTAGCTACACGACCGGGTCTGAGCTATCACGGTCGGCTCGTTCCCTCTTCGATTTTTTAACCTATGCGCGGTTGGTGCTGGAACTGAAATAGTTAACCATTTCCCTTCCCCGGTCAACTGAAAGAAAAAGGATTTTTTTTTTGACGGGCCGGCATCTGTGCAGCAAAGTTTGCCCAAATTTACTTTATTAACTGAATTCCCATTATAGGATTTTGCACGGCCGTTGACGCGTGTGTAAATATCTTTAGACGTGCCGCATGGTTTCTGATACATCCATCCAGAGAAAACCACAAATATGCAAGAGGCATAGATCCTCATGAGCCCCCGCAACTACGGGGGCTCATGAGGATCTATGCCTCTTGCAGCCACCATGTTATTTCTTTCTAATCAGCGTAAAGTACTAAACATAGGAAGTCACCAGGTGTTGAGTGTTGGGTTGTGACACAATGGTCACCGTTGTTGAGTGAATGAAGAGAGGTAACTCGTGTCCCCGTGTGACGCTCGGTAATCGGCCCTTGTGCATGTCCTATCACGCACCTGTTGTGCCGAGCATCAAAGGAAAGGGCAAACCTCCCCCGGCAATAAGTTGCGTGTGCTCGCGAAATCGAGAGTTTGTCGAGTGCAAATTGCTGCCGCTTACAAAACTTTCACTGTTTTTGTTTGTATTTTTAACATTGAGGCGGCCGTTTATTATAATGTGCGTGTTGGTCTGTGATTGTGGTCCTTACGGTTGTGGTGGTACCACAACACATTACACCTAGGCCTTAGTCCCCCCCCCCCCTCCCCCAAACGAGCACAACCCACCTTGGTTACAGCATGTCGGTGCGCACGCTGTTAGAGGGTAGACGATCATATTCCATCCCCCCCCCCACCCCCCACCCCCCGACTGTGCTGCTTGGATGCTCATTCATAATAACGGTACACGGCAGGCGAACTGGCAACACCATTCTGAGTCGGCGGCTCCAGTGTGTCCTCTCATTCTCTGTAATAACGTTAACCCTTTGCTTGTCGGTAGCGGTTTTAGTCGCGATGATTCCTGTAGGAATTATCGCGACTAAACCCGCTACCGACACACAAGGGGTTAACATAAGCACGCATCCTTCATGTTTCAGAGCGTTTTCAACATGGACCTTTCCGAAGTGCTCTTCGCCGCCTTCGTCATCCTTGCGTTGATGACGTCATCGATGTCCAGCGTCATCCCTGGACCTACGTCATTGTCTGCATCCACCCAGTTTGATGACTTCATCCCCTCGTACGGCGATGGATTACTGGGCAACACTGACGTCATTGATGACGCGAATCCTGACGACCTTGACGACCTGTGTTCACTGGGCCAGTACTTTAGCTCGACACGCCTGAGTTGCGTCCCGTGCTCCACGTGCCCGGTGAACCACATCATCAGGCGACCCTGCTCTAGACTAGAGGACACGGTGTGCGGTCCATTTCTGGAGTTTACAAAGTTCCAGCAGTCCGCACCAGCAGGATCCCCCGACACGGTCGAGCTTGGAGTATCGTCTCTTGGACAACGTCATTACGAGCAGGGGCACTGGAAGGGATGGAGAGAGGAGAATGGTGAGTTGTACACACTCCTCTTACAAAGTGTTACCAGTCAGTCCCTGATTAGTGTCGGTCACTGCAAGGTATCTATTTGATACTTCAACCGCGAGGAAGACCAGTCAATGTTTTGTACTGTATGGGCCTTTGATCCACTCTTCAAGTGTTAACTCATTCTACCCGCGACTACAGCAAGATATGGCTCGACCATAATATTTCAAGGGTGGTGGCAGAATAGCTTGGCCTGTAGGCGCCAAGCTATTCTGCCACCACCCTTGAACTTTCATGGTCGATCTGTCTCCTGAATTGTAATGCAGTCCTCAGAGGATAACACCAAAATGTGGGTATTTCATACCTCGGGCACAATGAGTTAAACGATGTTCCGCTTAGCCCAACCTTGATCTATGTACTCGTCTGTGAATTTGGTCCTTGCGGCCCCCATCCGTAAGGAGCAAAATCATCGACCAGCAAGATGTTCAATTGTTTTTATATATCTTTAAATTTATTTTCTCAGCTGATGATGTAGCCGGGTTCCCCGAGGGCTCCATGGACGTGTCTGTGAGCGGCATGTGGGGGGCAGTGCAGCAGTGGCGTAACCTCGCCATCGCCGTCTTCTGCATCCTCGCCGCCGTCGGAGTCATCGTCGTTGCGTTTGTCGTCTTCATCTGCCACCAGCGGCGACGACAGCACTTGATGGAGAAACAGCTTCACCGCGAACCAGGTAAGAAATTGGTTACATACATCAGCCGCGACTTTGGTCAGTGTGGGCTGCACACTGGTTACCTTCCTCGATCCGCAACGCTGGTGCGTAGCGGATCGATCGAGGTAACCAGTGTGGGCGGCCACTTACGTTAGAAAGCTGCCTCAGAGTCTAATAACGCAGTCCCCTGGTGCCGGTTACATGTGTCATGCTTAACCCATTTAGCCCCGGGACCGTGCAACAGGAGATGGATTGATCACTGATAATTCAAGGGTAGTGCCAGATGAGCTTGGCGCTCCGCTATAGTTAGTGTTGTAGCGCTATAGCGAAGCACCTTGCTTAGTGGTTGGCGGCGCAGGACTAAGCTTACGAATGCAACTGACTGCTGTTGCTTGTGGTATCTGGACGCAGGGATAGAAAATAAAAAATAGAAGGAAGCGCCTCGATCCCCCCCCCCCCCTTCCCCTCCTCAATCTCTCTCTCTCTCTCTCTCTCTCTCTCTCTCTCTCTCTCTCTCTCTCTCTCTCTCTCTCTCTCTCTCTCTCTCTCTCTCTCTCTCTCTCTCATACCGCATACCGGCGCTTCCCCTTGACCTTAGCTGTGAGGTTCTGGACGAAATTATCAACTTCCCAGTTCTCAAGTTATCAACCTCTGTCACGCAGTCCCCAACCACATGGACCACCATGGCATCATCATATAATCACCCTCATCGTCATCATCATGCAAAATGAAAAAAAAAGTCACAGACTGAACGCCTATATGACTTCTTCTGTCCGGGTCGCGTCCCGGGGTCTGGGTAGAGTATGATGTCACTTCGAAGTCAAAGTGCTGGTCTCGTAATTTTCAGTGCACCCTATACTGAGTATCAGGCCGCTGGTCCACATTTGCGCACCAGGTGTCAGATACATGAGTAAGCTTAGTATCAAAATCTTTCAATGTCATGTACGCCACACCGGCTTGCTAGGAGGGGAGGGACTCGATTTTCACACCGTAGCCACACTGGTTGGCCTCCCTCGATCCGCTACGCAACCAGTGTGCCCCTAGCCCCACTTCTCCACAAAAGCATCACTCGGTCTTCGCTACCCGGCCTGACACTTTCCTAAGCGTCGTAAATGTGTCGGTTCACAGGTTTTGACTGGGAGGAGTGAAAGCCCATGAAATGTCCATTCTTTGGGATTTTGACGGTTGGGATGAATGGAGGATTGTCGGGAGCAAACTTGATCAAGTATCGTCGGCCCTACTGGCCAGCCATTTAATCGGCTTTCAGTTCAGTCCGGCCCGCGTCTGTGAATGTCAGTGTCGACTGACCCCTGTCGCTGCAAGTTTAGAGGCAGATACATAAAGCGCACACTGTAGACTCGATTTCTTTCACACTTCAGCGTAGGAAACTTTGAACAAAATTTAACTGCAAGAGGCATAGATCCTCATGAGCCCGCGCATTGCGGGGCTCATTATGATCTATGCCTCTTGCGGAAGCTACTTTATATCCACATTCCTTTTATCGCTGGGGATCTTTGACGCTTCAGTTACATTGATTTCAAAACAGTCTGCGTTTTCGCTGGTGACGGAACACTTCACACAAGGTTTGGAGCCTACACTGAAACGTATCATCGATGCTGGCCGCTAATAATGTGACTAAAACACCTTCGGTAGCGATTTTTGTCGAAAAACGCTACCGACAGCCAACGGCTTACACCTTTGCGGTTTGCATTCAGAAGCCGGTTCCGTAGTCTTTTCGTGTATACATACACCGTTCTGCATCTTGTAGGCCAAATGATCGTCAGAATCACTGTGCGTTTGGTGCCGACTTGTGGCCAGAGGATACAACCGCTGTATCGGACTGGACACGCAGTCGAGAGAGTAGCCAATTATTGGGCTGGATATAAAGAACTGTGAATTGAGGTAGTTTCGGAACACCGGGGAGGCAGGGGGGGGGGGGGGTAGAAAGAGAGAGAGGGAAAGGGGGAAAAGGGTCATTTTTCATCCGTGTCCCCAGTGCGGCCGGGGTACGGGCCCCGGTGATTGAAGGCCCCATTACAAGCGGAGGTTGTTGATGTCGGGGCAGGAATGTGGCAGGCACCGCTAATTAAAAACAGCGCGCTCAGCCTGCACGTGACGCACGTGAAGAAAAGGTCGAATCACCACAAAATCAAGCACACACCCCCCCCCCCCCCTTCTCCAAAAAAAAAAAAAAAACCCAAAAAAACCCAACAAATCGTAGAGTTTTTAGTGTCACAATAAAATGACAAAATGAGCCTTAGCAACTGGTGGCCACTGAAACAATACTTTTTTTTCGTATTAACCCATTCACTGAAAAAAGTGATCACGATGAAACCGCAAGAGGCGTAGATCCTCATGTGCCCCTGCAATCGTGGGGGCTCATGAGGATCTATGCCTCTTGCTCGTCATGCAGTGTATGAGTTGGTTAGTTATTGGGGTTTAACGCCGAGCAGGCGACTAAAGTCATCTCACGGCGGTCGTCAGTTTATGAGAGTACACGTACAGAGGTGGCATTTAACTCTGCAAAGTACCAGTGTTGGTATTCTGCCACCCTACTCTACTCACGTTCACTGACTGTCTGCGACCGTCCAAACGTGTACATTGTATACCGCGTGAAAGACCTGCTCGAGTGTCCCGTACCGCCCTACCCCCGCGGGCACATACTCCACCCTCACGTCAAGAGGACCGTTTGATCTGCTCACTGGAGGGTAATCCTCCGTGGTGGGACGAGGCCTGACCCGAGGGACACCGGACACCCTTGGTCCTCATGCTAACGAGTGAGGTCTCTTATCGTTACTGTATTGTATAGCGGCGTGGACGATGTTCTCTGTCACTATGTATGCCCGTGGACGCATGTTATGTTTTCAGTGAAATCATTGCTTACTCAACGTCGAAGACCCCCGGCCGTCAAAGAAACGCGGTTAAAAAGTGATTTCGGCAAGAGGCATAGATCCTCATGAGCCTCCGCAACTGAGGATCTTGCAGTTGTGTGGTTGTTTAGCTTTCCTTAACGCCGGATTGTAAGCACGATCACAAGTTGGCTCATTTAGATTGTCGGTTAGTTCAGTCGGGGTTTAACGTTCACGGCATCAGATTGATAATGCCGGGACGGCCCTAAAGGGGGGACATGGACAGCTATTGCCTATGGACTACGATAGAGTCTCATTACATGGAACATGAGATTGAGTCTGTAGGCGGAGCGGCTTGTCTCTCGTTCCTTCTGCTCAGTGGTTTTGACGTGTATTGAAAACGTCTTCGCGCCATTCGTGTTATACTCTATTTCAACTCCTTGGTGCTTTGAGTTGGTCAGGTGTAGACACCTGTTTTATACGCCGCAGGTGTGAGTCTGAGGTAGGTCCTATTACCTCGGCCGACAGTACGGTAACTGGACCCCTTTTTTGATACTTGAATGGTATTCTCCTCGGGCAACGGAAAAATGCTAAAACACCGTTTTCGATCTAACTCCAAGGTCAGGCATACTAACTTTCCTGACAGCTCATGGCCAGCCACTGGCTCAGTTTCCAGCCCGTGAGAGGCATAGATTCTCATGAGCCTGTGGAGAATGCAGGGGCTCATGTGAATCAGCGCCTCTTGCTGGCACAGATCAGCGTCAGTACATCTTCGGATTGAGGCAGTAACTAATTTTTAGCCCCTTCACTGTCAGTTGACGCTGATTGAGTTTCTGCAGCTAAGTATGATCAGCGCAAAAGAGCTCCAGCCACCCGAATAACATTGGGTACAGAGTGGTGTCAGCAAGAGGCATAGATCCTCATGAGCCCCCGCAACTGCGGGGGCTCATGAGGATCTGTGTCTCTTGCAGTTGGATCGTGTTCACATTTTTTTCTCGGCAGTGAGAGGGTTAAAAGTGTAAACGTGTCAGTGTATTATTCAAGTGAGTCAGTTTGACAAAGAGTTTTTGGTATCATTAGGCTCTCTCTCTCAGTCTCTCTGTCTCTCTGTCTCTGTCTCTGTCTCTGTCTCTCTCTCTCTCTCTCTCTCTCTCTCTCTCTCTCTCTCTCTCTCTCTCTCTCTCTCTCTCTCTCTCTCTCTGTTTGATAAAAGTTGTGTTGAATTTACAAAGATAGATCGAGGGAATACTGGTTTAATTCTCAGCCGCATGTTTTTAATGTTCAAGTCATGAAAGTTGTTCATTTGGGTGTAATTTCCTTGAATCACGCAGTAGAGAAAATTAAATTGCCAAAGGGTAAAAAAAAAATAGCATCCTGAAAAGAGTGGCTTTCAGGCGTGCGGTCACCGATGTCGCTGGGAAAGCGCTTTTGTATTATTCTTTCTGTCTCTCCCCCTCTCTCCCCTGAAGGATACTTTGATATCATGTCCGCATGTTGCGTCCCGTGTCTGGTCATTTTGAAAATCAGTCCAGCTTAACCCCTTCAATGCTACTGATGAAACCGCTCGGCGAATAAAAAAAACCCGCATAACTACGCGTGTTTCCGCCGAACGGGGCGGTCCGTGGCGCTGTGGTAAAAGCGCCTGCCATCGATGCTAAATGTGCGAGGTTCGACACCTCCGGTTTCGCCGGGCGTCGGACTTTGCTCCTCTAGTAAGTGTCGCCGTTTATTCGGGTTGACCGTAGGGGGTTCTTTCTCCGGGTACTCCGGGCTCTTCCTCCCCTTTGGTACGGGTTTCAGGCCACTTTATAAATATCAAATATAAGCGACCAAAATTTCCGAAACGTCAGTAGCTGAGCTGACCCTTCGCACCACATGAATGTCCTGTGTTTGTCATGTACAAACTTTAGAGTGAATGCGTGTGTGTCACGTGAGCGTGCGTGTTGGGCTCAGTTCGCGACGCTGTGCGCCCATTCGCAGAATTGGGTAAAGCGCCTATATAATAACCGGTATTATTATTATTATTATTATTATTATTATTATTATTATTATTATTATTATTATTATTATTATTATTATCATCGACAGTAGCAGTCAAGAGGTTAATGTCACTTCCGTCTCTGCGTGTGTACATTGCAGGAATTGGTCACACTGGTTGTCTCCCTCGATTGCTGCGCTGAGCGCAGCAATCGAGGGAGACAACCAGTGTGGGAAATAGCGGTAAGTTTGTGTGTTTTTTCCCACTCGTTTTCCTGTTTTTCCTCTTTTCATTCGCTGTTTTTCTGTTTAATTCCGGATATTTCGGTAAGTCGACGGCGACTTGTAGATTTCATCAGCTCTCCTTCCGGCGAACACATCAAGCGTCACAGACCCTCGTAGGCCCACGAAGCATATAATAACCTGTATGCTTCCTTGTGTGCATATACATCTGAGCCCCTTTTGGTGTTCAACCCGCGACTGATGATGGTTTAGGAAACCGTAAATTTCTGTCTTGTTTGACACATCCTGCTTGAATTCAGACGTGAAGGAAATATGGAGAAAAGGCCAGGGGAGGGGGTTTAGGAAGGGGGTGGGGGTGGGGGGGGGGGGGGGAGTTGGTCTCCCTGGCTTCCTAATTATTTCATGTCAACAAAAAACATTTCGACAGCCTGGCCACAAAACCAAAACCAAAAAATGTCCTGACAGCCAAGAGTCTGTGTCTGTTTCGCTTGCAGTGTCAACAGTTTTATACGCAAGTGTTGCAATATAAATATTTAACTTTTCTTACGGTATGTAGTCGCACCTTGCGAAGTAGACTGTACTGTAAACTTTAATCATGAGATGTCACGGTCGATCCATTTCTTCCCTGTGGAAATGAATTGACGCTGCTGCAAAAACAGTTATCACGAAGGGACTGATCCATCTCTCGCGACATGTTTCAAATCCATCACACAGTAGATGATTCACTGACGCTGTTTTGGAAGACGATTCACACTGGTTACTTTCCACGATCCGCTGCGGCGTGGTGCCGGCCGTGGACCGGCCCGAGGGAGGTGTAACATTCTGAAAAGGTCCTCGGGCCGACATCGGACGCAGTGGGCCCGCGCACGGCCGTGCGCGGACCCACTGCTGCCGACGTCAACCCTACTGAGGACCTTTTGCTGTGTGGAGATGATTCAGAAGTGGAGCCAGTTGGCGGTGGAGGTGAGGGAGCCGAGCCAGCTATGTGTACGTGCACAGTGGGACCCATACTAAAGCCGGCAATAAAAACAGCTGCATGTCCGCTACTGAGAAAACCCAGCTGTTCAGTGTCGGAATTCTCTCGTGAAAACATATGGATGGATGTGCAGGGTTTTTTCTTTTTCTTTTCTCTTTTCTTCTTTTTGTTATTGTGTGTGTGTGTGTTGGGTGTGGAGGAGTTGTAGAAGATGGGGAGCTATTTGAGGATGACGTGGAGGTGGGAAAGAGACATAACGATAACGATAACGGCACTTCTTTTTTTTTTCAAGGATAAATGATTTAGTTACATAGTCCCTTTTTCAAAACATGTCCTCGCTACAACTACTATAAATATTTAAAAAATGTAATTGATGGGAAAAAAAAAACATAGCGAGAGAGAGAGAGAGAGAGAGAGAGAGAGAGAGAGAGAGAGAGAGAGAGAGAGAGAGAGAGAGAGAGAGAGTTCATAACTCAAAAATAAGTGGCGAACATTAAAAGTTCATGAACTTGCTGAGAAAAAGTGCACACACCAAAAATAAATGCATTTCAAAGAATATTGGTAGAGAGTATATGTGAGAGAGAGGGGGGGGAGGGGGTTAATGGTTGGGTGGGTGGGTTAGAGGGGTTCTTTCTCCGGGTACTCCGGTTCTTCCCCCACCCCCCACACTTTGGTACCGGTTTCAGACAACTTTACAAATTTCAAATACAAGCGATCAAAAATCTCTGTAACTTCAGTAGCTGAACTGGCCCTTCCTCTGTCTTGTACTGTGTTTGTCTTAAATGGCGTAAATCCGTGTCTGTTACGTGAGTGTGCGTGTTGGGTTTCAGTTCGCGGCGCTTTGAGTCGATTCGCCCAAAAATTGAGAAAAAGCGCATAATAACGGTATTATTATTATAGAGATAGACAGACAGAGAGACTTTAAGTTAAGCGCATGCGGGTTTTTTTGTTCGAAGCTCAAAAGTAAGAACATAAATTTCCTCGAACTTGCTGACAAAAAGGTGCACGCACCAAAAACAAATACATCAAAGAAAAGAGAGAGAGAGAGAGATGATGATGAATCTTTATTTATTCAGGATAAAGCTATTAGGCAACTCAATGCCTGTCTTACAAGCTGTCCTGTAAACAAACAACATAACAGGAAAATAAACAGAGCATGCAAATAATAACAATAATAATAATAAGAAGAAGAAGAAGAGAAGGAAGAAAAACTACGGGGGGGGGGGGGGGGGGGGGGTGTGGGGTGTGGGGTGGTGAATTAATGAAAGGAAAAAAATGGTATTGGAGAAATAGTAACTGCCACCAACACAAAAAGCAAGGGAAATAAATGAGTGCATAGCATTAATATTATACTCAGCTAAGACAGTGTCAAAGAATCAGCAGCATCAAGAGCATATAGCGACACCGACAAGACAGAGAAGACAAGAGAGAGAGAGGCAGAGGGAGAGAGAGGCAGAGAGAGAGAGAGAGAGATGCACCGTGCGCACAGGAGAGTACATGAGTAAGTGCGTGCACGTGAGACACGGAAAAAGATCTGGCGCACCTCATCAGGAAGGCGCGGAATGTCTGCATGCTTGCCGCCTCTCTGACTCATCAGGCCCTCACCGCCCCTCACATCTGCAAGAGGCATAGATTCTCGTGAGCCCCTGCGGCCGCAGGGGCTCATGAGAACCTATGCCTCTTGCTGGCCGAACAGCTATTCATGTCCCACACGCGGAGAAAGTCACTTAGGTGTAACACCTTGGACGGTCATACCGCTCTGAAAAGTCTGTTGGCCATGCCCAAAGCCCCCAAAGCTTACATCCCAGCTCAAAAGATCGCAGTGTCACGAATGTGGAAGACCCTTGGAAGAAAAAAGGGTAAAAAATTGAGCTGACGATTTCAGTCGGGGAATTTTTGTCGTCGTTTCTTGCCCTTCTCTATGTATCTCCGCAGTGAAAGAAAATTTGTTGATTCTGTCATGAGATCTTTGTTTAATAACGTGCCGTTTGTTGCGTTATTTACGGTAAGATTATACTTAGCACCCTAACTGCCGTGAAAATGTGAACATGGTCCAACTGCAAGAACCATGGATCCTCATGAGCCCCCGCAGTTGCGGGGGCTCGTGAGGATCTATGGCTGCTGAAACCTCTTTGTGTCAGTGTTCCATGGACGTCTGGTTTGACGTCGAATTAACACTGAAAGGTTTAAGAAACGCACTCTGCGTCCACTGGGTTAATCTTTAGTGACATGATTATGTGAATGATGCGGAATCACCAGCCTGCTTCGTTCGGCACTGACGCCGTGAGAAAAACCTTCGTCACTGTCTGACTCTGAGCAAAACTTGCGTCATCGACTGAGCAAAAACTGCGTCATTGTCTGACTGAGCAAAATTTGCGCCATTGTCTGACCAAAACATGCGTCATTGTCTGACTCTGAGCAAAACCTGCGTCATTGTCGGACTCTGAGCAAAACCTGCGTCATTGCGCAAAACCTGCGTCATTGCGCAAAACCTGCGCCATTGTCTGAGTCTTCTGTATGGAAATGATTGTCTGGTTCACGTGGGCACCCATGTCTGTGTCTGGCATCAGTACGTCAGTGATCGACTGAACAAGTAGCATTCACACAGGTGATAAAAAAAAGGTTGATTTGCCTGCAGGGAGGCAGGTCTTGGCGCATCAGCATCAGCACCCCCATCTGGCAGACAGACAGAAGCCGTGCATGAATGGAATGACAGACTAGATCTGCGCTGTTTGTCTAGTCTGTGATGGAACGCTTCCCAGATAGTGCAATCGCCAACCAAAATAGGACGTGGTGAGGTAGGGTGGGGGTAGGGGGGGGGGGTACTTCGTATGTACAGCAGTAGTGATGTTTAACCCTTTGCTGTCGATAGCGCTTGTTGTCGAAGTGGTTCCTTTCAGGAGTTGAATCACCTCGACAAAACTGAAGCGCGACCGACAGCCAATAGGTTAATGGGGGTAAATTAACTCACGCCAGCAAGAGACAAAGATTCTCTAAGACCCGATCAATGGTCACATATAACCAGGACTGTAAACTTGCCAACGCACTGCAAAACAGTAAATCCGTGTACGAAACTAACGATGCCCAAAGCACGTGCGCTCCGTATGTCGCACTAAGATGTTTGGTTCCGCCATAAGTCCTTGGCAAAATAAACCACCGGCCACACAGGGCAATTGCTTCCGGTGCATGTAGTAACTTTTCCGCCAGAAATAGTTCAAAAAATTTCCTCCCTTTTTGCCATTTTTTTAGGGTGTAAAACTTCAATTGTGTGCCTTTTTTGGCGTTTTGAGCAACAAAAGGCATGACAGGTGGTGTGAAAAAGAGCAAAATCTGGGTAATTTTAGTCGACCTAGTGTGTTCATGGGAGCCTAATTGGGGCATGTGCACGGTTGTATGCAGGCTTGCAGACGACAGTTTTGTCATGGGGTACTTAATGCATTTGAGTGTTGTGAAAAACGCTAACTCTTAATTTTTTTAAGAATTGCTGAAATAGCTTCTCCTGTGATGTGCTCCGCGTGGATTTTTTGTTTTGGCAGAAATGTTCTTCGTTCATAGTTTTATGCTGCAAGAGGCTAACAGATAACAGTGTGTGAAAAGGGGGCATAACCTAATTGCCCTGTGTGGCCACCGCGCTGTCTACAGTCACACTCAGTCACTTCCATCTGCAATATTCATAGATTCTCATGAGCCCTGGGGCAGGGCTAATGAAAATCTATACCTGTTGCTGGTGTGGTAGGGTGCTCGATTTACGTCTATTTAGGTTTAGTTTAGGTCTTGAATTTGAGGTTTGCTGGTGAGCAGTGGTATTCCGCCGGTGGTTATGTCGTACTTACTGGTTCTCTAGAATTTCCTTCGCAGCGAACCGGCGACTGCAGACAACGGGCGAGAGCGTGATCACGGCGGACATCCGGACAACACTCCAAACATCTCCAAAAGGGTTCTCCGGAGGGCTCATTAGGATCTATGCCTCTGTTTGAAGTGTTGTCTGTACGCCGTGATCGCCGCTCTTGTTCTTTGCTGCGCGTCGTTCGTCTCACACAAAACCTCACTAATTAGTGGGGTGGACACTGAAGGGATGGTGTTTCAAACCGACCTCACCACTTTGGGGCATCGCCCTCATTTGGCATGGCGAACATTCTGCCTATTCATCTCTCAAAATAAATGACACTGCCAGTCGAGCAGGAGGTAGAACGACGACAGTAGTTCCACGGTGATCGGTGCCAGTTTGGCGCCTGAACCCGTGTTTCTGTCAACACCAATACCAGCTCTCTTTTTCAGCTGACTTCGGTTGCCCTCTGAGCTGAGCCTGAGGTTTCAATACACAACACCCACCCCATAATTACACGGTTTGTCAGAAAGATTACCAAGTGAAGTAGGTAAAAGCACTGTCAGGGAAGAGAATTGTGCAGTATCGACCAATGATCATAGATCAAGTTTGATCGAAGCCCCCCTCCCCCCCCCAAAAAAAAAAAAAAAAAAAAGATACGAAAGAAGGGTGCGCTTTTTTTTTTACACGGTTTGCCGTCACACTCGGTGCAGAATGCGTGTTCGTGTGCTGGGCTGTGATTTTGGACCTTAAGGCCTTCCGCCGTAAGGTCCAAAATCACAGACCAGCAGGCCTTGGGACTACCGCACTGACTGAACTAACAGTGGTGTGTAACGTCCTCTGTGTCTGTCCCGTGTATACTGACGAGCAAAAGAAATGCGACATCACTGACTGGAATCATTGGAAGGACTTCAATGTTTGGACTGAAACGTCATGAATGTTGTTCTACAATGTCACCAATTATCTGTCACAGAGATAATTGGGGCGTCCCGTGGCCATTATGTCTTGTCGGGGTCATCGGGTACCGTTGATCTCATCTGTCTCGCTTTTACCGAGGCACTCTGACAGTCCCACTGTGTGACTGGGTGACTGAGTGCGACCCTCCATCGTAACCCTAGTCCTTCTGTTCCATCGCCAGTACTCGTGGCTGGACTCGATGTGCGTGTCTCCAAGACTGAGATGCTGCAATCTATTCGTTGTCTTCATTCGGGTTTAATGTCCCACGGTACTAAAAGTTATCAGGGACTTTTTTCTTTTTTAATAGTGTAATTTGCTAGCTTTAGCATTTGGGGAAATGGGGGAATGTAAGGGGGTGGGGGTGGGGGGTGGCCTATACAAGCCTATTAGTAATTATTAGTAATTCGTTTTGCTTTCTATCCTGGCGCCGCTCTTTATCAATGGTTTACATATCGTCCCATACTTGCAAACACAATTCGCAAAAGATTTTCTTGTTAAATTTGAGATATTTTAACTCATTCTACCCCAGACACACCACAGCAAGATAAGGATCGACCATGATAGTTCAAGGGTGATGCCAGAATAGCTTGGCGCCTATGGGCGCCAAGCTATTCTGGCATCACCCTTGAACTATCATGGTCGATCTGTGTCCTGCACTGCAATGCAGTCTTCAGAGAACAACGGCACGATTTGGGGATTTCGGTGTTGGGGTAGAATGAGTTAATGAAGTTGCGTATGGATCTAAAGCGCGGACAGATTGGCTGTAGTCGTAAAAGAGGATACCGTGACGGGCTCCATGACACGGCGCTGATGGTGTCCAGCAGATCACACGGCCAAGAGACGGACAGGTTTATGCGCCAGAGCGATGGGGACTCGTTCAGTCAAGGAAAACCCGATTACTACCCACGATCAGGGCCTAATTTATACCGTTCCGTCCGCCTCGTGGCTACACATAAATCTAACAGGGGTCCAGTGAATAATGTCGTCCATCTGCAAGAGTCATAGATCTTCATGAGCCCCCGCGAGTGCGGGGGCTCATGAAGATCTATGACTCTTGCTGGGTTTCGCTTACAGTATTCTGCTGTTTCAAACTAAAAAGCGCTAACGATTTCAGTCTTCGCGGCACAGTTAGACCACGCTTTGAATCACAGCGAACATCCGTTTTCTGCCAGAGGCATAGATCTTCATCGGTTCCTGCGATTGCGGAGGCTCATGAAGATCAAGGCGACTTGCTGGTTCTCATTTGCAGCTGATTTTTCTTCAGCCGTCGGACAGTTAAACAAACCTGGAAGGATTAGTTTTCGTATGGTCACACGTGCGCCGGAGATACCGTGAGAAATGGAGAATCCAAACCGCCGTCACAATCGGACTAAGGTAACTTAGTTCTGTCAGTGACACATTTCACAGATGAGACCGGCCTCCGCAACCTCGTGCCTCCGTTCAATGTCAATTTCTCCGTTCAATTTTAAACCTGTATTAAGCGGGCACCTGTCAAAGCAGACCACCCACAAGTGAGTCTTCGACATCCTCTCGGCTCATTGTAGGTATGACTTCAAAAGGTGTGCTGGTCTGTGATTTTGGACCTTACGGCGTCAAAAGCCGTAAGGTTCAAAATCACAGACCATCACAACTACCTCGAAGTTTGCGGATGCCGGTACCCATTCTACTGTTAGTCGAAAAGGGTGTTTCTTGTTTTTCATCTTTTTTTTTTGTGTAAGTGCTTGAAACTGAATTTGATTTGAATAACATTTACAACTAACTCTTTGGCTGTCGCTAGCGCTTATTTCTCTCTCTTTTTTTTAATCGAGGTGATTTGAAAGTTTAAAAAGAAACCGGTACCGACAGCCAAAGGGTTACGCCTTGGAGAGACGCCCATTTTCAAGTGGGGTTCCGATAGGCGACAGTCACGACCCAGTGTGGTTTCGCAGACACCCGGCGGTTATTAGTTGCACACACAGACGTTAGTTCGACTGCAACGAGTGCCGAAACCTTTCTTATTTCCGAATGTGGTTTTATCTCCGACTTCGTTCTGTCTTGTTAACCCGCTTTCGGTAGCGGGTTTTGTCACGATGATTCTTGCACGACAAAAACCGCTACCGACAGCCAAAGTGTTAACGCCGATTACTGAATCATGTCGTCTTTAGTGTGCGTGAGGGGGGGGGGGACCCGCAAGCAGGAGGGTGTACGAGGTGGCAATTATTTTTCCTTTCTGTTTTGGTTGGGGGGGGGGGGGCGGAGGAGAAGGAGGGGAGAGTAGGATGCGTGTGTTGGTGAGGGTGGGGAGGAGAGTGGGTGGGGTTGTAATAGCCATGACATTTAAAATGATCCGGTGGTTGTACGAGATCACTAGAGTCCGAAATAACTGAGGCGGTTAAGCGTCGGAGCAAGAGAGCGAAGGGAATCGCCGGGTCGTGGATTCAGTCGAGTCCGGGCCCCGTCACGGCCCCGGTAGCTGGACTCGCAATCCACAGGAAAAAGACGGGCTTGTTTCATAGCATGTCCGTTGAAAGGTCCTGGTAATCAAAGTGGCACAGTTGCAGTGCGCCCATACGAGAGTCCGAAATAGCACAGGCGGTTAAGCGTCGGAGCAGGAGAGCGAAGCGAATCGCCGAGTCGTGGGTTCGAATCCCTGTCCCGGCCCCGCTAGCTGGACTCGCAGTCCAGGGGCTTGTTCAATAGCATGTCCGTTGAAAGGTCCTGGTAAATCAAAGTGGCACAGTTGGAGTGCGCCTGAGTTGATCAGTGTTCAGGTCGTACTCCATAAGCAATAGATTTCCCTGTCCCCCATAACCCGCCCGTCAGGGCCATCCATGATCACCTCGGTGCTGTGGACGTTAAACCCCGAACTAACCAGTGCGCCTGAATTTATCAGTGTTCAGGTCGTACTCCATAGGCAATAGATTTCCCTGTCCCCCATAACCCACCCGTCAGGGCCGTCCATTATCACTTCGGTGCCGTGGACGTTAAACCCCGAACTAACCAACGAGATCACTTCTCAGTGGTGTGGTGACGAGACAACTAGCCGAGTCCTTGACCGGAGACTGTTCTTAAACCGTGGGCTGGTCTTTGATTTTGGACTTTACGGCGTCAGGCCATGAGGTCTAAAATGACAGACTGGCACTCAAATCTTCGCTTATTCCGGCAGCGAACAGCCACAGTCCAAGTGCCATCGATCCTTATGACTCTCGGCAGCCTGCAGGTTCTTACGATAACCCATGGCTGGATTCATATACATCTGCCTTGGGGGAGGGGGTGTTTAGTCCACTACGTTCTTGGTCAACAACACACTGGTTGTCTCTCTTGATTCGCTACCGCTGATAAGCGGTAGCGAATCTAGGGAGACAACCAGTGTGGGCCAACAACCAGTGTGGGCCAACAAGGGTGTGTCAGTCCTTCTGTCAACCGGACCTCCGGCCGCTCCCACTTCGCACCTTCCTGTTCGCCACGCAGAGCTAATCTCTCAATGAGCCCTCTCTCTTCCCCAGCCCTGTACTCATGCTTAGCCGACTGCGGCTCCCTTTCGTCTTTTTCTTTTTCAACCGAGTTGTCATTCTGAAATGGACTTGTCAACCTCATCACTGTCAGCGGGCACAATCTCCCATCCCCCCCCCCCCCTCTCAGCCCCTCTTCTCTCTAGTTCAGTCTCTTCCCCGCCCCCGCCTTCTTCAGTTCTAAAACGGATTTGTTCAGTTCATCTCCCTGATTTGTCCAGTTCGCAAAATTTCTTCTGGTAATGTTGAACGCTAAATAATCATGTCCGTCGAGGAACATAGATCACAATGAGGACAGCAAGAGGCAACGAACCTCATGGGCCCCCCCCCCCCACCCCCATTTCGGGGGTGCATGAGGTTCTTTGCCTCTTGCAAGTTGGATTGTTTGCATTGCCCCGGCATAGACTTGCATCTATCCAAAAACACACAGATCAAAATTGTGCCAGCAAGAAGCAAAGAACACCATGAGCCCCAACAATTGCGGAGGCTCATGAGGTTCTTTGCCTTTTGTACAGTTGGGCGGAGTTAGCTTTTTCCCCAAATGTGAAGGCGACCGAGACTTGTTAGCCAGCTATCGCCAAACTTTCGCGACACAGCTTTGCTGGTTTTTTGGGGTTTTTTTTTTTGCCTCACAATCCCAACTTCTCGTTTACACTGCTAAGCTGGGATACGCGCTCGAGTCAAAGTGGGGGGGGGGGGGGGCAGGGGGGGGGGGGAGGGGAGACAGGAGAACGTTGCAAAAAGGATAATTGCCAAATTCTCTGCTGCTGATACAGCTAAACTCCTGTAGCGGTTGCTGGCACTTAGCTAACAATGTCTAACACATTAACTCTTAAACTCCCGGAACTAAATGACTTCCATTCTATCGAATGGAAGTCACAGTTCTAGGCGTTTATGAGTTAAGACCAAGGATCAAAATTCCCAAAGTTAGGAGTTGTTCTCTCACGGTTTAGGGGGCAGATCGACCATGATAGTTCAAGGGTCGTGCAGGAATAGCTTGCATGCGCCGCCTTCAGGTTTCAGCATTTAACCATAAGTCGACCAGACTGCACAATGTTAGTCAGTAATATTGTTTAGGACCAAAGTCAATATCCTTCAACTGCTCAGCAAAACCGTTTGTCTTGCCAATCGTATGCTGAAACCTCTATTACTTTCTTTAATTTGACCCCCACCCGGGTCTGCCCTGGGGGACTTGGGTGGGGTTAGGTATTTTTTAGTTCCCAGGGTCACCCTGGTCAGCCCCACAGGGTGGGTTTTTCTCTCTATTCTGGGGCATGTGTTTCTGTCTACCCTTTGTCCATTCACCTGTATTTGCCTTTTTAAAACTCTCCCTACTGTCTGCACTGCCTGTAGCTCTTGATATTGGATGTGTGTTGCTAAATGGTCTTAGCTTTATTTAGGCCCCATGTGTTAGGTTTATTTAATGTATTTGACCGGCTGGCAACATACATTCAATGTTCTGTTTATTTTTTTTTTTTCACAAGCAGTGCAGGCACGTCCTGAGAAAGCCTTGTTGCTGTCGGGACGTTAAGCAATGTACAATCAATCATCTTTAATTTGAGGGACACTCATGAGCATGTGTAAAGGCAGGGGTTCATGAGAATAGTGAGGTTTGAGGGACACTCATGAGCATGTGTAAAGGCAGGGGTTCATGAGAATAGTGAGGTTTGAGGGACACTCATGAGCATGTGTAAAGGCAGGGGTTCATGAGAATAGTGAGGTTTGAGGGACACTCATGAGCATGTGTAAAGGCAGGGGTTCATGAGAATAGTGAGGTTTGAGGGACACTCATGAGCATGTGTAAAGGCAGGGGTTCATGAGAATAGTGAGGTTTGAGGGACACTCATGAGCATGTGTAAAGGCAGGGGTTCATGAGAATAGTGAGGTTTTGTTTGAAACGAACGACTACCGTCAACGAATGAGAGCAAAATCGTTGTTGATAACTGGCAGCTCGTACCATAATCACAGACAACACTCCAAACGTCCCCAAGAGGCATAGATCCTCAGGAGCCCACGGGCTCCTGAAGATCTATGCCCCTTGAAGATATTTGGAGTGTTGTCTAGGGCCGGGATTCTTTAGGATCTATGCCTCTTGAAGATGTTTGGAGTTTTGTCTATGCTTATGGTACAAGCTGGTTATCCGCCGTGATTTCGCTGTCTCCGAGTTGTTGGGAGTCGTTCGTTTCAAACCGAACCTCACTAATTACTACTTACATACGACCAGAGTAGATCGGTTTATGATCCAAATCAAGAAAGGCCACGTTGACCTTGCTGCGGCAGAGTCCGCTCCGGTAACGACACCTATTAATTCAACAATCGTTTGTCACCGCCGCCATTACGGCTTCTTCGACTACACAGGATGTGCCCATCCGCTGAGGGTCTCTCACGCAGACGACAGAGGCGCAGATTCCCGTGAGCCCCAATGGTATCAGGGCTCACGAGAATCTCCTCCTCTTGCTGCCGGCCTCATTTGCATCTATAAACGGGACAAGTCGTCCTCAAACGAAGCAAGTCGTCCGAGTTGAAGCCTCACGGGAGGTAATTTTGTGGACGTGACTTGACCGGAGAGGGAGGGGGGGGGGGGGGGTAAGGTAATTGGTGGGCTTTTTGTGGTGATTAGAGTAATGAAGCGCACCCCCGCCGTCAGGCCTGGTTAACCTGCCACTCAGTTTTGAACTCTTCACTTCACACTCAGTCGCAGCCGGTTTAAAATTAAACACCGGCGAGTTTAGCCACGCCTATCAGAGGAGTGGAGATGCAAGGTAAATGTGACCATCCCTATCCTGCAAGAGGCACAGAATGTATGCCTCTTGCAGACGACAAGGGATTTCACTGAGGAATTTAAGACGCTGCTTTGATTCAGTCCCACCTCGGCTCAGGTGTGGAGATGGTCAAAGATGAGATTGCAAGAAAAAAGGTGGGTTTGGGATGGGGCTGATTTGCTGGGACCGTTTGGAGATTACCTTGTCTCTGTTCATTGAAAACTGAACTAGGTATTCAATGAAAACTTCCTGTCTTCGTTCAAAAGAAGTCAGTGGGCGGTAATTTTCATTTTCTGTAATTTATGTACACAGTAGCTCGAGTCAGCTTTAAAGAACGAGAGATACAGACAGATACTGACCATGATTCTCACCAGCTAGGGCCAGCTGGAGCCAGTCTTGCACAAACAAGACGACGGCGGATAATACGATACCGTCGTCCCAGTTTGATAAACCTTTCAGATTTGATTCGACATTGAGTGTATATGTCACATGTCAGTGGCTGCTTCTGGTCATGTGTGGTTTGTGTCGTTGAATAATCGACAAGAAAAAAACAACCTTTGGGTCCGATGGCAGGCAAGGGGTTAACCCCTTCAGTGGCAAGAAAAAATGGACTGGTGTCCTCTTACCGCAAGAGGCATAGATCCTTATTAGCCCCCGCAATTGCGAGGGCTCATGAGGATCTATGCCTCTTGCTTGGACCACTTTGTATCCATCGTTCATGGGGACGGTTGGAGGAGCTCGTCCGCGTTGAATTTACGCAGATTTCAGACGCACAATGTACGGTCAGTGGCAGTGAAGGAGTTAATCATAAATCGGTACACGTGGTTGTCTCCCTGGGATTCGCTACCCACTGTAGCGGTAGTCCATTGAGGGAGACAACCAGTGTCCTCAGTTAGTCGTCTCTAACAACTTTAGGCGCGCTGAAACCTTTGAACCGCTCTACGCACAAGTGCCAAATTTGTTGCCAAAGCACACCGTGCGGTATTTTACGTAAACAGGCGTCGGCGGGTATCCTCGGATTACAGACTTAACCCTTTTCATCTTTGTACACAACTGCATGAAGTTGACTTGAATATGATAGTTCAAGGAGTGGTGCCAGAATAGCCACCACCCTTGAACAAAAATGGTTGATCTATCTCTCAATCTGTAATGCGGCCTTCATAGGAAATTAACCCATATCATACTGAGGCTAAAATCTTCACATGTGTACACTGCCATATGCAAGCTACATTATAGTACTTACAGATAAGGACTGATATAGACCAATGGCTTTAGTTCAAGGGTAGTGCCAGAATAGCTTGGCGCCTAGAGCGCCAAGCTATTCTGGCACTACCCTTGAACTATTTTAGACCAACTTATTTCACACACTGGTGTATTCCGATTGATAAGGGTTAAGCAATTATTTAAAATCTGCCTCAGGATGTAGCAGGTTAACCTTACAAACTGTATATAAAATAGTCTCCGATCTATTACACCAAGAGGCATAAGTTCTCACGAGCCCCTGCGGCTGCATGGGGCTCATGAGAATCTATGTCTTTTGGAAACGGAGCTTGCACGATTGACAAGACGTGAATATCAGAGTAGATCTGAGCTTGCATAATGGAAACAGATCCATTAGGCAGGCCCCGGATGAGCGCATGCAGACAACAGGAAGAGGCGTGAAGCGGTTTATTGTTGGACGATCAAACACACCGCAAACTGACTGAATAGTGCCTCAGACCATAACCCCTCTTCAACTTCTGCAAGAGACCTGGATTCTCATGAGCCGCAGGGGCTCATGAGAATATACGACTCTTGCACGTGGTAGATGCGGGTCTATCTTACACTGACGTCTGCTGAAAAATTGGAAAGATTATTCGGGGTTTAGGACATCGACAGCAGAAGTGGAGACACCGCTGAGCGGGCCTGTGGCGTGGCTCCCATCTTTGAAACTTGAACTGCTGATCGCAAAGTTGCCGCTGTGCCACCACGCAACAGACTCAGTACAGGACGAGGAAACCTCTCCGAGTTAGGTGCCTTGACAGCGGCTCTGGTACTAGAGATGCGCTGCCAGCGGGGCGTAACTCGATTACTTTTCCTCACCCTGTATTCAGAGCCGACTGAAAGAAATGCATCCTGCTGATTTCACTTGTTTCTGTAAAATCTATGTTTTACCTGGCACAGCGCTCTACCCCGTTAACTCCTAACTTTCCCGTCTTGCGCCAACATTTGATAAGTTCTACTGAGATCACGATTCAGTGCATTTGGCCGCTTCGCCCGGCGCCGCGGGTTTTTTTCCCCGTGTAGTCTGGCTTTCCGCTATATTACTCCCTCAACTGAACACAGTTGGTTAACCCCTTCACTGCCGATAAATAAAGTGAAGACGATCATAGTCCAAATGCAAGAGGCAAAGATCCTCATGAGACCCCGCGACTGCGGGGACTCATGAGGATCTGTGCCTCTTGCTGAGACCAATTTGTATCTATGTTTCTTGGTCGTTGAATGAAGAAAGATTTCAGAAACAAAACAAGAAATGTACGTACGGTGGCAGGGAAGTGGTTACGATCAATAATAAATAATCATAGCTATGTCGGATAACGCATGCAGCTCCTGTTTCGACGCACCTTTCCTTTTGCGAGCGTAGGGGGGGGGGGGGTGGGAGAGGGGGGGGGGCGGGCTGATGGGGGCCGGGGCGGGCAGCCGACGTTACGTTGCAAGCTGAGCAGAAACACACTCGTTGTTTCCCGTGAATCCGTCGCCACCGCTGAACTGCTCTAGCGAGTCGTGGGCGACAACCAGTGTGGAGCAATAACTTCCTCGCCTCTATTATAATCGATCCGTCTCTGGAAGTTGGCAGTGGAGGTGAGAGAGTCAGGGCACCGTCTCACATCAAAGGGTGTCGAGGTTGCAACGTAGGGTGCAAGGACCTGTCGGTTTTGTCAGGTGCGTGTGAAACGATGCAGAGCTTCCGTCGTCTGCAGGAGGCATAGATCCTCATAAGGATCGATGCCTCTAGCTGATTCAGTTTTCAGTTAAATCTGCAATTTATCTCAGTGTATTCCTTATGAGGAGAGAGTCTTAGAACTGCGGTCAGTGTACGGGCTTGTGCATACATGCAGGTGTCGGTGCAGGAATGGTAACTATTTCTGCGGCGGTGTCTGGGGTATGTCTCCTCCAAGTTTTTGTCGGTGTAACGTTTGGCGAAAGGTTGCGAGGCTTTACTTTGGCATACGTCTCTCATGTACATGCGGGACTCTTTTTAAGATATAAATACAGTAGACTTCGCATATAACAAAACACCAGGTGACTGGACAAACGCTGTTTGCTGTAATAACCCAAATTTGTTATTAGCGAATTAATCTGCTCATAAACTATGTGGTTGGAATCTCTGAAAAATGTGTTTTAATCTGCGACTTTTGTCATCCGACCTCAGTTATCATAAATGCAGACTATATTTGTTTATTTTATGTTTTTGCACTTGGCGGATTGTGTGTGTGTGTGTGTGTGGGGGGGGGGGGCCGTTAAATTAATTGTGTTCAGTGATAGTGAAATTACGTCAAGTGCTCCTCAACCCACCTTTCATTCCTATCGCCCTTTTTCTCAACCTCGTACGTAATATTAGACGACCTCAAACCAGACCATAGTTTTGGCGCTGAAATTAACACATTCGAGACCTGCCGCGTGCGGACACGCGGCGTAAAACCTCGAATAAGTTAATGAGATCATACTGTTTATCCCTGTAGGTAGCGTTTTTTTCCTAAAGGAATCATCGCGACAAAAACCGCTACCGACAGTCAAAGGGTTAACGGTTTTTAGTAATGAATAATTATGTCTGGCTGTTTAAAATTTCAGATTTAGTGAAGGCGTTTGTTTGTTTGTTTGTTTGTTTGTTTGTTTGGGTTTTTTCCCTAGCTATTTGACCTGCACAGCTCATATGAGTTCGGTTTGCCTGCATCTTATTTTGTCTTTAGTTGTTTATTTAATGTAAAAAAAAAATGCTGACAGTTGTGTCTTCTGTTGTTGTTTCAGTGCTCTTTACTCCAGGGATGGTGCTGTATGACGGGGAACCGCGCTATGTCCCCTTCCCGGTCAAGATGACGTCACTGACACAAGCAAACCTCATGACGTCAAGCGTTCACTTGTACGAGGAACTGTTGGGAGAGGAGGAGCCAATGGTGTCTTCAGAGGAGGCCGTCACAATGGAGGACGATGAGGAGAGACAGCGGGGAGGAGAGGACGCTACGCACATTTACACACAGATTGTGCAGGACGGCTGCAGTCGTGTCAGATTACCCGTCTAATGTGTCGCGTGTGTGTGTGTGTGTGTGTGTGTGTGTGTGTGTGTGTGTGTGTGTGTGTGTGTGTGTGTGTGTGTGTTTGTGGGTGTGTGCGTGCGTGCGTGAGAGCGTCTGTTTAGTCATATCCTTGCGAGAAATACGAGAGAGAATGAAAACGGACGATGACGGAAGAGGGAGGGAGAGACAGAGACTGAGTTAGTTTGCCGTGCGGGAGGTGCTTCGTGAAATTGATTGCGCGACAGACATACAGACAGAGAGAGCTAGAGACAGGGAGAGAGACAGTGAGTTAGTTTGCAGGGGAGCTGCTTTGTGAAATTGATGACGTAACAGAGAGAGAGGGAGAGAGAGACCAACATGATTGAAAACGGGTCAGACATACAAATGAGACAGACAGACCTTGACGTTAGTTTGCAGTGGAGCTGCTTTGTGAAACTGATGACGTAACACAGAGGGAGAGAGACAGAGAGCGAGTTAGTTTGCACTGGAGATGCTTTGTAAAATTGATCACGTAACAGAGAGAAAGAGAGAGAAATGAAATAAAATGAAACTTTATTGAAATGAAACTTTATTTTCCAAGGATAAATGATTAGGCCATAGACCCGTTTTCAATCATGTCCTTAAAGAGAGAGAGAGTGAGTGAGTGAGTTTGCAATCGTAGTAAAATTGAGTCTGAAGAGGGTCTTTTGATTCTCTTGCGTGCTGTAACTGCCATTTTGAATTGTAATTATGTGATTTATATGTAAATTATGCATGTAGTCAAACTCGGTCACCGAACAGATCACGTTAACACTAAACAGGTGGTCATAACTTTTTCATCCCGAATTGTCATGTGTCTTTGAACGGCTGTACACAAGGATATGGATTGACCATGATAGTTCAAGGGTAGTGACTGATTGGCTCGGCGCCTTATGTGCCGAGCAAATCTGACACTACCCTTGAACTATCATGGTCGATCCGCCTCCTGATGCGGTTTATTTAACTAAACGAGACAAAGTTTTCGTCTGTATTTGATTTTCATCCGTCCAGAGGACAGTTTTAATTTTTTTTTTTTTTGTCTGGTCGTCGGTGGTATCCGATTTGCTTTTGCTGATGGGGTTTTTGTCTCCTTTTTCTTTGTTTCTTTGTTCCTGTCTTTCTTTGTTCGTTTCTTTGTTCTTTCGCTTTGTATTTTGTGAAACCGTCTCAGTCCCTATGTTGTGTTTGTTTAATTATTGATGCGATCTAAAGTGAATCACTCATGAAAGTTTCTTTCGTTTACTTGATGTTTGTACATGACTGCACACAAGGTTGACTGTGATATTTCAGTTGTACAAAATTGATGTGTTTGTTTACATTTCTTCTCTGAAGAAAACAGAAATGTGCTGCTGTATTGCAAAGGGAATTTTCAGTGTTGCATACACTTACACTCGGCAGCTTTCCCCTTTTAAAAAATAAATATATGAAAATTATTCCATTTGTTTTGTGTGTGTGTGTGTGTGTGTGTGTGTGTGTGTGTGTGTGTGTGTGTGTGTGTGTGTGTGTGTGTGTCAGTGTGTGTGTTTCTGTCTGTCTGTGCGCGCGCAGTGTGTGTGTGTGTTTCTGTCTGTGCGCGCGCAGTTTGTATGTGTTTCTGTCTGTCTGTGCGCGCGCAGTTTGTGTGTGTGTTTCTGTCTGTGCGCGCGCAGTGTGTGTGTGTTTCTGTCTGTCCGCTGTGCGCGCACAGAGTGTAGGTGTGCATGCGCATCGGTGCGCGCGCAACACATTGTCATGTGCGCGTGTGTGTTCGCATTTGTCGTGTGTGGGTGTGTTTGTGTGTGCGTGCGTGCGCGCACCCATTTGTCGTGTGTGAGTGTGTTTGTGTGGGTGTGCGCGAGCGCGTTTGCCGTATGTGTATGTCAGTATTCTGAATCATAACTTGCTATAAAATCACTGAAACTTCAAACGCTAACTCTCCCTCAATCCGAGAAGCAATGCACACTATCAAGGCCGACCTCTACCAGCAAGAGGAATAGATTCTCATGAGCACCTGCGACTGCAGGGGCTCATGAGAATCTATGCCTCCTGCACTTAAAAGAACCAGGCCTGTAAACGTGTAATTCGAACAGCTGTTTCATCTATGATGTCAAAACCTTCTCACGGTGTCGACGAAAATCATAACATACATAACATAACAAATCATCACAGATGTTCCCTCTTATTACGCAGATAAATCATTTCTCACGAAAACTTCCAGTCCAAACGCAGTTGTTTTTGGGGTCGGCGTTTGAAATCAGGTGCGATCACCTGAAATCAGATCGATCGACAATGGCGGCTCAGGGGTAGCGTGAGATGAGTTTGGTACCTTGAGTACTGGAGCGTTGATAAATAGTGAGGATTCACTTGAAACTAACGACTCGCAACAACGAACGAGAGCCGCGAAGTCACGGCGGGCAGACGACACTCCAAACATCTCCAAGAGGCATAGATCCTCAAGAACCCGGAGGGAGATGCCTCTTGGAGATGTTTAGAGTGTTGTCTGTGCTTGTGGAACAAGCTGGTTATCCGCCTAGATTTCGCTCTCGTTCGTTGTTGGTAGTCGTTCGTCCCAAACGAAACCTCACAAGTATCGACTGTTTCTAAGTCATGAATGACTGATGGACAAAATAATCACACGCAAGCTGAGAGATGGTGCAAAGTTTGCTAGCTTATAGGTAGTGCCTGATTCGCTAGGCACCTTAGTAGACGTTTCCTTTTGTATAATACCATAGGCTCCTTAGAACGCAAGTGTC
Source organism: Semisulcospira habei (assembly GCA_036245525.1). Classification (NCBI taxonomy): domain Eukaryota; kingdom Metazoa; phylum Mollusca; class Gastropoda; family Semisulcospiridae; genus Semisulcospira; species Semisulcospira habei. The sequence continues at coordinate 93,268,747 of BTPG01000006.1, forward strand.
GAGTACTTTTTTTTAACCCCTTCAATGCCGAGAAAAAATGAACACGAACTAACTGCAAGAGGCATAGATCCTCATGGGCCCCCGCGACTGCGGGGGCTCATGAGGATCTATGCCTCTTGTTGCGACCAATTTGTGTCTGATGTTCTTGGACGGGTTCGGCTTTTGGCAGTTGTTGAATGAACACAGTTTTCGGCAGAAACAACCATTTACGAGTCTGTTGGCAGGGAAGGGGTTAAGGCCGTGACTCACTGACGGACAGATACTCACATTAGCGGAAAGATGGTGCGTTTTTGATAGGTCAGTGGTAGTGCGTAATTCGTTTGGGCACCTCAGGAGGCTTTTCCTTTAGTATATAATACTTAACACTAATAACAGAGACTTAATACCATACACTTTTTGGGAACGCAGTCTTAATACCATACACTTTTTGGGTACGCAGTCTTAGTACCATACACTCTTTGGCAACGCAGTCTTAATGACCATACACTCTTTGGGAACGCAGTCAGACTCTGAGCAAAACCTGCGTCAGTATGATTGTCTGCGCAAAACCTGCGTCATTGTCTGCTCAAAACCTGCTCCATTGTCTGAGTCTTCTTTATGGAAATGATTGTCTGGTTCACGTGGGCACCCAAGTCTGTGGTCTGGCATCAGTACGTCAGTGATCGACTAGTAGCATTCATACAGGTGATAAAAACAAGGTTGATTTGCCTGCAGGGAGGCAGGTCTTGGCGCATCAGCATCAGCACCCCCATCTGGCAGACAGACAGAAGCCGTGCATGAATGGAATGACAGACTAGATCTGCGCTGTTTGTCTAGTCTGTGATGGAACGCTTCCCAGACAGTGCAATCGCCAACCAAAATAGGACGTGGTGAGGTAGGGTGGGGGTAGGGGGGGGGGGGTACTTGGTATGTACAGCAGTAGTGATGTTTAACCCTTTGCTGTCGGTAGCGCTTGTTGTCGAAGTGGTTCCTTTCAGGAATCACCTCGACAAAAATTCGCGACCGACAGCCAATAGGTTAATGGGGGTAAATTAACTCACGCCAGCAAGAGACAAAGATTCTCCAAGACCCGTTCAGTCTATGTATCACTGATGTACATGATGCGAGTGTGGCTGAGGGCGGTCGTATTTGAAACTTTGCTCTCCCATTTCTTGAGTTAATCCGGTGGACAGACCTTTGGTGCATTCAGGAAGTAAGAGCCGAACACTAGACTTACAGCTGAAAAGATTTAAATAAAAAATAAAGAGAAACTTGGTCCATAGGCCGACATGCGATATATTATTTCATTCAATAATTGTGAGCATCGCTATTCGCAGTCTTAATACCATACACTCTTTGGGAACGCAGTCTTAATACCATACACTCTTTGGGAAATGACGCAGTCTTAATACCATACGCTCTTTGGGAACGCACGGCAGAAGTTTCAAGAACTTTTTTTTAATGTCATGATTTGACTGACGGAGAATTATTTTCACATACAAGCCGAATGATGCTGCTAAGTTTGATAGCTCTGGGGAAGTTCCTGATTCGTTTGAATTCCTTACGCAAGAGACATAATTGAACTCCTTACGCCGGAGAAATCTGCAAGAGACATAAATCTTCTTTTTTGTCAGTATTCTGAATCATAACTTAGCAGCGACTGCGGGGGCTCATGAGGATTTATGTCTCTCGTTAGTCCTGTGTTCTTTGTGCCCACGTTTGGTCCCGTTTCATTTGTGTTCTTCACGCGAATGTCAGTCAGTGTACAGTGGTTTCATTGAGACGCGAAATCCGCGTCCACTGGCAATCAAGGGGTTAAACTATAAGCTCCTTGTATTGGGAACGCAGAAGTATCGAATACCTTTTTAACACCATGACTGACGAACAAATAACCACACAAGCTAAAAGATGGTGCCAAGTTTGATTGACACACTTTTTCTCAGCCGATTTCCCTTCTTCTGCGAGCAAACCTAAAGCACGTCTTCACTTCACGAGGATCTGTGATTTTTGGCTGACTAGGATCAGACTTATTTAGGTCTGTGTACCTCGTGCGGAACAGATCAACAGAGACGGTATCTCCGAAAAAATAGTTTTTGACTGACATAATGTTTTCAGCTCAAGTCACTCAGCGATCTCTCGGATACCGTAAGTTAAATCTGTCTTCGCCATCATTTTCAACACCCAGCCACCTCATCGGAATGAGAAACACAGGTGTACACTGTGACCAGCAAAAGGCGTAGACCCTCATGAGCCCCCACAATTTGAGGATTTATGCCTCTTGCCATCTTATGACATCGAGTAAAGGAGTTTCGTAACATTTTCTGTGCGGTAGGTACCACTTGCGGAGTGGTACGGAGTCTTGCAAGATGTGACGGTGTTTTGTTTACATGCATTGTGGACGCTGAAAACACCAGGGGCCAGTTGCATGAGCGAGCTTAGTCCTGCACCAGCCACTAAGCAAGGTGCGCCGCTATATACAGGCCACACAGGGCAATTGCTTCCGGTTCATGTAGTAACAATTCCGTGAGACATGGTTCGAAAATTTTCCTTTGATTTTGCCAATTTTTCAGAGTGTGAAAGTTACCATTTTCGCCTGTTTGGGCGTTTTGAGCAGCAAGAGGCATGACAGGTGGTGTGAAAAAGCGGAAAATTTGGGTAATTTGAGTTGACCTAGTGTGTTCATGGGAGCCTTATAGGGGCATGTGCACGGTTGTATGCAGGCTTGCAGACGACAGTTTTGTCATGGGGTACTTAGTGCTTTAGAGTGTTGTGAAAAACGCTAACTCTTAATTTTTTTTAAGAATTGCTGAAAATGTTTCTCCCGTGATGTGCTCCGCGTGGATGTTTTTGTTTTGGCAGAAAGGTTCTTTGTTCATAGTTTTATTCTGCAAGAGACTAACAGATAACAGTGTGTGAAAAGGGGGCATAACCTAATTGCCCTGTGTGGCCTGTATATAGCGGCGCACCTAGCTTAGTGGCTGGTGCAGGACTAAGCTCGCTCATGCAACTTGCCCCTGCCGTAAACATGGAGCTTCACAGATAAAGTGATTTGTACGCCTGAAAGTTTGACTGTTTGTCTGAGATATAACCAATAAAATCAACAAACACACGGTAGCAATAAACCTGCAAACTGCCAACGGCTGACATGCCAGCTTTGGGAAACTGAAACATAGTAGATAAGAGGCGAAAATTCGGCCATGACAGATCCAAGTTGGTGCCAGGAAAGTTGAGTTGCCACATTCCTTCTGCCAATGAAGATAAGTAGCGGCTAATCTCTCTCTTTGTTTTTTTTGTCTATTTTGACAAAGGGTATTTACTCGAAATATTAATAAATTGTGTTGTACCCGTCTTTTCTAAGCGTATTTCTTTCTCCGTTGGGTACTTCTTTGGTGCCAGGAAAGCTTGAACATTCAGAGTAGACCCATATCTTGTTCTATATTGACCTACATTGTCAAGGTTGGATAGGTCTGCATGCAGCCACTGGTGGTTGCATACACAAGAGGGTTAATTTCAGCAGGCTTTCACAAATTCACACTCAGAAACCAAGAGTGAGGCAAGCTATAGTTGATACAATGTACATACCAAGCGAAAACACTCGCTTTGCCCTGGGCAAACCAACAGTTCGAACCTCTGACCCTTGTCAATGGATTTAACTGTTTCTTGCCATGCGCTGAGTGATTTCCCGTGAAGTGTACAAGTACTAGTGACATTCATGCAACGATCTGGCGGCACACTGATCATGTCAACTTTAAAATATACCTGTCCAGGCAATGCCAAAACCTTCCAGGCCCGTGCAATAAACTAGAGTTCCAGCGTTCCCGTGAAAACAACAATCGGCACTCTCTGCGGGACCGGCTGTAGCCTTTTTTTTTTTTTCGTTGCACGTGCAATGTGGCCGAGCGCGCGCTATGGAGGGTTAGATGGGGATGGGAAAAGTAAAAGTGGAAATTCCCACGCTGAGGCTCTAATGAGCGGGCACTGAGACAACTCGGCATATCCCTACCAATGTTTGGCACGTTCATTTGTGTGCTGGTCTGTGATTTTGGACCTTACGGATGTAAACTTACATCTTTTACACGAAAACATAGAGGCTGCGCGTCAACTAGTCTGTGGGTTTCAACCTAAGGACCGGAAGTCTGCCGTTATGGAGCAAAAGTCAGTATGTCCAGTTTTGAGAAAAGCTAGATTTTCTCAAAAATGGACATGCAGTCTTTTGCCAAATAGTATACTGACGAGCAAAAGAAATAATGTGACATTTTCGAAACCATCGGAAACACTTTAGAAAATGTCGCATTTCTTTTGCTCGTCAATTTCTTTTATACGGGTCCGAAAACGAGCAGGTGGGAACCAGAGCCCTGCCTACCCTTGTCAGTCACAGCGTGCACTTCATAGACTGCAAAAAGGTACAGTTCTTCATGGTCTCAGCCGGTATGTCTTTTGCCATCACCACCATTTCCACTCGTCATCCTGTGTTATGAGGAGGTCGCGGGAGGAATACATGGCCTAGTTGACAATTAGCGGGTGATTACAAGGCTGCTGCCATCGTTTTTTAGTGTTGATAGACAGGCCTTGTTCCTGTGGCACCGGCGCTCGATTGGTACAGCGAATACCAAAGACTTTAGAGAGCCGCTTTAACGAAGCTTTTTACAGTCTTTGCTTGTATCAGAGTTCCACTACGTAATGGATACACTCTGCTGGAAGCCGATCTACAAAAGACACCTCTCTACTAAGAAGCCTCTCTCTCTCTCGCTCGCTCGCTCTCTCTCTCTCTCTCTCTCTCTCACTCTCTCACTCTCTCACTCTCTCACTCTCTCTCTCTCTCTCTCTCTCTCAGTCTCTCTCTCTCTCTCTCAGTCTCTCTCTCTCTGTCTCTCTGTCTCTCTGTCTCTCAGTCTCTCTGTCTCTCTGTCTCTCTGTCTCTCTCTCTCTCTCTCTCTCTCTCTCTCTCTCTCTCTCTCTCTCTCTCTCTCTCTCTCTCTCTCTCTCTCTCTCTCTCTCTCTCTCTCTCTCTATGAGAAACACTTCTATGAGAGAGAACATCACAACGAAGAAAGAAAGGCGCTTAGAAAAGACAGTTACAACATAATTTATTAATATTTCGAGGTTGTAAACCCCTCAAGTTTTTCTAAACAGACATACAAAGACGTGCACAGATTGCTGCTTAATTAACCTATTGTGAAGGGGAGTGGCAACAAGCAAAATTAAAAATCGATCGGCTGGTGCCCGAGACTGAGCGTAAGTTTTCATGGTTCGGGCACTACTTTTTAGCGACAAGGATGCCCGAAATGTACTCAATACCTGTTCATTAACTCATTTAGCCCCAAGTCCCTAGAGCAGGAGATGGATTGACCATGACAATTCAAGGGTAGTGCCAGATTAGCTTGGCGCCTGAAGCTAATCTGGCACTACCCTTGAATTATCATGGTCAATCCATCCCCTGCAACTGGTACATAGTCGATGGGCAACACCTCTAAATTTGATAAATGGGACCCTGGGGCTAAAAGGGTTAACCATTATTTATAAACAGAGCTTGTTAAAATTCAACCAATTCGCCGAAAAAATTGTAACCCATTAAACTGCACAGCCGTATCAAAACACTGAAAAACAACCAAACGAATGTTACTTCATATTCTCTCTCTCTCTCTCTTGGCTTCTCTCTCTCTTGGCTTGACTTCGCGAACGAAGATTTTATAGGAGTTGCCCACGACGTCTGCAGGCTTGTCGTGGCTGCGGAGCCAATCCGAGACAGCAGGTTCGACCGCAGTGGCTGCAGGGGAAGGTATGGCCAGGGTTCTGAGCTGCGGCATCTCTGTTTTTTCTCCTTCATATTAATTATACAGAAATACAAGTATCCGATTGTCTCCACTTACTGTACTGTCTGAACACACCGTCAGCAGTTCCAATCGAACACCCCTATCACGTGCTCTGGAACACAGTGCGGCCCCGACTAATGGAGCAGACAGGGGGCGGGGGGGGGGGGGGGGGGGGAGAGAGAACCCGGGCCACAGTAGGCACCGAGATGATTGATAGCGCCACTGGCAGTAAGACTAGAAAGGCAAGTGATAGTTTTTACAGTACTTACTGATCCTGACAATAGTTACCACTGAGAAGTGAGAGAGAGAGAGAGAGAGAGAGAGAGAGAGAGAGAGAGAGAGAGAGAGAGAGAGAGAGAGAGAGAGAGAGAGAGAGAGAGAGAGAGAGAGAGAGAGAGAGAGAGAAATAGAGACAGACAGACAGTCAGACAGACAGAAAACAATCTAACTCTAAATAGCTCCAAACTCACATGTGTCGGACACCGAGTCGGAACTTGATTTCAGAGACTTGATGTTAAATGGTTATTAGTACTGACAGACAAAAGAATTAGAAGAGGAGGTGGGGGAAAAGTCGTCCAGAAAAAGAAAAGAAAATTTAATAAAACGTTACTAGTCGCATGGTTCGAAATCCGCTTGTACAGCGGTTCACACACAAAATGATCAGATTTGATTTAGGCAGCTACTCATCTCCCGTTGGAGAGGCCTGAGAGAGAAATTGCTTTGATAGATCAGTTCACGTGTTCATCTTTTGGTTCATGTAAATGGTCCCGTTTGATAGTGAACCCTTTGGGTGTCGGTAGCGGTAATAGTCGCTAAAACCACTACCGACACCCAAAGGGTTAAACACTGAATCGTTGATGTCAGTCAGAGCACAGTTCTCAAAACGCTTTGAGCCTACGTTACAGGGATCCTGCGCTACATACAATTATTATTATTATTATTATTATTATTATTATTATTATGTAGCAGGCAAAGTAATAGACCTGAACACCGTCCTAAACGAAACACACAGTAACATGACCACTTGGCATGACCTAGCAAATTAATTATAGCGGCTTCTTTTTCATCACTGGCCAAGCATCTTTTCCCTGAAAAAACAAACAAACCCAGAACATCTGTCAGCCGCGGTGAAAAATATGCCTGTCTCTGAATAATCAGGTAAATTAGGCGTTTTGTAGCACTCTATGCATCATTGGCTTGTTGCACGCTCTTTGCACATGTGGAGACATTCAGGCGTGACGTGCGGTTCCCTGACACTGAACCGGTTTCTTTCTGAATGATGTTCCAGTTGAGGGCGGAGGTTGTTGGTTAGATAGCTTACAGTTACGCGCTCTGAAAGCGGGGCTACAGCTTGGATCCCGGCAGTTTTATCTGCTGCCGAGTGTACATATACTGACGAGCAAAAGAAATGCGACATTTTTGGAACCATCGGGGACCTTAAAGGGGCAAGCCTGACATTTTTGTAATGCTTCAGTTCGCAAAAAGCTTTTACTGGGATTCAGTGTACAATCATACCCACTTAGGCAGTGACCACCCTATTGACCCACCAAATGCTTTCTTTCGTCCGTTCAAAGCGAAAAGAGGTCCACCGAAATCTTGTGACTGAACACCATGAAAAGAATGCTTCTGATAGGCGATGGTAGCGGGGCTGACGTCATAACTATTCTATACGACCTTAGGTCATCTGCATAATTATAACCAATCAGAGAAAATATGGCGGATAAACCAGAGAAGAAAACAAGAAGGTATCATCGACTCGCGCCGACAATGACAGACTCGGAATTGAAGAGAAGAAAGAGGAAGAGAGACAAGATACCCCTAAGTAGAATTGACATCGGACAAGGGAATATAGACATGTGGCAACGCGTAAAGCAAGAGCTTGGCTTGACTGCCCATCTAGAATTTGTCCCTTTCCTGCTGAATCAGTGAGTAATCTACGGTATTCGTCGATCTTCCTATAGTTCCGCGAGCGCTAGTGATTTTTCAGAATTCACGATCTTCAGTAGAATTTATCTCTTACTGATTTCGCAAGATTTTAAACCAGTTTTATCATATAGTTACGTGCAGAAAGTGGGTATAAATACCAATGTTCTGTTTTAATGATGGAATGCGTTGCGTGTTTCCGAGGGGTAAAGGATCAAAGGTCAAACTAGGCCTGGCACCGTAGACGCAGGCTCGCCAGTTTCAGTTGCGAGTCACTGAAATAAGCCACGCCCTCGTCACGATCGTTACTAATAAATGCTAGCAGGTTAAGCGGAACCCGCATTGTGATTTTGACAGCATAGCGAATATGGAAGGTTTATTCTACTTTTCTCGTAAAAAATTACGTCAAAGGGATACCAGAAAACATCAGTACACGTGTGTACGCTACACCGATGACCTCGTGACCTGCTGTATTGCGATACACTGATAGTCGGCTGGGTTCTGCCTTGTGACGTAGGCTCATAAATATGCATATTAATTCAAAACCAGGCCGATGCAGACGATAAATCCGCGACTCGGGTACAAAAACAATACACCCTGCAAACGATAAATTTCGACATTTGGCATTGTACTTACACCATAAAGCTCTAAGATGGTATCTGTTGCAGACAGTTTTCTGACTGTTGAGATGCTGAAAATAACTTTAACTCATTCTACCACAACACCGAAATCCCCAAATTTTGCCGTTGTTCTCTGAAGACTGGGGGCATTGCAGTGCAGGACACAGATCGACCATGATAGTTCAAGGGTGATGCCAGAATAGCTTGGCGCCCACAGGTGCCAAGCTATTCTGGCATCATCCTTTAACTATCGTGGTTTGGTCCCTTGACATCGATCCTTATCTTGCTGTGGTGTGTCTGGGGTAGAATGAGTTAAAGAAATGCAACATTTTTGGAATCACCGAGGATTCCAAAAGTGTCGCATTTCGTTTGCTCCTCAGTATATTTAAACAAGTAGCTTTGTACCAAGGTTTGACCTCCGTAACTGCCGGAACACAAGACAGCGTGAAACCACTCAACTGCAAGAGGCATAGAACCTCATGAGCCCCCGCGACTGCGGGGGCTCATGAGGTTCTATACCTCTTGCTTGGCCTTATTTTGTATTCATTGGACGGCTAGACTTCATATGCTTTGGATTACGACTCTTGTCGAGTTTTTAATAGTACATGCCTTTATAGAGACCGGTTCGGTTTGAGGCTATGAATCAATGAATCTTTATTTTACAACGGTGAAGATATTAACACAGTCTATATCATTTTTCGTACCTGCCGTTGCCGCTATGACTGAGTCATAAGTGTGAAGACCGAAATCACTAGACAGGCGCACTACAAGCGCTCTATCACTTTGATTTACTTTTCTACGGCGCACTACCGCCGGCGTAATTGTTCAAAGATAGGTCTACACTTCTGTAACAGATGGTTCCAAAACGCTACACAGTGTTTAGTTGTGGTTCATTTAGACACAGGAGAATCCAGTTCAGCACACGTCGTGTTGACTGAGGTCAAGTAACCTGACAATGACTCCAACCCGTTTCATAACCAAACACAACGCTAGAGTCAGTACGAGAAAACAGCTAAAAATAGATTCAGTTGACACGCCGGCTAACGAGCGCGCAAAATTAGTAAGTGCGACTGATCACGCGCGTGCTTTTGCTGCGTGTCCAGATTGCTGTTAAAAAGATCATTTGGTGTGTCGACAAGGCATAACGAATGTCACGACACGCCTGACAGGGTCAGGGTATCGTGGACAATATGAGTGCTGACACTCGAGAAAACCCACCCACTCTAAATCACACGACACCAGTGATAAACAACAATCAACTCTTATTACCTACACTTACCCTAACCCCACCCCAACCCACTAATGCCTCACACATACACACATAACATATTAACACATGAAAATGATAAATGGACAGATGAATATTGACTATGGCTATACAAGGCGGGTACTCGCTTCTGTACAGTGTCCCTCTGTCCCACACGGGCTAGACAGGGTGGCTCATACTGTAATGTCACTACCAACACTCCGAAGAGCACCGTTGCCGCGCTTGCCCACTCTGCACCGGTACAGGAGCGGTGGAGCTTGACTCAGGATTCCAGAGTACCTGCCGGTCTGGCGATACTGCTGCTGTCGCCCCTCGAACATCTGCGACCGACACGCAGAACGTTGAACCAGCCTGCTGTAGCCCAACGTCAAAGCACTTGCCAAACAGGACTGGTTAGCGAAGGCATCCCAGCTTCTGACAAAAGCCACCGCGCAGACGACGGTACAGCTCCTGATGATGCGTCGCCGTTGATGATCATGGAAGATGAAGAAATCGAAGAAGATGAAGAAGTCCGAAAAATCTGGGAAGTGCACTTTCACTTGTGAGTCCTCCGGCAAGACGAGACAAACAAGACGAACACGAACCGGAGGAGTCTTCTGTCGAGCAGCAGCCGTCGTCACTCGGTCTCTCGGACACCCAAAACCAGGGACACTGGCAGTGGTATTGCAGGGAGGGTAACACAACCCTCACACAGCTTGTCAAGGGCTCCAAACAAGGCCGCACCCTGACCCAGACCCTCACTGCGCTCGCTAACTTTACTTCTGAACACTGTTTACTTGACGAAAGCGTGCAACCGCTGTGATCGCTCACCGTTAAGCTAGCTGCACGGGCTTTACGCTTACGTTCACAATACATCCATCAACTTCCCCAACCCAAGGCTATTTACAGAGGTGGGCGGCCTCAATTTATTACCAAAAAAAACGACTTGGGAAAAATAGACAAAAACATGTCACATCCGTTACGTGACAACGAACACACCTGGTGCTGAAATGTGTCTTCAGATTTGCTATGCGTAATGGTACTTTAAACAGACATGCTAGATATCACCGAAGAATAAGCTTCTAATATCTTTGATATGACGGTGTGTTGGCTTGTGCGTCACAAACTTATTTTTATCACTGACTCTGTGACCAGCGCACACGCGCACGCGCGCGCGCACGCACACACACACACACACACACACACACACACACACACACACACACACACACACACACACACACACACACACTGCACACACACGCTGATTTTTCGTGCGCGTTGCTTGACCAGCTCATGAAGGAAGTGTTGGGTGATTATCTTATGTTTAATTTCCACCTGTGGCTGGTGTCAGACTTAATTATTTTTTATCACTCGCTTTGCCAGCAGCGCCACAGGCCGTCACAAATCACCTCACTGACCGGCGGACCAAACGTGAACCATCAAAGAACCATAGACCACCTTACCGTGGGAACTGAACCAACTGCACCGGGACGGCTTCATTGACCGACGCGGCAGAACCGTCCGCAAAAGGTGCTCGGGTCGACGGCGGCCACTGTTGGCCCGCGCACGATGTGCGCGGGCCAACAGTGGCCGCCGTCGACCCGAGGACCTTTTGCTTACTGGTATATTGGCTTCATTATTCGCAGCCCGGGCAACGACCGCACAGGTCCGGCTTTATCCAAGCATCGACTGTAATAGCCTTAATCTCAAAGGGACATAGATTTTCCGGCGCTCTACAGTCGCAGGGACTCATGCCCATAGCTTCAAATGGCCAGCACTATTTTCGTCTGTGTAGCTCAGATGGAGAAAGTTTATTATCAGGTAACCACGCTGTATTGAGATAAATGTCATGAATGGCGGGAAGGCAGTGTTATCAGAGCGAGTGTTTCATTGAGTTCAGGGGGTTGATGCGACGACTGAGAAGAAACAAGAACAGGCCTCCATTACCATCCATGATCATGGCGAATGTGCGTTCTATTCGACCCAAGAGCGATAATATGAACTTTGAGGAACTGGTAGCGAATGTGCGTTTGACGAGCGAGTATAAGAATGTGTGTTTGATGTGCTTTTCTGAAACTTGGTGGAGCGAAGATGTGAGTGATGATAGTGTTGCGATCGACGGTTTTGGTACGCCGTTTAGAACTGATAGAGATTGTAAGATTAGTGGGAAACGGTGGGGTGGCGGAGTCAGTAGGCCTGTATGTTAATGAACGGTGGTGTAGCAAGTCAAGCGTAATGGTTAGGAAACAGCTTACAACACGTGATGTAGACTTATTGTCAGTTTCACTCAGACCCCGTTATCTTCCCCGTGAGTTTGGTCAGATCTTTGTAACGGTCATCTACACCCCCCCTCACTCCAACCCCTCCCACGCCTCAGCCCAGATAGCAGATGTGATTAGAGAGTTACAGCTTATCTCCCCTGACGCCCCCAACTTTATTGCAGGTGACTTTAACGACTGTGACTTACGCACGAGCTTACCGACTTTTCACCAGTACGTGACTGTCCCCACTCGCAAGAACAAGACGTTAGATTTAGTGTATGGAAACGTCCCCAATGCATACCGATCGTTTGTCCTCTCTCCCGTAGGTAACTCTGACCACAATACTGTGTTTCTTGTCCCAGCATACAAACCCAAAATCCAGACAGAGCCCATAGTGAAGAAGTTAGTTAAGGTGTGGTCTAAGGATAGTGTAGAACAGTTGCAGGGGTGTTTTGAGTGTACAGATTGGGACGTGTTTCTTGATTCTAGTGCCAGTGTAGACGAAGCTACTGAAGTAACTTCTGACTATGTGAATTTCTGTAAAGTTATGATTATCCCATCTAAGACAGTGAAATTGTATCCCAACAACAAACCATGGATTTCTAAGTCTCTCAAAGCCACACTGAATGAGAAAAAAGTTGCATTTCAGACTGGAGACAGAGTAGAAAGGAAAGCAGTACAGAATAAATTGAGGAAGCAGATTTTAGACGCTAAGAAAAAGTATAAAGAGAAAGTAGAGTCACAGTTTGAATCAGGTAGCTTAGCAGATGCATGGAAAGGACTTAAAACTTTATCAGGCCACAATAAATCAAAATTCAGTAGCAGTAGCATGCCAATGAAAGAACAAACTGAATTTTCTGAAAAACTGAATGAGTTCTATTGTAGATTTGAGAAAGATGATCTGAAGGATGATTTAGATAACATGATTTCCCAGCTTGAAGTAAATGTGGCAGGCAATGTTGATGAAGACTTTGAGATCCATGGCAAGGCGGTTGAGAAGCTTTTTAGCAAACTGAATGTTAAGAAAGCAGTAGACCCTGATAATATTTGCGGTAGAGTTTTGAGAGTATGTGCCAGTCAATTGTCTGTTGTTTATAGCCGTTTGTTTAGCTGGTCTCTGAAGGATTGCACTGTACCTAGGCTCTGGAAAACATCTACAGTCTGCCCTGTCCCCAAGAACAACAAGCCCAAGACACTCAATGACTATCGCCCTGTAGCTCTCACCTCTATAGTAATGAAGTGCTTTGAGCGTGTTGTCCTTTCTAGACTGCTCGATCAGGTCAAGCCCTATCAAGATCCTTTCCAGTTTGCATACAAGCAAAACAGATGTACAGACGACGCCACACTCACACTCCTGCACCATGCATACACACATTTAGAAAAACCTGGCTCTTTTGTACGCATTCTTTTTATAGACTTTTCTTCAGCCTTCAACACTATACAACCCTATCTCATAGCTCAAAAACTTCTCTGTTACAATGTAACGCCAAGGCTTATCCTATGGATTGTCAACTTCCTTGTAAATAGGACCCAGTCAGTTCGCTTTCAAACAGCTCTCTCATCCCTTAGGTCCACTTCCATAGGCGCCCCTCAAGGTACAGTTCTCTCCCCTGTGCTGTTCACACTGTACACTAACGATTGTAGTGGCACTGACTCTACCCTTCTTATAAAATACTCGGATGACACTGCCTTAGAAGATCTCTCCAATAATGATGCGACTTACTTTGCAGAAGTAGAACGTTTTAGTGTTTGGTGTAAAGATAATTTTCTAGACCTAAATGTGAGTAAGACCAAGGAACTACTGATAGACTTTCGAAGAAACCCTGCCCCTGTCCCTGTTCTGATGATCGATGATGTGTCTGTTGAGCGTGTGACTGAGTATAAGTATCTTGGAACAGTCATAGATGATAAGTTGTCCTTTAACGAAAACACCTCCCTCATACACAAGAAATGTCAGTCACGCATCTACTGCCTCCAGAAACTCAGGAAGCTGAATGTGAACCCCTCTGTCCTTCAAACTTTTTACTGCTCTTTTATTGAGTCTGTCATCACTTTCGGTTCTGTGTGCTGGTATGGAGGTCTGAGTGTGAAGAACAAGAACACCCTGGCACGAATGGTAAACATCTGCAGCAAAGTGACTGGCAGTAAGCAAAACAGTGTGGAGTCCCTGTATGAACAGCGTGTGGTGAGAAAGGGTAGGCGGATAGCTTCAGACAGATCCCATGTCATTGCCCACCTCTATGAACTCCTCCCCTCTGGCCGCAGACTCCGCACGCACAAAGCTAGAACACTTAGACTACAGCACAGTTTCATCCCCAAATCCATCACTCTAAGCAATCTGTAGGTACATCCACGCATACCCAAACCTAACTCCTCCCCCTATCCCCTTTCACCTGTGCAATCAGTAGGAATGGAGCTTGTTGATTTTAGAGAAGTGATTATATTGCGTTTCATTTGGTGGTGAACATGGACATACTGGGATGGTTGTTACTGAGTGTTTACCCACTAATTATTTTACTATGGTAGACTTTAATTATGCAGCTTGTGTAATAATGTGTAATAATGTACTGAGATGTTTGTATAATAAGTAGTGAGGGTTAGGACTAGGTTGAAACACGCGTATTATGTATGCATATGTAGAGGTGGGTGTGAATGTATAAGTGCCGCTCAGTTCAGTCTATAAAAGATGTTTGTGTGAGATGTGTAAGAGTTATGTGTAAAGATTTTGTAGTGTTTACTTTATATCCATTTGGAATTTGTAGCTGTGCAAGTGCAGGGAGAAAATGTTCATAATTATGCTATAATGTTTTTATGTCTTGTTTGTACTATTTGTTACTGATAAATGTACCACAAGCGAATTTCTCTTTTCGAGATAATAAAGTACTCTTATTCTTATTCTTATTATTCATTGGACAGGAGAGATGATTGACGTGACATGGTGATTATGGGTGTGTACACAGCTGACAGACTGGAGTTGTTATTTACTTTGTAAAATCTGGTCCTTCACTTTACTAGTTATAACAAAGAGGCTGCGCTCTTTGGTTCATCCCTTATAAGCAAACAAAAACTGAAGTGGTAGCAATAATAATAATAATAATAATAATAATAGTAATAATAATAATGAATAAAATAATCATAACCTCTCTCTTGGCTTGACTTCGCGAACGAAGATTTTATAGGAGTTGCCCACGACGTCTGCAGGCTTGTTCGTGGCTGCGGAGGCCAATCCGAGACAGGCAGGTTCGACCGCAGTGGCTGCAGGGGAAGGTATGGCCAGGGTTCTGAGCTGCGGCATCTCTGTTTTTTCTCCTGAGCCGCTTGTCCTTAAGGCTAGCTCTGTGAGAGTCCTCAAAGGAGACAGCTGCCTTGTAAATGGTGGAGCGCCAGGTGTCACGGTCCGCAGCAAGCGAAGACCACTGGTGGTGGTCGATTTGGCAGACACTAAGTGACTTTTTGAGACAGTCTTTGTATCTCTTCTTTGGTGCCCCTCTGTCACGGTGTCCAGTAGCAAGCTCGCCGAACAGGGTGATCTTTGGTAGGCGATGATCCTCCATCCTGGAGACATGCCCCGCCCAGCGGAGCTGTGTCCGCAGCAGCAAAGCCTCGATGCTCACAGTTTCAGCCTGTTCAAGGACCTCGACGTTGGTGACATAGTCACTCCAGTGAATGCCCAGGATGGTACGCAGGCAGCGCTGGTGGAAGCGTTCGAGGAGTCGTAGTTGGCTGCGGTAGAGGGCCCAAGACTCGGAACCATACAGCAGGGTGGTGAGGACCACAGCTCTGTACACGCTGATCTTGGTGCCTGTTTTCAGCTGTTGATTGTGCCACACCCGCTTGAAAAGTCGCCCGAAAGCGCTGTTCGCTTTTGCCAGCCTGCTGTCAAGCTCCTTGTCCAGCTTGGCGTCCGACGTGATAATGCAGCCAAGGTAAGTAAACTGGTGCACTGACTTTAGTTCAGACTCGCCAATGGTGATGTGAGGAGGGCGATACACTGTCTTGGGTGCCGGCTGATGGAGGACCTCTGTCTTTTTCAGACTGACCTCGAGTCCAAAGAGCTGGGCAGCATCTGCGAAGCAAGACGTGATGCGCTGCAGGGCTCTCTCTGTGTGTGCAACGAGGGCAGCATCATCAGCAAAAAGCAGCTCACGAATCAGTTGGTCTAGGGTTTTCGTGTGGGCCTGCAGTCGTCTAAGGTTGAACAGGCTGCCATCGAGACGATACCTGATGTACACTGCATCGTCATCATCGAGGTCCACTGTGTCCTGCTTCAACATCATGCTAAAAAAGATGGTGAAGAGGGTCGGTGCCAGCACGCAGCCCTGCTTTACGCCGTTGAGAATAGGGAATGGTTCTGAGAGATCATTGTTGAGTCTGACCTGGCCTTGCTGGTCCTCGTGTAGCTGGACAATCATGTTGAGGAACTTTGGGGGACAGCCAAGTCGCTCCAGGATCTGCCACATGCCTTGCAGCAGGCAATCATAACACAATACATGTATAACATACCTCAACTTTAATTTATTATTTTTAGTAAGATTCTCGGGACTGCCAGCTTTAGTTGGCCCGCGCACGGCCGTGCGCGGGCCAACTAAAGCTGACACAGGCCCGAGGACTTTTTCCGCACCGGTATCAGTACCATCTCACATTATGTAGTACCATCTAGACTACCGTACTCCTGTTGAAGAATCCTGACCATCCCGAGTATTACACGTACGGGCGCGAATACCGGTACTTGAGCCCTTGGCAGAATGGGTTTATATGTATTGGGGGGCCTCATAATGTAAATGGATGCTTTCTGTACAAGTTGACTGCAATATATATTAAGCCAGTGACAGTGTGAAGTGGGCAACCCACCATTAAACATCTATTGGTCACTGTGTCCAAAATCTCTCAACGAAAAGTGTGAGAGGTGCTAGATGTAAAATAGTTCGATAATACCGTCAAGAGACATAGATCCTCATGAGCCCCTGCGTCCGCAGGGGCTCATGAGGATCTATGCCTCTTGCAGACGAACTGGCGTTGGCCGAGGGAATGGCCTTAAAGTGGACCGGTCGTAGTACTGGACGGCTGAAGGGTCAGTTCAGTGGGGGCTTTATGTGTACCTACCGGTATCTCGTGAATGGACATTACCGACTGATGCATAGGACCACCCGCGCTCTGCGGTAATTTAGGCTAAGGGGTGACTCAATCATGAGTTGAATTAAACAGCTCAGTGTGTGTGTGTGTGTGTGTGTGTGTGTGTGTGTGTGTGTGTGTGTGTGTGTGTGTGTGTGTGTGTGTGTGTGTGTGAGAGAGAGAGAGAGAGAGAGAGAGAGAGAGAGAGAGAGAGAGTGCGTGCGTGCGTGTGTTTGCCTTTCAGTGTGCATTACCTTTCCCAGTTGAGCGCACGTGCGTGGCAGTATAGCATGGCGACAAACTGATGTTAACTACCGTGTTCATCTCAGTGTTAAAGGATTTTCAAACCACATGCATAATTATCTGGTGTTCTTAGCAAAGCATATCAACATGTAAAAGGTTCTATTCATGTCCATTTCAGCCGCCCCCCACCCCCCACACCCCCAAAAAAAAAGAAAAAAAAAGACACTCTTAACCCCCTTCCTTACCCCCCCCCCCTCCCACACACACACACACACACACACACACACACACACACACACACACACACACACCGGCACATGCACGCAAGCACGCATCCACACCGCCAGCAAAAACACTGCAACAGACAGAGCAACTATCGAGACTATAAACAAGCAGAAAATAGCAAAAACTAGCAACACTACCACAGTTTTCATATAGCGGGGGCATGAAACAGAACCAGGCATCGGCATGCAACAGTTGCAGCTTGATGCGGTTCCGAAACGAGCCCTTTTCTGTTTTTCTTTGCACTATGATTGTATGAGCATATTTCTAATATACTGACGAGCAAAGAAATGCGAGACTTTTGGAATCACCGGAAATACTTTAGTGTTTCCGATGATTCCAAAAGTGTTGCATTTCTTTTGCTCGTCAGGATAAATGAATTTTTCTGAAACTACATACACAAGACATCGCTATCAGAAAGATAACTTTATATCGTACTTTGTTCATCGATGTGGATAAAATGGACAAAATCGTGTATGTTTTTACAAAAATGCACTCAATCTGCACATACACGTCGAGTAAGGGAGCTACATAATTATTGTGACAACGTTTACACTGAATGGTAGACAAAAATCCATGCTGGGTGAATTGAAATTGTCTAAAACAGAACTCGATTTTGTTTTAGACTGAGAAAGCTGCACGGCCGGAAAAGCGGGGTCGCGGTGGCATGTAACGCCGACACTGACGTAAAAGCAGTGGAACACGATGTAGGGCGTGTATTAACCCATATCATACTAGGGCTAAACTGAGCTTCAAATTTGTACACTGCCATAATTATGCAAGCTACATTACTGATATTATTTACAGATAAGGATATAGACCAGTGGCTTTAGTTCAAGGGTAATGCCAGAATAGCTTGGCGTTTGGCACTACCCTTGAACTATTTTAGTCAAACTTATTTCACACACTGGTGTATTCCGAATGGATAAGGGTTAAGAGCCGGCCCTATATGGGGGCCTCTCCCCGAGTGCATACTGACAGCCCAGACTCTGACCTGTGATTGTCATTTAGGGATACTTTCTATTCACAATTTCACAAATGTACCCCTTGTCCAAGTTATCGCAGAAACTGTTAGTCAGACGGAACCCAAAGGCAGCCAGTCAGTGCCAGACAATCTTGGGCGGTGCCGTGTGTTGTGTTGTTGCCGGTAGGTTCATGAGTGTTCCAGACTCCAGAATCCGCCGAAAACGGCAGTGGCTGGCCGCTCGCTTGCACGAAGTCGTACAGATCGCCTTTCTCTGCTCTGGCTCCGCCAATATGCAGTCTCCGGCCTGCGGAGGTCAGTGACAGAAATGAGTCTGGCTGAGTAACTCATTCAAGGCGCCCGGCCGCGTCAATAGCTGCGGAAGTGTCGTAAAGCGTTGCCGGCGGCAACGCTTTACTACACTTCCGCGGCTTTTGACCCCGGGCGCCTTGAATGAGTTAACACGTTCGAGACGTGCAGCATACGGATACCCGGAGTTAATCGACAGAAATTCAACTAACAAGACTGGTGGACAATAGGAAATGGAGACTGACGGACCACGTCAGTTGAAGGGTGGTGCCAATAGCTTTGAGCCTGTATTGACATTGTACTAGAATACCCCAAGGCCACATTTCCTAAATTTTGGAGGTGCCACTTAATGACTATGTACAAGGCAGCACCGGATCAATCAGTTTTCAAGCGGGGGGGGGGGGGGTACCAAAGCACCCCCCCCCTTCTGGATCCGGCCCTGCAAAGAGACCGTGATAATTAAATGGTAGTGCCAGATAAGCTTGGCGCCTAGTCTGGCACTACCCTTTAATTATCATGGTCGATCCAATTCCTGCTGTAGTGCGTCCTGGATAAATGGATTAAAAGCCTACAGGCGTTACGCTTTTCTGCCACCACCCCTGCCACCATGTTCAATCAGTCCTGAACAGAAATGCTGTCTGTAGAAAGCATCTCCTAAACTTTCGAATTTATACAATTAGATTGGACATTAACCCCGCCCCTGCCACTAAACGCATATCCCGTTTCTTAGATTTTGGATTATTCAAGAAAACCACAAACGTCAAAGAACATGGAAACAAATTGGTCTCAGCAAGAGGCATATATCCTCATGAGCCTCCGCGACAGAGATCTATGTCTCTTGACCTGGATCATGTTCACTTTTTCGGCAGTCAAGGGGTTAATTATCGGTCTGGGAACAAGTAGGTAGTAAGGAATAGAACAACAAACAAACAAGAAAACAAACAAACAAACAAAAGTAAATTGTACAAACCAGCCAGCAAACAAACAACTGTAACCAAAAGCGACACCCCCCCGAAGTGATTTGTACTAGTAACCCGCACAGTCTTCAAGGCGTAGTCCAGCAGAATGTGAAATTTGCCCAAGGTGTTGAGATGAATCAGGTCGCCTCCGTCCGCAATACAGGCAGCTTTCGCAGTATCGTAATCAGAACCGGCCGTAGTGTTAAACCGGACGCAGAGGGCTGTATAGATTCGCTTGTAACCAATATATTTATGACACCAATCTGTACATAATTATATGCAATATCATAAGTGCCATGAGATCGGATTCCTTTTCATTTGTGAAAAAAGACTGAGCAAGGTACTTTTAGCACAGGCGTGGGACGACTTACTTGACTAATAATTTAACTAATATTGGAGAAGCGCCGTATACTGATACGCGGTGAATCGCCGCATATCCGTATACGGCACGAAGATGTTTGCAGTGTTGTCTATGCTTATAGTACGGAAGCTGGTTATCCGTCGTGACTTCGCTCTCGTTCGTTGTTGGAGGTGTTGGGTCCCAACCTCGGCGTCGACACAACCTCGGCCAGAGTTACATATACTGCTCAAAAATAGTAAGGTACATTAACTTTTCAGCTTGAATTGCTACAGGTTCTCAGAATGGTATAATAACGGTTATATCAGTGATTATCCATCCCACTGACCTACAGTTTCACAACATTGGTGTGACATATTGTGCTAAAAAAAAGTATGGGACGTCATAATTTCAGTTTGAATTACTAAAATGTCTGAAAACACCTTACATCTGCAAACTGCAGTCCCCTTTTTGATCTGATTAATATTTAAACTTTCGGGGACATTTTAATAATTCAAGCTAAACGTAATACGTCCTTTACTTTTTGTGAGCACTAAATGTCACACTACTTTTGTGAAATTGTAGTTGTGAAATGACTAATCAGTGATATATCCGTGATTATAGCGATTCTGAGGACTTTTAGTAATTCAAGCTGAAAATTTAGCATACCTTACTATGTGTGACCAGTTTATGTCACTCTGGCCGAGGTTGGGTCAACGCCGAGGTTGGGACCCCACAGGAGGTCGTTCGGCGTAAACGTAACCTCACTATCTATATATCTATCTATCTATCTATCTATCTATCTATCTATCTATCTATCTATCTATCTATCTATCTATCTATCTATCTATCTATCTATCTATCTATCTATCTATCATCTATATCCCGTAGTCTTGCCGACCGTTGGGGCACCACTGATGACTTGGCAACCAGCTCCCTCCGTTCCTCTCTGTTCTCTGCCATTCTTAGCGATAGCCCAGCCTCAGTCCTGTCCACTCTGAGATATTGTCCTCCCATCTTTTCCTCTTTGACAAAAACCACAGTCAACAGAGTACAGATCTTCATAAACAGTTGCCTTAGAAGAATTTTGAAAATCCACTGGCCAGAGAAGATCAGCAACGTCAGACTCTGGGAGAGAACAGAGCAGATAACAGCAGAGAATTAAATTGGGCGAAGAAGATGGGGATGGATTGGTCACAGTCTGAGAAATGAGAAAACCAGCTTCCAGTATCACTAGGCAGGCATTGTCATGGAACCCCCAGGGAAAGAGGAAAAGAGGCAGGCCGAGAAACACCTGGCGTCGAGACCTTCAAGCAGACATCAAGAGCCTGGGAACCACCTGTAGTAAAATCGAATGAGAAGCACAGGACAGGAGTCGCTGGAGGTCTCTCGTCGACGGCCTATACCCGGGGAGGGATGACAGGCGTAAGTAAGTAAGTAATCTTTTCCTCTGTCTTCCTCTCCTTCGTCCTTGCAGTGTCAGTATTGGAGGCAGAACAATCACGAACGCGCTTTTTGCGGACGACATTGATGGCCTTGCAGGAACAGAGAAGGAGCTAGCTCAGCTGGTGGAAAAGCTGGACAGTACAGCCATTGCGTATGGGATGGAAATCAGTGCAGAGAAGACCAAACTGATGACAAATAACACCAGTGGCATTGGCACTGACATCATGATTGGAAGCCAAAAACTGGAAACAGTTAATAAATTCAAATACTTAGGAGCCATTGTGACAGTGTCTTGCAGGATTGTTTTAGCAAGCCCTGCTGAACGCGTGACATGCCCATACCACTTCAGTTTGCGTTTTTTCATAATGGCTAATAGGTCTTCATAGGGTTCGATGGCTTGCCTGATTCTGCTTCCCACTTCCTCGTTCGTGATGTGATCTCTGTATGAAATGCCAAGCAGCCTTCGAAAACATCTCATTTCAGTGGCTTGTATCCTCCTTTCAAGGTCTGCTGTGAGGGTTCATGACTCACAGGCATACAAGAACACTGAGATGATTAAGGAGCGCATCAGTCTGATCTTGGAGCAGAGCATGATGTTTCTGTCCTTCCATAATAAATGGTCTTCAATCTTGTCAGTGCTCTTTTGTCTGCGCAATCTTGGACAGTATTTCTGGTTTTGATCCCTCATGTGTCACAATGGCTCCTAAGTATTTGAATTTATTAACTGTTTCCAGTTTTTGGCTTCCAATCATGATGTCAGTGCCAATGCCACTGGTGTTATTTGTCATCAGTTTGGTCTTCTCTGCACTGATTTCCATCCATACGCAATGGCTGTACTGTCCAGCTTTTCCACCAGCTGAGCTAGCTCCTTCTCTGTTCCTGCAAGGCCATCAATGTCGTCCACAAAAAGCGCGTTCGTGATTGTTCTGCCTCTAATACTGACAGTTCCTTCATAATCTTTCAGAGCGTCTGTCATGATTCTTTCCAGGAAGATGTTGAAAAGAGTAGGTGAGAGCAAGCAGCCTTGTATGACTCCGACTGTAGTCCTAAACCAGTTTCCTAGTTTGCCGTTGAAGCAGACTGCGCTAGTGGCTTTATTGTAAAGGTTTGCTATGACTTTGATCAAATTAGCATTGATGTTGTATAGCTTCATGGTGGACCAAAGGGCTGCATGCCACACCCTGTCAAATACTTAAAATCCACAAAGACATGATAGAGGTCTTGCTGGTGCTGGAGGTACCTCTCACATAGAACTCTCAGGTTGAAGATCTGCTCAGTTGTGCTGAAGCCTGCCTGTTCCTCAGCTATGATTTCCTCTGCCTGTGGCTTCAGCCTGTTCAGTAGGATCTTTGGCATGACTTTGCTTGGGTGGCATATAAGACTGATCGTGCGATAATTCTGGCATTTATGTAAGTTGCCTTTTTGGGGGGAGAGTTATTATAAGTGATTGGGTCCATGGTGTGGGCCAATTCCCTGACTGCCAGATCTTATTGCAGATTGTTAGTAAGGCGCTTATCATGTCTTCTCCCCCTTCTTGGATTAGCTCTGCAGGGATGTTGTCTGCTCCTGCTGTCTTCCCTTTTCAGTTTCAGCGACTTCACTGCAGCCTCTACTTCTTCTTGGAGGATGGGATAGTTGCCATTGTTGGTCACGGGTGTGTTGACAAGTATGCCTGGGTCCCCTGTAGCTCGGTGGTTGTACAAATCTGAGCAGTACTCTGTCCATCTCTTCAGTATGTCTTGGTCCTCCGTAAGACAGTTCTCCTCACTATCTTGAATAATCAGTCGAGGAGCGTCCTTGTTTTACACTGGTCGGGTCTTTCACCAGCTGGTATGCTTTTTTTTGCTATTATTTTTGTTTAGATTTTCTTCTACGTGTTTACACTGATCTTCAATCCACTTATTATTTGCCTTTTTTCATGCTTTTCTTGATATCCTGGTTAATTTCCCTGTATTGTTTAGCTCCTTCTACCTCTGATTTCTTTTTCTTTAATTCTCGACGCTTGTCACATAGAACAAAGATGTCAGCTGTAACCCAAGGTTTCTTTGCTTGTCGGTGTTTGTCAAGGATCTCACTGGCTGTTTGGGTTACAGCTGTGTTAAATGTGTCGATCAGTGTGTCCACATCCGTGTCTTCTTCACCTAGAAGTAGCAGTGGCGCGAATTTTCCGCCTATCTTTGCCTGGAAGGCTTCCGCTACCTCTGGGTCTTTCAGCTTCTCGAGGTCAAACCTGATTCTGGTGGGACCCTGCTTGTTGACCTTCTTTAGGCGGAGTCGGAAGGTCATCATCACTAAGTCATGGTCGCTTCTAATGTCTGCTCCTGGAAAACTTCTTCTCTTGGCAATGTTCACACTGGTTTGGAAGCGTCTCTTCACCATGATGTAGTCAATTTGGTTATGGTGCTCTTCGTTCGGGCTGTGCCATGTCCACCTTCTGGATGCTTTGTGTGGGCCAAACGCGTTCGTCAGCTTTAGATCATTTAAGCTGGCAAATTCCAGGAGCCTTAAGCCTCTGTCGTTGGTCTCTGCATTGCAGTAGCGTCCGCATGTGCCTTTCTAGTTCTTAACAGCATCCTGTCCTATTTTGGCATTCCAGTCTCCCTGCACCACAAGAATGTCATTCTTGTGGGTCTGGTCCAAGACTTCTTGCAGTTGGTCATAGAAGTCTTCTATTTCCTCATCGCCATAGTCTGTTGTTGGGGCGTAAACTTGTACAATGGTGATATTAAATGGGGTTGCCCTCCAGCGTATGGTGAGAAGCCTACTGGAGACAGGCCGGCAACTCATGACAGTGTTCACGATGTCTTTGTGGACGAGAAATCCGACACCCTGTTCGTGTTTGTCTTCTCTGCCGCTGTAATAC
Source organism: Semisulcospira habei (assembly GCA_036245525.1). NCBI lineage: Eukaryota > Metazoa > Mollusca > Gastropoda > Semisulcospiridae > Semisulcospira > Semisulcospira habei. The sequence continues at coordinate 93,293,107 of BTPG01000006.1, forward strand.
AGTTTGTGGTTTTGCTGGGTTGATGTTTCACCAAGGTTCTTCCATCGTACTTCGCACAGTCCTAGGATGGTCCAGTGGTATCTGTTCATTTCGTGAGTCAGTTCCTCTACCTTTCCAGGCGTTCTTAATGTTCTGACGTTCCAGGTGCCAATGCTGATGTTGTTTCTGGCACGGAGTTTTGAGCACACTTAACACCTCTGCCCTGGCGCAAGACAGAAGGCGCGGTCCTTGTTCCGGGCGGCGACCGATCCGGTATGGATTGAGGTAAGGTTGTCATTGCATGTGGTGTGTCTTGGGCAAAAGAACCTGGCGGAGCCCATCCCTCTCCAGGCTGATAACCACAACCGAAACTCCACATAACTTGTGGCTCGCCTTGGTCCTGGAAACGTGGCCGATGAGACCCTCATGGGACTCTTTCGCCCTGGGTGGTGACTTCATCAAGGAAGTTCATACACCCAATCAGGTACCGTGTCAGCACCCTAGCCTTTGGTTATCCAAAACCTAACCTGCAAGGCAGCAGGGGACTTGTGGAGGGCGGAGTCGTCTATGTCCCGTGCAGATGTGAACATCTGCCCACTGCCCACAAGTTATCAATGCCGTGAGGTGGCCATGGTCGCCTGCTCTAACCTGAGGATGAGAAATAAAGCCCTAAAGTGACAACTGTGTGCAAGAGGTATAGACTCTTTACCTCTTGCAGACGTAAGGGTTTTGATAAAGAACTGTGTATCAGTCAGCTCAGTACTGATAAAAGTAGTTGGTTATTTGGGTGTGACGCCGAGCAGGCGACCATGGCCACCTCACGGAATTGATAACTTGAAAGTAGCCTGTGCGTTAACCCTTTTAGCCCCAAGGTCCCATTTCTCACATTTTGGAGGTGTTGCCACACGACTATGTACCAGTTGTAGGAGATGGATTCCTCTGGTATTGAATGAGCGAAGATTGCAGAAACGCAGTTCTGCGATACCTGGCACTGAGCTGGTTAAAAGACACGAAGTGTTCTCTCAAGACAAAACATTTAAGCGTCACGGCCATTAACTCATTCAGCCCGACGGCCGTATTTCCCAAATTTTGGAGGTGTCATCTAATGACTATGTACCAGTTGCAGGAGATGGCTCGACCATGATAATTCAAGGGCAGTGCCAGATTAGCTTGGCGCCTGTCGGCGCCAAGCTAATCTGGCACTACCCTTGAAATATCATGTTCGAGCCATCTCCTGCTGCAGTGCGTCGGGGCTGAATGGGTTAAAGGACATCCGTTAAGTGGCTCCAGACACGCAAATAATGGTAAGTGTAATGACTGTATCCCGCTAGGGTGGTGTACTTGTTATTGGAAAAACCTGGAAGTTCTTGTAATTTAATAATCGAAATTCTTCAAAAATCAACAACCTTTAGTACTGTCCATGTTGCAGTGATTCATTGGAGAGAACCTCAGGCCTAGTGACCACATCAACTTAGCAAATACCGTAATCCTCAGCCATAATACACGAAACAATTACTCGCCACCACCACCACCACCACCACCCCCTCCCCCCCCCCCCCCCCCACTGACTCACCAACCCCCTCCCCTCCCCCCAATCAAAAAAGAAAATGGAACGGCTATGATCATAATGTGTGGGTGATGACTCGGACCATGACTGTTCAACCTTAGTGCCGGAATGGCTTGGCGCCTCTACAGCCACCTGTCACACGTCTATTAACGTGACCAGTCAGTCGTGACCATCGCCTGCAAGGACGTCCACGCTGTGGGAGTTGAGCGGCTGTCATATGAGGTTCACTTGACGGTCAAATAATTTATTCATTCACATGCACATTGGGTCCTTCAACTTAAAGCGCTGCAATAAACGCCGGCGACCATTATAGTTCAAGGGTGGTGCCAGAATAGCTTGGCGCCTCTATGCGCCAAGCTATTCTGGCACCACCCTTGAACTATCGTGGACGGTATCAGTCGATCGATCGACCCCTCTAAAGTCATAGCAGTCAATGCAGTCTTCGGAGTCCATGACTGACCGATAAGTGCACGTAACTCTACAGGATTATTTCCCACACCTCTAGCTGCCAAGCCATTCTGGCACCACCCTTGAACTATCGTGAACGGTATCAATCAATCGATCGATCGATCCCCCTTACTAACATGCAGGTAGACGGAGTCTCAGTCAAGTTCAGAGGCCGTGACGTCAATATGTGTACGTCATTCACCTTCAAGGTCATTTCCCGCGCAGGAATCAATGGGCTCTAATAACCGGCTGCGTGGCCAAGTACAAAATCTTCAAGCCGGCTTGCACTCTGAGTCAACCCTTATGCATTCGGAATTACACCAGTGTGTGAAATAAGTTTGACTAAAATAGTTCTGAAGGGGCAGAACATCATCTAGGCGCCAAGCTATTCTGGCACCACCCTTGAACTAAAGCCTTATCTGTAAGTACTATAATGTAGCTTGCATATGGCAGTATACAAATGTGAAGTTTTTAGCTTCAGTATGATATGGCTTAATTCCCAGCCTCTGAGATGACCTATGACCGCCCTCGGTGGCCCGCGCACGGAGCACATTCACAGTAGCATCGGCAAGAGGCAAAAATCCTCATGGCCGGTCCCCCCCCCCCCCCCCCGGCCGCGGATGCGAAGGACCATGATGATTTATGCCTCTTGTAGTTGTGTAGGCCGTATCTTCGCGGCAGTCAAGGGTTATGGTTGTCTCAGACAGCGAGCTATCTTAATTTAAATTGAAATTTACAGTAGGCCTTCGTCGTACAAGAAGCCGCAGTATCATTTACGGTACAGGAAGCAGTATCATTTACGGTACAGGAAGCAGTATATAGTACCATTCACAAGGCAGCCGTCTCCTTTGAGGACTCTCGCAGAGCTAACCTTAAGGACAAGCGGCTCAGAAGAAAAAACAGAGCTGTCGTAACTCAGAACCCTGAACAGACCTTCCCCTGCAGCCACTGCGGTCGTACCTGCCTGTCCCGGATTGGCCTCCGCAGCCACGAAAATGCCTGCAGACGACGTGGGCAAGCCCTATAGAATCTTCGTTCGCGAAGTCAAGCCAAGACAGGAAGCAGTATCATTTACGGATGTCACAACAACGCCGGGAAATGAGAATGTCGTCTCATTAGCGAAATACGAGCAGCGACGACAACTCATAACTTAGAGCAGGTGTATATCAGGTAAAGCAGATATCAGGTATTTCACTACTTATAAATCGTCCTATTGGAACCAGAACCTGATATCTCAAGATATGCTAAAATTGGATTTTTATGTAAACATCTTAAGAAATCGCTGCTCTACCACTTATCAAAATCTTGGACTTGTGACCACAAAATTGGTGAAGTTATTCATCATTGTTGGTTTTAGAATTTAAAAACTTCTGTGTTTTCTTCCAGACAGATCCACACATCTCGTTATGTGCATGTCTGGCATAAAATTATTCCATCTGTTTGGGGGTTTAATACTATGCCAAACCAGATGAAAGTGAAGATATATAGGTCTGGCATAAAATTATTCCCCTGTATTCAGAGAAGAATTTTAGGTCAAACCAGATTAAAAGTCAGATGTACAGTTTTTGCATAAATATGTGACTTAGAATCATGTCATATAATTTTATGCCAAAACAAGATATGCAGATATGGTATGGAAAAAATTACATTTATCCTACATTTATCTCTTGCCAAAACCAGACAAATATCAGATATAAGGAGAGATATGTCTTTTCAGTTCGACCAGACACAGATATGTAGAGGTTGTTAATGTTTGGCCCCATACCTTCAGCATGCAGCAGCGGACCAAAACCAGACACCTGGACCTGACAAGTCTGTTTATACCGGCCAGTACCATGGCTCAGGGAGCTGTGGGAAAGTTTACTTCTCTGAGAAGTTCACACGCCATAGTTCCAGTCACAAGCCGATAGTATGCTTGCATAGTCATGAACATTTAGGGACACAGAGGGAAATTAGTTTATGAGTTGTTGCTGCTTTGGGACCTGACAAGGCTCTGTTCCTGTACAGCTCTGTGATGAGAACTTCACTAGTTAACTGGATCTGGAATATTCTTTCTTTTCCATTTGTACGAAATGTTTTATATCAGTTTGCTGAGAGGAAAGGACAGGCACAGTTGTTTTTCGTGAGCCAGAACAGTCCAGGGTTGCTGATTATAACGGTAAGTCACCTTTCATTTGAAACGTTTTAGGGTTATAATTTATGCAGCCAGGCAGTATAATTTATCTATTCCTTCCATTATTATGTACTGACATGTAATAAAAATTATATTCTCTGTCCCTACAGTAGTAATTACAGAGGTTTGGATTACCTTTGTTCTGTAAATGGATGATGCATAACTTGTACGAATGTGCACATACACGCTGTTTATGTGTGTGTGTGTGTGTGTGTGTGTGTGTGTGTGTGTGTGTGTGTGTGTGTGTGTGTGTGTGTGTGTGTGTGTGTGTGTGTGTGTGTGTGTGTGTAAAGTGATTTTAATATGATTCATAAAAGGTATAACGACGTCTCGATAATTACAGAATATACCAGCCAGCATGGATGCTGAATGGTCAGACATCGATGAGTAAGTCATGGCGGACACTCTCATGGATTCTTCTGACGAGTTAAACAATGAAAGGACCACAAACAACCCATCTGATGGAAGAGACGGCCCCGAGCAAGTCAAGCCCTTCTCTGACTACACACCTGAGAGAGAGGGGAATGGGGAAACTGATGTTGAGGAAACCTGTCAAACTACACCTCAGAAAAAAAATTACCGCAATGGTGACTTGTTTTCTGTCCTTGACCCGCTCCGTGAAGGTACTTCAGCAGCTTAATTTGTCTGCTCATACACTTTGCTTTCGTTTATGTTTTATGCTAATTTCAATTCTAGAGATTTTCACTGTGAAACGACAAATCAAAACAATATCATTAAAATCTCGTTTTGTGTGTCATACGTGTGTTCAAAGTGATATAGGATTTCTGCTTTTCTGAAGGTAACAATAGCAGGAATGATGACGACTTTTGTGGTAAAGATGCTGAATACACAGACACCCGGGATAACACACATTGCGAGCAGTGTGACTCTGAACTGAAGACTGTGGACACATCAGACAGCAGATCTGACAGGGACGATGATTCCACAGAGCAAGTTGTGATGACAGACTCTACACCAGCAGATGAAGCAGATCAACACAGTGAAGGTACACGTTTATATTCATTTCTTTTGATTCAAGTCTTCCCCTGCCCATGATACAGAGATGTTGAGGGTTAATAGGGGCGTGGCTATAAGGGATTCACTGGGTGCGTGCACACTTGTGTGTGAATCGGCTTGCGTGCACATGTGTGTGTTATGATATATGTTAATCATCCACTGACGTTAATGTATATTTTCGTTTACAATGAGAGAACATTTTGCTGATTTGTTAATTGAAGTCTACTGAATAGCTTGACAGATATATATATATATATATATATATATATATATATATATATATATATATATATATATATATATATATATATATATATATATATATATATATATATATATATATATATATATATTCTTTACTTTTATTAAATTCTGAGAATGCTGTGCTAATGCCATGGAATTTTTAATAATAAAAAATTAATACAAAATTACGTCCCTTGGAGCTACTCTGATTGAGTGCATTTTTTGGCTTTGGGCGACGCCTTTGTTAAAAGTAAAGAATAATTGTACCACAAATTGCCTAGGTGTTGCCTTTTCAAAATTAGTCTGTCTTCTTCCACTGCAACACCTCATAAAGATTTAGGGATGCAATCCACGCTGGACTAGTGGTTGCTACCAGTCAAATTCTGGAGGCGGCTTCTAGTACATGCGTTGTGTTTGCAATTTCAGGTTACGCCGTATGCCTACCTGAAGAGCCCCACCTTGGGGCGAAACCGGTCGTAGGCGGCAAAAACTTTAAATCTAAATCCGTATCTTTAAATCTACGGCAGACGTCGTGGGCAACTCCTATAAAATCTTCGTTCGCGAAGTCAAGCCAAGAGGACTCAGCAGGTCCAAAATCTGTTTGGGAATATTTTCTAGCATCCCCCCTCGGGGGGAACACTGGATATTCTCCAGCGGGTGGCGGGGCGCCTGGGGGTAGTCCCTATTGCTTTATGTGATGGGTGTTCAGTCGAAGGCTCAAAAGATCTAATAAGCGATGCAGTCACAAAGGGCAGCTGATGTCCTGATGACACAATGCAAGCTTACCAGCCTGGAAATTCCATGGCATTAGCACAGCATTCTCAGAAGTTAATAAAAAAAAATTATATATATATATATATATATATATATATATATATATATATATATATATATATATATATATATATATATTCATTCATACGAAGATCACGCTCAGAATTGCTGTTCATGCAGTTGTGAGTTGTGCGTGCATATCATCTATCTTTCCAGCATCTATTTATTGCTTCTTCCTCTATCAACAGGTCACATGACTGATGACAGTGCACATGACCCGGACTATATGCCGCAAAGGGACGACGTTAATTCGGACGATTCCGATGTACACAACGACATGTTACCCGAGGAAGACGTCGAAGAAGATCATTTTAATATTAATGAACTCTTTCAGTCACAACGTACACAGCGGGTGCATGCTAAATCACACAGTCTTATTGACGTAGCCATTCGAGTCCACACAAAGAGACTGAATGAGCTCGTGAAATCAAATTCTCTTGAACGCAAACCAGTCTATGGTGATGAGGACTGTTTTTTTAATGCAGCACTGTATCATGTCAATTTTCCGGATGCTAAGTCTCTTAGACATGCTCTCTGCACTCATATCGAAGAGAATTTTTCTGCCTACTTTGATTTTTTTTTTGCTCCACAGCAGAATCTGATAATGATCAGTACCTGGATGCTTTAGGTAGCTTACAGGATCTGTACCAGCCCGGAATTTGGAGTTCCGATGCAAATGACCTGCTCCCACTGGTTCTGGCAAACGTCATCAAAAGAAGGGTCAGGATATTTCACAGCAGAAAGTCCAGGCCAATCATCGATATACACCCAAGTCTGGTGGCGTCGGATATATTCAACCCCATATACCTGGTTCCCTTTGCTCCGCCCAGTTTGCCTGAGCATTATGATGGATATGTGCCAGTGAGGCGTGCACATTCAGCGTTCCGTAACATGAATGAACCTTCTGAGACAGCAGAGTCGCAGTCAAAGTGATGATCTGCCAAATGATGAATTGCCAAATGATGATCTGCCAAATGACTGCTCCAACCACTCCCCTCCAGCTTCAGCCCAGACTTCTCACCACGAAATCCCAACAAAGTGACAGACGGAAACCGGCACAGGCAGTCTCCTCTTTTTATAACACCAGCAAAAAGAAAGCGGGGTAGAAAAGCAACAGCGCAGCCGTCACAATGGAAGAAAAACGTCCGAAAGAGGTTGAAGCTTGCTGGCCAGGAATACTGTACAAGCAAAGGAAAGGTACAGAGAAAGAGGACGGCCAAGCCGGTTGATTGCTCCAAGTGCAAGCGCAAGTGCACAGAAGCAATAAATGAAAGCATGCGGGAAGACATCTTTCAGAGTTTTTACTTGCTGTCCAGTTACGAAAGGCAGAAGGATTTCGTCTGTAGACACGTGACAGAAGAAGAAACAAGAAATTACCTGGACAAAGACAAGAACCCAGTCAAGAAAAAACGAAATCTTGAGCGACATTTCAGTTTTACTGTGGATGAAAAGCAAATTTGTGTCTGCAAAGCATTCTTCATGAAGACCCTGGATATCGGTCATTTCTATATACAACATGCCCTTGAAAACAGCAAAGACTGAGCCTTCACCGGACAAGAGAACAGAGGAAGACACGCCCCTAGTAACAAAGTGCCGGAGCATCGACGGGTAGAAGTAAAAGAGCACATTGAATCATTTCCAGCAGTGGAGTCACACTACTGTCGGAAAAGAACATCAAGAAAGTATCTTGACTCGGGACTTTCGGTCAACAAAATGTACCAGCTGTACCTGGAACAATGTACTGACAGAGGCAGCCCTGCTGTATCCAGCACACACTAACGAGACGTCTTTGTTTCGGACTACAATTATGGGTTCCATAAGCCGAAAAAAGACTTGTGCGTCACGTACACAAAGTTCATGAATGATCAGAAGGAGGGTAGTGTGACCGAGAAGGCAGACGAGGAGTACAGAAAACACCAAGAGAGGAAGAAGGAGGCTAGAAAATTAAAGGAAGATGACAAAAAAGCAGCCAGAGCCGACCCAGGTGTACATGTAGCAACGTTTGACATGCAGACAGTGCTGTCAACTCCCCATTAGAAGGTCAGCACAGCATACTACAAACACAAACTTGCAGTTTATAACCTGACATGTTTTTCACTCGAAGACAAACACGGATGCTTCTACGTCTGGAGTGAGACAGAGGGTCAGAAAGGATCGTGTGAAGTGGGCACGTGCCTCCTGCTCTACCTTCAGTCACTGCCTGTATGTGTCAAGCATGTCATCTTATATTCAGACACATGTGGTGGTCAAAACCGAACTCGGTTTGTGGCCACTGCTCTCCAT
>BTPG01000006.1:93306649-93331972 GCA_036245525.1 Semisulcospira habei
GGGCTGTGGCGGGAATGTGAATGGCGTAGTGTCGCCGCTTAATTAAAGGCTGGCAGTTGTACAGCTCAGTCAAGCCGGGCCTGCGCGCGGGGCAATGTACTATGCGCGGCCAAGGTACTCTTGTACAACCGAGCTCTGAACTAGGTACTACTCTAAACAGCAGGGAAAATTTCCAGCCGGTTGATTGATCGCTGGAACATTGTTCGGGAGAATCCTTAGAGCGAACACGGCCCATCTGCACTGTGAAGAAGCAAAGATTCACGTGAGTGCCTGCTTCTGCCGCAGGGATGTAAATCTATGCTTCTTGGTCAGGTTTTTACGTCTTTAGCGCTGATACGCGGAGGTTGTAAGATGTTTAATTTTTTTTTAATGATTAATTGATTATTGGTGTTTAACGCCGAGCAGGCGACTAAGGCCATCTCACGGCGGAATTTTTTTTTTTTTAATGGACTTAGGACATAATAATGTCCAACGACTCGTATCAAGTAAACAACCCTGAAAATACTTCCAACCAATCAGTCCCGACGCGCTACATCAAGGGACGTATCGACCATGATAATTCAAGGGTAGTGCCAGATTAACTTGGCGCCTGATGACCATGATAATTCAAGGGTAGTGCCAGATTAGCTTGGCGCCGGCGCCAAGCTAATCTGGCACTACCCTTGAATTATCTTGGTCGATCCATATCTTGCAACTGATACATTGTCGTTAGGTGACGCCTCCAAAGTCTGAGAAAGTGATGCAGTCCTGGGACTAAAAAGGTTAATTAGTAACTCCGTGTGGATCATCAGTTTGCACATCAAAAAAGTTGATCATGATCTCTCAAAAGCCCATCCGGGTTTCACGTGCTGTGTTGTGTGTATCTCACCTATAGTATCTGTCGCCATGTGGAACCGAAAAAAAAAAAGAAGACTGATCTCCATTGTAAAAGCTGACAATAATCCATTCAGTTATGTCTTTTTATTACAATTTTAGAACACAGTAAGTGCACTGAAGTCAACTGATTTTTTCCTATCCTGCTTTGATCCTCGCGTGGAAACTTGACCTTCACCCACTTTTACTGACATTTTGACTTTTAGAGGGGGCAAAAAATCAACATTCTGGCCAACGACTTTTAGTCTACAAACATTCAGGCAAAAGCAGCGCAACTGATCGTGTGACCGAGAAGACAAGAGCACCTTGATTTCTGCCGCCAAACCCGTTTTACGTCAACGACTTGACGTAAGATAGACTGACGTAGCCGCAACCAGTGATCAGGCGCCAAGTTCATCTGCACTACCCTTGAATTATCATGATCAATGCATCTCCTGCTGCAAGGTCCCGGGGCTAAAAGGGTTAAGCGGTATGGACTTCAGTACATCATACTCGCTTTTGTTACTTTTGATAATAGTTATACCGGCCAGGCATCAATGAACCGTTACGGTCAGTGCCATATTTTCGACAACCGACGGAAAAGAGACTAATTAATGAGAAATCAAGATCGTCCACACTTTATTAATACCGGCACTGACCATTTGTAAAAGAACCACTGACTTCACTGGCGCCGCACGCACACACGCGGCGGCCATCGCCGCGAACTGAATGCATACGTATGATACTGACGCAGCACTTGAAAAGAAAGTGGAGTGCGACAATTCTGGAATCCAAAAATGTCGCATCTTTCTTTTGCTCTGTGTATGTGTATATGAAGTGGAAAATAGCATAAATATGTGGAAACATGTAATCAGAATGGTTTAAAAGCAATAAACATGATCCAAAACATGAGATGAACTCAAGTCAACTGAAGTGCCTTTTACAAATCGACTGACATTGTATGTATACGTAGCCTACACCGATCTATAATGTCTGCAGATACATATTTGTTTTTATTCATACGTCACACACGGCCAATCCCTCTAGCGCAAAATTATTCATTCATAAGTAGTCACTGAGTCAGCAGTAGAGTGCAGCCAGGCGAGTTCATTGTATACTCCACACTGCCTGATTTGTCATGAAGTACTCCTTGGTTACAAACGTTCATATCCCAAGTGGTCTAGTGGTTAGGATTTCGCGCTCTCACCGCGACGGCCGGGGTTCGATTCCCCGCTTGGGAAGTTTTTTTTTCTTTCTCTCTTCTACTTGCTTCATTATTTTTTTTTTTTTTTCATTTTACACAGTATTTAAAAAGAAAATTATACCAAAATGTGTCTTTGTATTATTTATTTATTTATTTATTTATTTATTTATTTATTTATTTATTTATTTTTCAACTATTAGTTTAGCATTTTGGGTGTCGGCCGGTAGTGCTTTTTGTCGAGGTGATTCCTGCAGGATTCATTTCGATACTGAAAGCACTACCGACACCCAAAATGCTAAACGGCCAGTGTAAGATTGTACATGTCGGTCCAACAAATTAATATGAGAAAAAAAAAAAAAATCCAACACCATATAGGGACCTGTATTCAGGGTGAATGGTATAACGTTCTCTTGTGGACATGGCTAATTGTCGATACGGCGAGTTACGCACACTGGATGTCTCTCTCTATTCGCTACCGCGTCAACGAATCGAGGGAGACAACCAGTTTGGGATTTACACTGACACTAAAGAGACCTCAATTACAAAAACTTAAAAAAAAACAAAAAAAACAAAAAAACATAGGCAACAAAATAATAATAATAATAATGAATTAGTGTGTGTGTGTGTGTGTGTGTGTGTGTGTGTGTGTGTGTGTGTGTGTGTGTGTGTGTGTGTGTGTGTGCGCGCGCGTGCGTGTGTGTGTGTGTGTGTGTGTGTGTGTGTGTGCGTGCTTGTGTGTGTGTGTGTGTGTGTGTGTGTGCGTATGTGTGTGTGTATGTGTGTGTGTGTGTGTGTGCGCGCGCGCGCGCGCGTGTGTTTGTTTGTGTATGTGCGTGTGTGTTTCGTGTTAGAATTATGCCTACATGGTGCGAGCTGGTGTTTATTTAAAGAGTGAGTGCGTGTTTATTTTCTTCTAATTTCTCTCCTTGTAAAATTATTTTTATGTGCAAAGCGCTCCGAGCTTGCTGTCTGTGGGGAAGGGCGCGATATAAAAACTATGTATTATTGTTATTATTACTATCCAAGCTGTTTGAGAAGTCAGGTAGTCTCACTGTGTTTTTACCCGTTCACTGCCGAGGAAAACGTGAACACTGTGACAATCCATCTGCAAGAGACACAGAACCTCATGACCTCCGCCGTTGTGGGGCCTCATGAAGATCTATGCCTTTTGCTGAAAACACTTTGTATCCTTGCTCCTTGGACGGCTGGGGCTTTTGTCGCTGAATTAACTCATTCGAGACGTCCCGCCTCCGGATACGCGGCATAAGCCGCGTATCCGGCGGCGGCACGTCTCCAATGAGTCAACAATACTTTTTTTTACAAATACAATCTCAGTGCGTCCACTTGCGGAGAAGGAATTAAGTTGTTGGTCTGTGAGCTGCACAGATGTTTAACTGAAAAAAAATCACCCCTGTGGAAATTTACTCAGAATAGTTGAAAACAATAAACACGATTGACCAAATGAAATCAAAATGTTACGAATCAAAGCACATAAGTTATATCACCGGTTTTTAATGTCCACATATACATGTATTTGTTTTTATTTCTACATCACACAGCCAATCCCTCTAGCGCCAGACTTCTCAGTCATAAGCGGCAGTCAACGTGTAGAGTGCAGTCAGGCACGCCGCGCATCGGTAAGGTGCTACGGTCTACTCCTCACAGCCTAAGATATTCCTTGCTTGTTTTTGATTAAGTCCCAAGTGGTCTAGTGGTTAGGATTTCGAGCTCTCACCGCGACGGCCGGGGTTCGATTCCCCGCTTGGGAATTATGTTACTTACTTTCTTTTTCGTGGATCTTAATTCATTTGTTTCATTTTACACAGTATTTTTTTAAAACATTATAACGATATGTCTCTTCTTTTTATGTATTGTTGTTGTTGTTTTTAGTAATCCCACTGCATATTTATTTTACCCCTTCACTGTCCAGAAAAAGTGAAAATAATCCAACCACAAGACATAGATCCTCATGCGCCGTTGCTTGGGTTCATGCAGGTCTATGCCTCTTGCTGACATTACTTGGTATCCATGTTTCTTGCACAATATTGGGTCTGTGGCGATGAATCATCCAAGATTGCAAGGAACAGTCTACGTCCACTGCTAGCAGTGAAAGGAACTCTTTCGAGACGTGCCGCCTCCCGCGTATCCGGAGGCGGCACGTCTCGAATGAGTTAAGTTGCTGGTCTGTTTGAGTCAGTTGTACATACGTTTAAAAAAAAAAAAAATCAGCAGTGTAGTCCTAAGCGAGAGGTATAGATTCTCAGGAGCACATGTGTATCATGAGAATCTGTGCCGTTTGCAAGCGGAAGGCCTGACCTGAACTTGTCGACAATAAAATCTCTCAGCAAGCATCCCTAATCGCTGTCACAACATTCTGGCAGGTATCAGACAATGCCCATTCAAGCCAGAGCCGCAATATCGCAGTACCTTACCGCTCCCAAATGACATACAAGCTCGTAATGAAGAATTCACACCAACTCTCCAGAAATCTTGAATAAACCACATCAAATACGGTGACGTAAAACACACAAATTTGTGACGCAATGCACATATAGTGACGCGTCATGGGGTAGGGTGTCATGGATAAGAACTTGCGAGATTGAATTAGGCCGAGTGAGTGTCAACGAGACGCACAAACCGATTTAATCAGTGCTAGGGGGCGAATCGTTACGCCAGGAGTCCCTCCGCTAGGCTGCTTGACTGCTTCGTGTCGACATGTAGTCTAGCAGCTTTTCGCAATTTCTGCAGACTAAGTAGTTCGTCAAAAGAGTAACAATGGTTTGCAGGTACGAAACGAAAGTACTAATGCCATATAGTTTATGCATGGCAACAATATTTGTCCTTAGGATGGATACATTTTTGTAGAAGTGCTTTTCGAAAGCTATTTTTCGATGTGAGGGAACCAGTCCTCGTACACCGCCCGGATAAGGTGCAAGACATTTTTGGTGCATAACATTGAAAATTTCAAGCATACAAGTTACAAGTTTATTCCAGTGAGTAAATTAAAATCATCAGCAAGTAAACATGCATACATATATACGATAAAATAAGTTTAAAAGTATTATTTTTAATGCGGTAAGCATGGTCGCGTCGCTAGTTTCAAAATGGCGGTCAGCGAGAAGCCTTCTAAATAAGTCAATCAGACGCGCACGGTTGATGAAGCTTTACTTTACTCCTGAATTGAAACAGAGATTATTTTCGATTTGAACATCTTACGTTATTTTTCCTGGTCTTGAAAACAGCCTTTTCCATAGAACTCGGTCTTTTGTGGGAGGAAAGCATATCGAAAGTAAACTCCCTTTGTGCATGTTGTGCAATGTGTCTGCCGACCATCTTCAACATTCTGAAGACTTTTTGGCTGGATACAACATGCATGTTGTTCGTCTGTTTTTCAGCCTAACGGCTCTAAGTGCAAGTCTGCTCTTTTTGTTTATTTTATTAGTGGAGATGGGATTTTTAACTGGTCAAGCACACTCGTATCCGACTGGTCTTAAGCACAAGCCAGGCAGAGTGAAATCCATCTCCGAACCGTTTCCATCAAAATCACCATGTTCAGCTAAACACCTAAATATAAAATTTTAGTTTTTGCAACCAATTCAACCAATCCGCACTCAAGTACTCACAAGGACTCTTATGATTAAGCTTTATCAGGACTGCATGAGACACAATACAGATAGTAGCCCTCTCTATTATATTACATGTTTTATTTATTTATTATTGATTCATGTATGTATTCACTTACATATTTATTTATTATTTATCCTTTTAATTATGGATGGAAGGAATTCCTTGATGCACATGATCACTATAGTGGTATGGTAGTGGTCACCAAGGAGAGGAAATTTGTTTTCAATATGCTTACATCTGTGCATGTTCATAATCTATCCTTGACTTAACATGCATATTCATAGGTCCCAGGTATCCCCAACTTATTTTATTAATTTATTTTTTGTTTGTTTGTTTGTTTGTTTGTGATGTATGTTTGCACATACACATCAGCATAAAATGATTGATTGTACATTAACGTCCCGACAGCAACAAGACTTTCTCAGGACGTGCCTGCACTGCTTGTGAAAAGAATATTGAATGTATGTCGCCAGCTGGTCTAATACACTAAATAAACCTAACTAGACCCTTTAGCAACACACATCCAATATCAAGAGCTACAAGCAGTGCAGACAGTAGGAAGAGTTTAAAAAAGGTAAATACAGGTGAATGTACCAAGGGTAGACAGAAACACACGCCCCAGAATAGAGGGGAAAACCCACCCTGTGGGGCTGACCAGGGTCACCCTGGGAACTAAAAAGTAGTTAACCTCACCCAAGTCCCCCAGGGTAGACCTGGGTGGGGGACATCAGCATACAAGATGAGAACATACATATACACATATATGATGTGAACATAACATGTACACATATATGGTAATAGGTGCATACCACCCGCTCCCCACCCCACATACAAAACCACAGAACAAACATCTGTGCATGTTCATAATATATCCTTTACTTGGTATTCATATGTCCTAGTTATTTAAATTTATTATTTATTTTTATTTGTTTGAAAAGTAGGTTTTGTTTATATGCTGATGTTCACATACACATATGGTAATACTGCCCACTCCCAACCCCACTCCACAACCAGAGAACACCCACCAAACGACACTTACATCTGTGCATGTTCATAATCTATCCTTTACTGAGCATTCATATGTCCCAGGTATCTTGACTTACTTTATCTTTTTTATTTAACCGCCATGAGATGGCATTGGTCGCCTGCTCGACATTAAACCCAAATAAGTATATATTTAAATTATTTATTTATTTTGTTTGCTTGTAATGAAGGTTTTGTACATACACATCAGCAAACAAGAAAATATACACATATATAGATGGTAATAGGTGCCATACTGCCTGCTCCCAACCCTTACCTAAATACACACATAAAACCGCAGAACACCTACCAAAAGAAGGACATACACATCTGTGTATGTTCATAATTTTTAATCTATCCTTTACCTAGCATGCATATGTCCCAGGTACCTTAGACTTACTTTATCTTATTTATTTATTTAAATTATTTATTTATTTTGTTTGTTTGTAATGTAGGTTTTGTACATACACATCAGCATACAGCTCAAGAACATACACCATGGTGCCCCTGTGCATGTGGCCACCAGTACTATTCTGTCAGATCTGTCACACCCAGCCAATGATCTCTTCGAGCTTCTGCCCTCTGGCCGGCGGTTTCGTGCTTTTAAAGCCAGAACCTCTCGATTCAGATGCAATTTTTTTTTCCAGAAGCTGTCCTCAATACATCACCATGCACGGAACAACGTGATTCCATGATTTGTGACATATGACTGATTTGTGTTTAATATTGTGTTTATCTATCTTTTAGTGCTGTATATAGGATGATCGCCAACTAAGTGTATGACATGATGAATGCCCTACAAGTGAGGACATATTTTACTGTCGCCATGCCACACAAAAATCCTTGTAACGTTTTACTTGGTGAATAAATGTCTTATGTCTTATACACGTACATGATAATAGGTGCAGTATCGCTCGCTCCCAACCCCAATCCAGTTACACACACAAAACCGCAGAACATCCACCAATGTACATCTGTGCATGATAATAATCTATACTTTAGTTAGCATTCTTATGTCCCAGGTATCTTTGACTTACTTTATCTTATTTATTTAACTGCCATGAGATGGCCGTAGTCTACCGCGCGGCGTTAAACCCAAATAACTATTTATTAAAATTATTAATTTATGTTTGTTTGTGATGAAGGTTTTGTACATACACGGTAATAGGTGCCATACCGCCCCACTTTCAACCCCAGCCCACATACAAAACCACAGAATACCCACAAAAGACATGCACAATTGTATACTGATGGGCATTAGTGGACTGTAAAATCTATATATAGAGACTTCAGGTTAAGCAAGTGGCTTGTATTGACTGCCTGTATTTTAGCTGCCCACCTACAAATTTCATGTGTACAGTTAACCACACTGCACATGCAGCCATCAGTTCTGTGAAAAGTACTGTTGGCCTCATGCACAGGGGCACCAAAACTTAGAGATAAGGCCACACCTGATAACAATAACAGTACTAATAATAATATGCATACTCAGCCACTAGTTCTGTAAACAGCACCTTTGTAAACAGTACCAGTGGCCAAATGCACACATACATCATGGATGTTGCTACCACTGATCACTTCAAACAATAGGCTGCCCAGTTCACATTTTGATACCATGAACTAGCCTGCACATGCAGTCATCAGTTCTGTAAATAGTACTGGTGGCCACATGCACAGCGGCACCAAACTTAAAGGTGAGGCCAAAACTGCCACCTCAAACAAAACCAAACGCTACCTACACACACATATCAATGATACAGTCAACCTCTGTGTGCGTTAGGGGGAACACGCTTAAAGTATGGGACTGTAAATCTTACAGCGAAATGTCAAAACCAGTAAGAAGATAATGTAACAGCAACAAGTACATGTATTTTGTAAACCACTCAAAACATGACAACTCATCGAGTCTAATGGTGTTATGAGTGGGTGATGGAAACACTGAAAGAAATAGTACGTGTACATTATAAAGTATGTGCCTCCCCCCCCCCCTCCCCCCTGCCATAACTAGCTGTTTATCATAAAACATAGATATCTCATTCATTTGATCACTTGACTGATTTATTAAATCATCTCTGTATCACCTTTCTCCGTTTTCTTTCTCGTTTTAATCCCAATATGTCAGTGCTAATGTCAGCTGCTAAGAATCCTTTCAGCGAACTGCAAATGTCTATATGCAGACAAACTGCAAATAACACAGCAGCAAAATAAGTTCCTCTTTTGTGCAGTAGGCTACTGCTAGCAAGATAGGGTTAAATTTTAAACAAAGCATTGCATGAACTTCCAAGCGTGTTCACATTGTGCTGTGTATTTTTTTTTTTTTCAGTGTGAAGTGTACTGTACCATCAGTGATCACTGAGACTGCATAATTGGCACTGGCAGTGATCGCACATCACAACATAGCTTGTCAGTGCAACTGATTAAAATAAATGTTACTGCTGCATAAAATAATTAATCAAGTTCCGAAACTTTGCTCAGCCATGACAGTTAAAACCAAGTGGTGTGGCACTCTTTTTCTTTTACAGAATGCAGCATAGGTTTGTGTTGTGGGTTGCGTTTTGTTTTGGTGCTGTGTTGTCGAAATGAAACGGGCAAAGCGATGGTAAAGTGAATGGAAATAAACGTGACAAACCTTTATCAAGCCGTAAAAATCCACACAGCAACTTTACACGTTTGCTTTTTTTTTTTAAACAAACAAGCTTATGTAGAACAAATCAAAAAGAACCCGTCGCCGGGGCACACCAAAATTCACGTCGGCGGAGGTCGTGGCATCACGTGATGTTTTGATCACGTGATTTGGGATATCTTATTGTTGAGTAACGATATTAATTTTGAGTTCAGGGCAAGCGTTTTCGTAATTGTTTCTTCTCTTAATGTATCTAAGTGTGAAAATTTTATTTTAAAAAATGAAATCCTTTTAAGTGACATATAGTGCATACTACCACTGAATACAGGAACAATGAGACCCGTGTAAACTACTGATCCCCTGTAAACATGGCCGCTATGGCCCTGGTTTCGTCTGCAGCCATACTGGAAACAAAATGTGCTACAGAAAAATGTCTCCATCCTCCGGCGGTTTAAAACGAGTGCGCACTGCTCTTATTCATACTAGACTTCATTTTGATATACCCAAACCTTTGTTACTCTCTAGAAAATCACTATCTCGTACTGAAACGGCTGATCGTCTATGAAGGGCAGCTGCTAGACTAATGCCGGGCACCACTGAAAAGACTGAGTAGGCTCCGAAGTTCAGTGTCAACTCTCGGTTTGTGATGTGAGGTTACGTTTATACCGGCATCGAACGACTCAGTCCCAACAATCGAACGAGTTGACTCAGTCCCAACAATCGAACGACTAGAGCGAAGTCAGTCGTGACGGCGGAATAGTTAACCTGTAAAACCCATCAGCATAGACAACACTCCAAACACCTCCAAGAGGCATAGATAATCAAGCGCCCAAAGGGCGCATGAGGCTCTATGCCTCTTGGAGATGTTTGGAGTTTTTGTCCGCCGTGATTTCCCGACCTCTCGTTTAGTGTTTCAAACGAAACCTCACTAGTAACTAAGATGTTATCCGTCATCACAGGCGTCGACCCAACCCCGGCCAGAGTGAATGCTCAAAAATAGGGGGTTGCATTGCGTCACATTATCACTGACTTTGGCCCGGAGGTTGGGTCGACGCCGAGGTTGGGACCACTGGTCTGAACTGCAACCGCCGACATAAGCCTTTGCGGAAAGAAACATGTACCTGCAATCTTCTTACGTATGTCACCTCCCAAGTGGTCTAGTGGTTAGGATTTCGCGCTCTCACCGCGACGGCCGGGGTTCGATTCCCCGCTTGGGAAGCATTTTTTTCCCCCTTCTATCTTCTTTCTACGTGTCCTTCATTCTGTCTTTAAAAGAAAAATCTTTTCCCCTTTATTCCGACACATACAGCTATTTTTAAAGCATTTATCTCAGTCTTCAGTGTATTTTTTCACGTCAGTGTGAGACATTAGTTTGTTTCTGCCGAGCTGGTTTCCTTGAGCTGTGCAGAATTTCTTCCCTCAGACCGTATCATAGTCTCACCAGAAAGTGCGGCGTCAAGACTTGTAAATGCATTCATTACGTCCAAGCTCGATTATTGCAACTTTTATTAGGCTATACTGGCAGGTTTACCGGCAGATCAGATTTCACGCTTGCAGATTATTCAAAACAATGCGGCGCGTCTCACCTTGAAGAAACAAAAGAGAGACCACGTTACGCCTCTACTGAAGCAGCTGCACTGGCTGCCCGGCCGTAAAATTCCGCTGCCAGTATAAAATTGCAATTTTCGCCTCAGTATAGGCATTTTGACGGATCTCTCCCGCCGTACCTTTCTCAGCCAAGCTTCTCTGTTTATCAGCCATCACGCACCCTCCGTTCCTCCAGTGTAAAACTTTTTAAAATCCCGAAGCTTAACACGAAAACGGTCGGGGAGCGTTCTTTCACCTTTTTAGCCGCAAGTGTGTGGAACTCACTGCCAAATGAAATGCGGAATCTGCCCACATTGTCGCAGTTCAAAGCTCACTTAAAGACTTTTCTTTTCTGTCCGGCATTTTATGTAACACTGAACTCGTCTTTAGCTAACTGTTGACTGCCTTTTATTCTGATCCTAGAGGAAGTGCATGTAAGGTGTTGGGAAGAGATGGGGTGGTTTAAAGTAGTGTATAATCGTGCGTGTGTCTGAGAGAGAGGGTGTGCTGTTGTGCATGCGCAGTGAGTCCAGTGTTTTCCTGGAGAACAGCGCTATACAAGAACTATGTATTATTATTATTATTATTATTATTATTATTATTATTATTATTATTATTATTATTATTATTATTATTATTATTATTATTATTATTATTATTATTATTATATACATCGTTATTGATAATTAACAGTCAGTTAAACATACCTGAGACGCACTTCATTCAAAGAAGCAGCCGCTTTATGCCGTCTCCAACGAGTTAAGATCTGCTCCATGACAGATATCGTCGATACAGCGGTTTTCAATGTTGTCTTACTTGAACTAAAAAAAATGGTACCCTTCTTTTTACAATACACGTGACTGTAGGTACACGTACCAGAGGTTTCCCGTTACCTTTTGAGCGTACCCACGTACAAAGAAGAAGAAGAGCAGATTTTTTTTTTAAATCTTCATTTTACATCAAATTTCATAGGCCCTTCTGTTCAGCATGATTATTAGACACCCTCTGAGAACATCTTTAACTCATTGTGCCCGAGGTACGCAATACCCATATTTTGGAGTTTTCCTCTGAGGGCCGCATTACAATTCAGGAGACAGATCGACCATGATAGTTCAAGCCGGGTGGTGGCAGAATAGCTTGGCGCCTATAGGCGCCAAGCTATTCTGCCACCACCCTAGAACTATCATGGTCGTGCCATATCTTGCTGTGGTGTGTCGCGGGCAGAATGAGTTAAAGTAGATATTGCGATCTACTAGCTCTTTACTGCCTGGAATGGTCGCTTTAAATAAAGGCTGCTGAAGTGCCGGGTCTGTAACTACAACTAATGTCCCCCGCTTACCCAGTGTCAAGTTATGAGTTTATGACTCACGGCGTCTGCGTTGCCAGTCTGTGATCTCCGCAACAGGCTTAAATGAAGTGTGCGCTGAAATGTGACTTTGGACCTGAAACGCTCTTGTGTGCTGGTCTGTGAATGTGGACCTTACGGCCAAATTCACAGAGCAGCAACACAAAGTATCATCAGACAAAGGGTCTGCTGCGGTAAACCGTCCAAGAAGAATTTTCAAGAACAGTGATAAAGCGAACAGCGATAAAGTTCAAAGCGACCACAATGGACGGTTACACAACCTCGTCAAAACCGCCGGACCGATGGCACGCCGTATTCTAGTCTTTGAGTCAGCTCCCTTCATCTGCACGACTACATAGTTTCATGAGCCCCTTGTAGGTTTATTGCAGGGGCACGAGAATAGGCGCCAAGCTATTCCGACATCACCCTTGGAATAGCAGGGTCGATCTGTCTCCAGAACTGCGATGCAGACCTGACAGGACATCTTCAAAATTCAGTAATGTCGCCCTCGGGGTTTAATGAGTTAAAATGGGTTTAAGATGCTATTATTTTATGAGGATTTGCGGCTGGTTTGTATTGCAATTGTACTGAATTTTTTTTTTTAATTTAAAAAAAAAAAAAGAATTAACGATAATGATGCAGGCCTGACTGAAGACACAAAAGTGAACAAATACACCTACAAAGATTTTTTCGTGTAAGTTCCATAATATAATTTATTGGTCGCAGGGATTTGCTACACGGACCCTTGTAGGCCTGAGGGAGGTCAAAGGAAACATTGTGCCCCGAAGGCCGAAGGCCTGACGGGTACAATGGTTCCTTTGACCTCCCGAAGGCCTACAAGGGTCCGTGCCGCAAGCCCCTGCTACCAATAACGTATTTGTTTTCATTTCTCCAATGTTTTCGTAAAAAAAAATCAAGAAGAAATCTTCCGACTTGGATCACGCCAGACATGACTGACGACAAAGGAAAATACATTTATACATAATAAAATTATGACGTAATCTAAATCTTTCATGACGTTGCCGTCTACAGTAGTGTGCCTGTTGTTTCGAACAACACTAAGTAACATCGTACTTTAGACCGTTTTGATGATCTTTTATAGAACAAAACTGGCATCCAAGACGCGTCAGAAATGGGGCTGCAAAAAGTCGGCCATTTGTCGCTACAAGGGTTTTTGTATCCCGGTCACATGGTACGGTTTGCGCTAAAGTAATTGGTCGTGTGACGTAGGCATGAAAACAAAGCTACATATACCAGGGATTATGAAGATCTGTATGTCTTGCACTGAGAGCGATAGTGCTCGCAGACGGAGGTAATTTTGAATTGACCTTTCGGGCTTCACATCTCGCCGATATGATTTATGGGCAATTCAGTCATAAATTTATGAAAGGAAACCAAGATGACTGACTGCCTCTATCTGAGGAAGAGAGATCTAAATTAAAATGACCCCTGCATTAAGAGGGGCTCATGAGAATGTATCCCTCTTATGGAAGTTAGATTATGGGGAGGGGGGAAGGGGCGACTGTCTTTTAAGGCAAACTCGCCTGTCACAAATTTTTCGTCAAATGCAGTGTATCTGTTCTGTTGTTTCCTGATGTTTGGCTTGCCCTTCACACGCAGACAGAGTGTCTCAAACTTAGGTCAACGCAGACGGAAAGTTTGACGCTTTACCACCACTTGTTTGACGCAATGAACGATTCGTAGTTACGTCACATGTTTGTGTGCTCACTGCCGTCATTGGCTTATGCGTATGGACATTCTACAGCAGTGAAACGTGTTCAGCCGTACTTTGGTGGAAAACAGTGCTGACAGCAGGTAGTGGTGAGCGTCCTTGGAGGTTTCATTGTTCAACTAAAAGAGAACCACGAAAGCCATGTGCCTCTTTCAGGCGCCGACCTCTGATTTGACTCATTCGAGACGACATGACTGAAGCCGTGTACCCGAATCCAGCACGGCTCGAATGTGTTAACACATCACATCGTAAGGATGAAATTATGTGGGTTTATTTTAGTTTTTTTGTAAAGGATATCCTTTGAGTGCTGTATCAGTTCTGGAGTCAGATCTACTGACCATGATAGTTCAAGGGTGGTGTCAGAATAGCTTGGCGCCTGAAGGCGCCAAGCTATTCTGTCACCACCCTTGAACTGTCATGGTCGATCCACATCCTGTTTCAGCATGTCAAGGGTTAACATAAAATTAATGATTTCCATCAAGATGAGGACGCAGTGAAGACTGACTATCTGTGCTAACAGGAGCCGCTAATATTCTCGTACGCCCTTGCAGCCTGTGGCCCTTGCGGATGGAGCGGGCTGAGGACTTAGGTATTCGCCAAGCGGATCGTCAGTCCACTACATGGGCCAAAGAGTGGGGTTACCGCGTACACTTACCAGGCGATGGAAAGTCAAGTGATCATGTGCCTGTGTCACCAATATTTGTATCCCTAGAACAGTGTTGTTTGCAAACTGTATATATATTATGCATACATTTTGACTGTAGGCGCTGGCCATAATGCCTACAGCACTTGTCGGAATATTGTTGACCCTTGGCTGTCGGCGTAGCGGTTTTTGTCGCGATGATTCCTGCAGGAAATCATCGCAGCAAAAACCGCTGCCCCGACAGCCAAAGGGTTAGTTCTGAGAGGGTGAACCCTTAAAAGTACATGCAGCCTACAAGCATGTCATGATCAATACTATCCACTTCTATTTGAAACAGTAAGGTCTTATGAATCAGTTTAAAGCCATGTGCTCCAGGGCAGGTTTCAATCACTAAAATGACGATTCAACGGGATCTCAGTATTGTCTTGCCTCAACTAAGACTTTTCACAGGATCTCAGTATTGTCTTGCCTCAACTAAGACTTTTCACAGGATCTCAGTATTGTCTTGCCTCAACTAAGACTTTTCACAGGATCTCAGTATTGTCTTGCCTCAACTAAGACTTTTCTACCCTTCTTGTACAATCCGTGTGAGTAGGAACGCGTATTCTTGTACAATCCGTGTGAGTAGGAAAGCGTATTCTTGTACAATCCGTGTGAGTAGGAACGCGTATTCTTGTACAATCCGTGTGAGTGGGAACGCGTATTCCTACTGCATGTGCCCATCTGTGGGACTCTCCTGCATGCAAAGGAGAAGAGGATCAGAAATTTCTTTTCTTTTACGAAACTCCAGCTTCATAAAGTTAAGTTAACCCTTAACCCAGAATTATTTAAGTCGTATTGAGTCCATTTATTGAGACGATTTTGAGATATTAACCCATTCTTGCCTGAAGCAGATCTTTTAACCCCCTGAATACGAGTGGACGGAGACTTCGCGTCTGAAACCACTGCACGCTGACGAACATTTCCACGACTGAAGAACACGAATGAAGCGGGACGAAAAATGGGCACAAAGAACAGAGGACTAACAAGAGACATCAATCTTCATGAGCCCCCGCGAATGCGGGGGCTCATGAGGATTGATGTATCTTGCAGATGGGTGGCGTTCGCCTTGCCCCAACAGTGGTTAAGTCATATTCATCAGTAACACTTTATTAACCCCAATGGAACATTTTATAAAGCATCCAGTGAACTTTCGCCGTAAACCAATGTCCGGCTTATACATCCAGGAATGCCTTGGTCACCTCCATGTCATAAAAATTCTAAAAAGCCCCAAATGCGATTAATCACCAAAAGTCCACAAGCAGACGGGAAGCGGAAGTTAGCTTTTGAACATGACAATGCGGTGACCTTTGCTCTCCTCTGCGACCTTTGCTCCCTGTCTCGTTTTTCATGTGCAGCTCAGACATTTTCTGTTGTCAATAAAGTCGATGATAAACCCTCGCTCGATGGTTCTGTTTGAGGAGAACACACACCCTAATCAACAAAAGGCATAGATGTTCATGGCCCCTGCATCTGCAGGGGCACATGAGAATCTATGTCTTGCATAAATGGAAGGGCATGGATGAGAGACTGAATATGCAATTTGCGAAGGGACTAGTCCTTTGTGGCCAGGAAGGCGAGGGTGTGTTGACAGTAGCGGCATGATTGTCCCCCTTGGTCCCCTGATTGTCGCCTTTGGTCTCGATTGTGTGCCCCTGCCGGCCGTCAACAAGACCCGTAGCGCCGCTAGGCCGGTGACAACAAGGGGTGAACACTCGCGCCTTGTCGACTTAAGGTGGCGGGTTAGGTTTCAGCGACAATAGCCTTGACCGTCATTCACACACACACACACAAAAGATATTCACAATATTGAAACAACACTCACAGTCTTTATCTTTGATTCAAAAGTGAACTTCAAGTAGGTGATGTCTGAGATCGACTGGTACGCTAAAAGCCACCATTTTCAATAGTGTAAAATTCAAGAATAGATTTTTTAAGGCTGAATCAGGAATAGATTCTGAAACATTCAAACAACGGATTCAGCTATATTTCCAACAATTCGCGACAAGCTTTTGGCGGTAAAGTGATTTCAAGATAAGATTGTGTGAAATGCAATCTAAGGCTAGATATTTGACGAAGACCTTTAACTGTGTGATATATAGTCAAGATTTGAAATAAAATATGAATAATTTTGACTGAATGCTGTACACTTGAATACTTCTGTAAAAACTTCACTAGATTGTCAATCGATGTATGTGAACATCAGGACTGAATACCTCGTATGTAGCGTGTGTGTGTGTGTGTGTGTGTGTGTGTGTGTGTGTGTGTGTGTGTGTGTGTGTGTGTGTGTGTGTGTGTGTGTGTGTGTGTGTGTGTGTGTACATGTGTGTGTGTACATGTGTGTGTGTGTGTGTGTCTGTGTGTCTGTGTTTGCGTATCTGTGTCCGTCTGGGGGCGTGGATGCAAGAGTGCCCGTACCATGATATTCCACTAATCCAATCCAACAATGTCCCAGGTAATGAATGAAAAGCCCTATACTTGTCCCCGACCTAACACCGAACACTGGACACCACCATCATACAATTGAACCCTTTGGCTGTGGGTAGCGATTTTTGTCGCGGTGATTCCTGCAGGAATCACCGCGACAGAAACCGCTGCCCACAGCCAAAGGCCCACCCATGCTGCCAGTGCTGAAATTATTTCTATGGAGAAAAAAAAAAACACCCTGAAGAACCACTAATATGTGCGCCAGCATGGGAAACCCAGATATAAATGTGGCTTTGCAAGAGGCTATTGATTTTCATGACACCTCGCGCCATGAAGATCTATGTCTTTTGCATTTTGGTGCCCTTCACGTGTTTCTCGGCAGTGACCAACCCTCCCTTGCTCAAGGAACACAGGTGTAAATCAGAAAAGACTTTTCCCAGTGCGAGGCGTTTATGCTATTTTGCGGCTAGCCTTTAAGCGCAAGAGGCATAGATCCTCATGAGCCCCTGCGATGCAGGGACTCATGAGGATCTATGCCTCTTGCAGATGGACCGTGAGTTGATTGATGGACTGTGGCGTGGCCATTGTAATGGCGACTACATTGTTGGACCATTATTGGACACCGTTTGCCGCGCCTCCTGTATCACTTGTGTACGGCTCGGTGCGTGAAGTGATGTGAACGTTTACGGACATTCTAGAATGTGCCTGACCTGTGAAGGCGAAAGGTTGTCAGATTTTCGTACAATAAACATTTTCATACAATGAAAATTAACAATACAATGAAAATCTGGTTCTTCACACACACACAATATAAGTTATTGGTCAAAGGGGTTTGCTACACGGACCATTGTAGGCCTGAGGGAGGGCAAAAAAAAAAACATTGTACCCCGAAGGCCTGAGGGGTACAATGGTTCCTTTGACCTCCCGAAGGCCGCCTACAAGGGTCCGTGCAGCAAGCCCCTGCTACCAATAACGTATTTGTTTGCATTCCTCCACTATTTTCGTAAAAGAAACCAAAAAGACTTCTTCTGACCTGGATCACGCCAGACATGACTGACGTCAAATGAATATACATTTATGCATAATAGACTTATGACGTAATTTAAAATATTTCATGACGTTGCCGTCTCAAGTACTGATTGTACTTGTTGTTTCGAACAACACTAAGTAACTTTTTACGTTAGAACGTTTTGGAGATCTTTAATAAAACAAAACTCACATTCAAGATGCGTCACAAAGAGGGCTACAAGAAGTCCGCCATTTTTCGCTACAAGATAAGTTATTGGTCGCAGGGGTTTGCTACACGGACCCTTGACGTAGGCCTGAGAGAGGGCAAAGGAACCATTGTACCCCGAAGGCCGAAGGCCTGAGGGGTACAATGGTTCTTTTGACCTCCCGAAGGCCTACAAGGGTCCTTGCAGCAAGCCCCTGCTACCAATAACGTATTTGTTTTCATTCCTCCACTATTTTCGTAAAAGAAATCAAGAAGACATCTTCAGACCTGGATCACGCCAGACATGACTAACGTCAAAGGAATATACATTTATACATAACAGACTTATGACGTAATTTAAAATATTTCATGACGTTGCCGTCCCCAGTACTGAGTGTGCTTGTTGTTTCGAACAACACTAAGTAACGCTTTACTTTAGATCGTTTTGGAGATCTTTCATATAGAACAAAAGTCACATTTAAGATCCGTCACAAAGTGGGCTACAAGAAGTCCGCCATTTTTCGCTACAAGGGGTTTTGTATCACGGTCACATGGTACGGTTTGCGTTAAAGGTTTGTTTGTGTGACTTAGGGAGGAAAGCAAGGGTTTTTGTATCACGGTCACATGGTACGGTTTGCGCTAAAGACTCGGCGCGTGACGTAGGGATGAAAACAATTAAAGGACTTTGTTTCCATCCCCACGTCACACGACCAACTTTAGCGCAAACCGTACCATGTGACCGGGATACAAAAACCCGTTTAGCGACTAATGGCAGACTTTTTGTAGCCCTGTTTCTGACGCAACTTGGGTACCAGTTTTGTTCTATAAAACATCACCAAAACGTTCTAAAGTACAAAGTTGCTAAGTGTTGTTCGAAACAACAGGCACACTACTGGAGAGGGCAACGTCATGAAAGATTTTAAATTACGTCATAAGTCTATTGTGTATAAATGTATATTCCTTTCAACCTTTGACGTCAGTCATGTCTGGCGTGATCCAGGTCGGAAGATTTCTCCTTGATTTCTTTTACGAAAATAGTGGAGGAATGAAAAATAAATGTTATTGGAAGCATTGCCTTGCTGCAGGGACCCTTGTAGGTTCGGCCTTCGGGGTAGAATGGTTCCTTTGACCTCCCTCAGGCCTACAAGAATCCGTGTAGCAAACCCCCTGCGACCAAAAACTTATATTGTCTGTTGCCTTCACAGGCAGTTCTGCTTCTCAGTATTACATTGTCCCGCAACCTGTGAAACAAACGACTGAAAAAGAAAAACGAACGCTTGACCACCAACACTACTGACAAGTACAACAACGTCAGTGAACGACATCAGCAACAACAACAAGAACATCAGAAAGAACGCATTTTTAAAAAAAAAACTCCGCCGTGAGATGGCCTTAGCTGCCCGCTCGGCGTTCAATCTTAAAATAACTACCTCTTTGAAAATAATGATTAAAAAAATTGTCTATCTCTAGAGAAATACGGCGATGCAGAATTCTGCCTTGTGAAGGCAAAACACATTTTAGTACGATGCAAGTATCGCTTGCCACAGAAAAGGACTTCCTTTGCTGTTTTTTTCCTTCTTCGGGCAGAAATCACCCGGGACTGAAATGTTGCATCAGTCAGCCTTTGGCTTATGAACCCACAGACGGACAAATAAAGTTACGTATTTCTTTGTCATGCTGTACGATGTTGTCCACAAAATGTCAGACATATTACACACCACATCCACCGCACGCAACGAAAGCTAACCCACCAGATGTATCTGTAAATATGGAAACAATCCCATAAAAGCTGATTCCCTACCGTCATCAATGTATTACTAGCTTAACCCTTTTCATCCTGATACACCCATTGCTTGAACTAACACTGACTATGATAGTTCAAGGGTGGTGCCAGAATAGCTTGGCGCCTCAGGCGCCAAGCTATTCTGGCACCACCCTTGAACTATCATAGTCGATCTATCTCCTAATCTGTGCTTTAGCCTTCATATGACAATGAGCAAATTTTACAAAATCAGCCTCAGGATGAAACAGGTTACTGAATAACCCCACACTGCCTGCCTGCCACGACTCGCTACAGCGGTAGTTAAACTCATTCTACCCCAGACATACCGCAGGAAGATGACGACCGACCATGATAGTTCAAGGGTGATGCCAGAATAGCTTGGCGCCTATGGGCGCCAAGCTATTCTGGCCGCATCACCCTTGAACTATCATGGTCGATCTGTGTCCTGCTCTGCAATGCAGTCTGCAGAAAACAACTGCAAAATTTAAAGGATTTTTCGGTGTTGGGGTAGAATGAGTTAATCGAGGGAGACCAGCAGTGTGGCTTAACCCCGCCGAACTTGGCCGACTTGCGAGTTATTAATTTCTTGTCCATTGCAGATAAAGGACTAGGATTCTCAGTCATCTACATGTGACGGAGACAAAACGTAGAAAACGTAATTCCACTACACGAGACTATGTGTGCTGGCCTGTAATTTTGGACCTTACGGCTAAAAAGCCGTAAGGTCCAAAATCACAGACCAGCACATATTGAAAATCCGTCTGCATGACTGCAGGGTGCGGGACGTTGTTCCCAAAAGAAAGGTGGGGGAAGGGGGGGACCCCGTGATTATGTCTGGCCATGTATACAGGGCTGCCCGGCTGTGTTCAGCACTGTGGCGGCAAACGGGTAGAGACGCTGGGTGGGCCACCCTGCATTGTCAACCCTTCACCCGTGTAAACTGATGCACCAGCGGCGAGCTACATTTCCGCCGGGCCTAGTGTACCACAGCACCCGATACTAGACGGATACAACTAAGATCACTTGTCTCTGGTTTGCTGCTGTAGGACGGACAGCGTTCCTTTAAAGTTTGTTCGATGGTTGGTCGGTGTGTCAGTTAGTTTGCTAGTTAGTTTGTTTGTTTGTTTGATTGGTTGGTTGGTTGGTTGGTTGGTTGGTTGGTTGGTTGGTTGGTTGGTTGGTTGAGTTGAGTTGAGTTGAGTTGAGTTCTGGGTTGGGTTGGGTTGGGTTGGGGTGAGGTGGGCCGGGGTGGGCTGGGGTGGGGTTGGGGTGGGCTGGGTTTGGGGTTGTTTTGATTTTTTTTTCTTTGGTTCGTTCGTTCGTTTTTTGTTCGTTTGTTTGTTGAGTAGGGGATGAATTAAGTTATAATCCTTCAGGACCCCAGTAGATCGCTTGGACCGTTTTGCACAACGTGCTGCTGACAAGCTATCCCCTTACACGGCCGTACACGTATCCGGTGTAGTCTATGTAATCAAGACAGAATCTTTTGTAAGTTCTTTGGTGCATATCATGACCCAAACAGCTTCATACATCTGAGGAACAAGCGTCCTGAATCCTACCAGCAAGAGGCATAGATTCTTATGGGCCCATGCAGAGCAGGGGCCCATGAAAATCTATGCCTCTTGCATATGCAAGGGTTGTTTCGCGTCATTTCGTGACAGAACAAGTGACACATTCCACGCTGGAGCTTAGAGAAGATTAGGCTGTCACACGAGACACCTTGCAAGTTGGAACGTAACAATTTTATATATTTGACGATACACTCCAAATGGGGGACAGATTTAAGAATACAATAGGCAAATAAGACTCGATTAAACACACAAAGAAAGGACCAGTGTTGTAGCACATAATATGCTTCAGCCTCCGTGTTGAGAGTAGAGAGTTTCATTACTAATTCGTTTGATGTCTCCGTCCGGCTTAGGTTGTACGCAAGTACTTTCATCAGATAAAATCAAACGGGCCAGCCTTGAGTCATAGGCAGACATTTCACGTTTATTGGAAGGGGGTTACTACCCAGCCTCCAAAAGGTGAGACGTGGTGGTGGTGGTGGTGGTGGTGGTGGTGTTTGTGTGTGTGTGTGTGTGTGTATATGTGTGTGTGTGTGTGTGTGTGTGTGTGTGTGTGTGTGTGTGTGTGTGTGTGTGTGTGTGTGTGTGTGTTTGGGGTGAGGGTGGGGTGGGGGGGTGGAAGGGTGGGGGGTGTGGGGGTGGGGGGTGAATACGAATAGTTGTCCAGCCTCATGATAATTAAACATAACACTAGTCAGACTCTATATTTATACAACACTTATTTGTTCTACGAAAGATAAACTAAACGTTCTAAACGTTCGAAACGTGAACAGGCACACTACTGGAGACGGCAACGTCATGAAAGATTTTAAATTACGTCATATGTATATTATGTATAATGTATATTCCTTTGACGTCAGTCATGTCTGGCGTGATCCAGGTCGGAAGATTTTTTCTTGATTTCTTTTACGAAAATATTGGAGGAATGAAAACAAATACGTTATTGCCGGTAGCATGGGCTTGCTGCACGGACCCTTGTAGGCCTTCGGGAAGTCAAAGAAACCATTGTACCCCTCAGGCCTTCATTGTTATACAGAGGCGGCATACGATAAATCTTCACTTTCGGCACTACTGTGGGAAACAGACGGATCGACTGGGACAGTTCAAGGGTAGTGCTTGATTATTTATGGTCGTTCTGGCACGATAGGTAGCTGCAAGAGTAGTGCACAGATCGTACGCAGTCTACCCTCCACTTACCGACTGTGCGACGTTATTGTTGTTGTCGTTTCCCCGCCAAGAGACCGAAAAATATGTCAGCTGGCCTCGAGGAGTTTCACATCAGATAAGTCCGAAAGCTCAGCCGCACCAGAGCCATACGACGACACTATGAAGAGATAGTGAAAATACGGGGTTACTCGCTCACATGGAGCATTTCAACTCATGGTTGTGCGGTCTACCTGCCGACTTACTGTCGATGTATAGTTTATGTTGTATGTAAATTATTGATGTTGTGTTAGTTATTAGTGTCTATAATAGCGCTATTGTACTTATTTGATTAGATTAGTGTGATGTATTTGATGTGTTCTTATGTTATTATTAAGATTCTCATCGCATTGAGTTATTAATCGAGATTATTCTCTTGAGCTGTAGTTTGTCTATTGATGTGCTGATTATCGCTCTATGTGCGGTTTGTGTGCCATTTGTTCGCGAGTACGAGATAGGGTGTACTATGTACCGCCTATCAGTATTTCGTGCGGCAGTGCTATGCGATGTAGAAAGCGTTCCATAGAGAGTGTTTTACGAGACTTAGGGGGTGAAGCAGGGGGGCGGGACTTGGCTGGACGGCGGTCGGGGAGCTTCGACGAGGGACTAAGCAGAGGGAGATGTGGAAGGGTGCACTTCAGCTGCTTGCATCATCCTACACCTGTATCGCGCACTCGGACAGTCTTAGAAGAGCTCACAAGTTGAGAAGAGTTAGCCGCAGAGACTCATGATTTTTTATTTTATTATTTTGTCATTGTGTAAACAGTATTTTTGCGGCTTGTTTTGACGATCCGTGTGATGGTGTTTATCCATGGCTGAGAACTAAGGAAGAGATTGAAACTACGTTGAGCCCTGACTCTGAAAACTATCCGTGTGCGATTGCTGCAATCCATCACGCGACACTATGACATTGACTGTGGCGCGAGACTGCTTTTCAGTCATAACAGAAGCTCCCAACCGAGAAAGATGAAGGTGTAAAACCTAAAGAATGCAGATGCGTAACAATGTCTCCTCACCAGTAAGTCGATTAAGAGAATACTACACCTTAGAAAGGACAAGATTTACTCACCACTCGTCAACGCGATGTTCGTTCTCATTCCGCTGTCCCGAGTTCTCTTTTCTGGAAGGTTATAAGCGCAGATCTCGCAGCAAGAGAGGGATTTTCATCCCAAAGTGATTACCGGGGATTGTTTGGATAGGAAACGTCGGCACGCTTTGTCTCTCTGATCGTTTGTGGGTTGATACTATGTTATGAAGGTCTCATATTTCTTGAAGGTTATGAAGATGTGTACTGCGTGATACCTACTGTTCGTCTTCTTTGTCTCAAGCCAACCTTCTGATCAAACACCACCACACATCAGTCGCCCTACAGATAAGCCGGGACACACGCGCTGCTTCTCCCGCCATTTAGTACGCTCTGTGGGCTCGTGTAGCGGACGGGCCGAATCCGGACATACTCACATACGATCTCACCTCAGCGCCTGCTGCATTCACACACACTGAAACTACACGCATTCGAATAGGAGACGCCGGACTTAACCACGGCGATATCCTCAGCCGATTGCGTAAGCTCTCGCGTGGTATGGCCGTAGTCGGATAGCTACTCTGCAGGAGAGCTAGAATGATAAAACAGCTCGAGCGAGGCGACTGGACAATGACGTCACGTTGTCATCGCTCTTACACGTCACTCGGACATCGTTATACGTCCCGACGAAGCCGTTGTTACGTAGTGGTGCCAGTAGACGTCGCACTCGTCAGTGATCGTACGGTGTGCATCTCTACTCGCCGCAGTGTACTGTTAAGTAGATTGGACGTATCAAAGAGTCAACTTTTGACAGAGTTTCCTTGCTGAATTTTAACGCCTTAGAAGCTTACCGGTGCTCGCGCAGTTTGAGCACTGAAGTCTGACCCCAGGGCCAGGGACAAGCAACAGGCTTATGCCCAACACTGTATATATAGAATAGTCTCAATAAAGTGTCTCAGTGCGCGCGTGGTTTATTGATGAGAATGCTAGTTTGTTTGATTGTTGTTCTGTAAGAAAGAATCAGAATAATTGAAGTTATCTGTTTCTCGCACGGTTTGTTGTACTGATGACAGAAGAAAGTGGTGCAGAGTAAACCGCGTGTCTGTATTTTCACTGACTTGCCGGCGGCACTACAGAGTGTACAACGTGGACCTAATCATCGAGAGCCGACCAGCTTGACTGACACTAAAACTGCAGACGGTATGAGTGTGTCTCTAGGAGATACCGTCTACGAATAAATCCTGCGATTAGTACATGAGAGAGTGTGTTTTTTTTTTGTAAAAAAGAAAAAAAAATAAAAAAAGATATATGAGAAAAAAAAAAAAAAAAAAATTTTAAAAGATTAACCCATAGTAGAATTCGTGAGTAATTAAGTCCCAACAACGAGAACGTGAGAAGATCATATTTTTATCCCGCAAAATATTTAATCT
>BTPG01000006.1:93331982-93619387 GCA_036245525.1 Semisulcospira habei
TCGTGAAATTAATCCCAAAAACGTGAAAATATATTTTTTCCCCAAAATATTTAATTATCACTCAAAACGTTCTAAGTCCGTGGCGTAGTGGTTAAGGCGCCTGCCACCAATGCTAAAGGTGCGAGGTTCGATTACGGGTTCCGGCGTCGGACTTAAGTTTCTCCTCTAGTAAGTGTCACCATAAATTTGGGCGGACCGTCGGGGGTTCTTTCTCCGGGTACTCCGGCTCTTCCTCCCCCTCCACTTTGGTATCAGTTTCAGCCAACTTAATCAAATTTCAAATACAAACGATTTCCAAAAACAACTTCAGTAGCTCGCTTGAGCTTGAATGTTCTGTCTTTACTAACGTACAGTGTGTGAGTGAATGCGCGTGATTCACGTGAGCGCGGCTACATTCTGCGCATTGAGTTATATTATAAATATGAGAAATGCGCCCTATAAATGCCATGTAATAATAAATAATAATAATAATAATACAATGCTGGTCAACAAACTGATTCAATGTGTCCCTTTTATCTAGCTATGCGCAAAATATCTAGTAAAAATAAGAAAAAATAAGAACTCCAGTGTGGATCAACCGGTTTTTGTGAAACGGCCATTTTTTCGCCAATGACTGAGCATCTTAATCAAAACATCGGAAAAAAAAAAGGTTCCAAGATAATTCTTTTAGGGACAATATCCTAAAATTTCAAGCTTGTCTGTCCTCAAACGCGCGCGCGCGCGCACGCACGCACACACACACACACACACACACACACACACACACACACACACACACACACACACACACACACACACACACACACACACACACATACGGCACTTTGGCGTAGCTAGATGTGTCGTCATTTTTAGCTTGTTACTTCTTTACCAGAATGTCTGCCCCGCACGCCAAAAACGTCATGTGCATGCTCAGTCCGGAATGCGCTCCGACCAGCCCCATTTCAAAGTATCCGTATTTTTTAAATATGCCGGTAGACAAAAAGAGTCCAGTCGTTTTCTCTTTTCGTAGACTGAACAAAACGGTGGTTGGTCTGTGATTTTGGACCTTACGGCCGGAGACAGTAATGTACAAAATCACAGACCAGCACATGCTGACTTTTCGTGTGTCGGCCCCTGCAGTAGCAGGAACCGCAATACTTATCACACTAAACATACAGATGATAGACATACGGACCCGCCAGTCCGCTCCGGTTCGAGCAGTCCCGCTTTGCTTACAGTAGTGACATGTACTGAAGACTTGAAGAGGCAGCGCACACTGGTTGCGTGAAACAACCGGTGTGAGCTCAGAGACTTTTCATTCATGATTACGTTTCTAATCTGTCCTTGTCCTAGTCTCTGGCTCAAAAGCCTTCCCCGGAGACACGGGGGCTTTGATGTCAGGGGTTTCCTCCCTTAGCCTTTCCGCAGCCAAGCAGCCAGGCCTGCAAGGCAGCAGGGGACTCGTGGAGGGCGGGGTCGTCTATGTCCCGTGCAGATGTGAACATCTGAACACTTCCAGCCAGTAAAGGTTGAATTGGACGAACCGCCCACCGCTGAAGAGACCCTCACAGCCATCCACCAGCTCAAGAGTGGCAAAGCAGCAGGCATTGATGGAATACCGCCAGAGATCTGGAAACATGGAGGCACAGCACTGCACAACAAGCTCCATGACCTCTTTCTCTGCTGCTGGGAGGAAGGAACACTACCAAAGGATCTCCGTGATGCTGTCGTTATCACCCTGTACAAGAATAAAGGCGAGAAGTCTGACTGTTCCAACTATCGGGGAATTACCCTGCTGTCCATTGCTGGGAAAATTCTTGCAAGGCTGCTCCTGAATCGGCTGGTACCTGCCATCGCTGAAGACCATCTCCCAGAGGGCCAGTGTGGCTTCAGAGCAAACAGGAGCACCACCGATATGGTCTTTGTGCTGAGACAGCTTCAGGAGAAGTGCCGCGAGCACAACAAAGGGCTGTACGTAACGTTTGTCGACCTAACAAAAGCGTTCGACACTGTGAGCAGGCAAGGCATGTGGCAGATCCTGGAGCGACTTGGCTGTCCCCCAAAGTTCCTCAGCATGATTGTCCAGCTACACGAGGGCCAGCAAGGCCAGGTCAGACTCAACAATGACCTCTCAGAACCATTCCCTATTCTCAACGGCGTAAAGCAGGGCTGCTTCACCATCTTTTTTAGCATGATGTTGAAGCAGGCCACAGTGGACCTCGATGATGACGATGCAGTGTACATCAGGTATCGTCTCGATGGCAGCCTGTTCAACCTCAGACGACTGCAGGCCCACACGAAAACCCTAGACCAACTGATTCGTGAGCTGCTTTTTGCTGATGACGCTGCCCTCGTTGCACACACAGAGAGAGCCCTGTAGCGCATCACGTTCTGCTTCGCAGACGCTGCCCAGCTCTTTGGACTCGAGGTCAGTCTGAAAAAGACAGAGGTCCTCCATCAGCCGGCACCCAAGACAGTGTATCGCCCTCCTCACCATCACCACTAAAGTCAGTGCACCAGTTTACTTACCTTGGCTGCATTATCACGTCGGACGCCAAGCTGGACAAGGAGCTTGACAGCAGGCTGGCAAAAGCGAACAGCGCTTTCGGGCGACTTTTCAAGCGGGTGTGGCACAATCAACAGCTGAAAACAGGCACCAAGATCAGCGTGTACAGAGCTGTGGTCCTCACCACCCTGCTGTATGGTTCCGAGTCCTGGGCCCTCTACCGCAGCCAACTACGACTCCTCGAACGCTGCCTGCGCACCATCCTGGGCATTCACTGGAGTGACTATGTCACCAACGTCGAGGTCCTTGAACAGGCTGAAACTGTGAGCATCGAGGCTTTGCTGCTGCGGACACAGCTCCGCTGGGCGGGGCATGTCTCCAGGATGGAGGATCATCGCCTACCAAGGATCACCCTGTTTGGCGTACTGGACACCGTGACAGAGGGGCACCAAAGAAGAGATACAAAGACTGTCTCAAAAAGTCACTTAGTGCCTGCCAAATCGACCACCACCAGTGGTCTTCGCTTGCTGTGGACCGTGACACCTGGCGCTCCACCATTTACAAGGCAGCTGTCTCCTTTGAGGACTCTCGCAGAGCTAGCCTTAAGGACAAGCGGCTCAGGAGAAAAAAACAGAAATGCCGCAACTCAGAACCCTGGCCATACCTCCCCCTGCAGCCACTGCGGTCGAACCTGCCTGTCCCGGATTGGCCTCCGCAGCCACGAACAAGCCTGCAGACGTCGTGGGCAACTCCTATAAAATCTTCGTTCGCGAAGTCAAGCCAAGAGAGACGTTTCTAATCGTAACCGACTGACTTGAATGATGTTGTGGTCTCCGTCAAAAATTCAAAAAGCAAGAAAGTGAAGAAGTGAACAGATATGACAGCTGCTGACTAGCTCCGGGTCCTATATGATGTTGACAGTTTCAGGCCGGGTCGTATATGCAGTGATTTCGCGTGGAAAATGTATAACGTGACATACTATAAACGTAATCAATATTAATTCGGAGAAATAAAACCGGCTGAACGAAAAACAAACAAATGAACTAAGCGTTGAATAACCTTCGGGCCCACGTCGGCCGCGCCCCCCCCCTCCCCCTCTTCCCCCCTCCCCTCCCCCCCCCCCTCCCTGTGAGGTGCATTACTGATCTAAATTGTCAGATATGGTTTAAGAAAAAAGAATATAGCAAATGCGTAGTGGGGGGAAAAAATGATGTACATGTCTGCCTATGATATTAAAATCACTGGGTTTGGGGGAAACGCGCAGCCAGTCTTAGCCAAACCCGGAAAGAAAAAAAGAAGAAAAAAACATTTCCCAAGCGGGGAATCGAACCCCGGCCGTCGCGGTGAGAGCGCGAAATCCTAACCACTAGACCACTTGGGAAGATGTCAATACCGTAGACATATACCTCCATAAAGCTGAGAACTTTCTTAGATTTTTTTTCTATGGGGGCGTTTCCGGCATTCTTTGAACGAGGGTTTGCGTAAGGTCCCTACATAGTGCAAAGTACTTTGCAGTGAACAGAAGACCATATATTTAAATATTTTGAATTTACACCTCTCTCATTCACAAAGCCGCTGCGAAGCCCGCGTGCGGCAAGGCATGCCGGAATGAAGCGGGCTGAGCTCCGCCTTGATCATAAATATTCATGAGTAGATTCTTATCTCGTCCGCGGATTGGCCAGAGAACTGGCCCACTTCCTAAAGTGTTTCACGCAAGCCTGACATGCTCAGACACGTTTGGATTGTGAAAGAGTGCAGACGACAGACGAGAGTTGGAAGTTGGGAAAGTTCCAATGTAATGTTCCCGATCACGCTGGATTACCTACACGGTTACCGTCTGCTGCAAGCCACGTAGGTGAGCAAATATTGCATGGCATGTTTTGTAACAGGAGACAGTTCCTTTTATACAGTTTTACTGAGTTGACAGCTGTACATGTGCTGTATCTCGGCTGTGAAACTGTATAAAACACACTTTTCGCAGGTTCATTGTGAACATTCTGACTTCATTCAGACGATGCTCTTTCGGCACCCATAAATCAGAAGTGTGTCGTGGAATGATAACACACACAAAAGAATAATTATGTTGCATCTTTCAACTAAACTTTGTTAGTGATTGAACGTCAGTACGGCGTTCACAGAACCATTATGAGCGTGCTGGTGATAACAATCAATGACTATTTCATTTTAGAAGTTGGAAGTCTGCCCACGTGCACAACGGCATAGATTGCATCCGTAGATCAGTAACGCGAAACGTTTAATGGCCTAAATATTTCAATGCGGCGTCTGGTCGTGATTACTAGTGTGATATTCAATTAAAAATTTAATGTTCATTTTATGGCAGCTTTCGCGTTGTGGATTCAGCGGCTGTATTTGTAAGAACAGTTGCCCCAGCAAAAAAATTTTTTTTAACTCGAAGCATTTCCCCCCGCCCCCCAAGTGGATGGTCCGAGGGGCTATTGGTTGATCGAGCTTAGTCCTGCGCTCACTAATGCAATTAATCTAAGATGTTCTTATGCAGTATTTGATTCTCTCTCTCTCTCTCTCTCTCTCTCTCTCTCTCTCTCTCTCTCTCTCTCTCTCTCTCTCTCTCTCTCTCTCTCTCTCTCTCCTCCTTTACTTCACGCCATCATAAGTCACATGATGCGCAAAATACATGTTCTTGCCTGACACTATAGGTGTCGGCTGTCACAACGGTCGGATAGATTTTTTTCCACTCCGCCAAACGCAAGAGTGAGCACCCCTCTAATCTAATCTCAGCACCAGCCCCTTTCCTCGTAAGAGACATAGATTATCATGATCTCCTGCAGCAACAGGGGCTCACGGGAATACATGACTCTTGCAAGCGTTGAACTCACTCAGTCACGCGTCTGTAGGAAATCGAAGGGGACAGTCCGTCAAACACAAGGAAAAGCCTCCCCTTCTAATAGTACATTTCCTCATCCTTTTTAAAAGTTTTTCCGCCTTCTCTCTCCCCCCCCCCCCCCCACCTCCGCTCCTAATCACAGCCTTTGTGCCGCCCTCCTTCCCTCCCTCCCTCCCTCCCTCCCTCCCTCCAATTTCAAAACCTTCAAAACCGCCTCGGTCGCTAGCTTTTTTTGTAAACGCAGACTTGAACCAAGTTCCGTTTACACCCTTTGGGTGTCGGTAGCGGTTTTAGTCGGGATGATTCCTGCCGGAATCATCGCGACTAAAACCACTGCCGACACCCAAAGGGGTTAAGTCACGCAGGGTTAGAATTTATAAGTGATCTACTTTACACTCTGTCGAGTCCTCTCGACGCCGATCACATCAAGATGTGCCAAGGGACGTTACTGAAAATCTAGCAGTAAATCTAGAATGACCGAAAGTTACACGTTCATTTTGTGTTGTAACTGTTTGTCCTTAGAATTTGTTACATTGCAATTTGTGAGAATCAGGAAAAGCAGATTTGTCAATTCGAAGTTCAGTCGATTTCACTGAACATCGCCTAATTACATTCGGATGCACGAAACGAAGCCGTTTATCAGACGTGTGTTTAGTAAAGTGTTTAACCCTTTGGCTGTCGGTAGCGGTTTTTGTCGCGATGATTCCTGCAGAAATCATCGCGACAAAAACCGGTACCGACAGCCAAAGAAAGGGTTAACCTTGGCTGTCGATATCGCTTTCTTTCGAGATGATTCCTATCTGAATCTCATGCTATCTCTGGCTATCGACAGCCAAATTAAAATCGTTGATCGTGACCCTTTATTTTCGCCTTGGATGTGGCAGATAAACCTTCCTGAATCCCTCCTCTTCTCAGTCTCTCCCCTGAGTATGCTGTAAGCCCAAAATCACACACCTGCACTGATGTAAAATATTGCATTGCATATGTTTTTCCCTCGGTAAAAAAAAAAAAAAAGTTCAGTCAGTCGACTGCATTGCATTGCACCTTTTTATCGTAAAAATAAAGTTTCATTTCACAACTAAAGTCTTTTCGCGCTCCCCCCCCCCCCCCACCCCACCTCCGTGCCCCTCTCCTCCCGCTCCCCCCGACCCTGAAATTCTTCCCACGGTCTCGCGTGATGCTGAGGCTGCTTTCATGTTTGGCAGCCATGTCACCCTTCTTTTTTATCGTAAACTGAACCACTTTCCTTCTCCCCCGTAGTAGGCACACACACGGAAAACCGGCCCAGCGAGGAGCATGAATCGACAAGGCTCCCTGCTCACCGGGATCTCCGCGGATTGCAGATGAGATGCGCGTAATGTTGAAGTGCGCATTCCCCTCCCCATCATGCTAGCTTGGCGGAAGGTGCTAGGTTCGCATGCTGACGGGAAATAAACAAACTCCCAGTGAGACGGAACAGACCACCGAAAGTGCATAAAAGTGCGTGCGGGTCTGTGGTTTTCGACTTTACGGCCTTTGGCCGTAAAGTCGAAAACCACAGACCCGCACGCTAATGCAGCCCCGCAAGTCGTGTTAGCAAAATTCCGCAATCTAATACCGTACTGGGATTCCCAGTCGCCAAGAAAAAAATTATGTTTAACCCATTTAGCTCCGACGCCCTGCAGCATGAGAGAGATCGACCATGATAATTCGAGGGTGGTGCCAGATTAGCTTGGCGCTTGATATTGCCAAGCTAATCTGGCACTACCCTTGAATTATCCTGGTCGGTCTATCTCCTGCAGCCGGTACAT
Source organism: Semisulcospira habei (assembly GCA_036245525.1). Taxonomy (NCBI): domain Eukaryota; kingdom Metazoa; phylum Mollusca; class Gastropoda; family Semisulcospiridae; genus Semisulcospira; species Semisulcospira habei. The sequence continues at coordinate 93,339,124 of BTPG01000006.1, forward strand.
AGTCGATAGGAGACGCCTCCACAATTTGGGAAATGCGGCCTTGGGGTTTAATGGGTTAATGTGTTTGAGGGCTTGGTATGTTTATCCAGAAAATGCCGTCAATTATTTTAATTTAACTCATTCTACCCCAGACAAACCACAGCAAGATAAGGATGGACCATGATAGTTCAAGGGTGATGCCAGAATCGCTTGGCGCCTATGGGCGCAAAGCTATTCTGGCATCACCCTTGAACTATCATTGTCGATCCGTGCCCTGCACTGCAATGCAGTCTTCAGAGGACAAGGGCAGAATTTAGGGGTTTCGGTGATGGGGTAGAATGAGTGAATTTAGTTTAAATGAAAAAACAGAGATGCCGCAGCTCAGAACCCTGGCCATACCTTCCCCTGCAGCCACTGCGGTCGAACCTGCCTGTCTCGGATTGGCCTCCGCAGCCACAAACAAGCCTGCAGACGTCGTGGGCAACTCCTATAAAATCTTCGTTCGCGAAGTCAAGCCAAGAGAATGAGTGAATTTAGTTTAAATGTAATTTTCGGGTATAAAAATTCGCCAGGGGGAACCACTTTCTTTCGTGTTACATCGGAAGTTTGTTGTAAGCGAAGTAATTTTCAGAGAAATAGTGCTGTCGGGACCTCTGATAAAGTGTTGATTAGATATAAGGCTTTCATTATATCGGACCTTGTTGTAACGGAAGTAGAATATTTTATTTTATTTTATTTTGCATTTTCTTCGATCCAGTATATTATTTCATTTAGTTTATTTTAGTTTCATGCCTGTACATTATTTCGTTTAGTTTATTTAAGTGTCACGGCGCCTGTATTTTATTGAATTTATTTCACTGTATTTTTCGATTATCTACAGCAATAATAAAATCATGCAATCTCGAGCAGACACCGGAAATGCACAAGTGCATCCGTTTAACTTTTTATTGCTTTTTTTTTTTTTTTTTTTTCATGCGATCTTTTCTACCTTTTGCGCCAGATCCGTATCGCATTGCGCATGACAGCTTTTTGTTGTACGTGGTCGTGTTTTTTAATGGTGTTTTATTATTATTATTTTATTTTATTTCATTTTTTACCTTTCCTCCTTGTTTTAAACTGCTTTGTCATTAACTCCTTCACTGCCGAGAAAAAATGGACACCACCTTACTGCAAGAGGAATAGATCCTCATGAGCCCCCGCAATTGTGGGGGCTCATGAGGATCTATGCCTATTGCTGACAACCATGTTCCTGGGTCATCTAGGCTTTTTCGGTCTTGAAAACACTAGTGACAGTCTGCGTGAGCTGGCGCTAAACGGATTAATCAGTCACACATTGCTCGGTTTGACTAGACACCCTCTTATTTTCTGTCAGCGGCAAAACTTAATCTGTGTTGATTTAACACTTACGGAACTATCTCTTGAAATGCCGAGATGTCCACCCGCACTTGGCGTCACATGTAATGTATCACTCTCTCATAGTTTGCAGTATGTACGCCAGCGCCGGTTTTTTTTTTTTTTTTTTTTTTTTGTGGTGGGTGAGGGATAGATTTTGTCAAAGCGTATCGTACTTAGCAGTGTCTTGTAGTTGCCGGAACCGACTCGACCCCTGAAAGTCAAGCGAAGGTCACATTCGGGTCAGACTTCCTGTATCCGAACGGATTACCGGCCGGTAAAAATAATTCTCACGCAATAATGTGCTGACTTCGGAGATTCCCGCTGAGCGCACTTCATTTAGTTTGCCAACCCCCTCAAACAAACAAAGGGTCAGTTGCATAAGCGAGCTTAGTACTGCACCATCCACTAAGCAAGGCGCGCCGCTATAGAGGCGCACCATGTTTAGTGGCTGGTGCAGGACTAAGCTCGCTCATGCAACTGCGCCCTGGTGATTGTTGAAAGAGGACTCGCTTGTATTGAACTGTATTTAACTGTAACGCTTATTTGTAGTTCTTTGTGCGTTCGCTTTTTAAAAGACTTTCTCTTTTAAAGAAAATAATGGAAGGTTCGACTACGATGAACTTCCTTTCGAGGAAAATTTATTATGTCGTGGATGTTTTGTTTTTATAGAAGTGTAGCTCTAACAAGGTTTGTATCTCACACAGCCTATGTACTTGGGACACCGGGCGTTTAAAAGAAAAAAGTCATAGTAGAACATTATATTACGGTACAGAAGCAAGAGCCCAGTGCGCAAAAGGCCGTCGGGCCGCATTTGATTCCGTAAAATGCCTACCTGTTATTTTCAGTGCTTTCTTGCCTTTATTATTTTGCTGCTTGATTTCTTTGTATTGACTGATATTTCCGCTTGCATTTTTAAAATTACCTCTCTCTCTCTCTCTCTCTCTCTCTCTCTCTCTCTCTCTCTCTCTCTCTCTCTCTCTCTCTCTCTCTCTCTCTCTCTCTCTCTCTCTCTCTCTCTCCTCCCCACCCGGGTCTGCCCAGGGGGACTTGCGTGGGGTTAACTACTTTTTAGTTCCCAGGGTCACCCTGGTCAGCCCCACAGGGTGGGTTTTCCTCTCTATTCTGGGGCATGTGTTTCTGTCTACCCTTGGTCCATTCACCTGTATTTTCCTATTTTAAACTCTCCATACTGTCTGCGCTTCCTGTAGCTTTTGATATTGGATGTGTGTTGTTAAATGGTCTTAGCTTTATTTAGGCCCCATGTCGTAGGTTTATTTAACGTATTAGACCGGCTGGCGACATACATTCAATATTCTGTTTATTTATTTATTTTTTTATTTTTATTTTTTTCACAAGCAGTGCAGGCACGTCCTGAGAAAGCCTTGTTGCTATCGGGACGTTAAGCAATGTACAATCTCTCTCTCTCTCTCTCTCTCTCTCTCTCTCTCTCTCTCTCTCTCTCTCTCTCTCTCTCTCTCTCTCTCTCTCTCTCTCTCTCTCTCTACCTTTAAATAGTTTATTGCTTTGCCATAACATGAGATAATAGAAAATTTTCGTCAGTTTAAAACAAGCCATAGGGCATTGAATTCAATCAATTACATTTGCATAGCGGTGGTCAGCAAGTTTATAAATACAATGTAAATAAATAAATCGATAACATTAATGCAAAAGAAGATAGAGGGAACAAATACAAATATTATCGTGGAGGAGAGAGAGAGGTGCCTCAACTGATCTTATTTATTATTACCCCCAGTTCATGATGCGTGTAACAAACAAACAAAAAAACTGCGTACGTAATAGTGGTTGTTCATGACCTCCAACTTTGCACGTAATTGACGCTGAAAAAACATGCGATTATATCGCATGTTTGTCCGGGTTTATCCACTGTTTTTGCGTCAAACACGTGCATCGCATGTTTTTCCAGTCAGGAGTTGGACCTGCTTCTGATTGACATTGAAATCTTCCACTGTACATGTGGTACTTTATTTTTATCTTCCCTCAGATAGTCCACCACGATGATGACGTCCCCTCGCGCCCTGGTGCAGGGCTTCCTGACTCTGCTGACGGCCGTAACGGCGGGCCGGACCAGCTTCGCCCAGTGCCCACAAGGCCAGTTCTTCAGCGAGGCGCGAGACGAGTGTCAAACGTGTGCCACGTGCCCGACAAACCTCATCATCAGGAAGCCGTGCTCGGAAAAGGACGACACGGTGTGCGGACCTTTCACAGAGTTCAACGGCTACCACCAGGCGCACAGGACACCCCTGGAGGACTTGCCAGTGGAGGAGGTTGGTGATGGAGGCTGGGGGGTGGGGATTGGCGTGGGGCTGGGTGCCGACTCCAACCGAAGCAAGAAGAAACAGGAGGAATACTTTGACAATCTGGACGAGCTGTTCGTGGACAGCAAGGAACCGCAAGAGGAAGCGGACGCGGAACTGCCGGCGCACGGTAAAAGTGGTAGCCCTGACGAGAAAAAGCGCGGAAAACACGTGTCACACACAGTGCCAAGGTCGCACCCACCTTCCTCAAGGCCAGGACCTCCTTCCCGCCCCCATTACCAGGACAACCAGGGTCCGAGCCTGCAGAACCCGGACGGCGGGGAGTCTCAGTGGAAGGTGCTGGCACTGGCCCTGATTGTGGTCCTGTGTGTCGTCTGCATCTTTCTAATTGGCTTTATATTTTCCGTCTGCTACCTCCGCTCCAGGAAGGCACACCTGAGGAAAGTCGTCTACAGTGCAGGTAAGAATCAGAGAGAAAGAGAGATTTTGATGATGAATCTTTTATTGCAGGATAAAGGTATTAGGCAACTCAATGCCTGTCTTACAGTTACAAGCTGTCCTGTATACAAAACAAAACACGCCAGAAAGACAAACGCATCATACAAAGAAAACAATAAAATGCAGAAAAAAATTAATGAACACAATAGCTGACGTTTTAAATTTTAAACTAGCGTTGGAGAATTTGTAACTGCCGCCGATGTAAAAGTAAGTGAAATAAATTGGCTCATAGCATTAGAGAGAGAGAGAGAGAGAGAGAGAAATCAATGAATCTTTATTTTACAACGGTGAAGATATTAACACAGTCAGTGACTATGTCATTTTTCGTACCTGCCGTTGCTACAACTACGACTAAGTACAAAATGTACATAAGACAGGGACATCAAAGTACAGTGATACAAAATATATACTCCACTGAACACAAACACACGCATACATGCGCAAACGCCCTCGCGCGTCGACTCACACACACACACACACACACACACACACACACACACACACACACACACACACACACACACACACACACACACACACACACACGCGTGCGCGCACATACACATAATTGTTAGAATATACACATATGCGTACATTCGTGTGTCTACGTATAACTAGATATTGTTATTTGAGTGATGTCAGGTATCTATAAAGACTTGTCTTGAAACGAGATAATGTCGGAGTGGCTTTAACGTGATGTGGGAGTTATTTCCAAAGAGAGAGAGAGAGAATCAATGAACCTTTATTTTCAACAGTAAAGATATTAACAATGCCATAGGCAAAGCCATTTTTCAAATCTGCCGTTAAGAGAGAGAGATCAATGAATCTTAATTTTACAACGATAGAGATATTAACCCATTGGGTGCCGGTAGCGGTTTTAGTCGCGATGATTCCTGCAGGAATCATCGCGACTAAAACTGCTACCGACACCCACAGGGTTAACAAAGCCAGAGACCATATAATTTTTCAAATCCTCCGGTTGAGAGAGAGAGTGAGAGTCCACAGGTGATGACTTTGTTTATTTGTCAAAATATGTGTTGCTCTGTGATTACGAACCTTTCGGGACCTGATAGTAATGTCTAAAATCACAGACCGGCGTTCACGTCTTTGTATATGTCCCGTGTTGATAGTTTCCTCACATTGTTGATGCAGTTTTTTCCTAAGTGTAAAGATACGTGTGCTGGCCTGTAATTTTGGACCTTACGGCTAAAAGCCGTTAGGTCCAAAATTACAGACCAGCACATAAATGAGCATTAACGGAACCAAGTGACTGGCATGTCCGAATCGCCCAAACACCAAGTGCAAGTTGTGGGAGATGGCTCGACACTGACGTACAATGCCGTATGAAAGCAAACGACAGTAAGTTCATGTTTGTGAAAAGCGAGATTGTCTTTGCGCCTTCACAGGGCTATAACAAAACTCTCCTATTATATTCAAAACAATCATTTGCGGTGCAAGGTCGTTTCATCTTAACTGTAGCTGATAATTGTGTACGTGTGCGTATGTAAGGCGTTTGAGGGGAATACGGGTTTTTCGTCAATGCTCACGCAGAACAGGCCCGCTATTGAATTGGAGAATTCATTTACCACCGACCGTTCGAACTTCCAGACCGTAAGATAATTTATGAATCTCTTCATGCGAAAGATTCACCTCGTTTGCCCCTACCCAACTCGCCCTAGAATATTGTTGCAAATGATGAATCTCTTCGGGCACAAATTACATTCGCTTGACAGCTCCCCCCCCCCCCCCCATCCACCCCCACCCCCACTCCCACCCCCCCCCCCACCTGAGCCACCCCACTCCATGTCCAACTTTTAAAAAAAAAACAACACTTTGACCCCCAAGGTCGCCTGTCGCAAATTTGGGAGTTGTTCTCCTCTAGAGAATACATTACAGTTCTGGAGACAGATCGCGCATGATAGTTCAAGGGTGGTGCCAGAATAGCTTGGCGCCGCAGGCGCGAAGATATTCTGGCACCACCCTTGAACTGTCATGGGCGATCCACATCCTATTGTTAAGTGCCAGGGGTGGATGAGCTAAAGGGGTATTACAGATGATGAGCTAAAAGGGTATTACAGATGGAAGTGAACGGTTTGAGAAGTTCATTCGTCGCTGAAAATTCATTTTGTCCTTGATATCCTTGCAATAGTCTATAGTTATTTTTCTTCTATTTTATAGCTCTTCTGACTTCAAAGCTTCCTATCAATTTTAGCTGTGAACGCTTTTGTCACGAAATCTATGTGGCCCGGGACTATCCACAGGCCTACCTTTTGTCAATGAATTTATCAAACCTCTTCATTCTATAAGAAAAACCACAATCACACACAATCAGAAACCACATTCATCTGAGGAATAGATGAAATGAGCCCAGCAAGCACTGATCCTCATGAGCCCGGCTCATGAAAATCTATGCCTCTTGCAAAGCGAATTCCACTGGCGGAAGAAGTATTTTTTATTGAGGCCCAAAAAACAATTTTGGCAAAGTTAGACAAACAATGTCCTGCCCCGTATGTGAAAGGTAAAAATCCTCAAATCACTTAAATTGCAGTCTCCTCTTCTTTTGGCTCTCTGTATCGTATCGCTGAAGGGGTGATGTTCGGCAAGTTTAGTTACGGCGTTGTGTGTGTGTACTCCCAGATACAGCCACTCGCGGAGTCACCACGAGTACACTTCTATTCTATTCAGAAGTGTATTTGTGGTAAACTTGCTGAGTGGGTCTGTGTGGGTTACACCCGCAAACAGTACGGGCAGTTAAGGCTGTGTGTGTTTGTGTGTGTGTTTTTTCTCTTTTTCTTCTTCTTTTTACTCTTGCTCTTCTCACTGGGGGCTGGACACTGTTTGGCTTTCAAAGAAAACAGGACAAAGTTTAACGTACACGGAAAAAGTATAACTCGGCCCAATTGCCATTGTGTGAGATAAAACTGTAGGAAAATTGAAGCATAAGATCAGGAGTTTCTGACGAAGTGATTATCCGATACAGGTGTCCTTCCTTTCTCAGACTGGAAAAACACACAGTGTAATCATCAGTTGCGGTCGTTAAAATAAGGAAAGATACTATACAAAAGATACAATAAGAAAGAAGACTTTTCGCTAATTTAGCCAACTGGAAATCTGACGCCACCGAAAATTGGCCACGGGAACACACAATATCTTGCCTTTGTCTAGTCCCACCTTGAGATCGAATGTCGTTGCTTCGTGGCGGGAGGGGAGATTTCAGAAATTGCTTGTGTGCTTTTCATGACGTTACCCGGGCTATTGGTGGGTGGGTGTACTCCCGTAAACACGCCAGCTTTACCAGACAGTAAAATGGGAGTCCATCAGCCAACCCTTCCACCAGCAAGAAACATAGATTTTCATGGGGTCGTGCAGGCGCTTGAGGCTGCTTTTGCTTTTTCAACAAGAGGCTCGTGACAGGTTTTCAACGCAAGAGGCATAGATTCTCATGAGCCCCTGACACTGTTGCATGAGTGAGGTTAGTCCTGCGCCAGCCACTTAGCAAGGTGCTCCGCTATAGCGGAGCACCTTGCTTAGTGGCTGGCGCAGGACTAAGTTCTCTCATGAAATTAACCCCTATCCCTCTTACTGGTTAAGTACAATAGCTTCCATTTACACCATCTGAGATTCTCAAACGGGGTGAGCTGTAAGAGTTTGAGCTTTAGACTTACGTTTAATTTCTACCCCTACTGAGATTAGGTATAGCGGCTGGTAATGACTAGGGTTTCCCGCTGAAATAGGAGACGGCGACAAAACACATTTATTCCATTGCGGGTACTTCATCACAGCGGCGTGTCTTTTGTTGGAAAGTAGCAAAAACGTTATTTAGCGAAACGGGTGTATTAGCTCCTTCACGTCCACTGCCAACCGACAGACCTTAACTGAAGACAGCTGCAGGGTAGTGCCTGATTGGCTTGCCACTTTTCACAGGCGCCTCGATAATCACACGTGAGCATGAGAAAAACGCGTGACTGTTATGCGGCGGAACAGTTGCTTACGAACTACTCCTGCTGCATCACGTTGACGAGAGAGTATTCGACACGGACAAGCGTGTTTTTTTTTTTTTTTTTTTTTTTTTTATTGCTTGATTCCGTGCCAAGGATCATGGGGATTTCGGGGTGTCCATTTTCAAACCCTGACATTTTTGTTTAACATTTGTATAGATTTAATGCCGCACGAATAGAAATAGCGGTACGCGGGATTCGGGTTTTGAATACCCGGCTACTGTGGAGGTGGCAACAATGTGCGACGCTGGGCGCTCTTTGTCCAACCACCCGGGTGTAACTGCTCGTGAACACACATTGTGTTTCTGAAATCTTTCTTATTTTAACGCCAGAGACCCGGAACCCATAGGGGCCCGATGATTTGACTAATGCAAATCCGCTGCACCGCCGCGTGCACGCCACTGCCTACTAAGCTCAAGTCAAAATACAAGGGAGGAAACGACAGCCACACAAATCGACGAAGCACTGCGATTCCAGAGCAGTTTTCAACCCTCAAAGCAACCATCCGCCTAAAACCTCGAACTGAACAGACTCGGTAGATATTTTGGCACAAATTTATACCAACCTTGTCTCCGATCAAACTGATAGTTTAGTATCAAGGCGTTTTGCACAGTCAAGCATCATTCATAGCCGACGTCGACGCTCCTACCTATCTCTCCAACTTACTTCACCCCTACACTCCTTTCCGCTCACTCCGCTCCGCCTCCGACCCTCTCCGCCTCCTCATCCCCCGCACCAAACTCAGCACTTTCGGCCCCCGCTCCTTCTCCGTTTACGGTCCATCCACCTGGAACACTCTCCCACTCTCTCTCCGTCAGAAACACTCTCTATCCTCCTTCCAGTCCGCCCTCAAAACTCACCTCTTTCAACAGTTCTAGCACTATATCACCACACTCCCCACCCCAAGCTGACCATCTTGTAGGTTTATTTAACGTAGTGGACCGGCTGGCGACATACATTCAATATTCTGTTGTTGTTGTTTTTTTTTTTTTTTTTTTTTTTTTTTTGTCACAAGCAGTGCAGGCACGTCCTGAGAAAGCCTTGTTGCTGTCGGGACGTTAAGCAATGTACAATCAACCAAGCTGACCGTCGTAATGTATTTTCACTATTTGTGGTACGTGAGTCATTGTCTAAAGCGTGCGCATGCGTGTGCGAGTTGTGAGTGCGCGCTTAGAGTTATAATTATTATAAGATAAGCGCATTATAAATACCGTTATTATTTTTTTTTAATTGTAGGTTTTAGATGTGGCCGGAAATACGCCCCATGCTCATTTTTCATTGGTTTATGTAATTAGCATATCCAATGAAATTAAAACAAGAGTGCGTCTTACTGTCGACTGACATGAACTTGTGACCTGCACGCAGCAGTCGCTTTAGGTACGTATAATTTTCCCCCAGCCCGAAAAGGTCTACTTTAATGGAGTCTGGTTTAAACACTGCCCAGTCGTCAATATCTTTTTGAGTAATTCGCTTCGACTTTAGAGTAAACACGGCAGAAAACAATGGGTGCACTGCAGTGCATAGAGGCCTCTTTAACCGCACTCTACTAAAGGTTTTAACGTTCAACTCTAGATGTTGAGAAAGAGGTTCCAGATACTTCCGGCCACAGCTAGAATTTCGCGCGTGCGGTTCGTTTCCTCCCTTGTATTCAGACTTAAAAAGCTTAGTAGGCGGTGGCGCAGCGGATTTGCATTAGTCAAAGCTACTATCATCGCGCCCCTATGCCGGAACCGTCCAAGGAATATGGATACAACAATTTTTCAGCAAGAGACACAGATCCTCATGAGCCCCCCCCCCCCATAATGCGGGGGCTCATGAGGATCTACGTCTCTTGCAGTTGGATTGCGTTCACTTTTTCTCAGCACTCAGCTTGGTGTTTTGTACAACTCGGTGTTGTCTGGCGCATCTCTTGAAAGCTCTTTGACATAGCAAACGGTAATATCGAGTTTGGTGAGTTGTTCTTAGGACTAGATACTTGTTTATGAGACACACATCAGCCATGATAGTTCAAGGGTGGTGTCGGAACAGCTGGGCGCCTCAAGCTATTCTCGCACTTTTCTCGCTGAATCGTGGTCGATCTATTATACCAAAGCTTGTAGTTTGGTATGGCTCAGTGGTTTCATACGTCAGAGAGAGAGAGAGAGAGAATTAATGAATCTGTGTTTTTCAACGGTAAAGGTATTCACAAAGCCAGTGACAATGTCATTTTTCAAATCTGAGAGAGAGAGAGAGAGAGGGGTATTTGTTTTGAACAAATTGTATCAGTATGACAGGTGGATATGTGCATGTCTTACAAATCATTTTCTTCGGGAGTGGGGGATGGGGCGAGATTATGACGATGAAGAAAATGACGATAAAAGTGCACTGGGGATGTTGACGACGGGGACGATATTTAGTTCCCACGGATTTACAACTAACTTCAGATATGACAAAATGCCAAATTTGTTTGTGGTTAAGTGTGAAGTTTATTATGAGCGAAGTAATTTACACAGAAGACGCATTGTCGCAACGTCAGAAAGGCGGTGTTACCCATATATGTATGTTCAACATTGATATAAGCAATGTCTGATGTACGTATTACCCATTTTACACCTGGCTCACACACTAAACCAATCTGCGAATTGGACGCCAAACTAACCTGCATCACCAGAACTAGAATACCCTGAATACTTGCTGTATACATATATATAACTGACGAGGGAAAGAAATGCGACACCATTGGGCTCACCGGAAACAACTTAACCCTTTGTGTGTCGGTAGCGATTTTGTTGGAGGCGATTCCTGCACACTTAACCCTTTGTGTGTCGGTAGCGATTTTGTTGGAGGCGATTCCTGCACACTTAACCCTTTGGGTGTCGGTAGCGATTTTGTTGGAGGCGATTCCTGCACACTTAACCCTTTGTGTGTCGGTAGCGATTTTGGTCCAGGTGACTCCTGCACACTTAACCCTTTGGGTGTCGGTAGCGATTTTGTTGGAGGCGATTCCTGCACACTTAACCCTTTGTGTGTCGGTAGCGATTTTGTTGGAGGCGATTCCTGCACACTTAACCCTTTGGGTGTCGGTAGCGATTTTGTTGGAGGCGATTCCTGCACACTTAACCCTTTGTGTGTCGGTAGCGATTTTGGTCCAGGTGACTCCTGCACACTTAACCCTTTGGGTGTCGGTAGCGATTTTGTTGGAGGCGATTCCTGCACACTTAACCCTTTGTGTGTCGGTAGCGATTTTGTTGGAGGCGATTCCTGCACACTTAACCCTTTGGGTGTCGGTAGCGATTTTGGTCCAGGTGACTCCTGCACACTTAACCCTTTGGGTGTCGGTAGCGATTTTGGTCCAGGTGATTCCTGCAGGAATCACCTCGACCAAAATCGCTACCGACACCCAGAGGGTTAAACGTTTCCGATGAGTCCAATGATGTCGCATTTCTTTTGCTCATCAGTGTATATATACACACTCGCACGTTCGGATGGATTCTGCCGCTTGCTTCGTCCGTCTGGGAGCGCGCTATTTTTTGCCAAATATTTGCGGTATTTATAGGGACGATGGGGTCGTGTTGCCACCAACTTCCCAACTCTCCTGACCTATCTCCCCAAGAGCAGAACGGGTCCGAGGATCGTTGCGTACTAGGCTCTCGTCAGCCAACTCTGATGTGTACGTGAGGCACAGATCCTCATGCGCACCTGTAGGTCCCACGCGTAGGCTGCAGGGACCTCGAGACTCTATGTATTTTGTTGGCAAGGGTGATTACTTTTTTTTTCACTTGTTACACTCCCCCATAGAGACTCGCTCGTCTGCACTCGGACAGATTCTCATGAACGCTTAGATGACATGACGCAAGGGCACATACGAATCTGTGTCATTTGAAATTGCTGGCAAGGAACAATCCTTTGTCGTGTGTTTATCTGCTTGCCAAGTTGAACAGTATATGGCCCATATATACTCTGCACATGGCTCTAAAAGTGAAAACCAGGTATCTGGCACAGTAGGTTGAGAGCCGCGCTAAAATAGTTTTATGACGATCGAGCAGACTCACTCAATTCACAGACCTTTGTATCACTCAGCCGAAGCATGATCTGGTATTGCATCCCGGCAGATTTTTCTCCGTGACTAATCACGCTGAACTCTGGCGATTTATTCGTTGGCTTGTTGGCAGCTTTGTGTAGCTCGGAGCGTCTGATTGTAGTGATAACGCTGGTATGCACACAGAATTAGCTGTAATTGTGTGGAGTTAGCTTAAATCACTTGGCGAAGTTTCCGAGGATATTACGTGCATTCCACGATGGATGCGCAGGACTTTTGCTGCAATGCAAGGAATGAAACGTCGATCCTCTGAAATGCGTTAACCCTCTTGACTGTCGGTAGCGTTTTTTGTCGAGGTGATTCCTGTAGGAATCGCCTCGACAAAAAGCGCTACCGACATCCTAAGGGTGAAACAATACGGTAAAATGCTTCAAACAGCAATGTTGTTGTTGTTGTTATTATTATTATTATTATTATTATTATTATTATTATTATTATTATTATTATTATTATGTTAATGCTTAAACGGACGGAGGGAGAAGGGTGGAAAAGCAAGACGAAATAAACGGTAGATAACTCTCATTTTCGAAATGATGATGGAAGAAAGGTTTGAAAAGAGAAGAAAATTCGTATTTTATTTAATTGTTCGGTCTGCAAGTGTTGACCTTACGGCTCTCGGCTGTAACAGTAACAGACACAATGTAACCCCATCACTGCCGAGAACAAAGTGAACGCCATCCAACTGCAAGAAGTAGATCCTCATGAGCCCCCGGGCTCATGAGGATCTATGCCTCTTGCTGAGACCAATCTGTATCCATGTTTCTTGAACGGTGCTAGCTTCTGCTCGTTGAACAAACCAAGATTTCAGAAACAGTACGTACAGAGTACGTATTGTGGCAGGGAAGGGGTTAAATATGCTGATCTCAAAGGGGGATGTAACTCCCATCACAGAAATATGCTTTTTGAAACGAGTTGAGGTTACTGGGTGTGCCCACCTGCTTCAGAATAACTGCTACATAATTTCCTCGTTATCTCATTCCTGGGAGAGGTTATTTGTGAATTATTGAATGCTAAACAGGCGCCCTAGCTTTTGTTCTCGAGAGTTATTGAAAAGAAAAAAAAATCCCCTCGGGGTGTTCGTCATAAAAAATCACGAATTGTTTATTTGTGCTGATCTTGATTTTGGACTTTAACTTGACGCCGACTGTGTTTCTGCAATCTTCGTTAATTTAAAACCGATAAAACACAAAAACATAAACGTCCCAGAAACGTGAATTCAAAGAGTTGTCCGCAAGAGGCATAGATTCTCATGAGCCTCCGCAACTGCGGGGGCTCATGAGGATCTATACCTCTTGCGGTTGGGCGGTGTTGACATTTCTCGGCAATGAACGGGTTAAGGTCTACATCTCATTTCAAAGAGAGGTGGATAATGCATTTTTGAATGTCCTGGAAAGTATGTTCATTGTATATGCACATTCCGCGGAGGGTTTTCACCTTAAACGTCGTAAAGTCTTTGTTATCATCAGTAAATGTGGGTTCTTGTATTTGTTCAACATAAGTTTACCTTAGAGAAATGCGTTTTGACAATGTATATCAATGTATGATATTTATTTCTTCATCAGTAGTTAAAGGGTGGTGCCAGAATAGCTTGGCGCCTAGCTATTCTGGCATCACCCTTTAACTATGAAGAAATAAATATTGTACATTAATACAGATTGCTAAACGCATTTATCTACTGCAGACTGTGGTTCAAAAATGGTGAATGTGTTGTACGAAGAAGACATAAGGTTGTTTCTGGTATCATTCGCATTGTTTTGAGTTTAAAATATAGTTTCACCGACATTGAGACAAAACCGAACGCTTTGTCTGTTTTCCGATAACAGTGTTTGTAAGCGTGCACTTTCTTTTGTTTGGCTCAGTCATTGTCCGACCTAGGGATCTCGTCATATAGACAGTAACATTTTTTGCTGAAGTGCCAGGCAATTCAGCGTCTTAGCAAACTGATCGTGTTCTTGACATGATGATGATGACGACGACGATGATAATAATAATAATAATAATAATAATAATAATAATAATAATAATAATAATGAACATAATGAACATAATTTAGTCGTGCTACATTCGCACTCGCGGCTTTTTGAGCGAATTAACCGAAGTCCTTCACTGTGGCCATCAAGAACGAGTACGTCTGTACAAAGCAGTGATATAGGGGGAGTTTCTTTTCTTATTTTTAAACACGCTAAGTATCAGCATCATGTGTCGTGAACATTAACGTTGGGGCAGGTTCTTTAGCTTAATGTAAAATTTTGAAGGTCAATGGTGCGATCTTGAGTTTGTATACTTGCATTTTCTACTACCTAAGTAAACTAAAATACAAAAAAAAATTGAAAGAAAAAAAAACCAAGATCAGTTGATTATAAAAGGCGTTTCTTTGAAAAATGAGCACAGACGCATACTTGACGTCAGAGCAATGCTTTTCTGTGTTCTCCGCATCTGTAACCCGAGGGGGGGGGGGGGAGGGGGGCAAGCTTTGTTCAGTAAAGAGGCCGCCCCGCAGAAGTGCCACCAGCCAGCCAACCAGCACTTTTCGCGCGAGAGCATAGACCCTCAAGCGCCCCTTCCGTTTGCAAGCGGCGCAGAGTTGTATGTATTTTTCATATGAAAGAGACAGAGATTTTTATGAGCCTTTGCAGCCGCAGGCCGCAAGGGCTGCAAGGGCTCATGAGAATCTATGCCTGTGGGTATGCTCCGTAATGTTGTATTTGCTTGCTTCGATGTTCCTGTAAAGGAGGGCGACGTGCAGGTTTATCTTGTGGTGTGTACGGGGGAGTGTGTGGGTGGATGACGATCATACCACTCGCAGCAAGGTGTGTGTGCACACTGCCAGATGCAAGCTAAGGTCGCGGGGTCAGGCCTTTCACTTCCGGTGCCGAAGTGGAAACGTTCATTGACCGACCGTTATCGCTCAAAGGTGGTGCCTCGATCAGCTTGGCTCCTGTCCCGGCCAAGCTAATCAGACATTACCCTTGTGTTGCTGTGGTCACAGCTTCTCTCGCCACGCTTGCGTCTGATGTCGGGCAGACGCTAAAGAATGCACATCTGTTGCCCTGCGTCCGGAAGGGAATGGGTCACGGGGAATGGGATGTTCTGCACTATTGCAGGGCTCGGTAATAGTCATTCATGGAGACGGAGGGAGAGAGAGAGAGAGAGGATTGGATTGTACATTGCTTAACGTCCCGACAGCAACAAGGCTTTCTCAGGACGTGCCTGCACTGCTTGTGAAAAAAAAATAAACAAACAGAACATTGAATGTAAGTCGCCAGCCGGTCAAACACGTTAAATAAACCTAACACATGGGGCCTAAATAAAGCTAAGACCATTTAGCAACACACATCCAATATCAAGAGCTACAGGCAGTGCAGACAGTAGGGAGAGTTTTAAAAAGGCAAATACAGGTGAATGGACAAAGGGTAGACAGAAACACATGCCCCAGAATAGAGAGAAAAACCCACCCTGTGGGGCTGACCAGAGTGACCCTGGGAACTAAAAAATACCTAACCCCACCCAAGAGAGAGAGAGAGAGAGAGAGAGAGAGAGAGAGAGAGAGAGAGAGAGAATCAATGAAAGTTATTTTTCAACTGCAAAGGTATTAATTAGCATAGTCAAAGAAAAGCCATTTTTCGCACCTGCCGTTGCTACGATTACCAAAAAAAAAAAAAAAAAAAAAGAGAGAAAAAAAAAAAAACCTAAAGAGAGAGAGGGGAGGGGGGAGATTAAATAAAACTTTATTTCTCAAATGATTAGGTACAAAGAAGAGAGAGAGCAGCGGTTTTCGTAAGAGTCCATCAAACGTATGGCTGCCGGTAGCAGTTTTGTCGCGGTGATTCCTACAGGAGTCATCGCGACAAAAAGAGCTACCTACAACCACAGGGTTAACACATTTGAGACTCGCAGTATGCTGATACGCGTATCGGAATGTCGCGGCACGTCTCGAATGAACTACCTGCACGCTGTTAAATATACAGTCATTTATGTTCTGAGGCAGTGCACGTAGGTTGAGGTTATTGACAGTATCGTCTGTAATTACAGAGTGGCCAAATTAACCCGTTAAGTGCTTGAAAATCTGAAAACACCCAACTGCAAGGGGCACAGATCCTCGAACCCCCGCAATCGCGGGGGCTCATGAGGATCTATGCCTCTTGCTGACGCTATTTTAAATCCATGTCCCTGCGACAGCTTAGGTTTGGTGTGTTTAATTTAAGAAGATTGCAAGAAACTCAGTCTGCATCACTGAGCTGGCACTGAAGGGGTTAAAAGTAACGGCCTTACCGCGACTGTAGCCTTACAAACCTAGATTCTTTCGCGCACCACCACTTGAGCCGTAAGGTCGAAAATCCCAGACCAGCGCGCAGATGGGGCATGGGTGTTGGCCAAACAGAGGAAGCTGCGCGCACACATCACATCCTATGTTGATCCAAGGCCGAGACACACCGGCAGACTGGCTGCACTCGATGAACCGCTAGAAAAAGGGTTAACTCATTCGAGACGTGCCGCCTCCTGATACGCGGCTTACGCCGCGTATCCGGAGGCGGCACGTCTCGAATGAGCTGTGCGTTATATTCACATATACCCTAGCCTTTCCATAAATCAGATATGCATCGTGACAATGACGATGCTGCATTTTGTCTCTTGTCAGTAATACTGCTATAATCTGCTGCCGGCAGAGACCTGGTGTCCTGGTCTGTGATTGTGAATCGTACGACATAAAAGAAGAACATCCTAGCAATAGAAAAACCTTGATCTGTAAACTATGATGTGTGCTGGGCCGTAAGGTCCAAGATCCCAGATCTCACGCACATCATGCATTGCCTTGAACGCTACCTACCCTAGGCAGTAACGTGTTAATAGTTGGCAATAAATTATCTCATTGTAAATGTTCTTTGTATGCCATACAATAATACTGGACAAAAGGGCTATAACTTCAACTATAAAGTTTTATATTTCGTAAAATGAAAGACTTTTCTGCTCTTTTTACGCAGGAGAGTTCCTTCCGTTACGCTCAAAAGGCACTGGAAGACCTCTGGTATATGTGCCTACCAACATTGATTGTGAAAAGAAGGTTATGAAAGTCTTAGTTGAGGGAAGACAACATTGATAACCCGTTGTATCGACGAACTTTAGCTATCAAAGCCCGCCATAGATCAGATCGCTTTAACTCATTCTGCCCGCGACACACCACAGCCTATAGGCGCCAAGCTATTCTGCCATCGCCCTTGAACTATCATGGTCGATCTGTCTCCTGAATTGTAATGCGTCCTCACATGATAATTCCACAATGTGGGTATTTCGTAACTCGGGCACAATGAGTTAATGGTAAAAATTGCTTTCCTAACGAAGCTGTCCTTCCTCTGCAGTCACGGTCTCTGTATGTGACTAGCTGGAAGAGTTTTGAAGACTGCGCCTTCGATTCCAATCCTATATTTCATTCAGTGTATTGACGCCTTTTTTCCTGTTATTAATCTTTTATCAAATATCTTCACTAATCCTGCGCCCTCCGCATAACTTTGTCAGTGGAACGGATTGCGCATCATGGCTATTAATATCACGTGACGAGTCACAGCCAATCAAAATCCGCTTCCGCTTTTCTCGTTCAATGAGAACCTTCCTTTTGAACTGTAATGAACAGCAGAGAGTTTGAGGGCTAATACACAGTCACTGTACCATAAGCATATTATTTTATGCAAGTCTACTTCGCTTATATAACAAGGTCGGATATTTCAAAAGTCCGATATAACAATACTTTTTCCACAGGTTTTGACAGCAGTCTGTCTGTGTAAATTACTCTGTGAGAAACTTCAATATAACAAGAAGAATAGGTGGGACCTCTGGCGATTTGATCTATCCCAAATTTCGGTAAGCAAAGGTCCTCGGGCCCGTGCGCGGACCCACTGCGGCCGTCGTGGGCCCGAAGACGTTTTGCTATTAGGAGTTACTGTATCTTCAGACAAACTAACACAAGCCAATCCACTTCTTTTATTCAAATGTTTTCACCAGTCAAAGTCACAATGCTGAACTTGAGAAAATCTGTGCTTTTTGCTGCACTGTTTACTTTCACACGAATGTTTTTAATTCAACCCTTTTTCCCCGCCCTCCATTTCACCCTCTATTTTATCCAAACAACCTTCATCCCGCTGATTCACAATCAACCCCTTCACTGCCGAGGGGAAAAAAAGTGAACACGATCCAACTGCAAGAGGCATAGATCCTCATGAGCCCCCGCGACTGCGGGGGCTCATGAGGATCTATGCCTCTTGCTGAGACCAGTTTGCACTCATGCATCTTGGACGGTTTTGGCTTTTCGGTCGTTGAATGAACAAAGATTTCAGAAACAACAATGTACGTACAGCAGGAGGGAAGGGGTTAAACGAATGAGGCCGAGACACTTAATACACATTATGGGTGACATCTCATGAACTCTAAACACTAATCTCACAAAGACGATTTGTGTAGCGTCCCTGCGCTTTCACTGTGTGTGTGCCCAATAAGGATAGCATAGCACCGCCTTAGACGTAAGTAAACCGCACACTACTTTTACCCAACGTGAATTACAAAGTATCGTTCTGAATGCAGCCCTCGGCGTATACATCGACGAATGTCTTCGTCTGTGGGGCAGAGGCGCATATCAACTATGTTTATCTCTTCTGCCTGAGGAACAGATCCTCATGAGCCCCTGTGAATGCAGGAGCTCATGCGGGTCGGTGCATCAGGCAGATGTCTGTACAGAGGCACTCAAACGGCGTACGAGTGCTTACAATGTTACAGATGTTCATTGCAAAAGCCCATAGGTAAACTTTCGCGCGGCATTTGATAAAAATTTATGAATGCGTGAAATGTGTATCTGGGTAGAGGGCGCCCTAGGTACGCAGCCTCACGGTAAATATGTTGAGTCATAAGAGAAACGTTTGTATAAAGGTGTTACGTTTTATGTAGCCATGGCACGAACTGAGGGGTGTTATTGTAGCTTCCTCCTCGCCCGTTGCTGGATAGTTTTGTCAGAAAAGTCACTAAGTGTGCAATTCATTCCTGGATAAAAATGTTACAGAACTCGTTACAGTTGAACATTTTAACCACAAAGCAACGCATCCACGGACCGTCATCATTAACATCATTGCCCATATCGTCGTCGCCTTTATCGATATCATTTGTGCACCTTTGACATCATCTTCATCGTCATGATCCGACCCTACCCAGAACCTGATACTTGGGTGGGTTAACTACTTTTTAGTTCCCAGGGTCACCCTGGTCAGCCCCACAGGGTGGGGTTTCCTCTCTATTCTGGGGCATGTGTTTCTTGATATTGGATGTGTGTTGCTAAATGGTCTTAGCTTTATTTAGGCCCCATGTCTTAGGTTTATTTAACGTATTGGACAGGCTGGCGACATACATTCCATGTTCTGTTTAGTTTTGTTTTTTTTTCACAAGCAGTGCAGGCACGTCCTGAGAAAGTCTTGTTGCTGTCGGGACGTTAAGCAATGTACAATCAATCAATCAATATCTCTCTCTCTCTCTCTCTCTCTCTCTCTCTCTCTCTCTCTCTCTCTCTCTCTCTCTCTCTCTCTCTCTCTGTGGCCCACTGCGACCGGTGTCTTCGGTCCGAGGTCAGTTAGCTGACTAGGGAGACGCATGCGCCATTTGTGGGTCTGCTAGTTAAAACGTGATAAAGTCGCGTCTCACGCTGGGATGGTGCATTCCTGACCGCTGCTGTGCCGTGCATCAGACTCTTGAAACATTTTTCGACTCCAGCGCCAGTTGCAGGAGTTGGATCGACTGTCATAGCTATAGGAGAGAGCGTGGCATTTCAGCTATCACCTTCTTGGTTGTAGAAGGCGTTAACCCATGTAGCCCTGTCGCCCTACAGCAGGGGGCTGTTCTGGCACTACCCTTGAATTATCATGGTCGAAACATATTTACATAGTATGGTACATAGTCGTAACATAGATACTGTAGCTAACTGTTCACACTGTGTTGTGTTGTGTTGTACATAGTATGGTACATAGTCGTAACATAGATACTGTAGCTAACTGTTCACACTGTGTTGTATTGTACATAGTATGGCACATAGTCGTAACATAGATACTGTAGCTAACTGTTCACACTGTGTTGTGTTGTACATAGTATGGTACATAGTCGTAACATAGATACTGTAGCTAACTGTTCACACTGTGTTGTGTTGTAGAGTGTTCTAGAATGAAAACGTTACACGTTTAGGGCTTAACCCTTTTAGCCCCGGATCCCTTCAGCAGGAGATCGCTTGACCTTGATAATTCAAGGGTAGTGCCAGATTAGCTTGAGGCGCCAAGCTAATCTGGCACTACCCTTGAATTATCATGGTCAAGCCATCTTCTGCAACTGGTTCATAGTCGTTAAGCAACACCTCCAAAATTTGAGAAATGGGACCTTGAGCCAAAAGTGTTAATGTCTTTTGTCCGTCACGAAGGTGATTTCAAAGACGGGGCACCGAATAGGGTCTGAACATTTTCTATTTCAGCTGGATTCGAACCCGTGACTTTCCGGACGAGAGTCGAACGCTCTACCACCGAGCCACCCGGCTCCCCTGTTTTAGAATGAGCTGCTTGACTATAGAAGTAAACGGGTTTCTGTAGGTCATATTACATAGTCAAATTTGGCCAGTTCAGGCAGTGCAAGGACCGGTGTTTTTTAAAATAATTTTTGCCTTGTTTAAAAATTTGTAGTAGGGCTGAATGTTGGAATTTGCTGGAAATGTTTGGTTAGATGAGAGGAGACATGTTTGGTGCTTTGATTCATACCACCCTGAGCTTATCCAGTGGACAATTGTGGGCCTATGTTGAGTTGCCATTGACGTAGTGATTTGAGGGGCACGCTGATTTCAGCTGTGCTTGGGTGTGGGGTGCGCTGGGACCATATGGCGTTGAGGCGCGTCCCCTGGGTGGTGGATAGGGGGTCCCTCGTGAGAGGGGTGCACCGAATGAAATAAGGTGCCGTGAACCAACATGGTCTAAGGGAAGGTGACCCTGACAGAAAACCCCTGGTCCTCCTAGTAAGGGGGTTGGGCGTGGGGGTAGCTTCCCCACCCTGCTAAAAAGGAAATAGCTAAAAAAACGCCGACGAAAAGACTAACAGTAATTCCTTTCCTGGAGGAGGAAGGTTCTTCTACCAGAAGACTTAACTCCTGGCGTCGAGACCGCCAAGCAGACATCAAGAGACTGGGAACCACCTGGAGTAGAATCGAAGGAGAAGCACAGGACAGGAGTTGCTGGAGGTCTCTCGTCGACGGCCTATACCCGGGTAGGGGTGACAGGCGTAAGTAAGTAAGTTGGGTGTGGGGTTGCCGTTGGTAAGGAATCAGGTTCATAGCCAAGAAATGAGAATGTCAATGTGCTGTTTTTATTGTTATTTTGTGCCTGGCAAATGTGCAGCGGTGGGCGGTAGTGTTTTTTAGGGGACTGAAATATTAGGGGATGCCTGGGACTGACTATGGCTAAGAGACTGGACAGTACAGAAATGGCACTGTACCGTGGCCATGCACTCTGACGAAGACATTGGAAATCTTTCACAAAGGAACTCAAGTGCCCAGTTTCGCAGTCTCCGTGTCAACCGCTTCCGTCTGCAAGAGTACAGATAATCGTGATCTCCTGCAGGCTGCCTATGCCTTCTATGTCTCTTGCTGGCAAGGATGAGTCCAATTTAAATCTTCGTCCGCATAAAAATTAACAATTTCTTTGGAATAAACTCCCATAGTCCCTCAGATATGTTGAATCAGCCAATAGTTTCCGGCAGTCTTTAAAGACGCATTTATTCCCTTAAAAGTGCATTCACCGTTATAATATTTCGTTGTCAGTGACAGCTGCCTAGTGTATCCGTTATTAGTTTTATGGTACATGTATATCTTTGGTGTGTGTGAGCATTTCTTGTTGGTGTGTTCACTCTGCTAAGCTTATTTTCCTTGTATATCTTGTTGAGTGAGTGTGTGTATTAGGGAATATAATAAAATAGGTGTTGTAGGATGCAAGGTATGTTAGTATGTAATTTGTACGGCGCCTAGATCTTTTCTATCGAAAGTATAGGCGCCTTACGTTGACTTTGTTTCGCAGAGAATGCTTCCACCCCATATTATGAAACTAATCAGTGAATTCTGAGAAGGCCTAATGTAAGTCTACTCCGTCCGATGAACGTACATGTATGTAAGCGTGACTCGCACAATTAATACAACCTTCTTCCATCTGTAGGGTGGCACGAAGTTCTGTGTTTCTCTTATTTAACCGATGCTGCATGTAGAGAATTCATCATGTGCCTGTTGGTTCTTGTCAGCCTGCTTTCAGTTTTATGGATGTTTTTCGATCACACTTTTCTCTATTAACTCTTCTGCTGTCGGTACCGCTGTTTGTCGAGGTGATTCCTGCAGGAATCACCTCGACAAAAAGCGCGACCGACAGCCAAAGGCTAGTGTGTGTGCCGGTCTGTGATTTTAACCCTTTGCGTGTCGGTAGCGGTCTTTGTCGCGATGACTCCTGCAGGAACACAACCCAAACCTTCCTACAGGAATCATCGCGACAAAGACCGCTACCGACACGTTAAGGGTTTAATCTCCCCAAGGTGCCAATGACAGTTTGTTAGTATAGCTCTTTGTGTATGTGTGTGTGTGTGTGTGTGGGGGGGGGGGGTTGTTTAATTTCTTTATTTTTTTATTATCACTTTTAGGTTGGGATCCCCCCCCAAAAAAAAAATATAATAATAATAATAATAATAATAATAATAATAATAATAATAAATAAATAAAATTTAAAAAAAAAAAATAATAATAAAATAAATTAAATAAATTAAATAATAAATTTAAATAAAATTAAAATAATAATATTAAAATAATAAAATAAATAAGTAAATTTTGTTACGCCATTGGCACAGCATAAATTATAATCGTTTTACCTCATAGTGAGCTCAAAGAGGCGCGCGCGGAGTCGAGCACACAAAAAAAAAAATGTGTTGCTGTCCAAACATACACAGGATAAATGTCAAAAGGGAAACAATGCCAGATTATTCTGACACTCTATCAACTGACGTCTGTGGAAACGAATGACACGTGTCGATATTATGAGGAAAAACTAGAAAAAGCGGCCTCGACAAAGACGTGACATAATTCGAATCATTCACTCGCTGTTCCTCCAGTCAGAGCCTGACATATGCAAGAGGCGTAGATTCTCATGAGCCCCTGCCTTGCAGGGGCTCATGAGAATCTACGCCTCTTGCATGGGTTGATGAGGTTTTATGGTATACCGTACGGGTATACTCTTTGATTGAAGGGAGCAGTTTCATTTGCTAACGCGTGCTTCTGCGCTGAAGAAAGGTGCAAGATGTTTTTTGTGTGTGCGGGCACATGGCTTGAATTACTTCTGCTGCCCGCAGTTGTTACAATTGTTATGCAGTCTGCACTTGACGTAACGGGCACAGGGTCTCATGAGAATCCGCACCTTGTGCTGATGAAAGGATGCGGACTGGTCGCCACGTGTGTGTTTTTCCTCATCGGCTTTATGATCTTTCGGTAATGTAGCAAAACAGTGTGCCGCATGCACAGACGGCCCTACAACCTGACATCTCTGTGGAGCATAGACTTAAATAGGCCAAGAATGTTTTTTACGCGTAAACAGTCCATGCATGATGTGTAGGTTTGGTCCCTCGCAGGCCCGCTCGTTAAAATCTGTTCGTCGAACGAAAAAGTGATTTTGGCTTCACGAGCTTGTCTTAAAAAAGGGACGTGTTGCCCGCAGGACTATTGCAGGACTAAGACCCTTATGTCTGCAAGAGACATATTCACATGAGCCCCTGCGACAGCAGAGGCTCATGAGAATATATGCCTCTTGCCGACCAAGACCTGTTCCATTTATTTCTGTCAGAATTGTGAGTGTTGGTTTGTGTTAAGCTGTCGAAAGCAATTTGGGGACCATTAGTCTCGCGGCGACAGTGCATGCTGCGTGCACATTGTTTCAAAGCCAAGGGCACTGTTCAGTTTGCACACGTGCACGCAAACACTCTTGCTGGGGTTGATACTTTAGTACCAAAAGTATACTGATGAGCAAAAGAAATGCGACATTTCTGGAATCATCGGAAACACTAAAAAGTGATTCCAAAAATGTCGCATTTCTTTTGCTCGTCAGTATGTTACGTGACAAAACTGGGCCAGTAAGAAAAATAATAATAATAGTAATAATACCGGTTATTATATAGGCACTTTTTCCCAATTCCACGAGTCGGCTCAAAGCGCCGCGAACTGCACCCAACACGCACCCTCACATGACACACACGCATTCACTCTGAAGACAAGCACAGCACAAGACAAACACAGGACATTCACGTGGTGCGAAGGGTCAGCTCAGCTACTGAGGTTTCGGAAATTTTTGATCGCTTGTATTTGAAATTTTTTAAAGTGGCCTGTAACCGGTACCAAAGTGGAGGGAGAAGAAGAGCCGGAGTACCCGGAAAAAGAATCCCCGACGGTTCGCCCGAATTAACGGTGACACTTACTAGAGGAGAAAAGTCCGACGCCGGAACCCGGTATCGAACCTCGCACCTTTAGCATTGGTGGCAGCCGCCTTAACCACTGCGCCACGGACCGTCCCGTTTCTTAGCTCATTCTACGCCAACACCGAAATCCCCAAATTTTGCCGTTGTCCTTTGAAGACTGCATTGCAGTGCAGGACACAGATCGCCCATGATAGTTCAAGGGTGATGCCAGAATAGCTTGGCGCCCATAGGCGCCAAGCTATTCTGGCATCACCCTTGAACTATCATGGGCGATCCTTTTCTTGCTGTGGTGTGTCTGGGGTAGAATGAGTTATACACGGATACATTCCTTGTTCTTTGGGATCTGAAATGGACGATACGACTAAGAACTTCATTTTTTTAAAACTTTTTTTTTCTTTTTTTAATCAACGAAGTGTCGTTTTTGTGACAATGTCTTCTCAGTCTGTTTAATTGGTTCACGAACCTCAATACTTAATAATTAGTATGGCCTGCAGTTCAAACACTCTACTGACCGTGGGACAGAACTCTCTCTCTCTCTCTCTCTCTCTCTCTCTATATATATATATATATATATATATATATATAATATATATATATATATATATATATATAATATATATATATATATATATATATATATTTGCGTGTGGGCAAGTGCACGAACACTTCAGTAACGAAGTGAAGGAGATGCACTCATTTTCCCCCGATCGCGACAGCCAGCTAAAAAACTGACTCATTAGTAGCCAAAAAGTTGCGTTGGAAAGGAAACATCGCCTGAACCGGGACGGAAAGCTAAGCGCCGTCGCCTCAAACAAGAGGAAGTTTGAACAAGCGAGAAATGAAACCAAATGATGGGGCCGCACTGTCGTAGTGGGGAACACCTCTTGACCTCCTTCACCGAAGGAACACCGATGTAATATTTTAGGATGCAGAAGCAAGGATGGGACACAAATGTGCGCCGGTCTGTGATTTTGGACCTCACAGACCAGCACAAGGTAGGGTTAGCACTACACACAGACATCTTCGCTAGATTTTCTTGGGCCCTGAGCGCACGATGATCTCGACGTCTCTGCAACTGGTTGGCGTTTCAAAACCTAATTTGTTTAAAACGCAGGTCGCCCACTACTTCTCTTTAAACACAAAACACAGATGTAATTTGACTTTCCAAGAGGCACAGATTCGCTTAAGCCTGTCCCTCTCCCCCCTCTGCAAACTGCGGAGAGCTCATGCCTCTGAGAGTCTGTGCAGGTGTGCGGTGTTGAAGCGCGCGCCAGGGTTGCTTTTCCCCGCTGCTTCCATTTGTGTTCACCACCCACATGTTGAAAAGCAAATAAAACAGCTTGGCACCCCAATTATTCTTCCGGCCAAAACTAATTTAAACGAGGAAACCCTCCCCAGATTTCCGGCCCTGCTACCGTTTAATTCACGTATCAGTGCAGTGAGTGGGAAAGAGAGAGAGAGAGAGAGAGAGAGAGAGAGAGAGAGAGAGAGAGAGAGAGAAAATCTTTTCGGAGAAAGGTAAGGTGTGTGTGTGGGGGGGGGGGGGGGGTAATAATGATACGGCGATGATGACGATGACTTGGAGAGAGGGAAGGGTTTAACCGTTTAGCTGTCCAGGGGCGTATCATGTACTTTGAGAGTGGGGGGGTGGATTAGACTTGGAACCTTCAACCTCGCACAAAAGGATTCTCGACGTTAGATCGTTCTTTACTTCCAGGGGTCGAAAAATCAGTGTGGAGGTAGAGGTCTCAAGACTCTCACTACTCGTCAAAATATCCGACCTCCCCAGAAAAGGAAATTTGTTATAGCGTTTTAAAGAATTTTCAAGGAGGGAGTCTGAACCCCTCCCCCCCCCCCCCCCACCCTCCCTCCCCCCAGATCCGCCCTGTTGTCAGTAGCGCTTGTTGTCGAGGTGATTCCTGCCGGAATCACCTCGACACCAAGCACTACAGACAGCTAAACGGTTAAAATCGGGACATATAATTGCCCTACGGACACATTAGGCTGTGTGGGGAGACTTGTGAGGAAAAGGGTTGGAGCGCGTATGGGCTGTCCAAGCGTACAGATCCTATCTTGAACGAACTGAACTGAAATGAGCCCTTGTTGGTAGAACATCATCATGATTCGTCAAGAGCAGGTTGTGACAGTTTACGTATGACTCTTCTTGATTTTCATTGTCCATGAACTATGAGGAGGTTTGCGATTTATGTCTCGTCGATGATTATTATATAAAAAGGTGACAGTATATTAACATGATATTGTTATGTTCGTGACACCAACACACATTCCTATGTTTTGTTGTTATTACAACGGTAAATACATGGCAATAACTCATTCTAGATGAACGGCATCCGGTCACGCGGCTTAAGCCGCGTATCCGGATGCCGTTCGTCTCGAATGAGATAGCGATATCTTGTATATTGATGTTGGCGAATAATCAATTGGTGAAACCATCGGATGTGACCTGAACGATGCTGTGCACATGCTCCTTTTAAAATCACACCGTCACTCGGAAATCAACGGTAGTCAATGTTCCTTTAAAGACGCAAACCCTTGCCATTAAATTTAAGCAAGACATAAACAGCGTACGCTGTGCGCAATCCTGGGAAAGATGCACATCCTACTCTCTCGCGCCCTTTTAGTTACTCACTCAGCTCCTTCCTTAATCCTCTGCTCACTCAACTCCTTTCATCTGCAAGAGGTATAAATTCTCATCGGCCCCTGCAGTCGCAGGGGCTCATGAGAATTTATACCTCTTGTTGTTAGGCTTCACTTTGATTTATGTCTATTCCGCTTCTCTCGCGGATGAGGTTTTGACGGTTTAAGTTCGCGACTGTTTTACAAAATCTCCGCGTCAACATCTGGGTATTTTTTGTGTTCCTCTTTCAGCGAACACCCCCCAACCGCAAGAGGCACGTACCCTCATGAGCTCTCGCGAAGTGAAGAGGCTCACGAGGATCAATACCTCTTTTCAGCGTTGTATCTCAGGCCAGAGGCGGGGTTGTGAAAGGTTGGGGATGTACGACAGATCTGTGTTTCGCTCGCCCCATGTTTACTTCAAAGGCCGATTGCACAGCGCGTTTTGGGACCAGGGGCCAGCAGTTGCGTGAGCGAGCTTAGTCCTGCGCCAGCCACTAAGCAAGGTGCTCCGCTATCGCGGAGCACCTTGCTTAGTGGCTGGCGCAGGACTGAGCCCGCTTATGTAACTGAGCTCGGAGCGTGGGCGTGGTGATTGTTGATGTTCTTTTCTGCAACGCTTTCTATTGAGTGTGACGAGTTGAATGCAGGCTGGGTGGGTCGGTGAGTGGGGTGGGCGTTGGTGGGTTGGAAACAGTTAAAAGGTTGATTTAATTTTTTTTTTAAATCGCCATCGCACCTATTGTAGTACGAAATGTAGCGCATAATAGGCCTATATCCACTTTGGTATCAGTTTCAGCCAACTTAATAAAATTTCAAATACAAAACGATTTCCAAATACCGTCAGTAGCACCTTAGCACCACGTGAATGTTCTGTGTTTACGTACAGTGTGTGAGTGAATGCGTGTGATTCACGTGAGCGTGCTTGTTGGGTTCAGTTCGCGGCTACATTCTGCGCATTGAGTTATATTATAAATATGAGAAATGCGCCATATAAATGCTATGCATTATTATTATTATTATTATCTTCTTCTTTTTTCCCCCCACACTCAAAACTCTGAGAATCAAGTCCCGACACTGTATAAATGGGCAATAGTCTATTGACGTACAATTTTTATTTATTTATTTGTTTCTTTGTTTATTTTGTCAAACAGACGACGTTCGGAAATGAGAAGTTGGTGGTTGTTTTTTAAGCACGTGCTTTGACCAACAACAAAATAGTGGATTAACCCTTTTCATCCTGATACACGCATGGCTTGTTATAAATGTGACCATAATAGTTCAAGGGTGGTGCCAGAATAGCTTGGCGCCTGAGGCGCCAAGCTATTCCGGCACCACCCTTGAACAAAACGGGTTGATCCATCTCCTAATCTGTAATGTAGCCTTCATAGTGCAATGAGCGATTTTTATTAAAAACAATCAGCTACAGGATGTTATGGGTTAAAGCCCTGACAAACATGCGATATCACTTGTTTGTCTAGGCTTTATCGCATGTGCGTCCTGGCTTTTAATCCATATCATACTGAGGCTAAACGCTTCAAATTTGTACACTGCAGTGCAAACTACGTTATAGTACTTACAGATAAAGATATAGACCAATGGCTTTAGTTCAAGGGTGTTGCCAGAATAGCTATTCTGGCACTACCCTTGAACTATTTTAGTCATTGAACTATTTTAGTCAAACTTATGTCACACACTGGTGTATTCCGAATGATAAGGGTCAATCCACTGTTTTTGTCGAAACATGTGTAGTTTGGACCTACCTCTGATTAAAAAAAAATTCAAATACATTTCTGTTTCTTTAAAACAAAATAGCTGTCATTAAATTTGTGTCCCCTCGTTGTCTTTTCCAGATCTCAGTCCATCAGGACGTGCCTTGCCTACGTCACATCGCTACGTCCCCGTTCTCACGCAGGCGCCGGCACCCGGAAGCAGTCTGCGCGCGCCAGTTGCCGGCCTTGACCCCAACTTCCTGTATTCCGAAGACTATGATGCCGATCACAGCGGGCAAACAGTGTCCACCACAAAATCGTCAGACTACGTGTATTTCAAGAGTCCGCACAACGGAAACTTTTGTGACGCTGTGTAGCCTGCTGTCGTCAACTAATAAACTGTTGTTTGTGTGACCCCTCAACTTAATGCGAAAGTCAGTGAAATCCAGACCCAGAAAGAAAGGTGACTGCAATTCGTGAAATATGTAAAGAAATATCTAACCAGCAAAGAAGGAGACCCCCGATGTGAATGCACTAGCACAAAACAGTTTACAAAACTGGTTTGTGTTCGTCCTTTCAAAGCGTGTTTCCGTCTTTCGTGGTGATTTCTCTGCGACTGTGGAACTGGGTGTGAACGTCGGTCTTCGGACCCCGTTGACTTTTTAAAAAGCATGAGAGCTTTGTGAAGCCTTAACCTTTTGATGTCGGTCAGTAGCGACTTTTGTCGCGATGACTCCCTGCAGGAATCGTCGTGACAAAAGTTGCTACCGACATCTACATGGTTTAAAAAAAAAATTTAAAAACGTATGAGAGCATTGTGAAAATGTGAATACGTGTGGCTGTTCTTACATAGTGAAACGTGAACTACGGAAAAGTAAATAGCTGAGAACCACCAAAACAGACGAATCCAGTCAGCTCCATCTATTGCCGCACAAAATGCGTCAGACTATTGAGTGATGATGCTGTGCAGGAGACCGAAGCAACGTTCGAAAAACGTAAAACATTTTATTGACTGCTGGTCTGTGATTTTGGACCTTACGGCTTCCAGCCGTAAGGTCCAAAATCACAGACCGGCACACACATGTTCGTTGAAGGAACAGGTGAGTGGGGACTGCATACTCAGTTCGAGTTAGCTGTTTACCGTCATTGATTGTGTCGTCTGCAGAGCGTCGCGAGACGCGCGAAATGTTAGTGTGTGTGCTGGTCTGTGATTCGGACCTTACGGCTTCCAGCCAAGGTCCAAAATCACAGACAAGCACATTTTGGTCAGTTGAACTTCGCGCTGTATTATCAGTGAGAGTTAGCTGTTCACGCTGATTGTGTCTATCCGCGGCAACGATTTCACGAACAGCTTTGCTTGTAATTTTGTGGCAGGCCTCTGCTTCTACAGTAAACAACGACTTCACTGCCTTTCATTGACTTGATTCATGTTCGGCATGCCTCTTTCTCTGTGGTGTTCGCCTGAAGAAGTAGCGCTTTGCCGGACCGCTTGTGTAGGAGGCCGCAGTTGAAAGTGCTTTGTGATCATGTGGTGCCGGCAGTTAGCACAAGTGGCAGCGCTTTGCAGCTCTTTTCCTTTCCTCTCTGTCAGCTGCGCCGCACGTGCTGTGAAAGGAACACTCGTGAGTGAGCACCGAATTTGTATCGAAAGTCTGGTACACTTCCTTTCAGTACAATGGGCACTTCGCTTTTAATTTTCCTCGCACAAAAAAAGCCAACGTGTGCATCTGTGTGCTGGTGTGTAATTTTTTACCTTGCAGCTTAGGGCTGGACAGTCCAAAATCACAGACCCAGCACACAGTTGTGTTCTTTGGTTGTACTGAAGTAATTCATTCTTATCTTATTTTATGAATCTAAAAATCTTTCTTTTTGTCATTCTGTATAGACTTTCATCTGGCACAGCTGTGCGAGTCACCAGTCAATGTGTGCTTGCTTGGATTGCAATGCCATAGTCGCTGTTCCGAAATCAGAAGTAGGTCAAAATGTGCATGTGTTTCACGCAAGCAGTGGATTAGAAGCCCGGACAAACATGCGATATCGCATGTTTGTCCGGGTTTTAACTCATTGGAGACGTGTACGCTATTCGCCGCGTATCCGTGTGCGACACGTCTCCAACGAGTTAAATCCACTGTTTGCGTCGAACACGTGCACATTTTGACCTTACCCTCTATACCAGAAATTCTCTATTCACACTTTTGTTTCTGTTTTCTTCCTTGTTTTCGGGGAGGTTGTTGGAGTGAGAGGGGAGGGGCGGGGGGGGGGGGGGTGTAAGGGAGGGTGAACATCAGGGGTGGGGTGGGTGAGGGAAAAAATAACAATGACAATGATTTAATGATGACAGCTTGGGCTCCAATTCAAACCAAATCTGATACATATTATATGATGCTGTATGTACATATTACGATTTGTGTACATGTATGATACCGTTTGGTTTGAATATGTATATTATACAGCGTCGTCTTTTACTTTTCTGAAAGCCTTAACCCTTCGGCTGTCGGTAGGATGTTTTGTCCAGGTGATTCCTGCAGGAATCGCTTCGACAAAACATCCTACCGACAGCCAACGCCTGGAACCCCCCCCCCCCCCCCCCCCCCCCCATTGTGTTCATACAGAAATCCATTCGACTAAACTGATATTTTATATACGGAAGGCGAAGCGCTGTGTGCTGAAATTTTGAGAGTGAGTGTTTACATATTTAGCTGTTATTTTTTACTTTTTAGTAAAAAACATTATAGTCCGTTGCCTGTGAAGATAATATTTAACCCTTTGCCTGTCGGTCGCGCATTTTGTCGAGGTGATTCCTGCACGACAGCCAAAGGGTTAATTAAAAAATTCAACAGTGCATTAAAAGCACTTTCACACTTAAAAAAAAAATCATTGATTCATTTGTGATTTTTTTTTTTTAATGGCTCGAATCACTGTCGAAGGAAACTAATAGGTGAGAAATGTTTATTTGTGTATACACAATTTACACCCAGCGTGTCCGCTTCGAGTCAGCTTTGATTTCAGTTCGTATAGTCCCCGTTTTTAAACCAGCTTCAAAAGCAAAGTTTTTTTCTTATTTGTGCTGATGTAGTGTTGGGTGTGTGAACATTGTCTGTATGGGTAATATAGCATAGCGTGCCTAGCTCATAGACAGAGAATAGACGGATTTCCGGAATTCGGAAGTGGGTTGAGATTGCACTTTTTGGGGACGAAAACTTCGGATTAATAGCCCGGACAGGCATTCGTTATCGCATGTTCGTCCGGCAACGTTTTCGTCCGCCGAAACACGTGCGAGTTTCACCCTCCGATTTCCGAGTATATGAAGAGTGGAGAAAGTGACTGTGAGAAAGAGAGGAACATTTATTTTCAGTGCTACGCATCTATGCTCCTTTTGATCCATTTTACGCATAAATTTTTGTGTGTTTTGATCGCTATATAATTTTCTACGCGCTTGTTTAAGATTTTGGACCAGACGGCTGCCAATTCGCAAAAGGCTATCGGGCTGAAGTCGGCCGCAGTGGGCCCGCGCACAATGTGCGCGGGCCCACTGCGGCCGACTTCAGCCCGATAGCATTTTGTCTACTGCATGCCGTTGTTTCCAAAATCACAGACCAGCACTTTTTTTTTTTTAACAGAGCTTTTCTTTTAAAGAGCTTTACTTTCTAATCAGCAAAAATGCTTTGACAGTGCGTTAATAATGCAAATGAAGTCAGAATATCGTACTGTTATTTTTTACATGCAAGCACGTTTGGTCGAGGCTTGTCGGCTGATTTTTTTTGTTAATTTATTGAATTTGATTTCAGAAGTAAAATTTCTTTAAATATGCATCTGGAGTTTGGATATGCTGATAATTTATAAAGCGTTCGTTTTTTGTTTGGTCGTGTGCGTGAATGGTACGTCAATAGTTTGACATGCACTATAAGGTTTATTATCTAGATGTCTATAGTATCCTACAACGATAGACTCATGCGTTTGCTTAAACGTGTGTGTGTTTCTACCTTACAGCTGCAAGTCTAAAGTGCAAAGTCACAGGCCAACATACTTTCAACGCCAATTCGAATGCAGCGCTTGGCAAACGATTTTTTTTTTTTTTTTCTCCTTGCAATAAAAGGAAAAAGTGTTAAGGTAGTTGTGCGATTTTTGTGACCTCACAGAAAAACAGGAACTGACGTCACCGAGAAACAGAAACTGACATCGCCGAGAAACGGGAACTGACGTATCAAATATGCACTATTCCTGCTTGTATTGAAGATGAGAGCGTGATACACATTATATAAATTAGACAGTGAGTATTCCATCGTATATTTGAAATAATTATATCTCTCAGTGACTCCTACACATGAGAATCATCTGGGTTAAATGGCGCCGACAAGAGGCATTGATCCTCATGAGCCCCCGCAAATGCGGGCGCTCATGAGAATCTATGCCTCTTGCAGATGTATATTTTCGTTCACCGCGTTCTTGTGTCGTCAAAGGACGGGAAAGTAGCCTACATTAATAGCACTGCGCGCAGACTTATGAATGATGAAAAGACGGTGGCTGTCCTGGTGCTGTGCGTCTTATCTGTTGTAAATGGGCATGGGAAGAGCTTGATCAAGATAAACATTTTATTCAGTCGATGGTAGGAAGGCCCAAAATCACGGGTAAGCTCTCAAAATGTATCGTGTACGCACAAGTAAAGATGCGTTGACCACAGTAATCAGAGGTCAAAGGCTGAGTTCGCATAATATCGTAAGAGTACACACACACACACACACACACACACACACGCACGCACACACACACACACACACACATACACATACACACAACTGTACGTTGATCGCCACCGGAATAGATGTGTGGAGAAAGGCAGCGAGCCGGCTTTGGAGAGATTTGAGAGGACATGAGAGATCCGTAGTGGACCAGACCAATATTGGTACGGTATCGTAAGGAACTCTGGGAAGACTTCTGATGGGTGGAGTGGAGTGGATCGCGTGTGGGCCTTTCCGAGCGCAGAGATCCAATCTTGACCTGAACTGTACGTCTGCCCCCACCCCCCCCCCCCCCACACACACACACACATATTAATTTTATATATGTATATATATATATATATATATATATATATATATATATATATATGTATATATATATATAAAATTAATACACTAATGTGATTGGGTATATGTGTGTGTGTGTGTTTGGAGATGGGCATAGGTCACATAAATGTGTCGCACGAATGTTACAGGTAAGTTTTCACGAGGCACGACAATCCATTACAAAGACCACCACACAATTACCCGCCATGAAATGTAACACATACACCCCCTCCCTCCCTCCCCCCCCCCCCCCCCCCCCCCCCCCGTACACAAACACACACACACAAACGCCTCCACCAACACTGTCACTTCTACCACCCCCACCCGCCCTCATTTCCAAGACCGCGTGTTGTGTGCACGACCCGAGAGCTTCAGTTTGTCCAGCTAATAAATCACAAGTGGGTCTACAAGGGTCACGTCATTTTCAACCACTTCACCTCGCGACAGTCACAGAGATCAAGGGCCCTGTTTGTAGCCGGGCTGTCTTTTTTGGGAGCAGGAACAAATACGCATTAATCACACGGGTTCGGACATTCCAGGTCGGATTTAAACCATCTCCAAAACGCTTTCTACCACTCAAAACCTTTCAGTGCTTGCTGACGCAGACTGCCTTTCTGCAGTCTTCGATAATTCAAGACCCAAATACCCTAGTTGTCCCAGGGACATGGACTTAAAGTAGTGTCAACAAGAGTCATAGATCCTCATGAGCCCCCGCAACTGCGTGGGCCATGAGGATCTATGCCTCTTGCAGTGGTATGGTGTGCACATTTTCTCGGCACTGAACACAGGGGCGGATCAGTTACCTCGAGGGTGGGGGGGGGGGGTGAGGTTTCAACTTTTTGTTTAGGACCTTCAACCTGATACAGAAGGCCTCCCCGACGTTAGACCTAGGGCCGAAAACTCGAAAAGCGGAGGGGATGGGGGGGGGGGGGGCGGGTTGGTTTTAAGTCTCTCATCATTCGCCAAAATATCAAACAACGGGGAGGGGGTCCAAACACTCAGAAATATACTTTGTATTTGGAGGGGGGAGGGGAAGAGTGGTCTGGAACTCCCCTCCCCCCGATCCGCCCCTGGAACAGGTTAAACCTTTCACTGCCAGTAGACACAGGGTATGTCGACAGGACTACGGTGTGGAAGGCGGGAATCCCCAAAGACCCACTAGGCTGCAATTTATGCTTGTATTTGACAAAATATAAGTCGATGTTGTTCATTTCAAACATCTGCTAGCTGCAAATAGATTGGCACACCTACAGCTCTTTGCAGAATTTTGAAAGCTGGCGGGAAATTGTCAGAATTTGAAGAAATCAGTGACCTTTAGGGGTGCAAAATTTGATCGACAACGTGTCGGATTCGTTGGGACAGATTCTGCTGCAAAACAGCGTCCACACTACACTAAATTCACTTGTCAACATTCTTGCGGGTTGTACAAGTGGTATTCTGTGTTTAAATTAGGGAATTTTAGTCTCTTTCGAGCTGAAAAGTGTGCCTGATGTTGGGACTATGATGTGCAGGAATGGTCGTGGTTGCGCCGAGATGGCCTACGGTGTGAAGAATGTGGGACTACACTGTACAAAAATCGCTGCCCCCCAGCCTACGTTGAATTGTTACACTTATTCATTATGTAGTTGTCTGATTTTAATATACAGTAAAATACTGTCAATAAACTAGTTGAAATTCCATTAAAAGGTCAAATAACGATACATGCTGGAAAAATAAGTATGATAGAGGCAAAGGAAAAGTGTCTGTTATGACAGAATGCGTTTTGCTTTGCTAAAATACCCCGGCTGGAATGTTGACTATTTTATATGAGGCTGATCAACACGAACATTTGAACACAGCACACGTTACACCCAAGTCATGTCAGCTGCATGCAATGACTTATGCTACTTATGGATGTTCAGTCATTGACTAACCTCTACAGTAACTAACTCCTATTTAGGTCATCCAAATTAGTATGCATAGTAAGGTCTTACCATTAGGTGTCCTTTGTACTAAGTTTGGGCTTCGGGTTGTGAATAGTATTTGCGGGAAATAAGGTCTTTTGTCAAAATATTTAGTTTTGACGTATTTCCTGATCCTTTGTGACCCTGACCTTTGAGAATGTCACTCAAATTGGTTACTTTTAGAAAGGTCTGGCCTGGGCCAAGTCTGAAGTCTGTGTCTTGAATGGAAAATACCACCGTTAAAGTTTACGACGGACAGACGACCACTGGCCCATTTCATAGACTTACTTTTGCTATCGCACATGAGCCAAGAAGTGCATGGTGGAGCACTTTTATCCGGGCAGAATATTCGCACAAAAGAAGACGAAGAAGAAGAAGAAATACGGTTGGATTTACGAACCTTGCTTGTTTGTTTTTGTAGTCGTAACTATGGTAATACGACTAACAGCTGATGTTAGGCGTGTTACCAAAGACACGAAGAGCTGTGGTTATGCTCATTCTGTGTTTTCTAATGGTCACGTTGCAAGCTTCACCTAAAGAAGATGTATATTAAGCTGAACAGCTTGCAAGCTGTGAATCAAGAAGATATTCTGCATCTTTATTGTGATGTATTGAACCAGATCTAAATCGCAACACGACTGACAAGATGACTGTCAGTCATGTTATGAGACTGCCAGTTGTGTTACGAAACTGTCAGTCTTTGTTATGGACAAATCTTACCTTCTTATTCAGACATAAATACAATATATTCCCACCATAGTTTGAGGCTTTGAATCGTCTTACATCAGTTCACCATTAAACAAGATGGGATGAACCATAACCCACAAAGTCCTTATATGAGAGCTGTCCTCCCTGTCATGGGTCTCTACCTTTTGTCTTTGACCTGATCCTGATGTTGAAATATCTTATATTGAACAAGATAAGGATCTCATCCAAAAGTCCACCGTATTGTTTGGAGCTCACATATGTTTATCTTATAGGAAAATTCACAGTTGTTCATATTTGTAAGCTTATCATTTTGATCGATTTCCCTCCTATCTAAACCATCCTCTGATCAACACACACGCCGGCACACACAAACAAAGACGGACAAACGGCGCTTCCCGCCATTAGTATGCTCTGTGGGCTGGAGTAGCGGCAGGAATCCTGAAGAAATGAAATAAAATGAAATGAAATGAAATGAAACTTAAGAAAAATAGCACGAGCAGCAAAATGACGTCAATATACGCTTGACGTCATGGCATCGCACAACGCCCGTATACACAGTCACGAAATTGATGTTTCACGTCACTCATCCAAAAGCTATGAGCCGATTCCAGGGCTGACTGTTCGATTCACACACAACCTCTTCCAGTGCTAACTGTTTGATGGGAGTATATAGTGGATCCAAAACTTGCAAAAATGAATTAATTATTATTGAAAATGTTGAAGAGGTACAAGGCTGGCTAACGAACTCATCCAATGTCTTTCTTCAAACTAGCTATATATAAACTTTCAAGTAAATATGACAACAATTACGGACTCTAATCTGGGTCAACCGACATTTTATAAACGGTCTTTTATGTCTTGAATGAGACATCCAGTTACAACATGCTCGGAGGCTCTCTTAGCCATCCCTTAAATAAAGTATTTTGCCAAGTTTCAAGCTTGTGCGAACAGCAATGATCTGAGATTCTCGTGTCTACATACATACGCACACACATACACACACACATACACACACACACACACACACACACACACACACACACACACAAACAAACAAACATACACACACACACACACACACACACACACACAGACACACACATACGCACATACGGCCTTTCGCGCCAAATGTACGTTCAGCAACGAGGTTAGCGTAACTACACATGACGTAATTTTTATCTTGTTACTTCAGTTGTTAGAGGTTTAGGTCTGCCCACCTTTGACATCATGGACATGCTATTAAAATCGCCCCACCCGGATCCATCCTAAAAAGTCCCTTCTATAAATAGAAGAGACTTGAAAAAGAACAGCTGGTCACATCTTTATGTTTTTACTGACTTTGTTGTTTTGCAAATATAACTTATTTTACATAATACATATTATTCACCTAAATATCATATTTAATAATAATAATAATAAGCGTATTAAATAGGCGCTTTATCCCAATTGAAAATCGGCTCAAAGCGCCGCCGCGAACTGAACCCAACAAGCACGCTCACGTGAATCACGCGCATTCACTCACACACTGAACGTAAACACAGAACTTTCACGTATTTACTTTACTTCAATGTTAATTTTTGCTTTGGCATTTGGAAATGTCATACCTACTATTTGCACTGCAAGTACTTCAAACAAGATATGTTTCCTGTTTCTGTGGTGTGCACAGTGTAGTCCCAAATCTGTCACACTATAGGCCATTTCCAAGACAACTGAGATCATCTTTTGCACAGCTCAGTCCCAACATCAAATAAGCTTTTTCAGTTCGAAGGGCACTAAAATTCCCTAACCTGCCCACTTGTTGTCATTTGTACAGCCCACAAAAATGTTGACACGTGTATTTAGTATAGTGTAGACGCAGCTAAGCAGCAGAATCTGGCCTGACGAATCGGACACGCGATCGATCAAATTTTGCACACTTAAATCTCGCCGATTTCATCAAATTATGACAAGTCGACAGTTTGGGGCCACATTTTTTACCTCTGCAACTAGCTACAGGTGCGCCAATCTAATTTGCAGCTAGGGGATGCTAAAGATAAACACTATTGACTTACATTTTGTCTGATTGAAGCATAAATTACTGCCTAGTGGGTCGTACGGAACGTAGTCCTTATCTCCGCTGCGTGCACAGGCGTAGTCCTGTCTACATACCCAGGGACACAGACTTTGTTTTGGAAATTTTCGTTTGTTTAGTGTCAAATATTCTCAGCCGTCAAGAGAACACGTGGATGGATGAAAAGTGATTTCAGCAAGAGGCATAGATCCTCATGAGCCCCCAAAATTGCGGGGGCTCATGGGGATCTATACCTCTTGCCACGAAAGCCAACAGTCCGCAACTGAGAAGCATAGATTCTCATGAGCCTCTTGCAAGGTGCTGGGGCTCACGAGAATATATACCTCTTGAAAAGTACCCTTTGAACGTCCTATTTTCTGTCTCTGTGATGTACATGCTTGTTGTGAAGTCAGTCTGAAAATGAATTGAACCCTTTCACCCTTGACACGCACAGTTGACCGGACGACCGTCACAGTAAAAGGGTGGTGTCAGAATAGCTCGGGTCTGTTATTCTGGCACCACCCTTGAACTAACAAGATTCATTTAAGTTATTGTGTCATTGAAAGTACAACTTTTGTAAAGGCAATTTTGTCTTCGCGAGACACAATAACGTTTCTTGAATCTTATGGAGAAAAAAAATGTCTACGTAAGACACAATACAGTTTCTGGAATCTTGGGAGAATGTGTCTTTGTAGGAAATAATAAAAATTGAATCTTGGGAGAATGTGTCTTTGTAGGAAATAATAAAATTGAATCTTGGGAGAATGTGTCTTTGTAGGAAATAATAAAAATTGAATCTTGGGAGAATGTGTCTTTGTAGGAAATAATAAAAATTTAATCTTGGGAGAATGTGTCTTTGTAGGAAATAATAAAAATTTAATCTTGGGATAATGTGTCTTTGTAGGACATAATAAATATTGAATCTTGGGAAAATGTGCCTTTGTAGGACATAATAAATATTGAATCTTGGGAAAATGTGCCTTTGTAGGACATAATAATATTGAATCTTGGGAAAATGTGCCTTTGTAGGACATAATAAATATTGAATCTTGGGAAAGAGTGTCTTTGTAGGACATAATAAATATTGAATCTTGGGAGAATGTGTCTTTGTAGGAAATAATAAAAATTGAATCTTGGGAGAATGTGTCTTTGTAGGACATAATAAATATTGAATCTTGGGAAAATGTGTCTTTCTAAGACATTTTTTGAATCTTTGCAAGACGCAATCAAGTTTCTTGAATCATTGTTGATCTTTCTCTCCAACGGCTGGACAAATCTCACATTTGAAAGTAGGGCTCGACGTATTAACAGCACCGCGAATAATACCCGCATGCCGCCAAGAGGCATGGATCCTCAATAGCCCCCGCAGTTGCGGGGGCTATTGAGGATCCATGCCTCTTGCTGAAACCAATTTACATCGGCCGGGGCTGTTCGATGTTAAATTAAAACAGATTTCAGAAACGCAATCCGCGAGCACCGCCGGTGAAGTGGTTAACCCGATTGCTGCTAAAAAAAAGTATTTCTTCTCAAAGTAACTCCTTCGGGTAATCGCGCTGATAGAGAAATACTTCCCACAGACAAAGGACGTGACAGAGCCATTAGAAACGTTTTCATTTAGAAGTCCAGGAATTTCAGGACAGAGAGAGTTAAACGGAAAACAAGGGCCACAAAAGGTCCCAGTACGCAAGGGTCCTCGGGCCGATGACGGCCGCAGTGGGCCCGCGCCCGTCGTCGGCCCGAAGACCGTTTGTTACTAACGGTGATACTTGACACATAAATTATAAATCTCTGAAGTGAGCTCCTCAAACAAACCCTCCCGTCTCCAACATGAGGCACATAGATCGTATCCCTCTGTAAGGATCACCCATTCAATTTACATCTATGTTAGTCAGACGCAGGACGCCATTTGGCCGTTTGGGGTTAGTCTCAGACTGAATAGGAGAAGAAGTGTCCTTTGAAATGACGTTTCTGACCCTCTCACAGTCCAAACGTGAAAGTTTACCTTTTGAAGGCTTTTGGGGCAAAGCCCTAAAGTGATACTCAGTTTGGAAGAGACAAGTTTAGCACAATACCCTTTCACCTGACAGTGGCATAGATTCCAATGAGCCACTGAATCCGCCATGCCTCTTAATTGTTAGTTTAGATCAGCCCCGTGTCATCAGTGCATCGTGTCTGCTTAATATCACTCTCACAATCTCATTTGCCCTTCAGTCACAGGAAGAACATCCCTTTTGCTACCAAAAGACGCAGATAATGTTTTTAAATCATTGTTAGTTCATGTTACGTAGTAGTCGTAGTCGTAGTATGATACAATCACACCAGACGCACGCACGTAGGGTTCTTGTAAAGAAGCTTTACTCATCTGCAACTCGTCACACGTGGCACAAGGTTGTAGACCAAACTGGAGTAATAGTTTGAACAATATTTTATTCTCACGATGCAATCTCAGCACAATGCATCCACAACTGCATCCACACGTTGTCTCATACAATGCATCCACAATTTTGATACACTGCGTCTCCCATACAATGCACACACATATTTCCTAACGCGCTCTTTTATACTATTTCCAGTATCACTAGGCAAGCATTGTCATGGAACCCCCAGGGAAAGAGGAAAAGAGGTAGGCCGAAAAACTCCTGGCGTCGAGACCTCCAAGCAGACATCAAGAGACTGGGAACCACCTGGAGTAGAATCGAAGGAGAAGCACAGGACAGGAGTTGCTGGAGGTCTCTCGTCGACGGCCTATACCCGGGTAGGGGTGACAGGCGTAAGTAAGTAAGTCTTTTATACTATTACAGATTTCCAGAACAACCCAGCAAATTCACACAACACAACCAATCAGAAAAGAACACTCTAGATCCGACAACAAATTTCCACTACCACTGAACTGGGCGCATTCGATAAAATGTTGCGAAATGTTACCAACATATGAACTGCACAAATTTGACGTCATATCTGAGGTCACTAGACTAATCGTGCCGCTACTAGAACCTTACAGTCAAATGTAACGAAAAGACGCGTCATTTTAGGTATACAACAGAAATCGACCGCAATTCTCCAAGCAAAGGAAAAGTACTTACTTACTTACTTACTTACGCCTGTCACCCCTACCCGGGTATAGGCCGTCGACGAGAGACCTCCAGCAACTCCTGTCCTGTGCTTCTCCTTCGATTCTACTCCAGGTGGTTCCCAGCCTCTTGATGTCTGCTTGGAGGTCTCGACGCCAGGAGTTTCTCGGCCTACCTCTTTTCCTCTTTCCCTGGGGGTTCCATGACAATGCCTGCCTAGTGATACTGGAAGCTGGCTTTCTCAGACTGTGACCGATCCATCCCCATCTTCTTCGCCCAATTTCATTCTCTGCTGTTATCTGCTCTGTTCTCTCCCAGAGTCTGACGTTGCTGATCTTCTCTGGCCAGTGGATTTTCAAAATTCTTCTAAGGCAACTGTTCATGAAGGTCTGTACTCTGTTGACTGTGGTTTTTGTCAATCTCCATGTCTCTGCTCCATATAGGAGAACTGCTTTTACATTGGAGTTGAAAATCCGGACTTTGGTGTGTTGTGACAGCTCTCTGGAACTCCACACTTTTTACCGATTCGTGCTCTGACATCTCCATCAGTGCCGCCTTTTTTGTCTATGATGCTCCCGAGATAGGTAAAGGACTCCACCTCCTCCAACGGGGTGCCAGCAAGCAAGACTGGTTCTTCCCTGGTTGCGTTCAGCCTCATTGTCTTTGTTTTCTGTTTGTGAATGGTGAGGCCCACTTGGGACGAGATGTCAGCAAGCCTCGTGGTCTTGTCCTGCATTTGTTGATGAGTGTGGGACAGTAATGCCAAGTCGTCTGCAAAATCGAGGTCGTCAAGCTGTGTCCACAGTGTCCACTGTATTCCACTTCGTCTGTGCTCTGTGGTCATCTTCATGACCCAGTCTATGGCCAGTAGGAAGAGGAACGGAGACAGCAGACACCCCTGCCTGACACCAGTTCTGACCTGGAGCTCTCTGGTGAACTGCCCTTCGTGGATCACGCGACATGTCATGCCATCATAGCTGCTCTTGATCAGGCGGACGAGCTTTGTGGGTACACCGTAGTGTCGTAGGAGTTTCCACAGAGTCTCTCGGTCCACGCTGTCAAATGCTTTCTCATAATCCACAAAGTTGACGTACAGCGGGGAGCTCCACTCCAGAGACTGTTCCACGATGATGCGGAGAGTGGCGATCTGGTCTGTACATGATCGGTTCTTCCTGAATCCTGCTTGCTGGTCTCTCAGCTGGGGGTCAACGGAGCTCTTCATTCTCTCTAGGATGATCCTGTTG
The DNA here is from genome assembly GCA_036245525.1 of Semisulcospira habei. Classification (NCBI taxonomy): domain Eukaryota; kingdom Metazoa; phylum Mollusca; class Gastropoda; family Semisulcospiridae; genus Semisulcospira; species Semisulcospira habei. The sequence continues at coordinate 93,382,280 of BTPG01000006.1, forward strand.
AAGACCTTTCCTGGTACTGACAGCAAGGTGATTCCTCTGTAGTTGGAACACTTGCTGAGGTCGCCTTTCTTGGGAAGCTTGATTAGGTACCCCTCCTTCCAGTCAGCTGGCATCACCTCCTCTTCCCAGATCTTTCCAAACAGTGGGTACAGCATCTCAACTGTTGTCTCTAGGTCTGCTTTCAGAGACTCCGCTGGGATGCCATCTGGCCCTGCTGCTTTGCCATTCTTCAAAAATGCCACTGCTTTTCTGATCTCTTCCCGGCTGGGTCTGTCACAGCTGATGGGTAGGTCGGTCTCTGCCGGCTGGATGTCGGGGGGGGGGGGGGGGGGGGGTCGGGTGGGCTAGGTCTGTTCAGTAAAGGAAAAGTGAATGTTACTAAAAAGGTACGTAATTCTTACCCAAAATAACTCAAACGAATATCGGATCTTTCCTATGATCAGCACACACATGCTCTCAACAGAATAACACAACAAACATAACAACTCAACGCCAACGATCCCCAGCGGCTAAAGAAACATGTATAAACGTAGTTTCACCAAGGGGTATAGATCCTCATGAGCCCCCGCAATTGCGGGGGCTCATGAGGATCTATACCTCTTGCAGTTGGGTGATGGTTCACATTTTCTCGACGGTCACGGAGAAATTTCGGGTTTTGGTTTGGGATAAGTTTGGCAGAGACAGACAATCTTTCGGCAAAGAGTATAGATATACTCTTTGTTTTCGGTCGCTGCATGCTATGATCTATATGTGTAAGATGTATATATTTTCAGGAAGCCCCTGCATCTATAAGTGCTCACGAGAATCTGTTATAGATCTCCTAACCCACATATATTGACTCATACATTTTCATATGTCCCTCAAACAGAGGAAACTTGTGGGCAGGTTTATGCCTCTGAGTGTCCGGGAAGGTATTTTGGTGGCAATGCCTAAAATTGATACCGTCGCAGCCTAGCGGGAGAGAGAGAGAGAGGGGGGGTTGTCATCGAGGGAGGATAGGGGCTTGAGATGAATTGCACCCTTGTCTCAACCACCCGCCCCCTACAAGCCCCCCCCCCCTACAAGCCCCCCCCCCCCACCCCCCCCCTCTAACCCGCACTCCTAAATCCGGCAAAGTCACTTTCCAATTTCGGTGTCACTGACGTAAACTTCAACCACAAACGCCTGACTTCTTCCATCTCAGTGACGACTAATCAACAATTTAGTCAGCTACCAACTACAAGCTACCAACAAGAGGCATAGCTTTTCGTGAGCCCCTTCGGCCGCAGGGGCTCATGAGAATCTATGCCTCTTGCAGAGGAAATGTGCGCTATTTATTTTTCTATTATTTTGGACCGTACGGCGAATCCCCTAAAGTCAAAATCAGTTCTCAGACCGGTAGAGGGTCACATGTCTAGTCAGCCGAGTGGGACTGTCCCTTTCCGCACAGGTGTGTTTGGAGCGAGGGTCGACTGTCAAGGAGGGGATTAATTCTAGCTGGGTACAGGGATCAGGTCCGTATCCCATATTATTCCTTCTCTTGATCCCCGAAGCCCTTTTTCGTTGGCTTTTCGGCGTTTCGAGGGCTTCACGGCGTTTTGAGGTGATTTGAGGGGATCAGTTTATGTCACGGATCAAAACTGATTTCAAGAGTTTCTGCCGCGCTACTAAACCTTTCACCGCAACACAAGACATGTTGAATTTTTATTTTTTATTTATTTATTTTTTGGAGGTGGGGGGGAGGGGGGGGGGCATTTTCATGTCCGATCCGTTGCCGCATAGTATAAAATTCAGCAACGAACGACAGCCGAAGTCACAATGGATAACCCGCTAGGACCCTAAAGCATGGACAACACTCCCAACATCAGTCTCCAAGAGGCATAGATCCTCATACGCCCTCCGGGCTCACGAGGATCTGTGCCTCATGGAGATGTTTTGGAGTGTTGTCTATGCTTACGGTACAAGCTGCCTATCCACCGGATTGCGCTATCGTTCCGCTGCACGTTTCTGAAGTAATAGTCCACTGCTACAAAGCATCGATGAAAAACCCCACACATTCATGCCGATCATGCTTTTTAAAACTAAATATATGCTGTTAACTACTTACTTATCAGAAACATCAACTCCGTCTCAAACTTTTCCTCTGCAATAACAAACCCATCGAACATGTTTCTGAACATCGACTATTGCCGGGTGTCGTAGCTACTTACTTACTTACGCCTGTCACCCCTACCCGGGTATAGGCCGTCGACTAGAGACCTCCAGCAACTCCTGTCCTGTGCTTCTCCTTCAATTCTACTCCAGGTGGTTCCCAGTCTCTTGATGTCTGCTTGGAGGTCTCGACGCCAGGAGTTTCTCGGCCTACCTCTTTTCCTCTTTCCCTGGGGGTTCCATGACAATGCCTGCCTAGTGATACTGGAAGCTGGCTTTCTCAGACTGTGACCGATCCATCCCCATCTTCTTCGCCCAATTTCATTCTCTGCTGTTATCTGCTCTGTTCTCTCCCAGAGTCTGACGTTGCTGATCTTCTCTGGCCAGTGGATTTTCAAAATTCTTCTAAGGCAACTGTTCATGAAGGTCTGTACTCTGTTGACTGTGGTTTTTGTCAATCTCCATGTCTCTGCTCCATATAGGAGAACTGCTTTTACATTGGAGTTGAAAATCCGGACTTTGGTGTGTTGTGACAGCTCTCTGGAACTCCACACTTTTTTCAACTGGAGAAAGGCTGCTCTGGCTTTACCGATTCGTGCTCTGACATCTGCATCAGTGCCGCCTTTTTTGTCTATGATGCTCCCGAGATAGGTGAAGGACTCCACCTCCTCCAACGGGGTGCCAGCAAGCAAGACTGGCTGTTCCCTGGTTGCGTTCAGCCTCATTGTCTTTGTTTTCTGTTTGTGAATGGTGAGGCCCACTTGGGACGAGATTTCAGCAAGCCTCGTGGTCTTGTCCTGCATTTGTGGATGAGTGTGGGACAGTAATGCCAAGTCGTCTGCAGTCGTAGCTAGCAGACGACCTATTTAAAACCCTTTTAACCCCAAGGTCCCATTCATTTCTCAAATTTTGGAGGTGTTGCCTAATGACTATGTACCAGTTGCAAGAGATGGATTGACCATGATAATTCAAGGGTATTGCTAGGCGCCCAGCTAATCTGCACTACCCTTAAATTATCATGGTCAATCTCCTGCTGTAGGGACTCGGGGCTAAATGTGTTAAATGGAGGCCTCACATAAACAAACTAAGATAGGCAGTATTATGCATAATTGTTTATCAATTAACAAAATGTTCCTTTTTATATGTGTAGAGTAGCAGGACAGTTTGGAAGATAGACATTGCTATGCCTAAAACTTTTTATCCTGAATAAAAACGTTTCGATATCATCATCATCATCATCATCATCATCATCATCATCTCTCTCTCTCTCTCTCTCTCTCTCTCTCTCTCTCTCTCTCTCTCTCTCTCTCTCTCTCTCTCTCTCTCTCTCTCTCTCTCTCTCTCTCTCTCTCTCTCTCTCTCTCCACTTTCATTCCTTTCTCTCTCTTTCTCGCACGCACACCACACGCACACACACACTTTCGAGTATGACGGCTGAAAAGTGGTGAATGATTTGCACCACCAGTCCGAGTTGCCAACTTTGAACTTTAGAGCTTGATCTATGCACCGCGATTTGTACACGTGATATACTAAGCGGAACAAAAGCACACTTTAGGTGTTTCGTGGTAGTCGTAGTCGAAATCACACCAGACGAACGCACGAAGGGTTCTTGTAAAGCAACTTCGCTCAGTTGCAAACGGCGTCAAACGTGACAAAAATACTTTATTCTCACGATGCACCGACTCTCAGCACACTACGTCCACAACTGCATCCACACTGATACACTGTCTCCTCTACAATCCCGCCGTGAGATGGCCTTAGTTGCCTGCTCGGCGTTAAACCCAAATAACTAACTCCTCTACAATGCATCAACACGGCTTTTGACACACTGCGTCTCTCATACAATGTACACACATATTTCATAACAAAGTCTTTCATACTATTACAGATTTCCAGAACAGTCCAACAAATTCACACAACTCAACCAATCAGAAAAGAAAACGTAACCAAAACTCATTAATTTTCATGAGAAAGAACACTCTAGATCTGTTCACAGCCCTCTACAAACTTCTAGGCGCATTCGATAAAATGTTGCGAAATGTAGCCAACCACTTTGACGTCATATCTGAGTTCACTAGAACAATCGCGGCATTGCTCGAACCTTCCAGTCTAATGTAGGTTAAACTTTACAAACATGTAGCGAAAATACGTGTCACAACGACAAAAAATCGATCGCAATTCTCCGTGCAAAAGAAAATGAATCCTGCTAAAAAGGTACGTAATTCTTATCCAAAGTAACTCAAATAAATATCGGATCTTTCCTATGATCAACACACACATGCCGGCTATCCAAAAAATAGCACAGCCACAACGTAACATTAGGCAACAGCTCACGCTAGTTAACTCCAGCCTCGATCTGTTACTTTCTTCATTCTACTTTCTGTTTTAGTTCATTGCTAATAAATGCCCAGTTTACCGGTACACGGCACCCGTACCGGTACAATGCTATACCAGTTTCTCTTTTCGTAATACCGTGCAACTCTTGTTGCCGCTGAGTGACTGCAAATACGTTGCGACAAGACCCAGGGTAGAGCGGCTCCCTTGCAACGTATGTCGCCATTGACAAATCCCTACGTATGTAAAGGTCTTAGCATGTAAACCGTCTGGTTTTGGCAGTGTTACAGGGCTAATGGACAGCGTTTGCTCATCGGAATGCTGCGGACACGCCATTCCTGTTACGCCGTCCGCGTGCTTGCGCCATCGCTCCGTAACCATGACCCCGCTATGCGCAGAATGACGCCGTCACCTGGCAACCAGCATGCGCAGAATGACGAAAGGACATACTCAGGGGAGATCACCCACGTGGCAGACGACGGAAAGGGAGAAAAGCCAAACAGAAAGAAGCAGACGTTTACAGGCATACATACAAGGGAATGTTTCGTCAGAGGAGCAAAGATGTAAATGAGGCAGAGTTTTATCAACAAGAGGTATAGATTCTTATGAGCCCCTGCTTTAGCAGGGGCTCATGAGAATCTATGCCTCTTGCAGATTTCAGTTAGCGCAAGACATAAGGCCGAGAAGCCGGAAAAGAGAGTCGTTTTTTCCCTGGTTCATGTCAGTAGTTTTCCGGATACTGTCAGTTTCAGCGTAGTTAAAAGTGCAAGAGGAATAGATCCTCATAAGCCCCAACACACTGGCGGAAAAACATTAAAAAAATAACCTCTTTACCTCTTATTGTCTGTTTTTTTCTATTCGTTATCACTTTTTGTTAATTATGGTTCCTTATTCACTTCTATTAATTTGTGTCACTGTTCATTACTGTTTCTCATTCATTTCTAATAATGCTTTACTTTTTATTAATGCTTTAATTGCTTTTCCTTATCAAAATTTATATGAATTTATGTCACTGTTAAACGATAAGTAAATTATTAATTTATTTTAATTTCTGTCACTATTAATTACTGTTCTGTCACTGCTAATTATTGTTCCTTATTGATTTCTATTGATTTCTGATACTGTTAGACAAATGTTGGTTTTTTTTTAATTGTGTTGTGCAGGCCCGGATCCAGGGGTTGGAGGGGTGCAAGGGGGGTCCCCTTCTTCCCCCATTAAACAAAAATGCTATTGTCTTTGACAAGCACATTTTGTTGTGCTTGCACAAGCACAATGCTTCAGGTGGTTAATTTCTCCAAAAACAAATTTGGACACCCCCCCCCCCCCACACCCACACACACACACACACACACACGCACACACACACACGCGCACACACACACACACACACACACACACACACACACACACACTTGTAAGTGGTCCGGCCTCGGCCCTGTTCTTGTGTAGGATTGTATGCTGGTCTGTGATTTTGGACCTTACGGCTTGAAGCCGTAAGGTCCAAAATCGCAGACCAGCACATGGTACACTTGCTGACATTTGCAGCCCCTGTTTGCATCTGTGCGCCTCAAGTAAAGGAGGTCTGGGGCATGCAGCTGTTTTCCGTGACTAGACACCGGGAGAGTCAGTAAATGTTGATTGCCATGATGTTAAAAAGTCGTTTGAAGACCTTACAGGAAATTGCTGTGAGCAACGCCGGGGCGAGACCGTTTAGGTTTTTTGCAAGTTTGCTTACACTATCAGTGTTGGCCTGTGCATCAAGCCGATAAAATCGCCGTAGGAAGGTGTGTGCTTGTATATGTGTGCGGGAGGGGAGAAGGGGGGTTGGGGGTTATGGGTGGTGGTGGGGGCATTTCAGTTGCGTTTCATCTGTAACTATAAATAAAAGTGTCCACGTGGCTCAGTGTTACATGGTTGTGCCTACAGTGTTAAAGAGCTATCTGTGAGCTATCATGGTTCAGCTCTTCAACGATTGTTGCAGAGATGAGCAACAAAGCTTGACATCGGGGTAATTTTAGTTGTAGAAGTAGCACAAAACGTTTAAGAGTGTTTGTTTGTTTGTTTGTTTACAGAGTGTTCAGTCATTTCTTTGTTTGTTCGTGTTGATGTTCTTCTTCGAATTCTTGTTGCTTTTGTTTTTGTTCCTTTAGTTCATGTGTTTTTGCTTTTTTTTTCTTCTTGTTCTTGTGTTTGTTGCTCTTGGGTTTTTTTCTAAAATTGTGTTCTTGTTGTTTTTGTTGCTCTTGGTATTCTGGTTGTTCTTGCTTCTGTTCCTGTTCTTGTTCTTTTTCTGTTATTTATATTGTCTTGTCCCTTTTGCTTGTGTGTGTGCATATGTGTTGGGTGGGGGAGGAGGGGGGTGTGTGTGGGAGGTGGGGGGGGGGGGTGGTGGAGGGTGTTTTAGTGGTTCTCGTTTCCATTAAAATGGCATTTGATAGTAAAACTTAGCATTACATGTATACGCAATGCCTCGTAAGCACATGGCTTTCCTCTGTATGTGTGTGCTGGTGACAACTAGATCTTACGCTAGTTCAAACTCATGGAAAACGTTCAGACTGCCAAAACTAACTCTCAACCCCTGCGTCAGTCAAGGCGCACACATGAAAATGAGTCCGACAAGTGGCATAGATCCTCATGAGCCCCCGCAACTGCTGGGGCTCATGAGGATCTATGCCTCTTGCAAACAGGTTGGCGATTGCTGAAGAAATGAATGATTACACTTGGTGGTGCCTGCCTTGTCTTTGTTTGTGGCACACGTTGCTGATAAAAGTGCCCGTACAACTTTCACGCACGACACTCTTACCAGGTCGTGCCCATTCATAAAACTGGCTGTAGTAGTGGGTGGATAGGGAAAAGAACTTCTACAAGTAATTATAGAACTGTGCCAGGACTTCGAAAACAGGATTGAACTGACTGATGTCATGTCAGTTTCGCTGGTCTTCCGAGTCTGTCATTATATGTATAACGCAGGCTTGCCGCGCGACAAGTCATGACGAACTAAACAACAACAGTTTGGTTTTAGGACGAAAGTACGGATGCTAATAGATTGCAGTCTGGTCAGCGGCGATTTAAAAAAAAAAAGGCAGGAAATGAATGTTTAAATGCTTTATTGTGCCTGCGTGAACACACACTGACATACACGCACGTTAGTAATGATGTACTACACGCGAGCGAGCGCGCGCGCGCGCACACACACACACACGCACACACACACACACACACACACACACACACACACACACACACACACACACGCCACACACTGACGCCACACAAACACAGACACACAAACACGACACAAACGGTCAGTGTGCCCTTGTAAATGAGCTTTGCATCACACCCCTATGACATACTCCTCCTCCTCCTCCTCGTTAGCAACACAGATATAAATGACACTGACTTTCTACCGAGAGGCATATATCCTCATGAGCTCCTGAGGATCTGTACCTTTTGCAGACGGGTTTGGGTTTGCTCGGGGCCCCATCCAGTATCCGTCTCTTTGACTTTCCCACCCCTGGAAGTGGTCGCCACACGGCCGAGAGATGGCGCTACGCAAATGGAGTGTTTGCAGACGACAAGCAGAGCAGACGACAATGTTTGGCGCCTGGTGAGGTCAGGCAGGGCACTGGAACAACGCGTCTCACTGAGGGGTGGGGAGGGGGGGAGGAGGGGGGGGGGCTGACACAGGATTCGGTGGAGACAGAGGGAAACTGAAGGAGAGATGCTAGAAACTTTATTGAAATAAAAGTTATTCTTAAATTAGAACCCGACGTGGTGTAAAAAACTTTATTGAAGTAAGAGTTATTCTTAAATCAGAACCACATCGAAGACAATAAGCAGAGTTCCTTGACAGCGAGGACGTGCAAGCAGTAACACAGAGATCGATCTGCTCCAGTGAAAAATAATAGTGAAGTTATGTTTACGCTGAACGACTCCCAACAACGACTAAGAACGAGAGCGAATTCACAGCGGATACAAGTGTGTACCATAATCACAGACAACACTCCAAACATCTCATAGGCATAGATCCTCATGAACCCGGAGTGTTTGGAGTGTTGTCTGTGATCATTGTAAAAGCTGTTCGTTGCGGCTGGGAGTCAGTCGTTCTTTGTAAACGTAACGTCCTATTACCTGTGACAGCGCAGGTTGTCTGAGACTGATTGAACACGGTGTCAGTGCGGGAGGGAAATATTGAAGAAAGCCGCCCTCACACAGTCAAAAAGAAAGCAAGTCCGTTTTTTTTGTTTTTTGGGTTTTTTTTTAAGCGAGATTTTCACTGAACTACAATAGAAATCTCGCTTTGCACAAAAATGGTCTTACTGTCTTTTGCCTTCACAAGTCAGAAAGGTCGTAGGGAGGGGCAGAGTTGTGAAAACGTTCATTCACTTTAGTACATGACTATATTGTGGGGATCACTTAAATTCCTGTCATACGTGTTGCCGGCCGGAGTGGTGTGAGTAAATACTCATAATGAACGCTGTCAATATAACCATTATGGTCGTAACGCCACTGTCAACTTTAAGTAATTTGAAGAATGCCAGTCACAAGTCACGCAACTCGAGTCACTTGTGGAAATAAGATTTAGGTCAGAATTTCAGGGATGCGTGCGCCTCCTCACGTGGATTGTGAAAAGAAGGGTAAAAAAGACTTATCTGAGGCAAAACAGCATTAAAACAACTCATTTTCATCGATAAATTCAGTTTAGCAATCAAAGTCCAGTGGGGGGGGGGGGGGGGGCATGGAGCAGATTTTTTTCACTCAGCTGGCATCACATTTCCCGCGTACAGCAAGCTGTGATGCAACAGTTCGTCCACCCGCTCTTACCGCGAAGCAGTCTGCCTCAATCACACGTCATACTGGGTGGTCTTTGCAATATTACCCTCGCACAGTTCCAGACAATAGTTCAAGCTAATACAACGACGGAAGTCGGAAACTCGTAACCTTTTGCTTGAGCATTTCAGTTCTGCTTCACAATTCTTCCATGCTTCTTTCATCATGTGTGCCTACTCAGTCCCCAAGGGCAGGCTCAGCAGACGCCAACTGCAAGAGGCATAGATCCTCATGAGCCCCCGCATCTATAGATTCTCATGAGCCACCGCAGATGCGGGGGCTCATGAGGATCTATGCCTCTTGCTATCATAAGAAAATAAGAAAAAGTGCTATTTATAGTTTGTTTGTTTGTTTTTTTGCTTTGGTGTGTGTGTGTGTATGTGCGTTGTTTGTCTTGTTGTTGTATTTATTTATTTATTTATCTTTATCTTTTCGGGGGGGGGGGGAGGTGGGGAGGGAGGCGGGGGCGGGGGGGGGGGAAGGGAGGGAGGCGGGGAGGGGAGGGGAGGGGAGTATGAAGGCTAATAAAATCCGACGTGCCTCCAATATATACTGTTGAGCAGTTGTTTTTCCATACTTTTTCTTTCTTACTTGTATGTTTTTGGGGGAAGGGATGGGGGGGGGGGGGGGATTTTTTACTTTCTTGTTCTCGCTCCCGTTTTGCCATCTCATGGCCAATTTCGTTCTTTCCTGTCCCAAGGTCCTTTTCCTCCCGTGTTGTATTGTGCGTAAGGGGACAAATGAAGCTAGTTGTCCTTGGCCTGTGAGCAATGCTTAGTGTGTTCTTATGAATGGCAGAGATGATAGGTCCATTGATGTATTACGTTCCCAGTCTTCAGCCAACACCAGTCATCTGCTTTTTCAATAGGCACCGATCTTCATGGTTCCCTGCGGGATTTGGGAGCCCATGAAGGTCAGTGCCTCCGCGTCAGTCATGGCTAGCTAACATTCACATCTATGTTCTTTCAATCCAGGAGCCGCCTTTACCGTGTACAAATATCACTGGAGTACACAGCAGATTCAAACTCGTACTCCGGGAGGGCAAAAGACAGTAAGTCCATGTTTTTGTACAGCGAGATTTCAGTTCTTGTAATGCAATACACTTCTCGCTTTTCACAAAAGGGGCTTACTTGTCTTTTGCCTTCACAAGGCATTGTCCTTCTCTTTTGCGAACAGTGACTACAACCTACTAGAGAGGTCTCGTTTGAAACGCACGACCCCCAAGAACGAACGAGAGCGAAGACTCGGAGGATAATCAGACAGGACCATAAGCACAAACGGCATCTTCAAGAGGCATAGATCATCATGATCCCGGAGCTATCGCAGAGCACCTTGCTTAGTGGCTGGCGTAGGACTAAGCTCACTCGTGCAACTGAGGCCTGGTTCCGTCCTGGCCGGCTTTTAAGTTTTGTAAGCCGATAAAGAGCATTTGATAGGGACAGTCGGTAGGTTTGCTGAAAGTGTATAGAAGAGGCTTCTCTCAGCGAAACCCTCTGTTACTCTTTGGCTTAAGGTGGATGAATGGCGTTAACACTTTCGAGACGTGTCGCATCCGGATTCGCGGCTTTAAGCCGCAAATCCGGATTCGGCGCTTCTCAAATGAGTTAACCTTTGACCTGTGACAAGCGCTAGACAATGGATCGTTTGAATGTGGTCCTACTTACGTTCGTCATTCACACACCCCACAAAATGTTTCAGAATATGAAATACAATTAACTTCGCTTACACGCGCTTAACCGCAGGTCGCATCTAACAAAACTCTGACACTGATGAATTTTTTTTTTCAAGAAGTCAGTCCAAACCACACTTTTCCCATATAAATTACTGACTCCGCTTACAACTAACTTCGGTTATATCAGCGGTCCCGTGGTATTTTACGATGTTCGTAGTTCACGGTATATTAAATTCAAGTTTAACCCTTTTAGCCCCGGATCCCAACAGCAGGAGATGGCTTGACCGTGATATCATGGTCAAGTCATCTCCTGCAACTGGTACTAGTCGTTAGGCAACACCTCCAAAATTTGATAAATTGGACCTTGGGGCTAAAAGGGTTAAGGTTTGTGCCGTGCACGCATCAGCCGGCTACTTACTCGTAGGCATACCGGTGTCTTAGGTTTCCGTTTTCAGGTTTCGAAAATTGCATTTAAAAAAAAAAAAAAACAACCCAGCTAGAACAACATTCCTTTCCACTCTGTTTTGACAAATCTAATTACACAAACATTTTATTTTGCTTTCAGATTTCGCCGGGCGTGCGAACCGCCACCAAAGCACTATGTGTCGAGTCAGTACGACTTGAAAAGGACAGTTTGTGAAGTCGAGACGAGAAAGAGAGTTGTTCTTTCTTTCTTTCTTTCTTTCTTTTTTCACGGCCGCAGCTCAAATATGCTGTAAAATGCAAATATTGGTCCTGGACGGTCAATATTGTTCTTTTGTTTCCCAGTCTCACGCTCAACCCCCGCCGACCTACACCGTATGAAAGGACAGAGATGTAAATCACAACGTGAGATCCAAGATTGAGATTTTGGCAAGCGGCATGGATTCTTATGAGCCCCTGCGACTGCGGGCGCTCATGAGAATCTATGCCTTTTGGAGATGTTACGTTCATGTGCACCTATGCCTCTTTCAAACAGAAAGGATGGTTGAGGGCTTTTCGTCAGAGGAAGTGCAGACGAGGCAAAACGGAGGGTGTTGGACAAGCCGATGCCCAGGGGTCGAACTTAGGGTCACACCGGCACACAAAGGCCCGGGTTTCAGTCTCTGTGCGATGAAGGGGCTTACCGGTAGTTTCTGTCCTGTTCGTAAATGCCGTTTGAACATGTGGAAAGCCGGCACATGATCCGGACCAAAACCGTGCTAAGAGTGTAAAATGCAGTGAAACAACAAACAGAGATTGGTTGGTTGTATATTGCTTAACGTCCTGACAGCAACATGACTTTCTCAGGGCGTTCATGCAGTGCTTGTGAAAACAACCCAGACTGAATGTGTGTCGCCAGCCGGTCTAATATGCTAAATAAACCTAAGTATGTTAGGGAAGCTGCACTTTCATGCTAATTTATTGTACCCTAGTTTACACAATAAAAAGTTGAAAATCATCATAATTATAAAATTTGTACAGGGAAATTACTATAATTTTTTTTTAACTCATTCGAGACGTGTCGCCTCCGGATACGCGGCGCGGCATAAGCCGCATATCCGCAGGCGGCACGTCTTGAATGAGTTAACCGCCAACACATAAAAGGCTTTTAGACAATTTATCAGCACACATGTAATATCAAGAGCTACAGGCAGCGCAGACAATAGGAAGAGTTTAAAAACGGAAAATACAGGTGAATCGGCCAAGGGTAGACAGAACCGCGCCCCAGACGAAGGGGGAAAAAAACCAAAAAACAAAAAAAAAACACCCGGTGGGACTCTGGGAACTAAAAAGTATCAATCCCCACCCAGGTCCCCCAGGGTAGATCCGGGTAGGGTAACAAAAAGAGGATAACTGACGGAACTCTTTGAGATGTCAACCCAAGGTCAGGCAAAACAGTGCACGCAAACATAATTATCAGTTTAGAGAATGACACGGACAATGTAAATATAATACAAAGAATAAAAGTCATATTTTGACAGGCTAGTGATTCACTTGACTGACACATGAATCCGAAAACAGCGCCGGATCAATCAGTTTTCAAGGCGGGGGTGCTCAACTTTTTTTTTTTTTTTTTTTTCTATTGCCAGGGTCTAGTATAGTATATCAAAACACCACAACCGAAACTGTTCTTCTGACCTTTTTGAAAGTTTCTAACTGGTGTTACGTACGGCACAGAAACACAAGCGTTACAGCTCAATTTTAAACACACTTATTTATAGTTTTATGCCAGCCGAGGGGGGTGCTGTAGTACCAAAGCACCCACCCCCACCCCCCTCCCACCCACCCCCCCCCCCCCCCACCCCGGGATACGGCCCTGGAAAATATGCGCTGCGCTTGGACTATCACTATGAAAGGCGTATTAACCCCTCAACTGCCAGGGCAAGGTGACGCTACACATCTGCAAGAGACATAAATCCTCATGAGCCCCCGCTGTCGCGGGGGCTCATGAGGATTTATGTCTCTTGTTAGTTCTATGTTCTTTATGCATTTTCTTTTAAATCCCTTCTATTTATAGAAGGGACTTTTAAGGACGGGTGGGGCGAATTTAATAGCATGTCCATGATGTCAAAGGCAATGATGTCAAACCTCTAACAATTGAAGTAACAAGATAAAAATTACGTCATGTCTAGTTACGCTAACCTCGCTGCTGTGAACGTACATTTGGCGCGAAGCGCCGTATGTGCGTATGTATGTATGTGTGTGCGTATGTATGCAAACAAGAGAATCTCCGATATGTCTGTACACACAAGCTTGAAACTTGGCGAAATACTTTCTTAAAGGGGTGGCTAAGAGAGCCTCCGAGCATTTTGTAATTGAATGTCTCATTGAAGACATAAACAACCGTTTATAGGAAGTTGGTTGACCCAGATTAGAGTCCGCAATATTTGTCATAGTTACTTGAACTTTTGCATATAGCTAGTTTGGAGAAAGACATTAGATGAGTTGTTAGCAGCTTTGTATCTTTTCAACTTCGGTAAAAATTAATTCTTTTCAGAAAATAATTAAAACAGTAAAAAAAAAAAAAAAAAAAAAAAAAAAAAAAAAAAAAAAAAACCAACTTCACTTCTAGAGAAAGTTAGACAGTGCCGGTGACGTAAAAGAAGCAACTCCGACACCACGCAGACACTGATACTCTAAATAATACGTAATTCTCTCTCTCTCTCTCTCTCTCTCTCTCTCTCTCTCTCTCTCTCTCTCTCTCTCTCTCTCTCTCTCTCTCTCTCTCTCTCTCTCTCTCTCTCTCTCTCTCTCTCTCTCTCTCTCTCTCGCTCGCTCTTTCTCACACATATGCGCGCATCTCCAAGAGGCATCGATCCTCATGTGCCCGGAGGGTGCATGAACATCTATGCCTCTTGAAGATGTTTGCAGCGCGCGCATGCACGCACACACACGCACATCGACGCGCTTTCAGAAGAGCATGCAGGTGTACTTAGTAGAGCATGTAGCTAGGAAAAGTCAACCTGATTTCACACAAATTATCATCATCATCATCATCAGTCCCTTGCCCGAACTGGGCGTTGGGGGGACTGAAAGGCAGCAGCAACAGACAGTGCTCTCCACTGAGTTCTATTTTGGGCGGTGGCAAGCAAGTCTGGCATCTCGAGTTCGGTCCATTCTTTTATGTTTGCGACCCAACTCTTTCTCTGACGACCTCGCCGACGACTTCCTTCGAGAGTGCCTTGGAGGATAGTCTTGGACAAGGTGTTGTGTCGGGTCACGTGGCCAAACCAAGCAAGCTTGCGCCGTTTCACAGTTGCCAGAAGGGGTTCATGTGGGCCCACCAGGGAAGTGACGATGCTCCGTACATATTCGTTGGTCTTGTGCTCGCGGTACGAGATGCGGAGCAACTTCCTCAGGCACTTGTTCTCAAAGGCCTGGATTTTCTTTTCTGAGTCTGCAAGCAGTGTCCAAGTCTCACAGCCGTAGAGTAGAATAGACACTACGAGGGACTTGTAAAGCCTGTACTTGATGGTGAAGCTGATGGAGTTACTTCGCCATATCCTGTCCAGCCTGGCCATTGCGGATGTTGCTGTACCTATCCTGATACGGATCTCTGCTATGCAACTACCGTCTTTGGACAGGGTGGCTCCCAAGTACTTGAAGCTATTGACCTCTTCTAGCTTCTGGCCGTTCATGTGAATGTTGCTGCTGCTGTCGCTTGTGGTGTTGATCATCACTTTGCTTTTATCCGTACTGATCTCCATGCCATAAGACCCTGCGCTACTTGAAAGTTTGTCTGTCAGGTTTTGGAGCTCACTATTGCTGCCTGCCATGAGGTCAATGTCGTTTGCGAATCGAAGATTGCACAGGGATCTGCCACCAATAGAGATTGAAGTATGGTGGTCGTGGAGGGTTTCCTGCATGATCTTCTCCAGGAATATGTTGAAAAGGACAGGAGAGAGCAGGCATCCTTGACGGACACCGATCGTCGTCCTGAAGAACTCGCCTGACTGATTGTTAAGTAGAACTGCGCTGCAGGCGTTCTTGTAAAGCGCTTCTATCATTTGGATCAGTCCCTCCTCTATGTTGAACGATCTCATGACTTGCCAGACTGAAATTGTACCGTGAAATTCTAGTTTTGTCACCATTTTCCCAAGTCTTGAATCGAAAGCGAATCTGATATCACGTTAAATAAAAATTACGTAAAAAAAAAAATACGTCATGAAAAATGACGTTTGACAAACCAATGACGCGTATGCACTGCGCGCGCCCCTTCTAGAGTTCACTTTGACGCATTGACACTTCAGCGAGGCTTTTTTTCAGAAGGAGATATTTCAACATCAGAATCAAGTCAAAGACAAAAGGTAGAGACCCTTGACAACGAAGACATCTCTCATATAGAAGGGACTTTGTGGGTTATGGTTCATCCCATCTTGTTGGTTTTTTTTTTTCCCCAGGTATATCAAGTTGTGTTCTTCACGCGAATGTCGGTCAGTGTGCAATCGTTTCAGACGCGAAGTTGGGTTAACGACATGTTACACCAGTGTAATGTTTAGGTACAGCGGCCTACACAACGAGAGGATAGAGTGCGAGGTTGGTTAGTTTGGCCGGGTTTCACGTGAATCGGAGCTGTGATGATGAACGGTCCTAAGCGGCGGTTTATATGGGGCAGGAACAGGCAGCTGTTGCCTATGGATTACGACCTAAATACTGATTAATTCAGATGCACTCTAGCTGTGCCGCTTTCATTTGTCAGGACATTTCAACGAACAAGCGGCTATAACAAGTCCGCCACTTTTTGCCTGGGCCTTCAGTCAGAGAGACCAAAGTAGCATGCAGGTGCTTTAGTCTCCCTACAGATTTGTCTAGGACTACATCTGCAAAACGTTGATTCACGTGACTACAAATAATTGGCCACAATGGCAGAGGGTTTTCCTGTGCTATTTTTCACAATAAACAAAATACGTCACTTTCCCTGGAGTTTCCAACTACAGAGGAATCACCTTGCTGTCAGTACCAGGAAAGGTCTTCAACAGGATCATCCTGGAGAGAATGAAGAGCTCCGTTGACCCCCAGCTAAGAGACCAGCAAGCAGGATTCAGGAAAAACCGATCATGTACAGACCAGATCGCCACTCTCCGCATCATCGTGGAACAGTCTCTGGAGTGGAGCTCCCCGCTGTACGTCAACTTTGTGGATTATGAGACAGCATTTGACAGTGTGGACCGAGAGACTCTGTGGAAACTCCTACGACACTACGGTATACCCACAAAGCTCGTCCGCCTGATCAAGAGCAGCTACGATGGCATGACATGTCGCGTGATCCACGAAGGGCAGTTCACCAGGGAGCTCCAGGTCAGAACTGGTGTCAGGCAGGGGTGTCTGCTGTCTCCGTTCCTCTTCCTACTGGCCATAGACTGGGTCATGAAGATGACCACAGAGCACAGACGAAATGGAATACAGTGGACACTGTGGACACAGCTTGACGACCTCGATTTTGCAGACGACTTGGCATTACTGTCCCACACTCATCAACAAATGCAGGACAAGACCACGAGGCTTGCCGACATCTCGTCCCAAGTGGGCCTCACCATTCACAAACAGAAAACAAAGACAATGAGGCTGAATGCAACCAGGGAAGAACCAGTCTTGCTTGCTGGCACCCCGTTGGAGGAGGTGGAGTCCTTCACCTATCTCGGGAGCATCATAGACAAAAAAGGCGGCACTGATGCAGATGTCAGAGCACGAATCGGTAAAGCCAGAGCAGCCTTTCTCCAGTTGAAAAAAGTGTGGAGTTCCAGAGAGCTGTCACAACACACCAAAGTCCGGATTTTCAACTCCAATTAAAAGCAGTTCTCCTATATGGAGCAGAGACTTGGAGATTGACAAAAACCACAGTCAACAGAGTACAGACCTTCATGAACAGTTGCCTTAGAAGAATTTTGAAAATCCACTGGCCAGAGAAGATCAGCAACGTCAGACTCTGGGAGAGAACAGAGCAGATAACAGCAGAGAATGAAATTGGGCGAAGAAGATGGGGATGGATCGGTCACAGTCTGAGAAAGCCAGCTTCCAGTATCACTAGGCAGGCATTGTCATGGAACCCCCAGGGAAAGAGAAAAAGAGGTAGGCCGAGAAACTCCTGGCGTCGAAACCTCCAAGCAGACATCAAGAGACTGGGAACCACCTGGAGTAGAATCGAAGGATAAGCACAGGACAGGAGTTGCTGGAGGTCTCTCGTCGACAGCCTATACCCGGGTAGGGGTGACAGGCGTAAGTAAGTAAATTCCCTGGAGTGGGTTGCATGTAGCGTGCTTAAATATAGTGTGTTAAGCTCGCTGACTTAAGGTCTTTCTTGCTTAGTAAAGCTCTTGCTTAGTGCGCGAGTGTTTTCTGTTGCATGGAGCGACTTAGCGACGTGCGTAGCTCCGAACGAGTTCTTAGCGAGCGGGGATAGGTTATTTATAGCTTATGGTGGGGTTCTCCCCTACGTCATCATAGATTGTAGAAATCGGCCAATAAAAACGCACGGTTTTCGCTTCTTCTGACCTAACGGAAACGAAGTAGACAAAACGCCGGTAAAATGGCGGCGATGGAAAACAAGAAGTCAAGAGAGAAAGAATGGCAAATTTTTCGTGCAGGCAATCCTGCTTGTCAGTCTAATGTAGGCGTACATTAGTTAAGGAGTACCGTGTAGGCTTCCATAGTATGAGGATCTATGTCTCAAGTCTAATGTAGATGTACATTAGTTAAGGACTACCGTGTAGTAGGCTCCCATAGTATGAGGATCTATGTTTCTCTGACAACGGCTGGTGTTGGGTTATACCCATCGGTGTGCAGGGTCAGTTGAAATCAGTTATGCAGACTCCTCACCAATAATTACCAGATGTCCGTGAGACGAGGCTGGGTGGGGGTCCGTGCGTTCCCACGTACATTTCGTGTTCCTCCTTCTCTATCCTAGATGGAAGGCTGTTTGTGCCACAAGGCAGCTAAGAACTCTTCCTCAGCTAAGCACGCCGCTACGCACAGGGGGGACCGTCCTTAGAATTAAGCACGCCACTAAGCTCGCTCCAGCAGATAAGCACGCTCATGCAACGCACATTTTCAGCTAAGCTTGTGAACTTAGCGCTAAGCAAGAAATTTGCGCGCTAAGCAAGCATATGCAACCCACCCCAGTGATGTGCTTGCATTATCAGCAGTTTTGCATCATATTCGGGAAGAGGCGTGAGAAACATCAGCGGCAACGGCGGTGGTACTGATGACAACAGGCGTGTTCGGCCATTTGCAAACCGTGTTGAAACGACATGCTTTGCGAGACGCGCTCTGATTGGTTGAAGCTTACGATCGGGACCGATTCGGATCGGAGTTGTGAGAGAAATGACGAAAAATATTTACAGTCAAAGTTTGATGTAAATCGTGATACAAGATTGTTTGACGAAAACGGTTAAGCGGGGAAATCAAAACGGCTAAAAATAGTTCCTCGCGACTGAGGAAACTGATCGGGATGACCCATGACTGTGGCGGGAATTCCATCTTAATTACAAACTGTTTATTTTTTCACGTGATAATGTTCATTTGTATTGTGATTATATTTCACACGTATCAGTAACTGCATAGACAAGTCATGTTTGTTTGTTTTTTTAAATGCCACGCATTGACTTATGAAAGGTCAGCTTCCACCGACGTCATTTGTCGTTGAGTACGCTGATAAATGGCACGGTAATTTCGAAGCAAAGAAAGTAGGCTACAGTTCTTTGGCTTTTGGTACTATAGCCCGCCGTTAGGTCCCTTCATTCTGACTATCCATTGGAGTTCGTGAGGCAGTCACAGTTGGATTAGTCAACCAGGCCTGGGTCAGTAGAGCTAATCAGATATCGTTCCCACACTTCCTCCTGTCTGGAGATATAAACTGGCCTGGCTGCTCAGCAATAGGCATAGACAGCAAGGACTCATGAGGATCTATGCCTCTTGCAGATGTCATGACTTTGTTAAAAGTGAATTTGAGTTGTGAAATATGCACTTTGCCCACAGCAAATTCCTGGTCGGGTCAAGCTAGAATGGCAATCTTGCCGGCTCGTCTGATCTTTTCAATTTCGTGTTAGCATGGTAAAATGTTCAAGTGAAGTTGGTTAGTTCGGGTTTAACGTCCACGGCACCGAAGTGAAGTTCAAGTTATAAAAGAGGTTAAAATGGCTGAACTCTGTGCCGGCCGCGGCCACAGGCAGCTGCCTACGTCAGCAAAGTTAGTCCAATAACGTAACACTACATGCTGCAAAGGACAATGGATGCCGACATAAGCAGGGATCCCATCCGCCGATCCTTTCATCCACTGGCTTTAAACCATTTCGCCCCAACGCCCAACATGGAGGTGATGGATCGATCATGATAATTCAAGGGTAGTGCCAGATTAGCTTGGCGCCATTGGGCGCCAAGCTAATCTGGCACGACCCTTGAATTATCACGGACTTGGTACATCGTTGTTAGGTGACATCTCTCAAATTTGGACTGTGCAATCGTGGGGTCAAATGGGGTAAAACTCGTCAGAAAAAAAAAGTTTACTAGCAAATGCATTTTCCAATAGGGCTCGGGAAGCTGACGTCATCACGCCAGTCGTGGCGGCCATCTTGTGAGGATACCTAAGCCGCGCTCATAAGCCGGAAATCGCTGTTTTTCATGTAATGTCGGGAAAGTCCTGACTTACTATAAGCAATAACAGCAAGTCTTGCCATGACTGTAGGGAACCGCTCACCAGAATCTGTTTTTGTTTGTTTCCAAAGAGAAAGAAAAATGAAGAAAAGCGCGTTGAAACACTATTTCGTTACTATCTCATGACTATGGTATCCTCAAGATGGCGGCTGACGCGCCGACGCTGCTAGGCAACGCGGGGAACTTCCCGAGCCCCCGAAGCCCCGGCTATAGACTAACCGCTTCATGCCAATGTACGCAGACTGTAGTTTCGAAATCATTATAGATTTAACGTCAAAGCCGATCCCCAGCCCCGGGCGTCAAAGAAACGTGGATACAAAGTGGTTTCAGCAAGAGGCAGAGATCCTCATGAGCCCCCGCAGCTGCGGGGGCTCATGAGGATCTATGCCTCTTGCAGTTGGGCGGTGTTAACGGGTTTTAAATTCTGCATGATGATTTTTTTTTAATTTAATACTAATTATATATTAAAGATTAATTTTTGGAAAAACGCTTGGTGACTTAGTAACAGTTTGTTGTTTGTTTGGGTTTTTTGTTTGTTTGTTTGTTTTTACAAAACAGCTGCATCACAGCATGAGATAATTTTGAGTGCTTTCCGGAAGCGACTGGAAGAAAGTGTTTGCACAAACTCTAGAAGTCTCCGGTGTTTCGTATGTCCGATTTTTCCCACAATAGATTCAGTAAGTCATTCAGCCAGACGGCCGTATTTCCCAAATTTTGGAGGTCGGTCATCTAATGACTATGCACCACTGAGTTGCAGGAGATGGATCGACCATGATAATTCAAGGGCGCCAAGCTAATTATCATGGTCGACCCATCTCCTGCTGTATTGCGTCAGGGCTGAATGGGTTAATTTGAAAAGATAACGATTTTGTGCACTATATGATGTGAAAACTGAGGGTGTTGGTTTTTTTTTTTTTTTTTTTCATTCTGTATAGATATAAACAAAATCCATGAGTCGGACTGAGTCAGTGAGCCCATAGTTGCACCGCACACGATCAACAGCAGAAAACACTCAGCGCAGATCATTCTCAGCATGTTTCCACAGCGGAAGTGTCTATCACCTGACAGCGGGGGGTCAACTCTCACAACCTTCACGCTAGTCTCCTCCCCTTAGTCCTGGGGCTGATGTCGGCCGCAGTTGGCCCGCGCACTACTGTGCGGCGCGGGCCAAACGCGGTCCACGTCAGCTCCGAAGACTCAGGAGGAATATACAATCGTGTGTGGCGTCGGTCCGAGACAACTGCAGGCTTTAGATATTTAAATCGTCCCAAACACACCCCTCAGAAAATCAGAGCGGCCTTCCGGCCTTGTAGCAAAACGTCTTAGGGCACGCCGCCACGTCTTGGGTCCGAGGACCTTTGCTTACTGGGTTGAGAGATACCCTTTGCCCCCACTGACTCCTGCCTGCATGTGCCGTTCGTTTCCACACAACAACATAAAACATAATCACCACCAAGACTAGCTGCAACATCCGCCGGCCAGGCCAGGCTGTCGTGGACATTTCCGTTACACCTGTTGCTGGATTTTTACGGGATGCTTTTCCAGAGGGATGCTTTTTGTCTAGTACAGGCCGGAAGTATCGCCCAAGTCGCGGGTTCAGACACGTCAACAACATCGCTGGTGTATGTGGTGGTGTTTTTATGTTTAGCTTAGTTTAGTTTAGTTTAGTTTAGTTTAGTTTAGTTTAGTTTAGTTTAGTTTAGTTTAGTTTAGGGTTAATTTAGTTTAGGTTACATTTAGGTTAGGTTTAGTTTAGGCAGTTTGGTTTAGTTTAGTTTAGATTAGGGTTAGGGTTAATTTAGGTTAGGTTAGGTTTAGTTTTAGGTTAGATTTAGTCTAGTTTAGTCGACTTTAGTCTAGCTTTGCTGAGATTTGATTTATCATGTTTAGTTTCGTTTCATTTGGTTTGAACAACTATGCAACGTTAACACGTGCATCTGTGTGTGTGTTTGTTCCAATACTCTTTTTGTAAAACACATCTTTTAACAATATAATATTTGTGATGCTTGATTACATATTCCTCAAATTCCAAGGATACTATACCTACTACACTGGGAATGCTGACTGACAAATCTAAGAAGACAACACTGCACAGTTGGTAGTTTTCTGCCTGCCCTGCCCTGCCGACCACGCATTTTATGAATGGAGTGTCTGGAACAACATTCCGCGGAATGTCACTGGGGTGGCCCGCACGTGCATATCATCAGCTCCTGCAAACCCTCCCCAACATCCATACATCCGCAAGAGGCATAGATTCTCATGAGCCCCTGCTGGCGCAGGGGCTCATAAGAATCTATGCCTCTTGTTGTAAAAACAAGATCGTGTACATTTTCGTCTCTGTTTCTCACGCCGGCGAGACGGCTTTGGTTGCACGTATTTCTGGGTGATCGAATGAATGAGGCGCTCCGCTTTGTTTGGGTCCATGGCCTGGGTCGCCTTGTCTGGATGGTTTGCGCGTGTGTGGGATGCATCCATCCACCTCCGAACAGAAGCCGTGAGCAAAAGGTAATCGGGCCGAGAGAGTGACGGCAAGTTGGCCCGCGCGGGTCAACTTGCCGTCGATCTCCGCCCGAGGACGTTTCGCCCAACCTAAGGTAGCAGGCACAACAGCGCAAGCCGGCAGAGCAGTACCAGCGGCCTTTTGCTTGGCATATCTTTGTCCGTCTGTCTTTGCGAGAAGTGTGCTGATTTTGCTTCATTGATGACCTGCGGGCCAACCGCTGACCTCTCTTTTGGTGGCGCACATTCATTGGAACACGCTCTCTCTCTCTCTCTCTCTCTCTCTCTCTCTCTCTCTCTCTCTCTCTCTCTCTCTCTCTCTCTCTCTCTCTCTCTCTCTCTCTCTCTCGTATAGTCGTAGTTTTAAACATACACTTGTACAAGAAAATTATTTTGAACCGGGTCATTAAGCCAAATTATGTCAAAAATCTATACATCAAATTTAGACTTGGCATAACCGAATTGCAAAGTAACAAAGATATAGTACACCCAATGATGTAACGAAAGTGTGTCCATTGTGTGCCAAGGCTGTGGGAGATGAAATTCACTTTATGTTTTATTGTCCATTCTATGATGAACTGTCAAATACCTATGTAGGTTTGACCTTAAGGAAGACAAAAAGAAAGAATTGTGTATCCTAGACACTACTAACCCGCAGTCTATTGCCGATTTAGCAAGATTTGTATTCCATGCATTTAAACTCCGTAGCAGCATGCTTGTATGATTCCACGTGCAAACTGTGGTTCTTACCCCGACCTGGTCTGTGTAGTACACGGCTGTGGCCTGGATTTGGATACCGCATTTTACATGTAGGTCAAAAGTGGCTATTATTTGCTGGCGTAGATCGAATGTGTGTGTGTGTGTGTGTGTGTGTGTGTGTGTGTGTGTGTGTGTGTGTGTGTGTGTGTGTGTGTGTGTGTGTGTGTTGACATAAACATCGCCATATAGATTTTATATACACCTGAATTATAAATTATGTAATGTCTCACTCCATTGTATGGACATTTTGTCTGAACAATCTGTCTCTCTCTCTCTCTCTCTCTCTCTCTCTCTCTCTCTCTCTCTCTCTCTCTCTCTCTCTCTCTCTCTCTCTCTCTCTCTCTCTCTCTCTCTCTAATAGACCTAATATGGAATCTTTTTTTACTGAACTCCTACGTGTTACGTGTTGAGTCGTAGTCGTAGTATGATATCACACCAGACGCACGCACGTAAGGTTCTTTTAAAGAAACTTCACTCAGCTGCAACCCGTCACACGTGGCTTAAGGATGTAGTATACACTGGAGTAACAGTTCCAACAAGATTTTATTTCAGCGATGCGATCTCCACACAATGCATTCCCAAATGCACCAACACTGATACAATGTCTCCTCTGAAAATGTCAACACTGGCGACACAATGTGTTTCTCATACAACGTACACCACCGTTACGCTGCGTCTCTCACAATGTACACCCTATACGGGCCACGTACCTACGATAAACTGTGTGTTCCTACAACTGACAATGTACGAACGTGTTTCCCAGCACATAACCCGCGAGTGGCAGTCCGAGTGGGACAAAGAGGAAGGCCGGAACAAGCTTCATGAAGCTCTTCCTACGGTGTCCGACAGTCTACCTTTCCGCTGCGGCAGCCGCCGTGAGGAGACTGTCCTTGCTCGGCTCCACATCGGGCACACGTATGTTACGCACTCTTACTTACTTAAACAGGATGAGGTGTCCATGGTGTTTTGCCTGTGATGAGCAGTTTTCTGTTCGACACTTTTTGCTGTATTGTGCTGATCTAATTGACACGAGATATAAACACTTCACAGCAGACTCCTTGAAGGTTTTGTTCCGGGATGTTCCCCCGGACAAAATCTTCAATTTTTTGAGAGAATGCAATATTTTTAACAAGATCTGAGCATTCATAGACTATGTGAATTTTTTTATTTGCTCTTTTTGAGAGTCTGTAGACGTTTCTTTTCAAGACATGTGCGACATTTTAGCCTGAGATTTTAAATCTATATTTACATCTTGTCTTAAGACCTTGCTTTTAGTCTGGCTGACCAGATTTTTACCCATCCCGCCGTGAGATGGCCTTAGTCGCCTGCTCGGCGTTAAACCCAAATAACTAACTAACTAAGTGTTTCCCAGCACAAACTTTTATAGTACAACAACTTTCCAGAATAATTCAAGGAATTCACACAACGCAACCAATCAGAACGGAACACGTAACCGAAACTCATAAATATAAAATAAAAAGAACTTTCTAGAATAAACTACAAATACAATAGTCTACACAAATTCGACTTCTAATTTCAGCCTCTATGTTGGGAAATCCCGGCGCGTTATGATGTCTCACAAAAGTATGGTAGGCAGATCACGACCTAGTCAGAATTTTCCAGAAAATTCACGATCTTTCGTAAAACAAACTGACTGGCTGCTTACAGAAAACAACTATGACTAAGAGTATTAGAGCGGCTATAATACTGTGTTGCAAAATGTTGCCGACACTTTGACGTCACACATGCGAGGTCACTAGACAGCGCGATTTTGCTCGAACGTTCTGGTTTATTCTCAGCGAGACGCATCACAAAAATCGACCGCTATTCTCCTTGCGACTTTGCTAGAAACTTCCGGACTCTTCTTAGCGTATCATAACAAAGCCAATTCCGCTCTACGCGCGAACCATAAACTGAAGAATCTTACTGAAAAGGTACGTGATTCGCAATCGTGATAGCTCAAATAAATATCGGATCGTTTCCTACGATCAATACATGCATGCTCTCACGAAACAACACAACCACAATCGTAGCACTACGGATTCGTTGATTTTGCTGTACGGTCGTAAAAATTTGGTGACAAGGCAAAAACAAGTCATTCTCAATACCCTAAATAGAGCCCCGGCAGATTTCAATATCGAGGTCAAGCGTGCAGACTCTACGTATGCCTGCGCTGTTTCAGGTTTGAAAAACTTGGCCATTTCAACGTAAAAAAATGGATCTTTGTCAGTTATACTGGGCTTAATATATCTGGGGACCCCTTAGGGATGTAAAATCTGTCAGTTCATAAATAATTCCGAATTGTTTACGACTGTACAGGAAAACTGACACATTGATTGACGTTTATTAAAAGTAAGTTGTATCAGGTCAACTGTCACTGCGTGATGATATGTGTTCAAAGATTGGTATAGAAACGTGGTTCTTGGCGGAGACATTTGCGAAAAACGTTGTGCGATGTCAGACGAACGATACGTTGTTGGGACCAGCCACACAGGCATTAACCCCTTCTCTGGCGCGGAGAGAAGAAAAATGAACACCGGCCACACTACCGCAAGAGGTGTATATCCTCATGAGCCCCCGCAAATGCGGGGGCTCATGAGGATCTACGTCTCTTGCTGAAATTGTTTTGCTTCATTGTGGTAATGGCACATTCAACGGACTCACTGGTTCTCCCGATTAATCAGCGGTTGCGAAATCAGAGGGAGACAAACGGTGTGCCGTGAGTGAACGGATCTACCCCGGCCGGTTTACTCTCATCAACATAACCCATCTCCTATCCCATCACCTGTTACTTGAGTTTTTCAGTGTCAGCACTGACGTGCGTCCTCTCGACGTCATTAATTGTGTAGACGTCATTTCAAAAGACTGTCAAAACACGCTATCTTTCAGTTGTCAGCTGAATCCTTTCAGGGGAAAACCTCCACTGGACAGGCGGACGGTAAATTACCACGGAGTACCACCCCACGCTGTCTGATCAATCTTGACCCTCAGTCAAGCGACTCGGACTGTCTGGGTTGTTGTACCACGGCCATGGTTGCCCATTCATTCAATGTCCACCTCTAGTGTAGCTTTGTTTCCTTTAGTTCCCAGACTCTGTCGCAGGATGAACCCCATCCACATTCTCATTCTTGAGAACTCACAGATTTTAAATAAGTCTAACACTACCTGCCAAAGGCATATAGTCTCAGCAGCAGGGGCTCACGAAAATCTTGCCTCCTGCTAGGCATTTTGTATATAAATACAGCCCCTACTGCTCTTCCTGAGGAAGAAGGGTGGCTTAGGGAGATGTGTAGTAGTGAAGGGACTTAACCAATTTAGCCCCAACGCCCAACAGCAGGGGATGGATCGACCATGATAATTCAAGGGTAGTGCCAGATGAGCTTGGCGCCTTCACCCTTGAATTATCATGGTCGATCCATCACCTGAAACTGGTACATATCGTTATGGTACCTCCAGGATTTCGGAAATGCGGTCGTGGGGGTAAATGGGTTAAAGTTCTGTAACAGATGGTTACGAAACGCTACACACAGTTATGGTTCATTTAGACACAGGACAAACCAGTTCAGCACACGTTGTCTTAATATCAAGTAAACTGACAATGACTCCACTCCGTTCTAGAAATACAAGGTTTTCAGTACGAGAAACAGTTTTTTAAAAAATAGCCTGACACACCGGCTAACTGCTGTGCAGAATAAATAAGTGCGATTACACGTGAGCTTTTGCCTCGTGTCCAAACTGCTGTTAAAAGTGCATTAGGTGTGTCGACAAGGCATAACAAACACAAATAATGGTGCTGAAACTTTTCCTTAGCCGGATTTATGCATAACGAAGCGAGATTTTCGCATAGGGCTGAAAAAGCTCAAAACAATGCCGCTAGGACTATGAGATGCAGGTACTGACTATTGAAATTACGTGCAGTTCGAAAATGCTGTTCCCTAACTACAAGAGGCACAGATCTTCATGAGCCCTGCTGCTAAACCAGCAGGGGCTCATGAGGATCTGTGCCTTTTTCGGTCGCTAGTGGGGTGGCGCGGTACTGGCTGGTACCGTGACGAAACTAGAGACCTGAGACATGCCATCCTACGTCAAACTGACGGGGGTGGAATTCCAGGCTTTTGTCCGTCCTAACTACCCCCCTCCAGGGTAGCTTCCGGGTTAGGGGTGTGGTTAGTTGGATACATTACATCCCTTGTCAAACTGTGACCTTCGGTTCAAAACGCCTCCTTTCTGAAGTGGGCCGCATGGAGTTTTTTTGGGGTTTTTTTTTTTTTTTTTTTTTTTTTTTGGTCGTAGAAAATTACATTAACCCTTTTAGCCCCAGGACCCTGCAGCAGGAGATGGATTGATCATGATAATTCAAGTGTAGTGCCAGATGTGCTTGGCGCCTTATCATGATCAACCCATCTCCTACAACCTGGTACATAGTTGTTAGGCAACACCTCCAAAATTTGAGAGAAATATGGGACCTTGGGGCTAAAAGGGTTAAGCTGCACAAAGTTCGGGTTGTTCTGTGTTCATGTCTAAAAAATAATTTAAAAAGTAATAACTGGGTGGTTTTTTTTTTTATGTTGGTGGTAGGTTGCACGTCAGTTTCAAATCCTGTGTTTTGCCTGCCTGCAGTGTAGTGGTCATTTCCATCGCCATCAGTGTGCTGGTCTCTGATTTTAGACTTTACGGCCTCAACCGTAAGGTCCACAGTCACAGACCAGCAGCGATCTGTTCAGATACATGACAGTAATTAAGTCATTTGATGGTGAACAGCAAGATTTTCTTTGTAACGCAACGAGCATCTCGCTTTTTATTACGTGAGCTGTAATGATTTTATCCCGTTCAGCACTACAGCACTGTCGGCGCCAAGCTAATCTGGCACTGCCCTTGAATTATCATGGTCGATCCATCTCATGCAACAGGTGCATAGTCGTTAGATGACCGCCTCCAAAATTTGGGAAATACGTGCGCCGGGCTGAATGAGTTAAGCTTTTTTTTTTTTCAAACTAGGGTACGATAAATTAGCATATAGGTGCAGCGTCCCTAGCATAATAATAATAATAATAATAATAATAATAATAATAATAATAATAATAATAATAATAATAATAATAATAGTAATAATAATAATAATAATACATAGTATTTATATGGCGCATTTCTCATATTTATAATATAACTCAATGCGCAGGACATAGCCGCGAACTGAACCCAACAAGCACGCTCATGTGAATCACGCGCATTCCCTCACACACTGTACATAAACACAGAACATTCACGTCGTGCTTTTTAGGCGGGCAAGCTCAAGCGAGCTACTGAATTTTGGAAATTGAAATCGTTGTTTATACTTTTGAAATTTGATTAAGTGGACTGAAATTAATACCGAATTCGTGGGGGAGGAAAGAGCCGGGGTACCCGTAGAAAGAACCCCCGACGGTCCGCCCGAATTAATGGTGACACCTACTAGAGGAGAAAAGTCCGACGCCGGAACCGTGTCATCGAACCTCGCACCTCTTGCATTGGTGGCAGGCGCTTTTACCGCTGCGCCACGGACCGGACCCATGTCTCAGGTGTCTCAAAATCCCTCCGCTCTGCATCAGACACGCGTTTTTTTAGGGTTCCAACGCGAAAGAAGTCTAGCCGGTTGGTTAGTTCGCGGTTTAACGTCCACGGCACCGAAGTGATAATGGACGGCCCTGACGGGCGGGTCACTAGGGGGACAGGGATATCTATTGCCTATGGAGTACGACTGAGCTATAGTCTAGCAGCAGAGCCAGCTTGCTTTTTCATATTTCGGTCCAGTCACATTGAACGATCTTCCAGCCCATGTCAGACATGCTCCAACTCCAACTCGCAGCTCAAGACCTATCTTCTTCTTTTTTTGTTATGCGTATAGTTAAGACGCATTCTCATTGTATTAGCAATCTTTGGCAGTAACTGTTCTTGTAACGGTGTGTGTGTATGTGTGTGTGTGAGCTGTTGATATGTGTCACTTTAGTTGTAACATTTATTGTAGCTTTCTTGTACTTTTTGTTCTGTGATTTTTGATCTTGTAAAGCGCGCAGAGCATGATTAATTTGGAGGATACGCGCTATATAAATGTACATTATTATTATTGTTATTCATTTAGCATATTGGACTTGCTGACGACATGATTCAATATTCTGTGGATTTTTTTTTTCACAAGCAACGTAGGTTCATCCTGAGACTGAAAGTCTTGTTGCTGTCGAGCTTTAACCCATTTAACACCAAGGCCCCATTTCCCTAAATTTTGGAAGTGTCACCCAGCAACTATGTACCAGTTGCAGGAGATGGATCGACCATGATAATTCAAGGTTAGTGCCAGATTAGCTTGGCGCCTTCAGGCGCCAAGCTAATCTGGCACTAACCTTGAATTATTATAGTCAATAAAACTCCGGCTGTAGGGCGCTGGGGTTGAATGGGTTAAGCAATGTACAACCACCCTACAACTAACCGCCACTGCACAGATAGAACAATCCAGAATCGGGTAGGATGCCGCTGTCTCTCTGCAGGTCTCCGCAACAGACCTGGCGGATCCATGGATTTGCAAGCAATCTCACACTTCAGAGGAGGGTAAGCCAGGGATTCAATACTGCGACATGCGGCAGAGAGGGCGCGATGTGTCAGGCCGGCGGGTCGCAAACCCCGCCGCCGCGGCGTTACTGGGGATACTGCCGGAACTGTCGTATTTTCACTTCTCTGTGCATTGGCCGCAGATTGCCGCACTCACTCGTCTGGCCGGAAGGGGCGGATCTCAAAGGGTTTCCAATAGACCCTCCCCCCTTCCTGTCCTGCCCCCATCGCTACCCCACACCACCCGAGAAGGGAAGGCAAAGCGGAAGAAATGTAAAAAGCGTTTGATTTTTAGTACAGGAAAGATGCTGACACATGCTCGCGTTATTTTATTGAACCCCATTACATCCTGAGGCTGCAGCGCCGGATCAATCAGTTTTCAAGGGGGGATGCTCAACTTTTATTTTTTCTATTGTCAGGGTCTAGTGTATATATATATATCAAAACACCACAACCGAAACTGTTCTTCTGACGTTTTTGAAAGTTTCTAACTGGTGTTACGTACGGCACTGAAACACAAGCGTTACAACTCAACTTTAAACACACTTATTTATAGTTTGATGCCAGCCGAGGGGTGGGGGGTGGGGGGGGTGGTGCTGTAGTACCAAAGCACCCCCCCCCCGGATCCGGCCCTGGGCTGATTTTGTGAAATTTGCTTATTGTCCTACGAAGGCTACGTAATTACTGATTAGGAGATGGATCCATTGTTTTAGTTCAAGGATGAAAAGAATTAACCCTTTGGAAGTCGGTAGCGCCAATCCCCCCTCGACAGGCAGGCAGCGGATCCGCCTCTGCAGACCTATGTTGATGTCAGACTTTCTTCCCGGTCTCACTGCCGTTTGAAGTTGTCCGTCATAGTTTCACACATAGCCAGCAACACAATGAACAGTGGTCATTTCTGAGAGCAGGCGGCGAGGCCGCCCTGCTGGACTGAAACTTGAAGTCAGTCCCACCAATACTGACAGTGCTATTCCGGTGAACAGAAGGTCCTCGGGGCTGACGTCGGACGCAGTTGGCCCGCGCACGGCCGTGCGCGGGCCAACTGCGTCCGACGTCAGCCCGAGGACCTTTTGCGCTTAAAGGGATTCTCGAACGGCCGGGTGAGCCGGCTCAAGTTTTTGATTACTGACGCGGCAAAGCCAGATTATTCCATATTTCTGTTGGGACTCGCTTAGAACTAAGATAGGAGTGTTAAGGGTGGCGTCATAGCGAAGGGTAATATCTCACAGTTTGTGTGCTTGTTACCGTGACAGCAGGCTATTACCCGCCTGTCCGCTGGATTGCTGTACTGCTATGCCCGACGTGTGAAGAATTATCGTCAGTGTGTCTTAGGTTACGTTGCAATGTCGGACATGGCGTTGTAGCATAGCGCGTCAGTATAACATGTTGACAAATACTATTCAGTGCTGAGTGATGTCCGTCAGTTAGTTAGTTATTTTAGTTTAAAGGCCCCGCTACACACAGTGCCCGGTTTTGAGGCCGATTCCCGATCAGTTTTCGAATCGGTAGGTGATCGGGCCGGACTAAAAAACGTGTGCACTGCCACACATTTCCCGACTTGTTTAGCCGACCGGTTTGAACCGAAGATCAAAGTCGTACCTGTTCTGCAAAATGGCTGCTAGTTTTGACAGTGATGATGATGTGCTTACATTATCAGCAGTTTTGCATCATATTCGGGAAGAGGCGTGCGAAACTTCAGCAACGGCGGTGGCCGGTACTGATCACAACAGGCGTGTTCCGCCATTTGCAAACTACGACATGCTTTGCGAGACGCGCTCTAAGCTTACAACCGGGGCCGATTCGGATCGGGAAAATAGAGCAGGTTCTTGACACCCGATTCCCAGCCGATTGGGACCGGATCGGATAATTTACGTCATCCGATAGCAATCGGATCGGAATCGGCTTCAAAATCGGGGCACAACCGGCTCGTGTGGCGGGGCCTTAACGCCGAGTGCTGCCCGTCAGCGCTGTGCCCCGTTTAAGGTCTTATCATTCTGATACACCCATTGCTTGAAATAAATTTGACTGATAGTTCAAGGGTACCGCCAGAATAGCTTGTCGCCTCAGGCGCCAAGCTATTCTGACAGCACCCTTGAACTAAAACAATTGATCTATCTCCTAATCTGTAATGTAGCCTTCATAGGACAATAAGCAAATTTTACAGCCTCAGGATGTAATGGGATTTTTTTTTTTAATTTTAAAGTTGGATACAATCATGTATGATCATGGGGAAATAGGGACAACCTAAATCAGTTATGTGTGGCTGTATGAAATATCAGCGGAGCATCACACAAAACACTATTTTCTTATAAATTTTGGAACTAGCTTAGCTTATTTTTGTTGCTTGCTCTGACTTCGCCGATTTCTCTTTGCTGTGGTTTGCTTCACCGTGGTTCAAAGTTGCTATGATTGGTTTCATTTAGTTTGCGGCTTGGCTTGGTTTAACTTGGCTGTGCCGCTCGCCTCCTGCTCGGCCGAGTCGGATTGGACTGGACTGCACTGCACTGCACTGCACTGGACTGGACTGGACTGGACTGGATTGACTTGGATTGCATCGCATTGCATTGCTTTGGATAGGACTGGATAGGATTGGATTGGATTGGATTGGAGTAGATTGGATTGGATTGGATTGGATTGGATTGGATTGGATTCGATAGGATTCGATTCGATTCGATTCGATTGGCTTCAATTTGATGGCTTGGCTTAGATTAGCGTAGTCAGTTTCGTATACGGCCTGCTTGACTTGCGGCTTTAGTCTGGTCCGGTTGTGCTTGGCATGCCGCTAGACTTCTCAAAACTGCTCTGCCTAGTCTGATCAAAGAGTATCGAGGCTCTATTCTCTTTGATTGGATTTAGCCGATGTTGCTGCTCTCTCTCTCTCTCTCTCTCTCTCTCTCTCTCTCTCTCTCTCTCTCTCTCTCTCTCTCTCTCTCTCTCTCTCTCTCTCTCTCTCTCTCTCTCTCTCTCTCTCCCCCCCCCCCCAACCCTCAGTTTTGAAGTCGATATAAAGATTGACGCTGAGAATGTTGACACGAAGACTCTTCTTTCATCCGTACCCTTTCAGGCTTGAGTTGTCGGCCGTGAGTCACAGAGATGCAACAGCACGTGCATGGGCTATGCACCATTCCAAATATACAGCCAAACTCTCGGTCCTCTAAACAGAGCTGCTCACTGGAACACGCGGCAAGTGCAGGATCCCATTTCGCACATGGGCAGTGAACTAACCCTAGTACAGGCCGGCTTCAGTACATTGCGATGCCCAGACCCCGTAAGCAAAGGTCAGCGATCGGGCCCACGACGGACCCAGTGGGCCCGCGCACGGCTGTGCGTGCCGGGCCCACTGCGGCCGTCCTACGCCCAAACACGTTTTGCTACTGGGGGCCGCCATACTTAAAGTCAGACCCGCGCGTTTTTCGCATCGTGTTATTGCAGTGCTGAATTTTACACAGACCTGTGAAGAAAACTAGTTCTGGTAAGAAAAAGGTCTTCGGGCCGATGTCAGCCTTAGCTGGACCGCGCAAAGCGCGGGCCAGCTAAGGCTGACGTCGGCCCGATGACCTTTTGCTCCTCGGGCGTCCCTCGTGGCCTAGAGCCAAGGACGTGTGCTAGTCAGTCTTAGGTCCAACGCCACCGGATCAAAGAGTTTACCCCTACGGAAAGACCGGAGTCCCTGAAATTTCAGGGAAATCCGATCCCCCCTGACCGCGGGGTGAGGTCAGAAAACTCATCAAGCTGGTGCCGAGCTGCCCAATGTTCATCTCGTGCTGTTGACCGTTACCGACGCAACCCTTCCCCTTCCTTTTCTGTCCCCTCTTCATTTTGACTGTAAACAGTGTCTAAGTCAGACCTGTACAACTGCAGTTGACCGACCGCCCGATATTGAATCGGCTCGTGATAATCTGTGTATTTTGGAGGTTCACTTTACATCCTTATTAGATCCAGCAGATGAGTAAGCCGCTGCGGATTTATTTGCTTATCCAGGGCCTTCCATTCACAAGAAGCATAAATTTTCATGAGCCCATACATGTTGTAAAGGCTGCTGAGAATCAAAGGGCTCTTTTTGTTAAGCTTTTACATATTTTTCATCCTAAAGTTGAGGGTGTTATTACTGGTTAAAGCGTAGAGTGGACTAGAAGAAGCAGAGTTGCACATACGATATGAAACTGTGTGGACATATAATTGTGTACTTCTGATACGTTATGTAGTGTACATATTATCAAATCCATAATCTCTGAAATTAATTGTTTCGATATTTTGTTTCGAAATTTGGTGTCACGTTGTGTTCCGTCATCTAATCTATCGGTTCACTTAGCCTGAAATAAAGAAAAATATATATTACTTCAGAAAACTCAGCGATTGTGCATCACTAGCTGCGTTTCATCATCTCGGTAATAACGAAAGAGAAAGACTGAGCTGGCTCTCAGGGGCGGACAACGCCGGGTGATGAAAAACCCGCTGACCGCTGGCTGGTGCTCTAAGGAGGGAAAGAGAAGGGTCCTGAAATACGATGCCGAACGTCAGGCTCTGGGCCAGAAATTAGTTTAGACAGCTTGACCCTCACACAACCCTCTCCCTCCCCTTGGCGTTGAACCTATAAGACTGTATTTATGATATCAGATTCCGCAGTGTGTTGGAATGCGCAATGCGGAGGCTGACCTCTTTGAACTCTTTGATTCCGTCGCAAAGTGCGGGAGATGGATCGACTGACAATGACTGAATGCTAAGGGACTGTGTATGAATGATAGTGTAGTGCCGATTGCTATATGCCTGGAGCTCTCACGGTCCGTACCTACAGAAGACCGCCCTCTTCACTGTGGACACCAACCAGAGACAGTGGTCTGACCTGCACAACCATGTCTGATAGGGAGGCAAAGGACAGAAAGTCCATTTTAAGTCCATTTTTTGTTAAAAGGCGAAATTTTCATTGTAATACAAAGAAAATCCCGCTTTTCACACTAATAGATTGAACCCTTTTAGCCTCAAAGTCCCATTTCTCAAATTTTGGAGGTGTTGCCTAACGACTATGTACCAGTTGCAGGAGATGGCTTGACCATGATAAGCGCCAAGCTAATCTGGCACTACCCTTGAATTATCATGGTCAAACCATCTCCTGCTGTAGGGACTCGGTTCGAAATGGGCTGACAGACTTAACGTTGTTCTAATACAATAAAAATTTCTGCTGTGACTGACCGTTGTTCTAATACAATGAAAATTTCGTTTTCACACAAATGGACTTGCTGATGACGTTGCAATACAATGAAATTTCTTTTTCACACAAATGGACTCGCTGACGTTGCAATACAATGAACATTTCGCTTTTTACACAATTCGACTTGCTGATGACGTTGCAATACAATGAAAAATTCGCTTTTCACACAGTTGGACTTGCTGACGTTGCAAACTCATACAATGAAAATTTTGCTTTTCACACAAATGAACTTGCTGACGCTGCAATACAATGAAAATTTCGCTTATCACACAGATGGACTTGCTGACTTTGCAATGCAATGAAAATTTCGCTTTTCACACAAATGGACTTGCCTTCCTCAGGGCAAACGTAACATTCGACCGCAGCAGAAAAACAGGAAGGCTGGCTATGGCTACACGCCGATTACGCAGAATGCATGACATCACGAGCCACTGATAAGATCATGAAAAGAAAATATCACTTTTGCAATTAACCCTTTGACTGCCGAGATAAAACGAACACGATCCCACTGCAAGAGACATAGCTCCTCATGAGCTCCCCGCAGTTGCGGGGCTCATGAGGATCTATGTCTCTTGCTCAGACACATTTGTATCCATTTTCCTTGGACGGGTTTTGGCTTTCGGTCGCTGAATGAACGACGAGACCAGTATCTGAAACAAAGTATACGCACATTGGCAGGCAAAGGGTTAAGTTCACAGCCACAGACTCAACTTATGTACAGAGTCAAGTATGGCGGTCAGTACCGACTGAAAAAAAATAATCACTTTTCAGTAGTCATTTCTCAGAGCAGCGTGGCCGCTCTGCTGGACTGAAAGTCAGTCCGGCCAATACAGTGCTATTCCGGTGAGCAGAAGGTCCTCGGGCCCGACGTCGGCCGCAGTTGGCCCGCGCACGGCCGTTTTGCAATTAAGTTCTCAGCCAAAAACACAACTTTGTGTACAGTCAAGAAAGGTTATGGCGGTCAGTGCCGGCTACACGTCATGGAAGTGCATTTGCACCCATTCTGAGGATTTCAACCCCGACGTGACTTAGAATAAATATTGAAGAAGACCACGGGTCAAATCCCTGCTAACAAGAGGCACAGATTCTCATGAGCCCCTGCAACTGCAGGGGCTTATGAGAATCTATGCCTCTGGCACCACGGACGAAAACTTTCTTTACGTGAAAGGTCCGTGCCACAGAAACTGAACCCCGAAGCCGGCAGTGCATGATGGGAACGGAGTCAACAGGAAGCGGAAGTTATTCCCACGCATGCCCAATGCAAAAAGACGCGGCGCCAAGGAAAAGGAATTCTCGGTAAACATTTTGCTCTCGCGGTAGGTGTTTTCTGTACACAGAGGCAGGGGGAGCACAATAAGTCTGAATGCCAGGATCCCATTGTTATTACGCAACCTCTGTGGCGGGTAAAATGGCCGACGCCCTTTCAGTTTATGTCTCTCACTCATTTCTGGCGCCGGCTGCTTTAGGGACGGCTCGACCATTAAAGCGCATGATTGCTTTTAACTCAACCCTCCTTTATCCTGAGGGGGCAAAACGCATAATCATCAATTGCGATCGTTAAATATACAATCTTCACTACTCGGTAAAAAGTAGGCCCGTTGGTGCCGGTGGAATGGAAACAAAAGGATATCGCATGCACCAAAGTTAGTAGCAGGGTGGAAGTTTTGCACATACAGTAGCGCTCAGTGGCAGCAGTCATTCATAGCCGGGTCCAGCTTCCAACCCTGTGGTGCCTTTCGCACCTTGAAACAGATGGATGTGTGCACCTTGGAAACGCCTTACAATACAGTAAAATACAATACAATATAATGCAAAGCAAAGCAACGCAACGCCGCACCGCAACGCACCGCAACTCAACACAACACAACACAACTGACACAACACAACACAACACAACGCAACGCAACGCAACACAACACAACACAACAAACACAACACAACACAACACAACACAACACAACGAAACACAACACAACACAACACAACAAAACACAACACAACACAACACAACACAACACAACACAATAAAACAAAACACAACAACACAACACAAACACACAATACAATACACAACACTAGTTGCTGCGAATGTCCAGATTATTTCGTTGCTGCGGTGGAAGACATCGGCTCTTCGTCTTTTTCATATGCAGCGAATAAGTAGGGTTGGGTTCATTTGAAAATGCCAGATTTCCCGCGTTAAAATGTGTAGAATATTCGGCGCGCTTTAACTCATTGTGCCCGAGGTACAAATACCCACAGTTTGGAGTTATCCTCTGCGGAATGCATTACAATGCAGGAGACAGATCGACCATGATAGTCATGGTCGAGCCATATCACGGGCGGTCCGTGGCGCAGCGGTAAAAGCGCCTGCCACCAATGCAAGAGGTGTGAGGTTCCGGCGTCGGACTTTTCTCCTCTAGTGAGTGTCACCATTAATTCGGGCGGACCGTCTGGGGTTCTTTCCCAAGGGTACTCCGGCTCTTTCCTCCTCCACGAATTTGGTATTAATTTCAGTCCACTCAATCAAATTTCAAAATATATAAAACTATTTAATTTTCCAAAAACTTTCAGTAGCTCGCTTGAGCTTGCCCTTAGCACCACGTGAATGTTCTGTGTTTATGTACAGTGTGTGAGGGAATGCGCGTGATTCACGTGAGCGTGCTTGTTGTGTTCAGTTATATCCTGCACATTGAGTTATATTATAAATATGAGAAATGCGCCATATAAATACTATGTATTATTATTATTATTATTACTCTTGCTGTGGTGTGTCGCGGGCAGAATGACTGAGTTAACTCATTCTACCCCAACACCGAAATCCTTAAATTTTGCCCTTGTCCTCTGAAGACTGCATTGCAATGCAGGACACAGATCGACCATGATAGTTCAAGGGAGATGCCAGAATAGCTTGGCGCCCATAGGCGCCAAGCTATTCTGGCATCACCCTTGAACTATCATGGTCGATCCTTATCTTGCTGTTGGGTGTCTGGGGTAGAATGAGTTAAGGCGCTTCTTGAGAGCCTCTATGATGCCTGATTAGATTGGCGCCGTAGACATCCGAGTGGCCGCTCAAAGACGGGTCAGTGCATGGACGGCTGTCCTCTCCCGTCACTTTGTGGATAGTCCTTGTCCTAATGTAAAGCACATGTCTTGAGCTATCATGGCTAACCCTTTTCATCCTGATACACCCATTGCTTGAAACAAAATTTGACCGACAGTTCATGTGAGGTGCCAGAATAGCTTGGCGCCTGAGGCGCCAAGCTATTCTGGCACCACCCTTGAACTAAAACAGTTGATCTATCTCCTAATCTGTAATGTAGCCTTCATAGGACAATAAGAAAATATTACAAAATCAGCCTAAGGAAGTAATAGATTAATGAGTCACCCGCGACTGATTTGTGTTCGCCGAAACCAACTGATTCGATTAACCCCTTGACTGCCGAGAAAAAGTGAGCACGACCCAGCTGCAGGAGGCATAGATCCTCACGAGCCCCCGCCGACTTCGGGGGCCCCTGAGTATCTATGCCTCTTGCCGAGACCAATTTTCTACCAATTTCCTTGCCGGACGGTTTTGGCTTCTGGTCATTGAATGAACAAAGATTTCAGAAACATTCAGTGGCAGAGAAGGAGTTGATTTGATACAACGACCCGGAGCCAAAAATTGAAACGGTACTTGTAACAAGGCGGGTCACAGGATTAAATTTGTTTAACTCTTTCGCTGCTGTTAGAAAATTAACCCGCTTCAACTGCACTGACGAGGCTTATGAAGATCTATGCCTCTTGTTGAAGCTAATTTTCTATTTATGGTTTTCACTGCTGATAGAAAATGAACACGATCCATAGGGGACTGACGAGTGGCGCTTTGACTAAATGCAAATCCGCTGCGCCACCGCGTAATTAGCTAAAGTCAGAATACAAGGGAGGAAACGAACAACACGCGCGACTCTAGCTGTGGCCGGAAGTATCCCGGACCTCTTTCTCAACATCTAGAGTTCGTTGAAACCTTTTAGTAGAGTGTCGGGAAAGAGGCCACTATGCACTGCTGTGCACCCATTGTTTTCTGCCGTGTTTACTCTAAAGCCGAAGCGAATACTCGAAATGATATCGACAACTCAGCGGTGTTTAAACCAGACTCCATTAAAGTAGAGCTTTTTGGGCTGCGGGAAACAACGTACTTAAACGGCGATTGCTGCGTGCACGTCTCAAGTTCATGTCGACAGTAAAATACACTCTTGTCTTAATTTCAGTCATTGGATATGCTAATTTACATAAACCAATGAAATCAGCATAAGGCGTATTTCCGGCCACATCTAAAACCCAACAAATTGACGTCTGCTAAAATGATGCTTGACTCTGCAAAAAAGACTAGAAACTATACTATCAGTTTTGATCGGAGGACATGGTTGGTATAGATTTGTGGCAAAATATCTACTGAGTTTGTCCAGTTCGAGGTTTTAGGCCATTGGTTGCTTTGAGGGTTGTAAACTGCTCTGGAATCACAGTGCATCGCCGCTTCGTGTGCCATTCGTTTCCTCCCTTGTATCAGTTCTGACTTGAGCTAGTTACTCGTTGGCGCGCACGCGGCCGGTGGCGCAGGGGATTTGTATTTA
The DNA here is from genome assembly GCA_036245525.1 of Semisulcospira habei. Lineage (NCBI taxonomy): Eukaryota > Metazoa > Mollusca > Gastropoda > Semisulcospiridae > Semisulcospira > Semisulcospira habei. The sequence continues at coordinate 93,422,016 of BTPG01000006.1, forward strand.
GCCAAAGCACCACTCGTCAGGCCCTTATGACACGATTCAACTGCAAGAGGCACAGATCCTCATGAGCCGCTGCGACTGCGGAGGCTCATGAGGACCAATGCCTCTTGCTCATGAGGGTCTATGCCTCATGCGGAGACTATTTTTGTATTTCCTTTGATATTGTAGAGAAGAACCCAAAGGATAAAGAAACAGGTTTAGACTAAAGACAGTTACAGTTTTAAATAAATTGTGTTGTAACTGACATTTCTAAGCGTGTTTCTTTCTCCGTTTTGTTCTTCTCTGCATTTTACACGCTTGGCAGTCACTTGTGACTTTGGTCTTTGAGTGAACAAAGATTTCAGAAAGAAAAAAAAAACTATACGTCCATTGTCAGCGAAGGGGTTAAAATCAACACCAGCACAGTTTAGCAATCAGAATGGTCTTTTAATTACAACGTTAACCCCTTGGCTGTTGGTAGCGGGGGTTTTTAATCGCGATGATTTCTGCAGGAATCACCGCTACAAAACAAAACAAACAACAACAAACACAAACAAAACCGCCAATTTCTCAATGTGTATATGAAAAATAATTGTGAACTGTTTAGTGTTATTTTGCTGTAAAAAGACGCTGTCTTCAAACGCGAGTAAACTGTCTATCTTTGACATGAAAAGATGCAGACGAAACTAGTCTTTTATTTCTTCTTCTATATGCGATGTTTGATGGCCGTGTCTAAACCGCTGTTGCTGCAGACTGTTTCGAAGTGGGCCGTCAGACGAACTATAATTTCGAAGGCTGCGGACTTTTCTCTTGTGTCAAATTAGTTCGCCTAACACCTGCGAGTTGCGCGAAGAAAACTTGACGTGCATAAATGTTTACAGATCCCCTTATCACGAGGAACGCAGAGGTAAATACGGCCTATGAGTGGCAGAGATCCCCATGAGATCCTGCTCTTGTGGGGGCGTATATGAATCTATGCCTCTTGCAGTTGCAAGATTTTGGTGTTTAAAAAAAAAAAATCGATTGGTTGTAGGTTGCGGGAAACAGACCCGCCTCTAATTTTCGCGCCAGAGTCTTTGGAATAACCCTACGACCTCCTCAGTTTGAGGCCAACGTAGATGTACATTACCCAAAAAAAAGGCATTTTGTTCATAAGTCCCTCGAACCTGCCGCTGCAGGAGTCCATGATGATCTATGCCTTGTGTGAATGAAACTGATCTCGCGGCTCGTGTCCTCGCACACTGGATCTGATGAAAATGGGAAATGACAAGTGGCTGGAACAATATACACGGTTGTCTGCCCATGCCACGTTGCGTAAGTTGTGTGGCTGCAAATGCAGTTTCTCTCCCCCCCCCCCCCCTCCCCTTTTCCCCCCTCAACCACACACCTCTCCTCCCCACACCCACACCCCTTCATCCCCCGGCTCGAATCGAATCTCGGACCTGACCGCTACCACAAGTAAAGACACCCACAACAACAAAAGAACTGGGGCCAGTTGCATGAGTAAGCTTAGTCCTGCGCCAGCCACCAAAGTGCTCCACTAGCGGAGCACCTTGTTTGGTGGCTGGCGCAGGACTAAGCTTACTAATTCAACTGAGCCTTGCAATCTTTCAAAACTGAGTCAGTGGACAAGGAAACATAAACTGCACACGCACACTGGTTGTCTCCCTCAATTCCAGCTGGCCAGCGATAGCAAATCGAGGGAAACAATGAATTGAACACGAAGACAACCCGTGTCTATGTGCCGATCTATACATTTTTCACACTACACGGGTAGATACCAACTCAATTATATACACGACTATAGGGCTCGGGAAGTTCCCCGCGTTGCCAAGGAGCGTCGCCGGGCTGCCGCGCCGCCATTTTGAGACGACACGCTAGCCTGGCGATAGACTTCAGATAGTAGCGTAGTAATGTTTCAACACGTTTTTCTTTGTGTTCCTTTCTATTTGGAAACAAACAAAAACAGATTCTTGTTAGCGAGTGTAATTTTGGATTGATTGATTGATTGTACATTGCTTAACGTCCCGACAGCAACAAGGCTTTCTCAGGACGTGCCTGCACTGCTTGTGAAAAAAAACCAAAACAGAACATTGAATGTATGTCGCCAGCCGGTCAAATACGTTAAATAAACCTAACACATGGGCCTAAATAAAGCTAAGACCATTTAGCAACACACATCCAATATCAAGAGCTACAGCAGTGCAGACAGTAGGGAGAGTTTTAAAAAGGCAAATACAGGTGAATGGACAAAGGTAGACAGAAACACATGCCCAGAATAGTGAGAAAAACCACCCTGTGGGCTGACCAGGTGACCTGGAACTAAAAAATACCTAACCCCACCCAAGTCCCCCAGGGCAGACCCGGGTGGGGTTGTAATTTTGGAGCCTATTACCACAAGACGGGCTGCGGTAGAAAAAGCGCATTTTCAAATGTCGGGTATAATGTACAGTGTTTATTTCTCCTGTCCGAGTATATATATATATATATATATATATATATATATATATATATATATATATATATATATATATATATATATATATATATATATATATATATATATGTCACAGCACTTTAACACTCAGAAGAAAAAAACTGTCTTGTTTTCTTGTTGACAGTTGTCGTGTTGACAGTTTCTTGAAACATACATATTTTGTCTTGTTTTTCAGTGGATAGATTTTTTTTTTTAATCTTAGTTTTATTTTACAGTGGCTAGATAAAATAAATACGTAGTTTTGCTTTACAGTGGCTAGATAAAATAAATACTTAGTCTTGTTTTACAGTGGCTAGATTTTTTTTAAATTTAGTCTTGTTTCACAGTGGCTAGACAAAATAAATACTTAGTCTTGTTTCACGGTGGCTAGATTTTTTTTTTAAATGCCTAATCTTGTTTTATAGTGGCTAAATAAAAAAAATACTTAGTCTTGTTTTATAATGACTAGATAAAAATAAATACTTAGTCTTCTTTTACAGTGGCTAGATAAAAATAAATACTTAGTCTTGTTTTACAGTTTCTAGATAAAAAATAAATACTTAGTCTTGTTTTACAGTGGCTAAATAAAAAAAATACTTAGTCTTGTTTTATAATGACTAGATAAAAATAAATACTTATTCTTCTTTTACAGTGGCTAGATAAAAATAAATACTTAGTCTTGTTTTACAGTCGCTAGATAAAAAATAAATACTTAGTCTTGTTTTACAGTGGCTAGATAAAAATATATACTTAGTCTTATTTTACAGTGGCTAGATAAAAAATAAATACTTAGTTTTGTTTTACAGTAGCTAGTTAAAAATAAATACTTAGTCTTGTTTTACAGTGGCTAGATAAAAAATAAATACTTAGTCTTGTTTTACAGTGGCTAGATAAAAATAAATACTTAGTATTGTTTTACAGTGCCTAGATAAAAATAAATACTAGTCAGTGGATAAAAATAAATACTTAGTTCTTGTTTTACTAGTTGGCTGTTAGATAAAAATAAATACTTAGTCTTGTTTTACAGTGGCTAGATAAAAAAAAATACTTAGTCTTGGTTTACAGTGGCTGGATAAAATAAATACTTAGTCTTGTTTTATAGTGGCTAGAAAAAAATAAATACTTAGTCTTGTTTTACAGTGGCTAGATAAAAATAAATACTTAGTCTTTTTTTACAGTGGCTAGATAAAAATAAATACTTAGTCTTATTTTATAATGACGAGATAAAAAATAAATACTTAGTCTTGTTTTACAGTGGCTAGATAAAAAAAATAAATACTTAGTCTTTTTTTATAGTGGCTAGATAAAAATAAATACTTAGTCTTGTTTTATAAAGACGAGATAAAAATAAATACTTAGTCTTGTTTTACAGTGGCTTGATAAAAATAAATACTTAGTCTTGTTTTATAGTGGCTAGATAAAAAATAAATACTTAGTCTTATTTTATAATGACGAGATAAAAATAAATACTTAGTCTTGTTTTATAATGGCTGGATAAAAAATAAATACTTAGCTTGCTTTATAATGGCTAAATGGCTAGATAATAAAAACAATACTTATGTTTTATAATGGCTAGATAAAAAAAAATTATGTTTTATAATGGCTAGATTAAAAAAATAAAGTGAAAACAATACTTACCTTGTTTTAAAGTGCTTAGAAGATAATCAATCAATGAAGCCATGTTTATCGTTCACGGGCCAAGCTATGAGGCCACAAGTTATAGATCCTCTTGAGCCCCCGCGAATGCGGGGGCTCATGAGGATCTATAACTCTTGCAGATGCATGGCTTTTGTCGGTTGTCAGTGCACCTATAAAAAATAAGATAAGTATTAAGCCTCCTTTTACAGTGACAGGAAGAAATGAATATTGATCTTATTTTACAGTGACTAGAAGGAATATATCAATACTTATCTTGTTTTATACTGACTAAAGAAAACTATAAATATTAATCTTATTTTACAGTGACTAAAAGACTGAAATAGATACATACTTATCTTATTTTACAGTGACTAGAAGAAATATACAAATACTTAATATCTTATTTTACAGTGACTTGAAGGATTATATAAATACTTATCTTATTTTACAGTGAATAGAATAAATATATAAATACTTATTTTATTTCAAAGTGCCTAGAAGAAAAACTAGAATCTTCTTTTAATGTGGTTATAAGAAATACATACTTAGTCTTGTTTTACAATGACTTTACAGAAAAGAAACACATTCTTATCATTCAGCTCTGACGCACTACAGCAGGAGATGGATCGACCATGATAATTCAAGGGCAGTGCCAGATTAGCTTGGCGCCTATCATGGTCGATCCATCTCCTGCAACTGGTGCATAGTCACTCATTAGATGAAGCCTCCTAAATTTAGGAAATACGGCCGTCGGGCTGAATGAGTTAATTTTGTTTTACAATGACTTTTTTTTTAATATAGCTTGCATAACAATGACTAGTAGAAAAAAAAAAGTATTGTATCCACGTCGAGAAAACACATTACTCTATCGGTCCGCCCGCCAGTGAATTGGGCTTCGTACCGCCGCGATGACAGTAACCTCACCTGCGCACCTGTGACTGATTCAGTCAAGTTCTGAATCGACACAGAGCTGCGCGCGGCCTCACCTGCAACCGCCGAATGTCATTGCACCTATTTGTTGTGCATGGCAGCAGGTTTCATTTTCCTCCCACCCACCCACCCACCCACACCACGAAACATCACCGGATGTAGCCTTAAGTAAGAACTGCACGCTTGCCTACGTAATAACAGCGACGCGTCTGGTTTCCATTTTGGGCAGCTAGCATGGGGCTGTGTTTGCCAGCATTACAAATACACACCAGGATATGCACGATTACTCCTGTAGCCAAAGCCATACATTTGCAAGAGGCATAGATCCTCATTCTCCCCCGCATTTGCGGGGGAGAATGAGGACTATGCCTCTTGCGGCCTCGGTCCATGAACGATAAACACAACTTACATTGATTGATCAGCAAGTAGGAATTAACTCTCGGATACGAAATTAATCATGAAAAGCTCTGCCTCGTGAGGATGTAGTTCATGTAGATCAGCGTTCTTGACTATTAGAGGAGGCTCCGTCCTTTCAGTCGATGCCAAGCAGATAAATCACACATTTTTTAAAATCAAAGATAGAGATGGAGTTTCCCACGCGAAAACACCTGATACAAAATAAATTGTTTGTTCCGCCGTTCGCAATGGTCGATTCAGCCGCTCCAATACCGCGCGAAAATCCAATTACACCCTCCATCTGAAAAAAAAAACAAAAACAAAGACGTAAATTTCCTTAGACCACTGCAAGCAAAAGGCATAGATTCTCGTGAGCACCTGCAAATGCAGGGGCTCATGAGAATCCATGCCTTTTGCGGATGGAACGGTTTGCCTGGGGAAATTTCAAGGCATTCCTGTGTCAGTAAATTGATTACGCTGACTTGTTCTGGATTGGAACTTTGCCGCTGCGAGGAGCCGTGATAAATATGACCCGTGACACAGTAAACAGAAGTAAAAACTGGGTCTTATCTTCCTATCTGTAAACGGCTTGATGAGCTAACCGGTGTCAGAATAACGTCTCAATTACCAGTCTCGTTAGTTTTTCCTTTCAGCGTGGAAAATCTCGGCAAAGCATTGACCTGTTAACAAAAATACGTTTATTCATGACTCATTTTTACCCGTTCAACGCCGAGAAAATTGGAACACCACCCAATTGCGGGGGCTCGTGAGGATCTATGCCTCTTGCTAGCACCACTTTGAATCCATGTTCCTAAGATAGCTGGGGGATGGGGGTGGTGGTGGTGGTGGTGGGGGGGGGGGCTCGTGAGGATCTATGCCTCTTGCTAGCACCACTTTGAATCCATGTTCCTAAGATAGCTGGGGGATGGGGGTGGGGTGGTGGTGGTGGTGGTGGGGGGCTCGTGAGGATCTATGCCTCTTGCTAGCACCACTTTGAATCCATGTTCCTAAGATAGCTGGGGGATGGGGGTGGTGGTGGTGGTGGTGGTGGTGGGGGGGGGCTCGTGAGGATCTATGCCTCTTGCTAGCACCACTTTGAATCCATGTTCCTAAGATAGCTGGGGGATGGGGGTGGTGGTGGTGGTGGTGGGGGGGGGGCTCGTGAGGATCTATGCCTCTTGCTAGCACCACTTTGAATCCATGTTCCTAAGATAGCTGGGGGATGGGGGTGGTGGTGGTGGTGGTGGTGGGGGGGGGGCTCGTGAGGATCTATGCCTCTTGCTAGCACCACTTTGAATCCATGTTCCTAAGATAGCTGGGGGATGGGGGTGGTGGTGGTGGTGGGGGGGGGGGGGCTCGTGAGGATCTATGCCTCTTGCTAGCACCACTTTGAATCCATGTTCCTAAGATAGCTGGGGGATGGGGGTGGGGGTGGTGGTGGTGGTGGTGGGGGGGGGGGGGGGCTCGTGAGGATCTATGCCTCTTGCTAGCACCACTTTGAATCCATGTTCCTAAGATAGCTGGGGGATGGGGGGTGGTGGTGGTGGTGGGGGGGGGGGCTCGTGAGGATCTATGCCTCTTGCTAGCACCACTTTGAATCCATGTTCCTAAGATAGCTGGGGGATGGGGGTGGTGGTGGTGGTGGTGGGGGGGGGGGGGGGGGGCTCGTGAGGATCTATGCCTCTTGCTAGCACCACTTTGAATCCATGTTCCTAAGATAGCTGGGGGATGGGGGTGGTGGTGGTGGTGGTGGTGGGGGGGGGGGCTCGTGAGGATCTATGCCTCTTGCTAGCACCACTTTGAATCCATGTTCCTAAGATAGCTGGGGGATGGGGGTGGTGGTGGTGGTGGGGGGGGGGGGGCTCGTGAGGATCTATGCCTCTTGCTAGCACCACTTTGAATCCATGTTCCTAAGATAGCTGGGGGATGGGGGTGGTGGTGGTGGTGGTGGGGGGGGGGGGGCTCGTGAGGATCTATGCCTCTTGCTAGCACCACTTTGAATCCATGTTCCTAAGATAGCTGGGGGATGGGGGTGGTGGTGGTGGTGGTGGGGGGGGGCTCGTGAGGATCTATGCCTCTTGCTAGCACCACTTTGAATCCATGTTCCTAAGATAGCTGGGGGATGGGGGTGGGGGTGGTGGTGGTGGTGGGGGGGGGGCTCGTGAGGATCTATGCCTCTTGCTAGCACCACTTTGAATCCATGTTCCTAAGATAGCTGGGGGATGGGGGTGGTGGTGGTGGTGGTGGTGGGGGGGGGCTCGTGAGGATCTATGCCTCTTGCTAGCACCACTTTGAATCCATGTTCCTAAGATAGCTGGGGGATGGGGGTGGTGGTGGTGGTGGTGGTGGGGGGGGGGCTCGTGAGGATCTATGCCTCTTGCTAGCACCACTTTGAATCCATGTTCCTAAGATAGCTGGGGGATGGTGGTGGTGGTGGTGGTGGGGGGGGGGGGCTCGTGAGGATCTATGCCTCTTGCTAGCACCACTTTGAATCCATGTTCCTAAGATAGCTGGGGGATGGGGGTGGTGGTGGTGGTGGTGGGGGGGGGGGGCTCGTGAGGATCTATGCCTCTTGCTAGCACCACTTTGAATCCATGTTCCTAAGATAGCTGGGGGATGGGGGTGGTGGTGGTGGTGGTGGGGGGGGGCTCGTGAGGATCTATGCCTCTTGCTAGCACCACTTTGAATCCATGTTCCTAAGATAGCTGGGGGATGGGGGTGGTGGTGGTGGTGGTGGTGGGGGGGGGGGGCTCGTGAGGATCTATGCCTCTTGCTAGCACCACTTTGAATCCATGTTCCTAAGATAGCTGGGGGATGGGGGTGGTGGTGGTGGTGGTGGTGGGGGGGGCTCGTGAGGATCTATGCCTCTTGCTAGCACCACTTTGAATCCATGTTCCTAAGATAGCTGGGGGATGGGGGTGGTGGTGGTGGTGGTGGTGGGGGGGGGGCTCGTGAGGATCTATGCCTCTTGCTAGCACCACTTTGAATCCATGTTCCTAAGATAGCTGGGGGATGGGGGTGGTGGTGGTGGTGGTGGTGGGGGGGGGGGCTCGTGAGGATCTATGCCTCTTGCTAGCACCACTTTGAATCCATGTTCCTAAGATAGCTGGGGGATGGGGGTGGTGGTGGTGGTGGTGGTGGGGGGGGGGGGCTCGTGAGGATCTATGCCTCTTGCTAGCACCACTTTGAATCCATGTTCCTAAGATAGCTGGGGGATGGGGGTGGGGGTGGTGGTGGTGGTGGGGGGGGGCTCGTGAGGATCTATGCCTCTTGCTAGCACCACTTTGAATCCATGTTCCTAAGATAGCTGGGGGATGGGGGTGGGTGGTGGTGGTGGTGGTGGTGGTGGGGGGGGGGGGGCTCGTGAGGATCTATGCCTCTTGCTAGCACCACTTTGAATCCATGTTCCTAAGATAGCTGGGGGATGGGGGTGGTGGTGGTGGTGGTGGTGGGGGGGGGGCTCGTGAGGATCTATGCCTCTTGCTAGCACCACTTTGAATCCATGTTCCTAAGATAGCTGGGGGATGGGGGTGGTGGTGGTGGTGGTGGTGGGGGGGGGCTCGTGAGGATCTATGCCTCTTGCTAGCACCACTTTGAATCCATGTTCCTAAGATAGCTGGGGGATGGGGGTGGGTGGTGGTGGTGGTGGGGGGGGGGGCTCGTGAGGATCTATGCCTCTTGCTAGCACCACTTTGAATCCATGTTCCTAAGATAGCTGGGGGATGGGGGTGGTGGTGGTGGTGGTGGGGGGGGGGCTCGTGAGGATCTATGCCTCTTGCTAGCACCACTTTGAATCCATGTTCCTAAGATAGCTGGGGGATGGGGGTGGGGGTGGTGGTGGTGGTGGGGGGGGGCTCGTGAGGATCTATGCCTCTTGCTAGCACCACTTTGAATCCATGTTCCTAAGATAGCTGGGGGATGGGGGTGGGGGTGGTGGTGGTGGTGGGTGGGGGGCTCGTGAGGATCTATGCCTCTTGCTAGCACCACTTTGAATCCATGTTCCTAAGATAGCTGGGGGATGGGGGTGGTGGTGGTGGTGGTGGGGGGGGGGGGCTCGTGAGGATCTATGCCTCTTGCTAGCACCACTTTGAATCCATGTTCCTAAGATAGCTGGGGGATGGGGGTGGTGGTGGTGGTGGTGGGGGGGGGGGGCTCGTGAGGATCTATGCCTCTTGCTAGCACCACTTTGAATCCATGTTCCTAAGATAGCTGGGGGATGGGGGTGGGGGTGGGGTGGTGGTGGTGGGGGGGGGGCTCGTGAGGATCTATGCCTCTTGCTAGCACCACTTTGAATCCATGTTCCTAAGATAGCTGGGGGATGGGGGTGGTGGTGGTGGTGGTGGGGGGGGGGCTCGTGAGGATCTATGCCTCTTGCTAGCACCACTTTGAATCCATGTTCCTAAGATAGCTGGGGGATGGGGGTGGTGGTGGTGGTGGGGGGGGGGGGCTCGTGAGGATCTATGCCTCTTGCTAGCACCACTTTGAATCCATGTTCCTAAGATAGCTGGGGGATGGGGGTGGGGGTGGGGGTGGTGGTGGGGGGGGGCTCGTGAGGATCTATGCCTCTTGCTAGCACCACTTTGAATCCATGTTCCTAAGATAGCTGGGGGATGGGGGTGGTGGTGGTGGTGGTGGTGGGGGGGGCTCGTGAGGATCTATGCCTCTTGCTAGCACCACTTTGAATCCATGTTCCTAAGATAGCTGGGGGATGGGGGTGGTGGTGGTGGTGGTGGTGGGGGGGGGGGCTCGTGAGGATCTATGCCTCTTGCTAGCACCACTTTGAATCCATGTTCCTAAGATAGCTGGGGGATGGGGGTGGTGGTGGTGGTGGTGGTGGTGGGGGGGGGCTCGTGAGGATCTATGCCTCTTGCTAGCACCACTTTGAATCCATGTTCCTAAGATAGCTGGGGGATGGGGGTGGTGGTGGTGGTGGGGGGGGGGGGGGGCTCGTGAGGATCTATGCCTCTTGCTAGCACCACTTTGAATCCATGTTCCTAGATAGCTGGGGGATGGGGGTGGTGGTGGTGGGGGGGGGGGGCTCGTGAGGATCTATGCCTCTTGCTAGCACCACTTTGAATCCATGTTCCTAAGATAGCTGGGGGATGGGGGTGGTGGTGGTGGTGGTGGTGGGGGGGGGGCTCGTGAGGATCTATGCCTCTTGCTAGCACCACTTTGAATCCATGTTCCTAAGATAGCTGGGGGATGGGGGTGGTGGGTGGTGGTGGTGGGGGGGGGGGCTCGTGAGGATCTATGCCTCTTGCTAGCACCACTTTGAATCCATGTTCCTAAGATAGCTGGGGGATGGGGGTGGTGGTGGTGGTGGTGGTGGTGGGGGGGGCTCGTGAGGATCTATGCTTTGCTAGCACATTGATCCAGTTCTAGATAGCTGGGGATGGGGGTGGGGTGGTGGTGGGGGGGGGGGGGCTCGTGAGGATCTATGCCTCTTGCTAGCACCACTTTGAATCCATGTTCCTAAGATAGCTGGGGGATGGGGGTGGGGTGGTGGTGGTGGGGGGGGGGCTCGTGAGGATCTATGCCTCTTGCTAGCACCACTTTGAATCCATGTTCCTAAGATAGCTGGGGGATGGCGGTGGTGGTGGTGGGGGGGGGGGGGGGGGAGGAGGGTGGTGGTGTTGAATACACAACTGAAAAGTGCAGACAGTCTGCGTGAGCTAGTACTGAAAGGGTTAACCCTTTCAGCTCTGACGCACTACAGCATGAGATGGATCCACCATGATAATTCAAGGATAGTGGCAGATTCTGGCATTACCCTTGAATTATCATGGTCGATGCATCTCCTGCAATAGGTGCATAGTCGTTATATGACGCCTGCAAAATTCAGTTTGGGAAATAACTGCATCGGGCTGAATGAGCTGAAGGCCCACTACCGCTGTAACTGTTCAAAAATACAACTTCTGTAACAGATGGCGACGAAACGCTACATACAGGTCTAGTCATAGTTCATTTAGACACAGGAGAATCCAGTTCAGCGCACGTCGTCTTTATGATATCAAGTAACCCGAGAAATACAACGCGTTATGTACGAGAAACAGCTAAAAATAGATTGACACGCTAACGGCAGTGCAGAATAAGTAAATGCGATTGCGCGTGTGTTTTTGCTGCGTGTTGAAACTGCTGTTATAGTTCATTTAACTCATTCTACCCCAACACCGAAATCCCCAAATTTTGCCGTTGTCCTCTGAAGACTGCATTGCAGTGCAGGACACATATCGACCATGATAGTTCAAGGGTGATGCCAGAATAGCTTGGCGCCCATAGGCGCCAAGCTATTCTGGCATCACCCTTGAACTATCATGGTCGATCCTTATCTTGCTGTGGTGTGTCTGGGGTAGAATGAGTTAAGTAAATGCGATTGCGCGTGTGTGTTTTTACGCGTGTTGAAACTGCTGTTATAGTTTATTTTGTGTGTCAACGAAGCGTAACAGACACAGATGGTGCTGAAATGTGTATTCCATTTTATGCGTAATGGTACTTAAGACATAAATATTACTGAATAATTCGCAGCAGCTTCAGGTTATGTTTTTGACACTATATGGCGTTAACTTGATTTGGACTATCATTGTAATGTGAAATTTTAATAAAATAATAATAACAGGTGTGTATTGGTGGGTAAATTCGTGACACTTAAAAGTCGTATTTGTGTGTCAAGCTATTTCGGCACCACCCGTCAGCTATCAAGGTCAGTCTCTATCCAACTGCAGTGTGCCAGGGCTAAACAAGATGGGTTCGGTTGCATGTATCAAATTATTATTATTATTATTATTATTATTATTATTATTATTATTATTATTATTATTATTATTATTATTATTATTATTATTATTATATAGTAATAATTATTATCACTGTACTATCGTTATTGTCATTATTATTATTATTATCATCATCATCAGCATTATCATTATTATTACTATTATCCAGTGGCCACACTGGAGTCTCCGTCGGTTCGCAACCTCGGTAGCGGATCGAGGGAGACAACCAGTGTATCCCGTAAGCGGTTTGTCCTAGTGGTGGAAAACACTGATCCACTCATCTCACAATATACTAAGGAATGCCAGATCACCATTGGACACGACAGTTGCGGGGGCTCATGAGGATCTATGCCTATTGCTGACACCTGTTTCAAACCACGTTCTTGGGACATCTACGTTTTTTTTTTTGTTGGTTTTTATTTTGTCTTGAATTAACCTTTTTGGCCCCCGCGACCCTACAGCAGAAGATGGATTGATCATGATAATTCAAGAGTAGTGCCAGATGAGCTTGGCGCCTGAAGGCGCCAAGCTCATCTGGCACTACTCTTGAATTATCATCATTGATCAATCCCTTGACGCCTGAAGGCGCCATGCCCATCGGGCACTATCCTTGAATCATCATGATCAATCCATCTTCTACAACTCGTAGTAGTCGTTAGGCAACACCCCCAAAATTGGAGAAATGGGACCTTGGGGCTAAAAGGGTTAACGGAGACTGCAGAAACACAGCTGGCACTGACTGAACGCGTTAATGTTGTCCGCTCGTCTATGGATTGGTTCGCGTTCCTCGAATATTAGGGCAGTGGTAAAGCATTAGCTGTGCGAGTTCATTAACCGAATGAATGCGTTCCTGAAAATAGTTGCCTGTAGTCTTCACGTCAGTCTTCATGTCTTCATTACATACAGACATTTGCAGGCTGAACCTCCTAATGCCTCTGTCTGAGGAACAGTTGTGCGCGCTGGTCTGTGATTTTGGACCTTACGGCCTCCGACCGTGAGGTCCCAAATCACAGACCAGCGCACATATCACACTGACGTAAATGGAGCCTATCCCGACCAGGGGCTTATTAGTATGTATGCACGGATGTTGCGGGTGAAACCGGGGTGACTAACCTGAGGGGTCTACAAGGACGTAATTATCCTTTTTAGCCCCAGATCCTACATCAGGATATGGCTTGACCATGATAATTGAAGGGTAGTGCCAGATTAGCTTGGCGCCTTCAGGCGCCAAGCTAATCTGGCACTACCTTTGAATTATCATGGTCAATCCATCTCCTGCAACTGCCGGTACATAGTCGTTAGGCAACACCTCCAAAATTTGAGAAATGGGACCTTGGGGCTAAAAGGGTTAAACCTACCGCACGTCACACTCGGACGACGTCCAAAAACGCGTGACCTACTTTCACTGTGGCATCACTGGAATGTCTGACTGAGGACTTGTGAGGTGTTCTTGTGTGTCAGACAAGGAGTGAGCATAAAAGAAAAGTTCAGTATTGTCTTGGAGTTCGTTTTCTAATTTGTGAATACGGTTTTTGTTTGTTCAAGTTGTTTTGTTTGCTCTTTCATTTCGTTTGTTCGTTGGACAGTTTGTCCGTCCGTCCGTCCCTTCGTTTCTGTGTACCTTCGTCTATTCCTTTGTGTATTGCCGATGGTGTGCTGAAGAGGTCGCCAAGACCGAAACAGCTGTCCACACCGGCTAAATATCTGGACCCCCATTTAGATTTAAATTTCCATGCACCTAAGGGGACGTGAACAGTAGTGGATATGTGATACGCCCCCCTTCGGGGGTGGCTTCCATATGCATTGCTTCCAGTCACTTACTTAGCGCACCCCTCTTTCCTATCTTTTTTTTTGGTGTGTGTGTGCTTGGACCAAAGTAGATCTATGATCATTGCTCCATCATGCACACTTCTCTCCCTTGACAGTGCTTTTTCCTACTCACTTGGTAGTTTCTTCTAAATTATCTAAATTGACTGGCAGTCAACCCTTTCGGTCTAGGTTTTACTACAATTTCGACTGCAACCCCTTCCCCCTTTTTGGTAGGTTCTCTCTTAGGGTGCATGGAAATTTAGCTCTAGGTGGAGGCATGGAATGTATGCCCCTGCAGAAACCACAGTAAAATGTGGTCTTCTTTGCATGTAGGCAGAAATTCCTTCTGTTCCTCCAGTATTGCCGATGATGTGCTGAAAAGGTCGCCAAGACCGAAACAGCTGCGGCTAAATATCTGGACCCCCATTTGGGGGACCTAGATTTAAATTTTCATGCACCTAAGGGGCTGTGAACAGTGGATATGTGATACGCCCCCCTTCGGGGGGGCTACCATATGCATTGCTTCCAGCCACTTACTTAGCGCACCCCTCTTTCCTATCTTTTTTGTGTGTGTGCTTGGACCAAAGTAGATCTATGATCATTGGTCCATCATGCACACTTCTCTCCCTTGGACAGTGCTTTTTCCTACTCACTTGGTAGTTTATTCCTTTGTGGGCTCTCTCTCTCTCTCTCTCTCTCTCTCTCTCTCTCTCTCTCTCTCTCTCTCTCTCTCTCTCTCTCTCTCTCTCTCTCTCTCTCTCTCTCTCTCTCTCTCTCTCTCTCGTCGTTTTTGTTGCGTAGTGCTTGCTATGTTGATCAACTTATTGCCGCATCATCGTTGTTTGTGTGTGGGTTGTTTTTTTTTTTTTTTTTAATGAAATCGTGATAGCCAAAATTGGAATTGTTGCTATTCTACTGAATTACCCCCCCCCCCCCTCTCCACCCCCCTCAAACAAAAAATAATAATAATAAAAATAAAAAATAAAATTAAAATAAGTTAAATAAAATAATTAATTTAATTAAATAAGCCAAACAATATTGTCGACCTGACAATTTTATTTGCTTCCTCATGACTCTTATCGAGCGGGGACAGAAGGAAAGTCCTCACCAGTCACTTCCCACCACCCTCACCCCCCCCCCCCCACCCCCCCAAACCCAACCTCTCCATCCTTCATGAATGCAATAACACATAGAGGACGAGCTGCTAGTCAAGGTCTTTACCATCCCACCCAAGCTGGCCCAGCTCCACCCATTTTCATGGCACTTGTCGGCTGTCAGATGGATCAAAAGACGGCGCTTTGAACGGGTGCCTTTGATGATCAGATTCTTTTTGTCTTGCATCGGCATTTCGTTGAATATGATTATTACGTCGCAGCCTGCGAGAGGCATAGATTCTCATGAGCCCCTGCGGCAGCAGGGGCTCATGAGAATCTATGCCTCTTGCTACGGCAAGCACTGCCGCGGACTGGCCTCAGTCATTTTAGGCCTAAAGTTCCTTTTCAATATTAGGATTTATGCGTGCAACCTTTACCTAAGCCCAGTAGTCTGCAACCGAACACGTTAAACTTGCAAGAGATATAGATTCTCATGAGCCCTTGCATCCGCACGGGCTCATGAGACTCTATACCTCTTGTTGGAAAAATTTGCCTCATTCACGTCGTCTAACAGAGGAGGTCACTGCGGTTGGATCGAGGGACTCGGGTCAGCATTTCCCTGCAACCCGGCACACAGTCCGCTTTGCCTCTCTCTCTCCAGTCCCTGCTAATCGTTTGGCAATGTATAAATTGGATTTTCACTCCGCTCTCTCTTTCTAGAGTCCGAAATAGCTCAGGCGGTTAAACGTCGGAGCAGGAGAGCGAAGGGAATCGCCGGGTCGTGGGTTCAAAAGTCCCGTCCCGGCCCCGGTAGCTGGACTCACAATCCAGGGGGAAAAAACGTATTTGTTCAACAGCATGTCCGTTGAAAAGTCCTGGTAAATCAAAGTGGCACAGTTGGAGTGCGCCTGAGTTGATCAGTGTTCAGATCCTACTCCATAGGCAATACATTTCCCTGTCTCCTATAACCCGCCCGTCAGGGCCGTCCATGATCACCTCGGTGCTGTGGACGTTAAACCCGAACTAATCAATCAAATCATCTCTCTCTTTCTCTCTTTCTCTCCAGGGGTGGATCAGTTACCTCGAGGGGGCGGGGGGGGGGGGGGGGGAGGGGGGGTTCCAACTTTTTGTTTGGGACCTTCAAACTGATACAAAAGGCCTCCCCGACACTAGACCTGTCTTCCAGGGGCCGAAAAATCGAAAAGCGGAGGGGGCGAGGGGGGGTGGGGGGGGAGGGTGGAGGGGCATGGGGGAAGGGGGGGGGGGGTGCGTTCGTGAAAACTCTCCAAAATTTAAAACGTGGGGAAGGACTTTGTTATAGCGGTTTTTTTTTTTCTTTTTAATTGGGTCGGGGGTAGGGGTGGGGTCCGGAACCACTGGAACCCCCCCCCCCACCCACCCCAGATCCGTCCCTGCTCTTTCTAAGACGGTTGCGGTGGAGCTAACGGGTTTTTTTTTGTTTGTTTTCTCTTTCTTCTTCTTCTTTTTTTTTTTTTTTTTGTTTTGTTTTGTTTGTTTTGTTTTTGTTTATTTGTTGAGGGGGTGACTGGCGAGCTGGGAGGGTTTGGGGGTTCAAGGTATTCAAAATAATTACGTTCTGCTAGATTTTAATTTATATATATATATATATATATATATATATATATATATATATATATATATATATATATATATATATATATATATATATATATATATATTATATATATATATATATATATATATATATATATATATATATATATATATATATATATATATATATACCGGTTTCCCCCAAGGGGCCATCTTGGGTGGGATGCCTACCTGACGAGCCCACACCCCCCGCCCCCCTTTTGGGGCGAAACCGGCGGTCATAGGCGGCAAAACACTAAGTCTACCCAGCAGGTCAAATATCTGTTTGGGAATATTCACTAGACTCCCCTCTCGGGAGGAGGGACTGAATATTCTCCAGCGGGTTGCGGATCGCCTAGGGGTAATCCCTATTGCTTCATGGAGTAGGTGTTCAGTGGAAGGCTCAAATGATAGGTCTATCATTCCTTCTGTCCCACTACCCTCTCTTTCTAGATTTAGTGAACGATGTAGTCACAAAAAGTCCTGATGACACAATGCAAACTTACCAGCCTGGAATTCCACGGCATTAGCACAGCAGAGCATTCTCAGAATTGAAATGAAAAATTACGTCCCTTGGAGCTAATCTGATTGAGTGCATTTTTGGCTTTGGGTGACTATAAATTGGCTGACTAGCGTAGGAGGCGGATTTATTCAAACTGATCATGTTTTGAAAAGCTTTGCAAAATAACGCGTCAGCTAACCTTTGCGTATCGGTAGCGGTTTTTGTCGGGATGATTCCTGTAGGATGTCAGGGTGTTGTATTCCTGTAGGATGTCAGGGTGTTGTATTCCTGTAGGAATCATCGCGACAAAAACCGCTACCAACACGCAAAGTGTTAAGTCGAAATGGTCATTTTCGTCAACAACAACAAAATCGTTCTTTCGTTCGTTGTATTTCAACATAATTTTGAGCCGTAATGACATCAGTGACGATTCGACAATTAAAACAGGGGCTTCGTTAACCCTTTCAGCCCCAAGGTCCCATTTCTCAAATTTTGGAGGTGTTGCGGCTTAAGGTTGTATACTATACCTACATTTTTTAATTGAAAACTGCCCTTTATAGGGTTTTTTGAGAGCCTTGTTCAGTCTGGAGGCTATTGCCACCCTGACAGACTGGTCCTGGGCATATTTGTAAGTTACAGCCGTTTTTCTGAGGTACCCCACGAGAAAAAACACGCAAAATAGCCGATTTCAGAACACAATAAAAATTTATCGAATAGTGTGTTAAAATGATAAAGAAACATTTCGGTCACTTCATAAAGTATGTTAGTATTTTCTCGTAAAAAAAGTGTGTTCTGATAATTGGAATTCTAAGTGAAATCTAAAAAAATGTATGTTGTAAATTCGCAAATTGCCCGGATATTATCAATAACATTACAAGTGTTTGCAATGTTGGGCAATTGCTCAGGCCCTTTTTATTCGATAAAGTCGTACTTTATGTTATAACTATCACATTGATTATGAAGAAAATATGGGGTCCCGCACAAAATTGGGCACTTTGGGTCGTTTTCGAGTGCGTATTCAATAAGGGATACAAGCGATGTCTGACTTCCGGCAGATCATATCTCCGCCGTAGCCGGCATTAGAAAGAAGGGAAAACGACTATGCCAAACTTACAAGGGAAAACCTAAGCCCAAACTGTTGCAAACTACGCCCAAACTGCTAGTCCTCGATTACTATTTGTGACAGTAAACTGGAACAAACAACAACAGCAGATACGGGATGAAAACGTTTATCTATAAGTAATTAAATGCACGAGCTGTTTCTTAGTAATTTAGTTAGTGCAGTGGTAAGGTACTTTTCTTTGCCACGCAGTAACCAGGGTTCGAGACCAATAGATGGCGACATTTTTTTCCTGCTCACATTTGAAACCCATACAGTTTCTACTTTGGTTACAAATTATAAGGAAACACACTTTAAACCCAAAGCAAAAAAAAAAAATAAATAAAAAATTAACGCGTGTTATTTTTTTATTTTTATTTTTTAAATATGCGATTATCATCACTGTGGTAATGTGAATGTTAAACCATAAACCAAACAACCGGATTCAGTTTTGGATAAAAATGCACACTGGTTACCTCGGTACATTTGTTCATTCATTTTTTTCAGCCAGGCATTGTGTGAGCATGTTTACATTCATTCAATCATTCACAGCTTCACTGATGAAAAAGCACACCAAAGAGTGTTGTCACAGACAGTTTTTTTTAATAATTTTTACTGGCATCATCTACAAACATTAATTGATGTGAATTTGTTTTAATATACCTGCTGCAAGAAATGCTACATGCTCGTTTGGTGTCTGCGTGAAAGCAGGTCAATGAACATCTCTGGTTGAAAGATGTTTGTAAACAGATTGGTAGTGGATGTACCTATCTCTCTAGCTGAATCTCAGTTTCCCAGCAGTTTTTGGTTACAAATTATAAGGAAACAAAAACACACTACCACCGAGCCACCCAGCTCCCCATCAAAATACAGCTTTACTGCAGAACATATTTCAACTACATGTAACATTATTCACATTTACATTGACAAAGTGCTGACTGTATACAAGCTATTTGGGAGAAAAGTGGAGCTGATGTCATTTTTAGTTGTGTGCATGCCAACGGAGACCGACACCGGCAACCACTTGCTCATGAGGTATTTATTTGGGAGCCAACTGCACAGTATATAAAAGAAGGGGGATAGGAGAGAAGGAATGACAGACTTATCATTTAGAGCCTTCCACTACATATATTATTTTGCTCATATATATATATATATATATATATATAGAGAGAGAGAGAGAGAGAGAGAGGAGAGAGAGAGAGAGAGAGAGAGAGAGGGAGGGGGAGAGGGAGGGGGAGAGAGAGAGAGAGACCATGTACCATCACTGTAGTCCTGATATAATTCAACATTGCACATCCCACAACATAATAACAGTGAAATGCAGTACCAAACTACATTACACAGATACTGTGCACAATGTTGGCATGAAAATCAAACAATACTGTTACCAGTACCACACTGTGTCCAATTGCAGCACAACAAAGTGAAATGCAGTCTCAAGCCCCATAACTTGCACTGCACAATGCTGATGTCAACACAAAATACCATAACAACTGAATAACAAGGGTACAATGCACTGTGTCACCTAGTCTGCATAATATAGGCATCCACACCAAACAATACCTGTACTGCTCTTGATACAAAATCGACCATATAACACTGCAAAATACATGAGTGCTACGCTGGCAAAGTGTCTACAACAGAGTCTGCACCATGCTGGCCCGTAATCCAAGCAATACCATTGCTGCTCTCCAAAAACTCAACATGGTGCAGGCTATCATGTCACAACTGATTGCTGCATAGCACCCTGTACACAATGTTGGCATCAGTTTACTTTATTTAATTTTGGACCCGCTGTGGCATGAAAAAAATCACAAAAGAACTTACATGAATGTGCTCAGAAATGAAATATTATCCTTATTACTACACTGTACGCATGTTCCTTAGCACAAATCACAAATGGACACGGATCATAGTCAGATCATTCTGTTTGCAGGCGTGTGTCATGTACAGTACATCTGTAAAACTTGTGAAATGAACCATGTGGTTAGCAATTCTGATACGATAAGTAAAGCCACACAGCTGAAAGTCAAAGATTGACAGTGGAAGAAAAAAAACAAAACAAACACAAAGTACAGTACATATCATATGCCTATGATCAGTTATCACCCAACCACTTGAATCTGCTGTGACAGCTGGAGGGTAATGCAAAAACTGCATGGTCAACTCACTCTTGAGAAGTATTGCGTTTTTCATTGAGCAAGCACATTTGCACAACATTTTAAGCTGAGGGTTTAATGACATAAATATACATCCCCACGTTTCTATATTTCCGCACATCCCCTCTTCAGAAAGGACCCGTGGGTTTTATACTCTGAGGCCACTGACCATTTTCAGAATGAGCCCTGTATATCATTTTGAATCATGCAAAGCGGAGCAGTGATAAGTTTTCTCCTTGTCTCACACCGATGCTGCACAAAATCTATCTGTACCACTGTTTCCTACCCCATAAGTGTCAGCTGTGGAGTACATATTTTGAATGACTGATGTATGCCAGCATTTAGGAACTTGTCACAATAAAGACCTGTTCATATGATGAAATGTCTTCGAAAAATGAACACATTGTCAGTAAAGGGGTTTTCTTTGGATAATCAAAAACTAATACATATTAAGCTGCATTTCCAAATCACGACATGACAGGAGAGTGACAAAAAGTAACTTTTCTGAGGGGGTCATCCAAATAAATATGCATAGGAAGGTCTTACCATCAGGTATCTCTTTACCAAGTTTAGGGTTACAGTTAGGAATACTTGAGAAAAAAAATCTTTGGGCAATATATGGCTATCTTGTACCTATTTCCCGATTTCTTGTGACCCTTGACCTTTCTGACCTTTCATGCATACGAAATTAGTATGCATGAAAAGTTCTTACCACCTTGTACCAAGTCTGGGTTTGAAGTTGTGTATACTTGAGAAAACATCTTTTTGGTCAAAATACAGATATTTTTCACCTTTTTACTGCACTACAAATTACAACATGGGTGTCAAATCGCTTTGTCACATTGTTATATGAAAACACACAAAGCACACCCCCATCACTGTACAATAGCCCCTGAACTGCTCGACTGCACGTTACAATTTTGTTGCCCCGCTGCTTCTATGTCAGGCTTATGGAAACACTCCCTCTTTATTTCTATTTTCTCGAGTTTTGTCATTGTCACTTTGTTGTCACTGCCCCACTGTTGTTGTGTCTGCAGTTGAATAGCCAGGCCTAAAGCCTGCTTGCCCTTCTCCTAATATATGGCTATGCATCAGCTCAGGCAGTAAGGCACAGGCTTTTGCTGCATTGCGAATGATGTGACTGTCCAAAACCTTGACACTGTGGCCAGCCTGGTGGATGGACATCAAAATAACAGGACGTCTGCTCTCCTACACAGGACAATCAGTTCACTTCCTTTGCCTTCTCGTCGGTTGGCCATTGCGGAGAGATGTACCCGCTGAACTTTTCTTCCCTCATTTTTCGCAACCTGCAAAAGATAATTTTGTATCAACAAAATTTCTGACATGCACATATTGCGTGCATATATGTTTGCAAGTATTTATACAAAGTACATACATGCATAATATGACAGTAGTCAGAACATGAACAAGAAAGGCAATGTCCTTATGGTTCACGTGTATGACCAATCCACATAATATGTCTGTCCTTTTTGACCTTGGCTTGACTTCTCCAACAGGTCTCTGAAAATGTCTAAACATAAGTATAGGGCTGGATTTTGTACCAGCGAAACCTGAGTATTTTTCCAAATCCCTTCATTTTTCACACATTTGTCAACCCTCTGTGACCCTTGACCTCTGTGAGGGGCTGATTACATTAGTAGCACAGAAAAGTGTTATCATCATGCCAAATTTTATTGAAAAGTTTGCAAAAACATTGATAAAAACTACAACTCTACCCGAAACTAACTTTTGTCACCCTTATCATGTGGTATCTCCATAGCAAGTTTGAGTTTGAAGTTGAAAATACTACTTGAGATGACCTTTGAAAGGTCACACAAATTGGTATGTTTAGAATTATTTTACCACAAAGTACCCTTGTGCCAAGTTTGAAGTCTGAGGCTTGCATAGTCTTCGAGGAAATGCCAATGTTAAAGTTGCCCACAGGTAACAGACAGTTGACGGACGACCCATTACAAACACTTACTTTTGCTATCACACTTGCGCCAAAAATTAGATGCCATTGAGCTTGAAATGACCACAACATATATCTAGAATCAGCATCAATATTCAAAGTGTAACTTGCAGAAATTGTTTCAAACAGGACACAACGCATTGCTGTTTAGCAACTGCACACACTGGACCAAATGGGTAGTATTCAGATTTTTCTAGTCCTTTTGTATGCACTAAGTGCTTATTAAAGAAAACGACAGTATTTGGAGACTTGCCCAACCCTCTAGTTTTCAAATCAAATGCAATATGGTGCAGACTTGTTGACAGCAAGTGATTTTAGCATTCGGTGTTGTTGAGAATGCTGGTACTACTACTACACCATCTTCAAAATGAAAGAAAGCATTACAGTGTGATGTGTTTATCCCAACCAGTTGTGTTTTGTTATGAACCTGATTCTATTCACAAATCAATCGGTATGCTTTACCTCGAGTCCAGGACAATAAGTGTCGCATTCTCTCACTTTAGTTGATCCGCTGGAACTGGAATTGCCTGCTTTTAGCTGTGGCCTTCTCCTGTGAGCAAACATGACCTGACTAGCTCTTGCCTCTTCTTGGTGTAGGCGTCATACTTCTGTGCTTGTTTGCAAGTATACCCTCTGGGCGTGACTCTGCAGTGAGACGTCAACAGCAGCACTGACCTGAAATGAAATACATGTGTATCGTGTTATTCGGCAGGATGGCAATTTCACTTCTGATCTTATTTCAGGGTGGGTCGGTTCCAAACTCCACAAACAGGGACTTTGTTATAGCATTATAAACAATTCGGGGCCGGTGGGGGGAGTCCCCCCCCCCCCACCCACCCATTCATCCTACATTTATTTACCATCTACTCAAACTAATGTGATTGATGATTGATTGTACATGCTTAGGTCCGACAGCACGGCTTCTCAGGCGTGCCGCACTGCTGTGAAAAAAAAAAAAATAACGACATGAGTATGTCGCCAGCCGTCAATACATTAATAACCTACACATGGGCCTAATAGCTAGCTTTAGCAACACATCATATCAGAGCTCAGCAGTGCAGACGTAGGGAGTTTAAAAAGGCAAATACAGGTGAATGGACCTCGGGTAGACAGAAACACATGCCCCAGAATAGAGAGAAAAACTCGCCCTGTGGGGCTGACCAGGGTGACCCTGGGAACTAAAAAGTACCTAACCCCACCCAAGTCCCCCAGGGCAGACCCGGGTGGGGTTCAAACTAATGTGAAATAAACTGTGAACACCACAAACAAGAATGGTGAAGCCTGGATCGCTCGTGTGCATTTAAAACTGATCATTTTCTTAATCTGAACTGTGTGACCTTTCCAAAAGGTGACTGAAATTTAAGTGCCATGAGGCTAAGCATATGTAAAGTGCTGGCTTATGTACAGTTGTGAATAGTATTGGAGAAAAAAATATCTTTTGTCAAAATATGGCTATTTTTTTTTTAAACCTATTTCTTGATTTCTCATGACCCTTGGCCTGAACTCAAACTGGTAGGCTAAGAGTAAGAAAGGTCTTGCCACAAAGTATCCTTCGGCTACGTTTGAAGACTGTGGATTGAATAGTCTCCGAGAAAATGCCAACATTAAAGTTTACCATGGACGACCAATGGCCCAGAACATAGCCTTACACTTGCTTCGCACATGAGCCAATGAAAGAAGGCATTACAGTATGATGTGTTCATTCACACCATAGTTGTGTTGTGTTCTGCACCTGAATCTCATCACAGATCTACTGGTATGATTTACCTTGAGTCCAGGAGAATAAGTGTCACATTCCCTCACTTCACTTGAGCTGTGAGTGTGACCTTGGTCAGTTGGTGTAGACGTCATACTTCTGCACTTGTTTGCAAGTATGTACTCTGGGTGAAAGTACTGAGACTCCACAGCGAGAGGTCAACAGCAGTATTAGCCTGAAATGAAATACATGATTATTACTGTGTTGTTCGGCAGCATGACAATTTCACTTTGCGTGAACTAAATGCAGGGGCAGATTATTACTTTCAAAATAAATGCGACAAAAACTGTGTAAACCACAAAGAACAAACAACAATGGCAAAGTCACGTCTATACGCCTCATGCGCATAACTGATTCACAACCTGTGTGACCTTTCCAAATGGTAGCTGAAATAAGTGTCACAAGTGTCACGAGTCTCAACATACAGGCTTGCTTTTGTACTAGTCAAATTTGTATTTTTCACACATTCTACGGTCATCCAAAATGGTAGTCAACAAATATTAGGGTTTCAGTCAAAGTAGCGTTTTACTAGGTAACCCTTTTAATCCTGATACACCCACTGCTTGAAATAAATGTGACTATGATAGTTCAAGGGTGGTGCCAGAATCGATTGGCGTCTCATCCGCCAAGCTATTCTGGCACCATCCTTGAACTAAAAAAATGCTGGACCTATCTCCTAATCTGTAATAACTAATATAGCCTTCATAAGACAGAGAATGGATGAGAAAACTAAGTTACTAAGTACTGAAAGCAGTTACTGAGTTAGTAATGCAAAATTCTCCCTTAGCAGGACTTTATACTACACACAGTACGTTTTCC
The DNA here is from genome assembly GCA_036245525.1 of Semisulcospira habei. Lineage (NCBI taxonomy): Eukaryota > Metazoa > Mollusca > Gastropoda > Semisulcospiridae > Semisulcospira > Semisulcospira habei. The sequence goes on from BTPG01000006.1 coordinate 93,447,032, forward strand.
TAAATAATAAGCACTGGCACTGGTTTAATATCACAAGTACAATGTGGACTACATTCCTTCCACCGTATTAGTAAAGGCTCTCTGAGAATGTATGGAAATGTTCTACTTCTAGGTGGTGACTGACATACATGGAATGCATGCCCCTGTCAACCCACAATAAAATGTAGTCTTCTTCATTGCAGGTAGGCTGTAAATTTCCATGCATAAAAGGACAGTTAGCTATTGGGGTTTTACGCCGTGCAGGTGACATCTTACGGCGGTGCATAAAACTTTCTTTTTTTTAAGAGTTGGAAAACCAGTCAGATATGCCACTTACGTACGACATTTTTCTTTCACTACTAGTAACTCGTGTTCTAGTCACTTAGCAAACACCACCAACCTCTTTTTCTACTTTACTTTACCTTTTCCTTCCTGATGTTTAAAGAGATTTTGTTGTTTTCCTGGCTCCCGTTCGGTTGGCCCGTTCATTTTTTTTTTTTTTTCTTCTTCTGAGAAATGGTTAAGATGCGTTACTACTGACGCTCGATGACTTGTCGCAACTTATGCAAAAGTATCTTATTTCTGAGGAAACACAACATTTTATGCATAGAAACAGTCAGCGTACACACCTATTTCAGACAGTATATATCCTTTGTCAATTATCGATAAATTGAGCTTGTTTGCAATACGACTTGCCGTACGGCGGTTTTTTTCGGTGACCTCTAGTCTCAGGTCACGGCAGACGCAAGATAGCGGTATCTAAATGCGCAGAAAAGATGCGCGAAACAGGTGTGTCCTACAACCTTAAGGACTACTTACCAATTGCCGGAGATTGGTCAAGCCATCTCCTACAACTGGCATAGTCGTTAGGCAACAAATCCAAAATTTGAAAAAATGGGACCTTGGGGCTAAAAGGGTTAATATGTATTCCGCACGACATCATTTTCACAGTTTTACTAATCGTTTTACTATCAGTGTTTTCCATAAAAGCAACAAAGCGGTTTCATTCTCAAGGAACAAGGTCTGATCTCTTGTACTGAAGCAGGTACAAACAGTATAGGGGAATGACAAGCTTAGTGAACCTTATTCAACGCATAAAGGAGAGGCCAGTTGCAAGAGTGAGCTTAGTCCTGCGCCAGCCACTAAGCCAAGGTGTTCCGCGGAGGATTAGGTTCACTCATGCAACTGGCTTCTGACCATGACGAACATCCCACGTGTACGCGGCCTAGAAAACGAACAATGCGATTTGGGGGAAATTGACCCTTGCGTGCTGACCCGGAAGACAAAGCGAAGTTTTTGTGTCCCCCAACCATTATCTGCGAATAAAGTTATTTCCGGTGAGTTTAGGAGTTGTCTTTTCAAGAGCACGTTACAGTTGACACGATAGCTTAACTCATTCTACCCCAACACCGAAATGCTCTAATTTTGCCGTTGTCCTCTGGAAACTGCATTGCAATGCAGGACACAGATCGACCATGATAGTTGAAGGGTGATGCCAGAATAGCTTGGCGCCCATAGGCGTCAAGCTATTCTGGCATCACCCTTCAAATATCATGGTCGATCCTTATCTTCCTGTGGTGTGTCTGGGGTAGAATGAGTTAAGGATGGTGGTGACACAGGCACCACTCTTAAACTGCCACAGTCGAGCCATCTTTTCCGGCAGTGTTTATCTGCTGAATGTCTTAAAAAATAAAAATGTGATTAAATATCCAACCCTTGGCTGTCGGTAGCTCTTTTTGTCCAGGTGGTTCCTTCAGGAATCACCTCGACAAAAAGCGCTACTGACAGCCAAGAGTTAATTTACGATCGTCCTTTTTTGCAGGCCTTGGCATGCGGCAGACACAGAAAAAACCTAAATAGTTTCGCCTGCCATTCAAATCATGTGGTCCATTTTACAGCGATCAAGCTTCTAAATGAGCAATCCTTTGAGAACGGCGACCGCCTGCAGGGGGCATAGACCCTTATAGGCTTCCGTAGCGGTTGTGGGGGCTCAGTGAGTATCTGTGTCTCCTGCTGACTACTATTGTTCGTTATTCTGTTCGTTCTGAAACATGTCTAGTCCTGGTGAGTGGCTTGCACTATGTTAAACTAAAATACTCCACTGCTTGTTTGTTTTGGGGTTTTACTGTTTGTTTCAGTCTTTCTTTGTTTTTCTTATGTTAAAGACTCTGTACTCAATGCACACATGCTGAATTGTTTGCTTGTTTTGTTTTGTTTGATGTTTGTTTGTTTGTTTGTTTGTTTGTTTGTTTGTTTGGCGGTTTTTTTATTATTCTATTTCTTTCTATTTTTTCTATTGTTCCTTTGTTTGTTTGTTCGTTTGTTTGTTTTTAACAATTATTCTATTTCTTTCTCTTCTTTTTTTTTTTTTTTTTTTTTGGTGGGGGGGGGGGGGATGGGGGATGGGTGAGGGTTCCAAAATGGTTACAATTTTTTTTTTTTAAATATTGCCTTCTGTTGTTTTTCTCTGCCTACAATTTTGTTTCTCAGTTAGTTAGGAAGTGCGTGTACGGGGTTGGTGGGGGGGGGGGGTGGGAGTGGAGAGGAAGGTACTTTAAACCATTGTTCACGTTTGTGTTCCTCAGCTGCAGCAGGACGACAGGAGTTCAGTTTATGATGACTGACGATCCCACCCAAGTTTGCGTTGCCGTGCTAATCACTGAGACCTGTCCACTTCCTGCTTTATGTCTTGTCTCTTTCAAGCAGACCTCTTTTTCGCTTCCACAGTCGCTCACCCAAACCCTCTCATCTACAACAGGCATAGATGCTCATGCGTCCCTGCACCCTGCACGGCCTCGTGAAAATATGGACCCCTGTAAAGCACGGATCAGCCGTTTTTACATCCCCAGGCGGAGGAGTACGTCAGCATTAACCCACTCAGCGCTAGTTGACGCAGATTGTATTTTCAGCAATCTTCGTCGATTCCGCACCGAAAAGCCCTCGGTGTCACAGAAAACATGGATTCAAAGTGGTGTCAGCAAGAGGTATAGATCCTCATGAGCCCCCGCGACTGCGGGGGGCTCATGAGGATCTATACCTCTTGCAGTCGGGTCAGTGGCGTTAACATTTTTCTTGGCACTCAACGGGTTAATGCGCAGCACTCTGCACCAACGGTTAATGCTCAGCACTCTGCACCAACGGTTAATGCGCAGCAGTCTGCACCAACAGATCGCATTACGAGAATGCCTTCTCAAGTCAAGTTCTTGCGTGGCAAGTGGGGTGCAGAGGACTTCGGAGCTTCAGTCGAGATACCCTTACAGCCCGCGGTGAGCAGAAGGTCCTCGGGCCTACATCATCCTGCGCTCAGTCGTGCGCGGGGCCAGCTCAAGCCAACATCGGCCTGAGGACATTGTCTCACTAGTCAACTTGACCCATTGACCCGTTGTACCCCCCCAAAGCCGAAATCCCCAAATGTTGCCGTTGTCCTCTGAAGACTGCATTGCAGTGCAGGACACAGATCGACCATGATAGTTCAAGGGTGATGCCAGAATAGCTTGGCGCCCGTAGGCGCCAAGCTATTCTGGCATCACCCTTGAACTATCATGGTCGATCCATATCTTGCTGTGGTGTGTCTGGGGTAGAATGAGTTAAAGCCCGATGGCGGCGCATTTCTCCAATTCTGAAGCTGTCACTGGCCTAGCGTCTATGTACCATTTGCACGAGATGGAGTTTTCGACCATGATAATTCTGGAGGTGTCACCCAACGACTATGTGCCAGTTGCGGAAGGTGGATCGACCACGGTATTCTGGAGGTGTCCCCTAACGACTGTGTCTCAGTTGCAAGAGATGCATTTTTCGACCATGATAATTGAAGGGTAGTGCCTATATCTGTAGCAGTCCCCTAACGACTTATGTTTCAGTTGCAGGAAGTGGATCGACCGTGATAATTCAAGGGTAGTGTCAAATTGGCGCCTGAACGACTACGATGTTCCAGTCACAGAAGATGCATCGACCATGATAATTCAAGGGTAGTGCCAGATTAGCTTGGCGCCGTTAGGCGCCAAGCTAATCTGGCACCACCCTTGAATTATCATAATCGTTCTGGTTGTACTCATAATCTGTCGGAGCGGATGGTCCGCGTCGGTCCCAAATTTGGCGCTAGATGTGAAACGCACGTCATATTTTTTTATGTCTAGTCCGTGTCGGCAGTGAAAGAGTGAGGCTGAGTGTGGGCGTGCACCGTTTTCAAAGGACATTGCACTAACACATGTCAGGGGAAAATTATAGGATTGATACTTCCACATCACAAATAAACCATTTACAACATTAATAATGTTTACGCAAGAAAAGCTGTGAGATGGGAGGCAGATAAGGCATGGACCGCCACCGGCACCCCACCCATTCGTTTCCTAACCAGCACAACCCCCAACCCTCCTCCACCCGGCACCACCACCACCCACCCACCACCCTTTCGACCTCCCCCCCCCCCCCCCCCAAACTGAAAAAAAAAAAAAAAAAACCCAGCCCAGTGACCTATGTTAATATACCTTACTATTGTGAGCAAGTAGTATGTCACTTTGGCCGAGGTTGGGTCGACGCGGAGGTTGGGACCAATCAGCCTACGCACACATCCCATACGTACGCCGGAATAGTTACAGACATACCGGTCTGCGGAGAGTTCTTTAATCGCCACTATCCATGACAACATCAACAAGATGAGGATTTCATCCCAAAGTTTACCGTATTGTTTGGAGGTCACACGCGTTTATCTTTTAGCCGGAACATTCAGAGTTGTTTCTATTTTTAGGTTTATTATGCTGATCCATTTCCCTCCTCTCTAAAGGCCCCGCCACACATGCCCGATTTTGAGGCCGATTCTTGAGCAGTTTCGAATCGAAGTGTGATCGGACCGGACTGCAAAAACGTGTGCACTGCCACACATTCCCCGACTTTATTTAGCCGACCGGTTTGAATCGAAGATCAAGGTCGTACCTGTTCAGCGAAATAGCTGCTAGTTTGGACAGTGATGATGAAGTGCTTGCATTATCAACAGTTTTACATGATATTCGGGAAGACTGAGGCGGGCGAAACATCGGCAACGAAGGTGGTTCACGGATCTTCCGCCATTTGCAAACTGAAGCGACGTGCTTTGCGAGACGGGCTCTGATTGGTTGAAGCTTACAATCGGGACCGATTCGGATCGGAAAAATAGAGCAGTTTCTAAACACCCAATTCTCAGCCGATTGCGATCGGATCGGATATATGACGTCATCCGATCGCAATCGGATCGGAATCGGCTTCAAAATCGGGGAACAACCGGCATGTGTGGCGGGGCCTTAAGCCAACCTCTGATCAACACGTGTCGCCGCACACAAATAAAGACGGACACACAGCGCTTCCCGCCATTAGTATGCTCTGTGGGCTCGTGTAGCGACAGGAATCCATCTCCTTCTACTCTAACCCACCCTCTGATCCACACACACTGGCACACAGAAATAAAGACGGACGCACGGCGATTTCCGCCATTCGTCAGCTCTGTGGTCTGGCGTAGCATAGCTATTCTGAAAAAGCATAGCACGAGAGGCGAAATGACGTCACTTCAAGCTCCACGTCAGGGCATCATTAGTCCCACGACGCCGTGTTCATAGTGACGAATCGATGTTATACGTCATTCATCGCAGTACTAACATTTGACGTATCAGAGAATAACTTTGCAATATTCTTGCTGATTTTCACGCCTAGGGCTTACAGGTCACAATTTGACCTAATCCTACCCCAGAGCCGAGACAAACAGCAGGCTTATGCAAAAACTGTTTATGAAAAATCATGCGGGTATTAATGAAAAGATTTTTTTTTTCGTAAAAGAAAAATTATTGTTAGCTGTTTTGCAAATGGTGCAGAAAACTGTCTGATTTTCAAACCTAGGGCATACAGGTCACAATTGACCTAATCGTACCCGACAGCCGAGACAAACTGCAGGCTTATGTAAATACCGTATACCAAAAAAAATTCATGCGATTATTAATGAGAAGATTGCTTTTCTTTTCGTAAGAAAAAGATTCAATTGTTTTAAGATTAACCTGTATAATTCGTGAAATTAATCCCAAAAACGTGAATATATATATATATATATATATATATAATATATATATATATATATATATATATATATATATATATATATATATATATATATATATATATATATATATATATATATATATATATATATATATTATCACTCAAAACGTTCTAGAGGTGCAATGCTGGTTAACGAACTCATTCAATATGTCCCTTTTATCTAGCTATACGCAAAATATCTAGTAAAAATAAGAAAATTGCGGATTCCAGTGTGGATCAACCGGGGTTTTTTTAACGGCCATTTTCTCGCAAATGAGCATCTTAATCAAAACATTAACAAAGGTCCCGAGATAATTCTTTTAGGGACAATATCCTAAAATTTCAAGCTTGTCCGTCCTTTAACGCGGGTTCTAGTCGCTGTCACACACACACACACGCACACACACACACACACACACACACACACACACACGCGCGCGCGCGGCGTTTGGCGCCAAAAAGACGTTTTCTAGGAAGGTTTGCGTAGCTAGATGTGACATCATTTTTATCGTGTTACTTCTTTGCCATAATTTCTGCGCCGCACGCCAAAAACGTCATGTGCATGCTGCGGAATGGGCTCCGACCCAGCCCCCATTTCAAAGTCTACCGTATTTAAAAAATACGGTAGACAAAAACTACATGTTATTTGTAAGATTTAGGCACTTACATTTTATTTGGGATTTCTTTGCAATAATTATTTTTCCTTTTTTTTTTTCTCTCATAGTTTTTTTTTTTTTTTTTTTTTTTTTTAAACTGTGAGCACTGAAATGATTTCGAGTGCATGCCGCAGTTCCGCAGAAACGGTTTCGGATTGGTCGATTTGTTTGATGAGTAGAGTGGCTTTGCTGGTGGCGTTGTTTGGTTGGATTGGCTGGGCAGGCCGGGTTGGGTCGGCGGCTGGTTTGCCGATTGGTTAGTTCAACGCTTTTCGACAGAGTCGACGCTTGGGCTGTCGGTAGCTCCTTTTGTCGAGGTGATTCCTGCAGGAGTCACCTCGCCTTTGGTTGTCGGTAGCGCTTTTTGTCGAGGTGATTCCTGTAATGTCGAGGTGATTCCTGTAGGAATCACCTCGACAGAAAGCGCTGCCGACAGCCATTAAAGGAATCACCTCGACACTGAAAAAGCGCTGCCGACAGCCAAAGCCGCGTTAAAACTTACGATGGTTTGTCCGAGCAAGGGAGACTGCGTCTGAGTCACAACGCGGCCCCAATGCGAGTATATCGGCAATATTACAATAATGCATTTCGTTCTATTCGCAAGCGGCAAATCCCCACCCGTGCGCAATTTAGATTTTTTTTGTGTGGCATATCCGGTGTGCGCGATGTTGACAAAGGCTTTACGGGGTCAGATTGTGTCGAGAGAGCTAAATACACTTTGGGCGCGAACTGCCAGGCGTCTCTGCGAGGTACAGATCTTCATGGGCCCCCTTCTTGCGGGGGCTCACGACGATCTGTGCCTCTTGCGTGTCAGAGTCGCCCCGTGTGTTCATGATAAGGTGCAATGCGTGCCTCTAGCAGATGCCGCGGGTTGACTTCGCAAGGTGCCGTGGGCTCACGAGGATCTATTCTGCGGATGTTGGACTATGTAGTGTGTGCAGGGAGCGTGGAGCTGGAACATCAACCACTCGTAGATTGGCCGCTGAGGTTTCGTTTGCAACGAACGACTGCCAACAACGAACGACTGCCAACAACGAACGACTGCCAACAACGAACGACAGCGAAATCACGGCGGACAGACAACACTCCAGGTGACATCTCCAAGAGGCATAGATCCTCATGAGCCCGCAGGGCTCATGAGGATCTATGCCTATTGGAGTTGTTTGGAGTGTTGTCTTTGCTTTTGTGACTTCGCTGTCGTTCGTTGATGGCAGTCGTTCGTTACAAACGAAACCTCGTTATTGTGGCAGTGTGCGGAGTTCGGCATTGACATGAAGACGTAAACCTTTCAGTACTACGAAATGTTAACTCTGTATTCTTTGACCGGAGGTGGTATCTGGGAGTTCAGGTAAAAAGAGAGACTGAGAGATACTGCGCCCACGCCCACCTCCAACGCGGTGCGAAACAAACGCAGAATTCAAAAGACAACACACGCGTCCGTTTAAAGTTATGGCCACTTTTATATCAGCAGCGATCAAAGGCTCGAAAAGCGCTAAAGCAAACGACATATACAAAACGTCCAAAATTAAAAGTAGAATCTTCTCAATTTTTTTTCTCCAATTATTTTCTTCCAAACAATATATATTGGGGGTGGGGTGGGGGGTACTCTGCCCCCCGCTGCCCACCGCATCCACCCCACCCCCACCCCCTACCATTTCATTTAGAAGGGGGTGAGAAGGGGGGTGGGGGGGGGACTACGGGGGCTTATGGGGACTGATCTACACCTCTTGCGAGTAGTTGGGTTTTTTTTAGTTTTATCGGCAGTGAAGGGGTTACTGAACACACGCGAGACCTGCCGCATCCGGGCACCAACCCCGTGCGCAGAGGCCATCGGGCCGACGTCAGCCGCCGTTGGGAAGCAAGGTGTACGACTGTGTAGATTGAAGCCGTTTTGCGTAGCGACAGTCTGCGTGGCGATACAAGCGTAGCGACTACTTTTAGCGTTTACCCCTGGCTGACACCCCAAATGAGACGCCCCACGCTGAAGTACCCGATATAGGAAATCCCGGGTAGATTATTTCGGCGGCTGATGCAACACTGATTTGTTCGGGTATGAGGGGAGAAAGTCGCAGGGCAAGATTTTTCCTTTTGCTTTCACTTCACTTCAGTTTCAATTTGACCTTGTGTTGTTTTTTTATGGCAACACTTTCTGTGCTTGTAGAAATTCCGACGTTGACAGTGCCGAGAGGCCTTGCTGGAGTGAAGTATTAAATATATCGCTGTCAATGACAACTTTGAACCAAATCAAAACAATAGTTAGTTAGTTAGTTAGTTAGTTAGTTGGGTTTAACGCCGAACAGGCGACTAAGGCCATCTCACGGCGGTCAAAACAAAACAACGAAAACAAAAACAAAACAACTAAATGGTTGGTTGATTGGTTGGTTGATTGTACTGACATTGCTTAACCCATTTTACCCCGAGTCCCTACAGCAAGGGATTGATTGACCGTGACAATTCAAGGGTATGCCAGATTAGCTTGGTGCCTGAAGGCGCCATGCTAATCTGGCACTACCCTTGATTTATCATGATCAGTCCATCTCCTGCAACTGGTACACACTCATAAGCAACACCTCCAAAATTTGAGAAATGGGACTTTGTGTCTAAAAGGGTTAAGTCCCGACACTGCGCTGCCTGCAGTCCTTGATATGGGATGTGCGTTGCCAAGTGGCCTGCTGCATCTCAGATATGACAAGTTATGTGTTAGCGGATAGTGCATTTTTATATAAATATATATAAAAATTACAATTACAACACATGAACCGGAAAATTATATATATATTATATATATATATATATATATATATATATATATATATATATATATATATATATATATATATATATATATATATATATATATATATATATACACATATATATATAATATATATATATATATATATATATATATATATATATATATATATATATATATATATATATATATATATATATATATATATATATATATATATACTTAAAATATGAAGAAAGGATCCACAAACACCACGTAGTTTAGAAGGAGTTACACTTTTAATCTATGCACAAATTTTCGCCCTCTCAGCGAGGGCTTCTTCAGGGGAATGCCCAGGTAACAGGTAACTAGGTAACAAAACATAATTTACGTGTGAGAATGTAGAGCCATATTTGGAGTGTGTGGTGCCAGCTTTCTTGGACTGGTTTTATTTATTCATATAGTCAGAGGACTACAAACCACGATATATATATAATTTTCCGGTTCATGTGTTGTAATTGTAATGATTTTCTACTCTTCTTTTTTTTAAAAATGTAAACTATGGTACGGTAAATTAGCATGAAGATGAAGCGCCCATAGCATGTCTTAGATTTATTTAGCATATCAGACCGGCTGGCGACATTTTAAAAAAAAATTCCACAAGCATCTCGGGCTCGTCCTGAGAAAGTGTTATTGCTGTCGGCAGTAGGGGGGGGGGGGGGGGGGGTTACAGGTGAATGGACCAAGCCTGGGTAGTCAGAAACATATGCCCCAGAAAAAAGATAAATCCATGCCTCTTGGGGATGTTTGGAGTGTTGTGTTGTCTATGCTTATGATACAAGCTGGGCATCCTCAGTTCGCTCTCGTTTGTTGGTGGGAATCGTTCTTTGAAAACGTAAGCTCACTATTATTATAGGGCGAGACGGCCGCTGGAAAATCCGCAAGTCTTCGGCCGGATACTGAGAGACTGTGTTGTGCACAGCAAACTTGAGTTGAATTCCATGCCGAATGCGTTCTGCGAGACTGACATCAGCTCTATAGTTAGAGGAACCTGTCCTTGACTGAGTTTACCTGCCAGTAATCAACAACCGACGACCTACCCGCAGATGCCGTTTTCTCAGTTGTACATGTTCAGTTGCCGATTTGGGCTCCGCCTTCCGTGCACCTTTAGGGCCATAACGCATTCTAACGCTGTCCTGAAACTGCCGTTTACAAGAGAAAAGGAGTACTTCTTTGCATTTTACACGCTTGGCAGTCATCTTTTTGGTCTGGATTGTTTTACAAGAGAGTCTCGGTGATGATGATGCTATTGCCTGTATAACAGCAGGTAGTTTGCAGCTTATGACATTAAACATTCAAGTGATGAAACACCGTTTTAACAGACAGCTTTCAGCTGCAGAGGCATAGACCCTCATAAGCCCCCGCAGTCGCGGGGGCTCATGAGGGTCTATGCCTCTTGCTAACTGAACTCTCTTCAAGACTGTGTCTGTTCAGACAGAAAAGTAATGTTGTCGGCCTTTTCAACAGCCTGCCACCACTTTATGCTTTCAGACTGAGAGATTGCATTCATGGTCACGGGCAGGCAGTGAGTTAATGGTGCCTCTGTGTGTTGGTCTTTGATTTTGAACCTTGCGACCTAAGGGCCCGTTCCATGAGTCAGCTCGCCGGCGGCCAATTAGGCATTTGAATCGTCTGTGTTGGGTTACTTCGAGGGTTACATCGTGGTATTGTAGTCCGATGAAGATGATTATCAGACCGACGTGCCGAAGGCGCGGAGGTCTGATAATCAGCCTCAGAGGACTACAAACCACGATGTAACCCGAGAAATAACCCAACACAGACGGTTCAATGCCATTGTCGTTCAGTCTAAATTACATGCACTATTTGAAGCCTCGAATGTGTGTCTGACTTCAGGAGTAAAACGCCAAATATTTCTGATGTCAGACTGTATTTTCTTGGAAAGAATTGTGAATAGGCTACCATGCCCGGTCATGCAAATGTGCTTTCTTTCTGTCGCTGGAATTTCAAACGTTTACCAGCGGTGCTTCTTCTAAGCAGCCAGTGACTAGATCAGAATCTGTAGCAATCACTGAAATGCGGACTTTTCTCATTGGGTTCAAGCAGCACTTCTAAATTTTGAGCGCAGGACTGCGTGGCAAGCGACTGGATACACGGTAGGTCTGATTTCGTACATGATACATGTATTGTTGGCATCTTTCGCCAACCTGTACTGTGAGCTCATACACGCATTCAACAATGACTCCATCTGTTAAACAGAATCTGATATGCCATAGATCTGTCACATTATATTTCTTTCTTTCTCTTTCTCTCACTGCACGAGTGACAACAGTCTTTGCTTACTAAACAGCATGCGTGTTGACATGGAGCACACTGGAACGTTTCGAGCTGTCTCAGTTCAGAGTTTGAATTGCGAGACATTTGTGTAGCACTTGTGTAGTGTGCTCACCGCTTGGGTCATGCCGAAATAAGGTACAATTATTTTATTTCCCTATCGTCTACCACCATATGATCTTTGTGTTTTCCGGTTATTTATGATGTAAGGTGCCGGACAGCCCTGATCTAAGCGTTCAGACCAAAGACCTAGGACAGATTCGTGCGCGATACTAGAACTGCGAATTGGCCAGCTGATTAAAAATTACAGGTACGACAATGATTCTAGGAGGTAGGCATTGGGGCATTGAACCCCCTGCGATTTTTAGATGCTTACCAATCACAGTGTCGGAAAAATGGAGTGACTGAACGACAATGCTGCATAACGAACTCATTCAGTATGTCCCTTTTATCTAGCTATATGCAAAATATCTAGTAAAAATAAGAAAAATTACGGACTCAACCGGTTTTTGTGAAACGGCCATTTTCTCGCCAATGAGCGTCTTAATCAAAAAATCGAAAAAAGACCTTGAGATAATTCTTTTAGGGACAATATCCTAAAATTTCATGCTTGTCCGTCCACAAACGCGGGCTCTAGTCGCTGTCACACACACACACACACACACACACACACACACACACACACACACACACACACACACACACACACACACACACACACACACACACACACACACACACACACACACACACACACGCACACACACGGCGCTTTGGCGCTAAAAAGACGTTCTTGAAGGTTTGGGTAGCTAGACGTGACGTCATTTTTTTCTTGTTACTTCTTTGCCATGATTTCTGTCCCGCACGCCATAAACGTCATGCGCATGCTCCGGAATGCGCTCCGACCAGCCCCATTTCAAAGTCTACCATATTTTTTAAATACGGTAGACAAAAAGGGCAACAGGGTACGGGGGGGAGGGGGGGAGGCTATAGCGCTCATCCTGGAGAATGTGTTCTAAAATGAAAACACAAAGCGTATACGAATTTCGAAGTTTACCCCTTTAAAAAGAAACGCATACTTTTTGGCGACGATTTAAGAACCGAGGAATGATTTGCTGCTGTATCGTAGTTTACATTATCGTAGCTTACAGTATTACATTTGGGAGAAATGACGTTTTAACCTTTCTAGCTGTCGGTAGCGCTTTCTGTAGAGGTGATTCCTGCAGGACTCGCCTCGACAAAAATAAATCTACCGACAGCCAAAGGGTTAACCCGCTCAGTGCCGAGAAAATTTGAACACCACCCAGCTGTAAGAGGTATAGATCCTCACGAGCCACCGCATTTGCGGGGGCTCATGAGGGTCTATGCTTCTTGCTGACACTATCTTGAATCCGTGTTCCTGGGACATCTAGGGTTTTTTTGTCTTGAATTAACGATGATCGCATAAACAGTCAGCGTCAGCTGGCGACTGGCCGGGTTCAGATTGCGGGTGGGGTGGCCGGGTGAAAGGAGATTAGAGGTGTGTCATGTTGGGGGAAGGGGGGAGGGGTATACTAAGCTGTTGCTGGAACGTAGAGCTGTACACGAGCCCTCTTTTGCACCTGATGCAAGGTCAGCAATTTTGAAGTGCCGCCGCTGAAGATTGGAGGAAGCCAGCTACGTAACTGCCTGATCAAAGTTTTCTATTTTTGACACCATCGCAATACCTGACCTGATACGATGACTGTTATCGGGTCAAATATAATGCTGAGGTTGCGTTTGAAACGAACGACTCCCAACAACAAACGAAAACGAAGTCTCGGCGGATAACCAGCGGCTTGCACAACAGGCATAAACAACACTCTAATCATTTTCAAGAGGCATAGATCCTCATGAGCCCCCGGACTCATGAAGATCTATGCCCCTTGGAGATGCTTGAAGTGTTGTCTATGCTTACGGTATAAGCAGGCTACCCACTGTGACTTTGCTCTTGTTGGTCGTTCGGGAGGCCGGGGGTCCAAACTCCAAAAAGAGACTTTCATGTTTAAAGAATTTTAGGCCTGGTGAAGATGAGGTGTGTGTGTGGGGGGGGGGGGTCCGAACCCATAGGACCACCCCCCCCCACCCCCCTCTCCCATCCGGCTCTGCATATATACACATCCTGAGAGCTCATTTCTCTGCCGCAGCCTGTGGCACAAGGAGTGGATCTGTGAGAGGGGTGTTTCCAGAAGTTCTGGACATTCCCCAGCCCCTCACCCCCCACCCCCCCCCCCCCCTCTTCCCCCAGGCTTTGCGATTTTTAGGCGTAGATTTTTCTTTTCTTTTTATTGCAAAACATTACTGCCAAACCCATCATCTCTAGATCAACTGCGAAGCTCCAAACAACAGACGATAAAAAAAAAAGTTAATGCCCCCAATAATGTCAACGTAACAGCAGAGAATGAAATTGGGCGAAGAAGATGGGGATGGATCGGTCACAGTCTGAGAAAGCCAGCTTCCAGTATCACTAGGCAGGCATTGTCATGGAACCCCCAAGGAAAGAGGAAAAGAGGTAGGCCGAGAAACTCCTGGCGTCGAGACCTCCAAGCAGACATCAAGAGACTGGGAACCACCTGGAGTAGAATCGAAGGAGAAGCACAGGACAGGAGTTGCTGGAGGTCTCTCGTCGACGGCCTATACCCGGGTAGGGGTGACAGGCGTAAGTAAGTAAGTAAGTAATGTCAACGGGGTAGCTCCACTTACTGAACATTTCACACCGCGATAAACGCAGGGAATCCAAGAGCACAAATCCTGCCCATCTGCAAGAGGCATAGATTCTCATGAGCCCTTGCAGTCGCAAGGGCTCATGAGAATCTATGCCTCTTGCTGGCTGCGTGGATTTTTGCAGCAAAGACGGGAGCAGTGATGAGAATTGTAGCCGGAGAACTGGTCAGTGTCTCTTGGTTTTATGTTCACCCCTCGCGCTTGTCTACTCATCCGAAGATCAACATCGGATTAAGGAGCAGGTAGCCCACTGAAGCGGTTAATGGTGGTATGGTCAATAGGGCAGACACTAGACACACTTCCGCGCCTCAGTTCCTCAGGCCGCAACAGCGAAGTGACCTTTTGCGATGTATATCAACGCATAGCATTATTATGCTCGCACAGCATTTCTGGGGTGGATTAACTCATTCGAGACGTGCCGCTTCCGGATATGCGGCTTATGCCACGTATCCGGAGGGGGCACATCTCGAAAGAGTTAACAACGTTCGATCTACCTAGCAACCCGCGGTTTTACCTAGCAACAAAAAATGGAACGACGACCGTACCAGAGCACATGCTGAAGTAAAAGTGTGACGTATCAAAACTTGTGCATATTTAAATGACGCAGGTATTGAGCAAGGAAGTGCGTCGTTTTAACTGTTACAATTAGTTTGACGTCAGGTATAGGCTTCTTTTTGTCACCATTATGACTGAACCTCACATTCCTGGCTTCAAATAGCACTGATACTCGGTGAACAACTTTTCGAACCCACTCGAACCCTATTATCTAAGCACTATTGTTTTCATCCCTACGTCACACGATCAATCCCTTTAGCGCAAACTGTACCACATGACCCAGCTACAAAAACGCTTGTAGCGACAAATGGCGGACTTCTTGCAGCCCTCTTTGTGACTGACGCATCTGGGATGCGAGTTTTGTTCTATAATAGATCACTAAAACGTTCTAAAGTAAAAGGTTACTTAACGGTGTTGTTCGAAACAGCAGGCACACTACTGGAGACGGCAACGTCATGAAAGATTTTTAAATTGCGTCATAAAGTCTATTACGCATAAATGTGCATTCATATTCGTGTTTGGCGTGATTCAGGTCGGAAGATTTCTTCTTGATTTCTTTTACGAAAATACTGGAGGAATGAAAACAAATACGTTACTGGCAGCACCACTGCTACCAATAACTTATATTTTCCTTTAGCCAGTAATTAGTAGTCACTGTACAGGTCTTGTTTTTCAGTGGCAGGAAGAAATAAGTGTATAATGTAAGAACTATGCATACAGTCTACTTCGCTCATAACAAGGTCGGAGAAAACAAAAGTCGGTTACAACAACACTTTTTCAAAAGTCCCGACAGCATCCTTTCTATGTAGATACATTCGCTTACAACAAACTTTGGATATATCAACAAGAAAAAGTGAATACTCAGGCGATTCGTTACTATGATATCGATACCCATAGTAAAAACCATTTCGCTGCTTAGTCCACACTGTGAAGGTTTCTTTCTCCCATCTGAGGAGCAACGGGTATACAGATATATATGTGCGCTGGTCTGTGAATTTGACCAGCACACCCTTGCAGAAGAGGCCGCTGTCTTCCATCAAGGAACACACATGTTCTTGGGTCTAAAGGGGAAAATCATGACTGGCAGATTTGTGTGTAAAGCAAGTCTGTCTCCAAAACAGGTGCACCCTCCTCTCCATTCTTCAATGTCTATATCAGGGGAGTCAGAAGTTCTTAGGCCGAGCAGTCAGACAAGTGACCCCAGAAAGTGTGTGCTTGTCTGTGATGTTGGACCTTACGGCCGTAAGGTCCAAGATCACAGACAAGCTCACAGTTGTTACAAAGGGAGACAAGAGCCGTCTCGCGACAATAAAACCTCCCTCGAGTGCCGGAAAATGACTATTGGAGAAACAATAAAACCTCCCTCGGAGTGTGCCGTGAGGATGCTCAGAAGAAAATGGAATGAAAGACTGAAATAACAATAGGGCACTTTAGAAACCGTGTGCACGTCGTTAATTAAAACATTCAACACCAGGACCGACATTTTAAAGTTGCCCTCTGAAGGACTGTATTACAATTCTAGAGACAGATCGAGCATGATAGTTCAAGGATGGTGCCAGTGTAGGCGCCAAGCTATTCTGGCACCACTCTTGAACTATCATGCTCGATCTATGTCTTACTGAATGAGTTAAGTGTGTTCACAGAATGTACGATTATCTGACCAGAAGTACTGACATCAGAATAATGCCGCACTGGAAGCCACAGGACCCGCGGTCTGCTTGTTTGCTCGTTTGATTGGTTGCTCGTTTTCAGTTCATTCTGTTATCTGATTGGTTCCGGTCTAACGCGTCACTCTGCACTTTAACTCATTCTACCCCAGACACGCCACAGCAAGATAAGGATCGACCATGATAGTTCAAGGGTGATGCCAGAATAGCTTGGCGCCTATGGGACAATGTCTTCAGAGGACAACGGCAACATTTGGGGATTTCGGTGATGGGGTAGAATGAGTTAAACAGGTCCATCATTGAGCTTTTTCTGCACTGAATACATGTACTTAGCACAAGCACACTCAAAATTCCACAAATCTCCAGTTCTGCCTGAACTCATTCAGCCCGACGCCCGTAATTCCCAAATTTTGGAGGCACCATCTAATGACTATGCACCGGTTGCAGGAGATGGATCGACCATATCATGGTCGACCCATCTCCTGCTGTAGTGCGTCAGGGCTGAATGGGTTAAAGCGGATATTTCGCTGCGAGTAACTATAAACATGTTTTCACTCAACAACAATAAATAATAATAAAGCAATTATTATTATTATTATTATTATAGCAATAATTCCGCAGACAGCATATCAAGGCCTCGATGGTCTCACGGTTTAAGCCGTGTTCAAGGACATGACATTGGTGACATATAGTCACTCCAGTGAATGCCCAGGATGGTAACGAAGGCAGCGATGGTGGAGGCGGTTCGAGGAGGTCGTAGTTGCTGCGGTTAGAGTTTTTTTTTAGAGGGCCCAGGCTCGGAACCATACTGACTGGTGTGGTGAGGACAACAGCTCCTGTAACGCGACAAGTTTTACACTGACCTGCGCAGCCTCATACAGAGCACCCCTGCAGACGACAAAGTCATCATCCTTGGCGACTTCAACGCCAGAGTGGGCCAAGACTCTGAAGCCTGGAAAGGAGTCCTCGGCAAGCATGGCGTGGGGAACTGCAATGACAATGGCCGCCTACTGTTGGAGTTCTGTGCAGAGCAGCAACTGGTCATCACCAACACTACTTTTCAGCAAAAGGACAGTCGTAAGACCACCTGGATGCATCCTCGCTCCAAGCACTGGCACCTTATCGACTATGTCCTAGTGCGTCAGAGAGACCGAAGTGACGTCCTCCTCACCAGAGTGATGCCCAGCGCAGAGTGCCACACTGACCACCGCCTTGTCCGCTGCAAACTCAGGCTCCACTTCAAGCCAAAACCCAAGAAATGGGGGCCCCCCAAGAAAAAGCTTGATGTTGCGAGCCTTCAGCGTGACGACGTGAAAGCTGCCTTTCAGACAGATTTACAGCGCAGGCTCAAAGACACAGCGGACCCAGCAGACTCCTCCCCTGAAACACTTTGGGAAGAACTGAAAACTGCTATTGCAAAATCCTCTGCAGAAGTCTTGGGTTTCGCTAGAAAGAAGAATAAAGACTGGTTTGACGAAAACGATGTAGAGATCCAGGAACACCTAGCAAAAAAAAGAGCCGCCCATCAGGCCCACCTAGCCCAGCCTTCCTGCCCTGTGAAGAAGTCTGCCTTCCGCCTCGTCTGCAGCAGTCTCCAGCGCAAGCTCAGAGATCTCCAGAATGAGTGGTGGACCAGACTTGCACAGAGGACCCAGCTTTGCGCAGACAATGGTGACTACAGGGGCTTCTACGAAGCATTGAAAGCAGTGTATGGCCCCAGGCACCTGGTACAAAGTCCCCTGCGAAGCGCGAATGGCCAGGCACTCCTCACAGATAATACCTCCATCTTGAACCGCTGGTCGGAATACTTTCAGAGCCTCTTCAGCGCTGAGCGCACTGTTCAAGAAGCAAAGTAGCAATAATAATAGCAATAATAATAATAATAATAATAATAATAATAATAATAATAATAATAATAATAATAATAATAATAATACCAGAACATTTAAAAAGTGGTGTTAGAAATCACAAAATATCATAAAAATAAGCGCAACCGCCAAAATCTTCCACGACGAAGCTAACGGCGGAAAGAAAGGGGAGGGGGGATGGAGAGAGGGGGGGGGGGGATGCCGGGAAATCTATCAGCAAGGGGGAGATGATAATAACGTTTAAAGGGCGACAAGCGACAATAAAAATGATACTGTTATTGTCCCATTCGCAGTCCTCCATCCGGCATCCTCCTCCTTCCACGTGATCGAGACACCGATTCTCATGAGCCCACTGCCGCGGTATCCCTCTTGCTGGAGACATCGCGCCTTCTCATTCACAACTATGCTCCTCAGCAGAAGCAGATGCTCGAGGTTTAAGTTGGCGATTGTTGGCCGCCCGCGGGCCCGAGAGCTCGGAGGGTCGAGACGGCGGCCACAAAGGTGTCAAAGCATGAAGCCATGGACTTCTGGCAATGAAAATCTCGCTTTTCCCAAAAATGTATATACTGACATTTTTATTCTGACGGCGAAATGTTATGGAGGTCCAGATACAGTTAGCATAAGGTAATAAGGCCGAAGTCAGCCCGATGACTTCCAGTGGCTTCTATCACTAGGAAGCAGATTAGGCTGTTGTCTCCCTAGTCACATCGCCGTCTTGTAGGCCTGGGCATTCTGTGACAGGCCACGGTACACAGTGCCGTTTCCGTACTGTCCAGTCTCTTAGCCATAGTCAGTTCCAGGCATCCCCTAATATTTCAATCCCCTAAAAAACACTACCGCCCACCAGCTGCACATTTGCCAGGCACAAAATAACAATAAAAACAGCACATTGACAGTCTCATTTCTTGGCTATGAACCTGATTCCTTACCAACCCCACACCCAAGCACAGCTGAAATCAGCGTGCCCCTCAAATCACTACGTCAATGGCAACTCAACATAGGCCCACAATTGTCCACTGGATAAGCTCAGGATGGTATGAATCAAAGCACCAAACATGTCTATTCTCATCTAACCAAACATTTCCAGCAAATTCCAACATTTAGCCCTACTACAATTTTTTTGAGTAAACAAGGCAAAAATTATTTTTTTAAAAACACCGGTCCTTGCACTGCCTGAACTGGCCAAATTTGACAATGTAATGTGACCTGTGGCCGTCTTTGTTTGACAACAGAAATAGAAACGAGACATAGACTCGTGTTCATGCGTTCATGCATCTAGTACAGGGTTTAGTGCAACTCTATGCGCCATGCAGATGGAAAGAAGCTCCCTCAAGCATTGGTTGCCGCAGAACCTGTTGTCAGCGACGGCATCTTTATGAGAGATCACCTCTCTTTACTCCTCGCGCTGGGACCATATGGCGTTGAGGCGCGTCCCCTGGGTGGTGGATAGGGGGTCCGTCGTGAGAGGGGTGCACCGAATGAAATAAGGTGCCGTGAACCAACATGGTCTAAGGGAAGGTGACCCCGACAGAAAACCCCTGAACCTCCTAGTAAGGGGGTTGGGCGTGGGGGCAGCTTCCCCACCCTGCAAAAAAAGGAAATAGCTACAAAAACGCCGACGAAAAGACTAACAGTAATTCCTTTCCTGGAGGAGGAAGGTTCTTCTACCAGAAGACTTATGACGTCCTATGGTGAAAGCCGGAAGTCTTCGGAAGCCACAGGACCGAGCCGCCTCTCTCTATCCAGGGACACAACCATGGGCACATGGAACGTCAAGACCATGTACCAGAGCGGCAAGGCCGCCCAGATAGCAGCGGAAATGCAAAAGTACAACCTTTCCCTGCTAGGTATCGGTGAAGCCAAATGGACGCAGTCTGGCCAGAAAAGGCTGTTAAGTGGGGAGATGATTCTGTATTCAGGTCATGAAGAGGAGAATGCCCCCCCCCCCCCCCCCCCATACAGAAGGAGTAGCATTCATGCTGTCACCAGTGGCACAGAGAGCGCTGATGGGCTGGGAACCTCTTGGGCCAAGAATTATCACAGCAGCCTTTAGAACCAAGAAAAAGATCAAGCTGAACGTCATCCAGTGTTATGCGCCCACTAATGACAGTGACGAGGAAGAGAAACAAGAGTTCTACGACCGACTCCAGAGTGCCGTGGACAAATGTGCGGAGCGAGACATCACCATCGTCATGGGCGATTTTAATGCCAAAATAGGGGAGGACAACACCGGATACGAAGAGGTGATGGGGAGACAGGGACTAGGCTCGGAGATGAGTGAGAACGGGGAGAGGTTTGTAGACTTTTGTGCTCTAAACCGACTTGTCATTGGAGGCAGCATCTTCCCACACAGAAGAATACACAAAGCAACTTGGGTCTCACCTGACCATACAACGGAGAACCAAATAGACCATATCTGCATTAGCAAGAAATTTAGAAGATCCCTTCAAGATGTTCGAGTGAGGAGGGGAGCAAATGTCGCCTCAGACCACCATCTGCTTACCTTAAGAATGAAGCTCAAGCTAAAGAAAAGCCGCACAGAGACAACAAGAAGACAGCGCTATAATGTAGGCCTCCTGAGAGAAACTGGAGTTAGAGAAGAGTTCAAACTGGTGCTGTCCAACCGGTTTCAAGCGCTACAGGAGCTAGTAAATGAAGAGGAGGCGGTCACCACAGAGCAGCAGTGAAAGGCAGTTAGAGAGGCGCTGAACTCAACCTGCAAAGACACTGTAGGGTTCAGGAAACACCATCACAAGGACTGGCTGTCGGCACAGACCTTGAAGAAGATAGAAGTGAGGAAGCAGAAGAAAGCAATTGTCAACAACAGTCGCACGAGAGCAGCCAAAGTAAGGGCACAGGAGGAATACTCGGAAGCCAACCGCGAGGTGAAGAGGAGTAGCAGGGCAGACAAGAGGGCCTACACAGACAGCCTGGCAGCAGAGGCAGAAAAGGCAGCAGGCAGCGGCAACATGAAACAGCTCTACGACATTAACAGAAGATTGTCGGGCAAGTATGGCCATACAGAAAGACCAGTAAAAGACAAAGAAGGCAAGCCTATTGCAGACAGAGCAGACCAACTCGACAGATGGGCCGAGTATTTTGAAGAGTTACTGAACAGACCTAGCCCACCCGACCCCCCAGACATCCAGCCGGCAGAGACCGACCTACCCATCAGCTGTGACAGACCCAGCCGGGAAGAGATCAGAAGAGCAGTGGCATTTTTGAAGAACGGCAAAGCAGCAGGGCCAGATGGCATCCCAGCGGAGTCCCTGAAAGCAGACCTAGAGACAACGCTGGAGATGCTGTACCCACTGTTTGGAAAGATCTGGGAAGAGGAGGTGATGCCGGCTGACTGGAAGGAGGGATACCTAATCAAGCTTCCCAAGAAAGGCGACCTCAGCAAGTGTTCCAACTACAGAGGAATCACCTTACTGTCAGTATCAGGAAAGGTCTTCAACAGGATCATCCTAGAGAGAATGAAGAGCTCCATTGACCCCAGCTGAGAGACCAGCAAGCAGGATTCAGGAAGAACCGATCATGTACAGACCAGATCGCCACTCTCCGCATCATCGTGGAACAGTCTCTGGAGTGGAGCTCCCCGCTGTACGTCAACTTTGTGGACTATGAGAAAGCATTTGACAGCGTGAACCGAGAGACTCTGTGGAAACTCCTACGACACTACGGTGTACCCACAAAGCTCGTCCGCCTGATCAAGAGCAGCTACGATGGCATGACATGTCGCGTGATCCACGAAGGGCAGTTCACCAGGGAACTCCACGTCAGAACCGGTGTCAGGCAGTGGTGTCTGCTGTCTCCATTCCTCTTTTTACTGGCCATAGACTGGGTCATGAAGATGACCACAGAACACAGACGAAGTGGAATACAGTGGACACTGTGGACACAGCTTGACGACCTCCATTTTGCAGACGACTTGGCATTACTGTCCCACACTCATCAACAAATGCAGGACAAGACCACGAGGCTTGCTGACATCTCGTCCCAAGTGGGCCTCACCATCCACAAACAGAAAACAAAGACAATGAGGCTGAACGCAACCAGGGAAGAACCAGTCTTGCTTGCTGGCACCCCGTTGGAGGAGGTGGAGTCCTTCACCTATCTCGGGAGCATCATAGACAAAAAAAGGCGGCACTGATGCAGATGTCAGAGCACGAATCGGTAAAGCCAGAGCAGCCTTTCTCCAGTTGAAAAAAGTGTGGAGTTCCAGAGAGCTGTCACAACACACCAAAGTCCGGATTTTCAACTCCAATGTAAAAGCAGTTCTCCTATATGGAGCAGAGACTTGGAGATTGACAAAAACCACAGTCAACAGAGTACAGACCTTCATGAACAGTTGCCTTAGAAGAATTTTGAAAATCTACTGGCCAGAGAAGATCAGCAACGTCAGACTCTGGGAGAGAACAGAGCAGATAACAGCAGAGAATGAAATTGGACGAAGAAGATGGGGATGGATCGGTCACAGTCTGAGAAAGCCAGCTTCCAGTATCACTAGGCAGGCATTGTCATGGAACCCCCAGGGAAAGAGGAAAAGAGGTAGGCCGAGAAACTCCTGGCGTCGAGACCTCCAAGCAGACATCAAGAGACTGGGAACCACCTGGAGTAGAATCGAAGGAGAAGCACAGAACAGGAGTTGCTGGAGGTCTCTCGTCGACGGCCTATACCCGGGTAGGGGTGACAGGCGTAAGTAAGTAAGTAAGTACCCTCTCTTTACTCCGTTCGATGCAACTGTACGTACATTGTACGTCTGAAATCCGCTGTGTCAGTTCAACGCAAAAGATCTTCAGCGGTCCAATGAACAATAAATACAACGTGGTTTACAGCAAGAGGCATAGATCCGCATGAGCCCCCGGTAGTGCGGGGGCTCATGAGGATCTATACCACTTGCCGTAGTTAGGCGTCTATTTTTATTCCAGGCAGTAAAACTGCCACCTAAATGATGGTCTTTAATGACAAGTGTCACAAGTTTTTTTGCCCTTCAAGATTTCTCTTGAGAGAGGACTGTCTTTGAACGCCGCTTTTTCTTGGGAGAAAAAAAAAAAAAAAAAAAAAAAAAAAAACAACAGTGGTCACTCAAAACAGGTTCTGCTGTATAGGGTCCAAAAATATTTTCATTGAAGTCCAGCAGACTGGCCAGGGGGGAGTGATGGGTCGCTTTTTGATAACGGCGCCCGCGGGTCGGGTCCCCGGGGCGAAGCTTTTGTGGCTTTTATCTGTAGAAGGGCAGTGGTTTACCTTTGATGCTGCATATTTTTGCACTATGGCGCTTTGTTCATCGTTTCCGGCCTCTTTCTCACGCCACTGAGTATCAACATGAAGGGATAGGGTCGGGTTAGAGTGAGGTGGGGTGGGGTGGGGTGGGAGGAGGCAAATGCGGTCAGGAGGGAGGGGGGGGGGAGGTTATCACTGTGATATACCTGACACGTTACTGACAACACTTTAAAAGTGTTTTAAAGGTACATCCGGGCGCATGAAGATCTATGCCTCTTGCAGATATTTGGAGTGTTGTCCAGGGGCGGATCAGTTACCTGGAGGGTGTGGGGGGGTCAACTTTTTGTTTGGGACCTTTAACTTCATACGAAAGGCGCTAGATTTTGATTCCAGGGGCCCAAAAAGGGACTTTGTTACAGCATTTTTAAAGAATTTTGGGTCTTGGGGTGGGGGGAGGGGGTCAGGAACCCCTGGAACCCTCCCCCCCCCCCCCCCGCGCCCCTGGTGTCTATGCCGTGACTTTGCTTTCGTACATTTTTGAGAGTCGTACGGCGTAAACGCAACCTCGCTATTTTCAATCCCAAACACACAAGGTCTTTTCCGTTGTTTCCTAGGGAGGAAGTTATAACTTGAGAAATCATACTCTTGTATTTGTTTGAATCTGAATTACTGTTACTGTTCACAAGGCTTACTCTTCAAATAAACGTACAAAATACGTGTGCGTGTCTGTGATTAGGGACCTTACTGCTTCTGAGTTGGGGGATGCCTGATAATAGTGACGTTTCGTTTGCAACGAACGGCTGGCAACGAGAGCGAAACCACGGCGGGCTGACAACTCTCCAAACATCTCCAAGAGGCATAGATCTTCATGCGCCCTGGAGTGTTGTATATGCTTATGGAACAAGCAGGTTATCCACCGTGATGTAGCTCTCGTTCGTTGTTGGGAGTCGTTCGTTGCAAACGTGACCTCACTAACGATTCGTGCTCGGTTGGTTAGTTCGGGGTTTAACGTCCACAGCACCGAAGTGATAATGGACGGCCCTGACGGGCGGGTTATGGGGGACAGGGAAATCTATTGCCTATGGAGTACGACCTGCAACTGTGCCACGTTGATTTACCAGGACCTTTCAACGGACATGCTATAGAACAAGCCCGTCTTTTCCCCCTGGAGTGCGAGTCCAGCTACCGGGGCCGGAACGGGGACTCGAACCCACGACCCGGCGATTCCCTCCGCTCTCTTGCTCCGACGCTTAACCGCCTGAGCTATTTCGGACTCGATTCGTCCCGTGCTCGGGCCTCGCGGAACCCAAGGGGGCATGAGACACTCAGTTTTCCATAGTAATCCATAGTAATAGCAAACACATAAAATCGTGGGTTTCTTTGGTGGTGGTGTTTTTTTTTTCATCCGGCAATTTTCTTCTGCATTGTCTGGCCACCTGTCAGAAAAAGGTTCTGGGCAGACACCGCTTAGCATTGTCCACGTCGCGAAGAAACGCGCTCATTGTCAGCCACTGCTCCACATCCGTCTGCAAAGACACATACATAGGTCTTCAAACCCTTTTCCTTGCTTACCATCTGCAAGAGGCATATATCCCCATGAGTCCCCGCAGTTGCGGGGGCTCATGAGGATCTATGCCTCTTGCTGACTAAGCTACTTTCTATCCATGTTCTTTGGACGCTTAGCAGCTAAAAAGGTTTAACTCTCTTACATCTGTCACTTTAGCAGCCAGCCTCAACACAATGACACCTCTTTTTTTTTTTTCTTTCTTTCTTTGGTGGGGGGGGGGGGGGAGGGGGGTAGGGGGGGGTAGTAAAAAAGGCCGGACTGGAAAAGAGGACATTGAAAGCGATAACGGGAACAGGACAGCAGCAGTTGGGGTTGTGAAAGAGCTGTGTTAACCCCTTCCCCGCCACTGTACGTACACTGTACGTATATTTTCGTTTCACAGTGAAATCGTGGTTCATTCAACGACCTAAAGCCAACACCGTCCAAAAAACATGGATACAAATTGGTCTCAGCAAGAGGCATAGATCCTCATGAGCCCCCGCAGTCGGCGGGGGCTCATGAGGATCTATGTCTCTTGCAGCTCGTTCATGTTCACTAGTTTTGTCCTCGGCAGGGCCCGAAAGGGCTACAACAACCCGCTTTCTTGCTGAATCGGCCGCTGCTTTCTTCTACCACACATTCAGGTGTCGCTGAACAAAGTATAGTAATAATTATAACTTGCAATTTTACCGGTTTTTGAAATACCAGAAAGGAACTTAGTGGCCAGTGGGCGTGGGCGGTTAGAATTCACACTTACCGTTTTCGGAGGCAGGGATACGGGATACCCGAAGTTACCATGTAGTTGTGTTGTAAATGTTGACTGACTGCCTCTTATTTTGATTCTAGAGGGAAGTGGATTTAAGGTGTTGGGAAGGGATGGGCTGGTTTAAAGTAGTGTATAATGATTGTGCGTGTGTCTGAGAGAGAGGATGTGCTGTTGTGCATGCGCAGTGAGTTCAGTGTTTTCAGTCCTGGAGAACAGCACTATACAAGAACTATTTATATTATTATTATTATTATTATTAAATGTATGTGTATATATATCAAATACGGTATACGTATTATGTAAACACAGATTATGTGTATAGTCTCTCCCCCTTCCTCTTATCTTTTTATCATTTTTTCGAGGCCATACTTGAAACCGACTGTACGCTAACGTGAACGCTGTGTACACTAGCATTGCGACATACCGTAAACAAATATATTATGTAATGTAGTACAGCGGAAAATAATGAATGGAGGGAGAATACTGGGCGCGCGCGCGCGCGCGCGCGCGCGCGCGTGTGTGTGTGTGTGTGTGTGTGTGTGTGTGTGTGTGTGTGTGTGTGTGTGTGTGTGTGTGTGTGTGTGTATGTGTGTGAGTGAGACAGACAGACAGACAGACAGACAGACCGTCTAGAGACAGGCCGGCAGAGAGAGAGAGAGAGAGTCATTCAGTTCTGAGCGGACCAGCCAGGTTCTGTCAATAGCGTATTTGCGAGCACCGTGTTCAAATTAACTCTCAACACCCTGCAAATTTGTCTCCCTTTCCCTGACAGCCTTTCTGGGATGGGGGAGGTCAGGGTTACGTCCCGTGTGCCTTCCAGTGCCACACTGAAATAAAAGAGATGGCTCGACCAGGGAGCTTTACTTCAAGGGCAGTGTCTGATTAGCTTGGCGCCTCTAGGCGCCAAGATAATCTGGCACTACCCTTGAACTATCAGATTCACCTCTCATGAGTAACAGAGATGACGATTACAAATTGTAAATCAGTACTCGGCTCTGGAAGTGACAACTGGGGATGCAGGCAAATGATACTGTGCAAAAAGGTGTGAAACTAAATCATTCTTCGGAAGACACATTGTCCTACTACAGAAGCTATTCACCACAAAAAGAAACAAAAAGGAATTCGTTACAAACCCAAACTGAACCCGGCTACAGTAAAAAACGAAAATACTTAGAATGGCATCGAAAGACTTGGCGCTCACAAACTATAGTAACAAATGATGCATTCCCCTCCCACCCCCCCCCCCCCTCCCCGTTTCCGTCTGTGTTCCGACAAAGCAATATTTACGGCAAAATAATTCGACCCGACACCAGCCGACATTTTCTCTGTCCAACTACAGTGTCATTTTGCCGCGCAGCCGATCAGAACAACGTAACTTACCGCGGACAAAGGCAACGCGCACAGATCAAAGCATTTTTTGCCGGACTGAGTAGATGGACATGACATGACATGATACCAGTATCGTATCGGACACAAATCAGTAAACACAACACAGACATAAATGGCTTCAGTAAGAGGCGTTGATCCTCATGAGCCCCCGCAGGTGCGGGGGCTCATGAGGATCTATACCTCTTGCAAGTTGGGTGGTGTTCAATTTCTCTCGGCAGTGAAGGGGTTAATTTGAAATCAAGTTATCAGTTGCGCCTCTAATATAATCATATACCACTTATTGTAAACGCATGTGATAAGCGCTGCTTACAATGAATGAATGAATGAATGAATCAATGAATGAACCATATGAAATTATGATAGGCGCCAAACTAATGAGGCACAAATCTTTAGTTATCATAGTCTTGATCGATTTGCATTGGCATTATTGGG
Organism: Semisulcospira habei; assembly: GCA_036245525.1. Taxonomy (NCBI): domain Eukaryota; kingdom Metazoa; phylum Mollusca; class Gastropoda; family Semisulcospiridae; genus Semisulcospira; species Semisulcospira habei. The sequence goes on from BTPG01000006.1 coordinate 93,475,004, forward strand.
CGATTCTAAAGTGTCAGCAAGTTTGACTTTCAGAAATAAAAGATCCCCCCCACCCCACCCCACCCCCCACCGTTCCGTACCCCCACCCCCACCCCTTCCTCCTACCCCCATCCCTGCATTTTTCTGGCCACGGTGAAACTTGTCTGACCTCAAACAGTCCTATACCCGGAGCCGCCAGTAAAATGAGCTGAGTTCTCCACCAGCCACTAAGCAAGGTGCTCCGCTATAGCTTAGTGGCTGGCACAGGACTAAACTCACTCATGCAACTGAGCCCTGGATCGTATTCAGCCCTCAGTACGGCGTTGTCACCCCGACAATGAGTCAATTTTCTTTCCATCGGAGACCAGGAAATCCCGTGTCCACCCCGCGCTGACCCGGGCCAGGCTTTCCGCCATGCCACAGCGCGGCCGTGTCAGCCCCGCACTGAATGGATTTGTTCGCGCGGGATTGACACAAATCAAGGCCTGCTAGAGATGGCGGATTATCAGCCGTGAGTGGAAGTTGATATTTCAGCCGACGTCTTTCGGTTGTCACTATCGTGATCACGTGACGTGGGGTCAACCCGTTTGCAGCGGGGACAAAAGGAAAATCCGGCTGACCAAAGCTGATCAGTTTCAGTTTCCTGTCACAGACGGAGAAAAGGGAATTCACAATCAGTCCCCTTTTGAAAACCTTTCATTTCTGCAAAACCATAAATTACTGGATCGCTGGGTCATTTTCAGCAAACTAGCCTGATGTATGTACCGTTGTCCGGCTGAATCCGAGTCCAGCTTTTTACCCACAAAACCGCGACTTGCTCAGGACAATAGCATGTGAATTGACCATGCTTGTCAGTTCAGTCAAGAATGGTGTCAGAATAGGTTGGCGCCTATAGGCGCCAAGCTAGCTATCATGGTCGTTCAAAACTGTGTCTCCAGAGCAGTGACGCAGAAATCAAAGGATATAAAAAAAAATAATATTTCATCCTCGATGAAGATTAACGATGTTTTTGGGTCTTCTTCTTAGGCTTATATAAAAACATGAATTGATCTAGAATAACTGGGGGGGGGGGGGGGGGAGCTCCAGCGCTAATGTAATATTGTTTCTTTTTCCTTGACGGTCTTAACCCATTTAGCCCCGAGTCCCTACAGCAGGAGATGGATTGACCACGATAATTCAAGAGTAGTGCCAGATTAGCTTGGCGCCTTCAGGCGCCAGCTAATCTGGCACTACCCTTGAATTATCACGGTCAATCCATCTCTGCAACTGGTACATAGTCATTAGGCAACACCTCCAAAATTTGAGAAATGGGACCTTGGGTCTGAAAGGGTTAAAGCTGCCTGCTCCAGAGCGGGTTCAGTTTATGTTGCTTAAAATGGTGTGCTGATACAACGGGTCCTCAGAGCGGTCTTACCTCAACTAAGACTTTTCTACTGTTCCTTTTACAATCCATGTGAGTAGACGCACGAAATGAACGTTTCTACTGCTCCTTGCGCACATCGATGAAACTCTCCTACCTACAGAAGATACAACGGGTCCTCAGAGCGGTCTTACCTCAACTAAGACTTTTCTACTGTTCGTTTTACAATCCATGTGAGTAGACGCACGAAATGAACGTTTCTACTGCTGCTCCTTGCGCACATCGATCATGATGACACTCTCCTACGTACACAGAAGAAGCAGAGCAGAAAAGTCTTTTATTTTAGCTCGAATTTCATAAGTGAAGTGACCCCTTTCGCCTACCATTATTTCAAGACATACTAAGAGCACTTATAAAGGAGATATTGCGAATTATTAACCCATTCAGCCCTGACGCACTACAGCAGGAGATGGATCGACCATAATAATTAGCTTGGCGCCTGTAATCTGGCACTGCCCTTGAATTATCATGGTCGATCCATCTCCTGCAATTGGTGCAGGTCCCTTCCAAAATACATGGGTGACACTGCAAAAATTGAAGTAACTGAAAATGAAGCCTAACCCTATAGATGCAGGGGGTTTTGAGAATTAATGTCTTTTACTGTTTTGTCTGAGCAAAAAAGCTGAAATTCGGCTTTCTGAGATTTTTTTACAAGCTGAATCAGCCTCCTGGACAGAAGACTGTCACCCACAGGCGCGGGATGGTCGTCGCGTCATTGCTCCTAACAGGAGCATCCCGCACCTGTGCCGTCACCCATGAAAATATTGAAGACTTTAAAATCTACCTGCGTCTGTCCGTCCGTCAGTCTGTTTTACGTTTTCTTTTTTTGTACACACGTATAACGGTCAGTTATACGTGTGTCACCCTCTGTGACACCACCACCTCCCACCCCCGAATACCAACCACTATCCGCCCGGAATCTTCCAGTTTTCAACGTCAACCAGCATCAATGATCCGGCGAACAAAACAAGAAAAGAAAATGTCCATACCCAACAGTAGGCCTAGTCAGTTTGGTGGTGCGGGTGCCCATTTATCGGCTTTGTTATGCCAGCAGCGCCTCCTGTGTCAGGTGATCAATCAGGGGCGACAACAATAGGGCAGTGACACGTGGGATGCATGGATCTTCGCGGGACTCGTCCTTTCCGGCTTCATCCAACCCAATCCATCTGCAAGAGGCATAGATTATCATGAGCCCCTGCATCGCAGCGGGCAGTCGTGAAAATCAATGCCTCTTGCTTGTATCATCTTTATTTTTAGTTTAGGACAAGCCGTTTGCTCAGTCCCGCCCAAAACGAAGGAAGTCGTCACTCTGATATCCCGCCTTCCTCCTCACTTTTTGTCTGAGAAACATGCACGTAATTAAGGTTACATTTTGCAGTAGCAGCAACAGGCACGCCGAAAGCCTGCCGCAAACCATGAACATCTATGCCTCCTCGTCTGGCAGACAAAAGACCTGGAAGGGAGTGGTCAGGGGTCAGGGATCACGAAGGGAACTGTAATCGGGCCCGCGGTTACCTGCTCCTTGTTCCACTTCTCTCCCTTGAGCACTGATCCGGGGACGTGACCTCCAGAGGTCCAGCATCAGTCCGCACGACTTGACTGCACCCGTTTGACCATCATCAGTGTCTGACCACTGAAAAATAGTTAACCCATTCAGTGCCGAGACAATTTGGAACACCGCCCAACTGTAAGAGGCATAGATCCTCATAAGCCCCCGCAGTTGCGGGGCTCATGAGGATCTATGCCTCTTGCTGACACCACTTTAAATTCATGTTCCTGCTTGGGTTGCCTTTTGGTGCTGAATTAAAGACGATTGCGGCAGAAACACTGTCCTGAGTTAACTGGCACTGAACGAGTTAAACGTTGCGGAGTTGACGTCTTTTGTCCACGAAGAGGGTGATTCGGCAAAGACGGGACACCGAACAGGGTCTGAACAAAGTTTGACCCCAGCTGGGTTCAAACCCGTGCCCTTATATTAGGGACGACAGCCGAACGCCCTACGCCCTGAGCCACCCGGCTGCCCTTGTCTGGCCACTGAAGCAGACGAGAGATCAGAAACAAATCCCAAGCCAGTTTCAACCGCACGTACCGAACCATCCATCCCTGATGAATCGGTTTTGGGCCGGCCAGGCGCCGTCGAGAAGGTAGGGGCCATAGCGGTAGTACAATAATCCCGGTGCTGAGTCCACCACAACACTCAACTGACATTAACCCATTTGGCCCCGAGTCCCTACAGCAGGAGATGGATTGACCATGATAAATCAAGGGTAGTGCCAGATTAGCTTGGCGCCTGAAGGCGCCAAGCTAATCTGACACTACCCTTGAATTATCATGGTCATGTCAATCCATCTCCTGCAACTTGTACATAATCGTTAGACAACACCTCCAAAACTGATTTGAGAAATGGGACCTTGGAGCTTAAAGGGTTAGAGACCATCATTTTGGTGGCTGTCGCCACCTCAATGGTGATCTTAATGACAGGTCTGAGGCGAAAATCAGAATGCTATTTGAGAGAACAGCAAACCTCCAAGAAGACCTAGTGATGACTATACACGAACCAAAAGCACCGTGCAAGTCTTTTAAAACTGTCTTATAAGTAACTGTTGATTACTTCAGAATATGTTAATAATAGTACATCTGTTTAGTCCATCATACAAACAGGAAAATGGAATTTTGGCTTGTAACAAAAACGTACTAAATAAATTTCAAGATGATTTTGCACACCTTCCCCTGTATCATATGGTAAGGTTTTCGGCTGCTACGGCGTTAACTTGCAGTTCAAGATAAGATAAGATAGTTTATTGCCATATGTTTCCATGTAAAAAAGAAAAAAAAAACATTGGAATGTGTCTTGATATCAGTTACTAAGACTAAAATAATATCGCACCAATTATCATACAAACTAATAATCACAACATACATATTAAGGATGAAAACATAACACATAAAACTGTTATCACAACAACCATCACAATATGAACGAGTTATTCTGTCGAGGTAAAAAAGATAATCCGATAATAAACTTGATTAATAACAATCATTAACGGGCGGTCCGTGGCGCAGTGGTTAAGGCGCCTGCCACCAATGCTTAAGGTGCGAGGTTCGACTGATACCGAGTTTCGGCGTTGGAGTTTTCTCCTCTAGTAAGTGTCACCGTTAATTCGGGCGGACCGTCGGGGGTTCTTTCTCCGGGTACTCCGGTTCTTCCACCCCCTTCACTTTGGTACCGGTTACAGGTCACTTTATAAATTTCAAGTACAAGCGATAAAAATTTCCGAAACCTCAGTAGCTGAGCTGACCCTTCGCACCACGTGAATGTCCTGTGTCTGTCTTGAACTGTGTTTGTCTTCAGAGTGAATGCGTGTGTGTCACGTGAGCGTGCGTGTTGGGTTCAATTCGCGGCGCTTTGAAGCCATTCGCCAAATTGGGAAAAAGCGCCTATATAATAACCGGTATTATTATTATTATTAAAATCTCTCTCTCTCTCTCTCTCTCTCTCTCTCTCTCTCTCTCTCTCTCTCTCTCTCTCTCTCTCTCTCTCTCTCTCTCTCTCTCTCTCTCAGTTTCATTTACATTTAACTATATACTTAGTTTTTTTTTTTTGTATTTTGTCTCGTAGTTTTGTAGCAACGGCAGGTTTGAAAAATGGCTATGTCTGTGACGATGTCAATGCCTCAACCGTTGATAATAAAGCTTCAGCTTCATTGAATCTCTCTCTCTCTCTCTCTCTCTCTCTCTCTCTCTCTCTCTCTCTCTCTCTCTCTCTCTCTCTCTCTCTCTCTCTCTCTCTCTCTCTCTCTCTCTCTCTCATTAACACTCCTTTTGACGAGGTCCTTCTCACAGATGATCCAAATATTGCGCTGTCGACTTGGTACAGTTTATTCCTTGGAGCATTAGACAGACGTGCGCCGATTAGAACAAAAAGAGTAAAGAGTGAGATACTTCCCCCTTGGTTGACAAAAGAAATAATGCATGCTATGTCGGTGCGAAATGACCTGAAAAGAGAAAAGAACTTCGATGAATTTAAAAAGCAGCGAAACCGTGTGAGGTCAATGGTGTGCGCCGCGAGGAGGGACTTTATCCGCAACACTGTCAAGGACAACAAAGATGTGTCAGCTGTGCGGTGGCGGGTACTGAATTCGATCACCCGAGGCAATAGCAGTAGGTCAACAACCATCCCTAGTAATCTCTCCGTCGACACATTCAACATTTTCTGTCTGTTGCGGATTTGATAACTACTCCTAGTCGTGATTACAGAGGCTGACACATGCCCGGATTACTTAGTTAATTTCTGCAACAGAAAAACAACTGGCACACCACCATTTAATATCCCCACACTTGCTGTGCACGAAGTGGGCAAACTAGTTAGTGACCTAGCTAATAAGAAGTCCTCCGGTCATGATATTAAATTTGTCCATACCATACATCATAGAGACCTTTACTTATATTATTCACAACTTATGTATTCAAAACAATGTATTCCCTACAGACCTTAAAGTCGCAAAAGTCGTTCCACTGCCAAAATCAAACGATCGTACTGACCCTAACAGCTTTAGACCCATTTCTCTGCTGTCAGTATAATCTAAGCCCCTCGAAAGGCATATACATAAACACCTGTCTGACTACTTAGAATCACGAAAGTTGCTCCATTCGTCTTAGTCAGGATTTCGCCCTCGGCACTCATGTCATACGGCTCTGAGCAGATTAACAGACACATGGCTTTCAAATATGATATAATTCGCAGCTGACAGGTGTAATTTATCTTGACTTTAAAAAGGCTTTCGACTTAGTGAACCATTACAATACTGATTTCCAAACTGAAGCATATCTTCGAAACGACATGGCTGTTTCGTTGTTTACGTCATATCTCAAAAACAGGAAACAGAAAGTAATTGCTAATGGAGCCTACTCTTCTACTAAAAATGTTAAACTCGGAGTTCCGCAGGGGTCAATCTTAGGTCCTCTTTTATTTTGTATTTACATCAATGACCTACCTCTAAGTCTAACCTACGAAGCAACACAGTGTGATATGTTCGCCGATGATACCTCAATCCACACAGCTAACAAAGACATAAGTGTAGTTGAAAACGGCCTTCAACAAAGTCTCGATGATATAGCAGCATGGTGTAAAGTCAACTCTATGATTCTGCATCCTACTAAAACAAAATATATGATTATTGCAACACGCCAAAAGCATCAGTTGAAACCATTAAAGCTTAATCTATCACTCGGCGACGACATCATAGAACAGGTACCCGAACATCGTCTATTGGGGGTCACAATTGATAATCAGCTGAGGTGGCAGATGCATATTGACAATGTATTTAAAACGGTCTCTAGAAATGTCTTTATGTTATCAAAATTAAAGTATTACACAGATAGTGAAACCAGAAAATTGTTCAGTAATGCACACATCATGTCACATATAAACTACGCATCGACGGTGTGGGCTTGTTGCAGTGATGTCCACTTAAAAAGACTAAATTCTTTACATAGGAGAATGGCAAAATTAATTCTTCCCGACTCGCACTTGACAACCGAGGAAAAACTCAATAAAGCTGGATTCCTACCCCTTCAAAATCACTTTAAGTTTAACAAAGGGGTACTCAGTGATGCTTAAAGTGTGGAACCATAGCGCTTTATAATATCTAATAGATTTGTTTAAAAAATCAAGATTCCTGCTAAGGGAATATGAGGAGTCTTTATATTGTTCCAAAACCCCGAATAGATATATTTAAATCCACTTTGTCATTTGCGGGTTCCACACTGTGGAACTCACTCCCACATCACGTTAAAGCCACTCCGACATTATCTCGTTTCAAGACAAGTCTTTATATATACCTGACATCACTCAAATAACCGCAATATCTAGTAATACGTTGACACACAAATGTACGTGCATATTCTAACGATCATGTGCATGTGCGCGTGTGTGTATGTGTGTGTATGCATGTGTGTGCCAGGTGTTTGTGTGTGTGTGCACGCGCGCGCGTGTGTGCGTTTGTGCGTGCATGCGTGTGTTTGTTTTTTAGTGGACTGTATATTTTGCATCACTGTGCTTTGATGTCCCTGTTTTATGTATATTTTGTACTTAGTTAGTCGTAGTTTTAGTAACGGCAGGTACGAAAAATGACATAGTCACTGACTATGTTAATATCTTCACCGTTGTAAAATAAAGATTCATTGATCTATTGATTTATTCATTGATTTTCTCTCTCTCTCTCTCTCTCTCTCTCTCTCTCTCTCTCTCTCTCTCTCCGCACACACACACACACACACACACACACACACACACACACACACACACACACACACACACACACACACACACACACAAACTGGTATTAAACACGGCGAACGGGCACGCCTCACTGATTCAGTAAGCTGACTGTACACATTCCGTCAAGTTCTCGGCTCTTGCCGCTCGCGCTCTCTCCAATCAGTCCAGCTGATCAGAGAGAGCGTGAACAGCCAGAGAGGAAAAAAAACTGTTGCGGAATCTGCTGGTCCTGGTATGGATGGACCTGTACCGGCCTACGACCTGATGGTAAAAGTTAGAAAAGCTCATTGCTAGTCAGTAGAACTGAATTTCCTGCACATTGATATTTTCCTTTGAGATAAACAGAACTCTGCGTAATCTTTTCAATCAAAAACACACTCTTGCCTGGCTTTCCGGCACACCTACATTTATTTGATATATACACAGTTGATCTGAGCAGCATCTCTGGCAAAACCTACAACTCCAGACCTCGCTGGATGACTCATCATCTCAGGTGGTCTTTATCACAGTTTCCGCTGAGCTGCGCGCACAATTTCAGCAATTCCACTTCCTCAAGCAGCTCCCGGTCATCTGCAAGAGGCTTAGATTTTCATGGTCCCCGCAGCCGCGGGGGACCATGAGAATCTATGCCTCGTGCTGCAAGAGATCGGCCGCTGATTTTTTTTTTTTTTTTTTTTTTTAATTGTGACGAGACTTAGCCCTCCCTCCGTCTTTCCTCATCACTGATAGTGTGTGCGTGTGCCGCATGCATGCGTGCGTGCGTGCGCTTAGGCCTACGATACAGTATAGAGCTATGATAATTCGTCTATAATGCATATACTGAATAGTTCTCTTTCTTTCTCCGCGTGCTTTTTTTTTTTCTACCTAGGCTTTGCTGTCACGACGCTGTCAGTCGTGGATTATGAGCGCTAGCTTTGAGCGGCCCGCAAAGTTTGCAGCTCTGGGGTCAGTTGCGTGAGTGAGCTTTGAATCCTGCACAAGCCAATAAGCAAGGTGCACCGCTATAGCTTGCGCAGGATTTAAGCTGAGATCTACTTGCAGCCCAGGGCCGCTCAGTTGCACGTGTGAGCTTAGACCTGTGCAGACCTCAAAGCCGGCAAGGTGCCCCGCTACCTCGCATAAATCCCTTATAATCCTGATACACCCATTGCTTGAAATGACTAATTTGACTGATAGTCGGCAAGGCCGTGGTGCCAGAATAGCTATTCTGGCACACCCCCCCCCCCCCCCCCCCCCTTGAACTAAAACATTTGATCTCTCTCCTACCCTGTAATGTAGCCTGCATAGGACAATAAGAAAATTTTACAAACACAGCTTCAGGATGTCATGGGTTAGTGGCCTGCTGCACTGGACTAAGCTCCCACGCAACTGAGCCCATGTCCTTAACTCATTCTACCCCAACACCGAAATCCCCAAATGTTGCCGTTGTTCTCTGAACTGCATTGCAGGGCAGGACACAGATCGACCATGACAGTTCAAGGGTGGTGCCAGAATAGCTTGGCGCCCATAGGCGCCAAGCTATTCTGGCATCACCCTTGAACTATCATGGTCGATCCTTATCTTGCTGTGGTGTGTCTGGGGTAGAATGAGTTAAAGGTAGAAGATTGCCGGGGATTCAGTAAACAACCGACTGGCTTCCACGATAACTCTGCGAACCGGAGATAAGCAGTGTGACCCCGGCTGATTTGCCGAAAGGGGGTCTATATACCCCTCTGTACCTCTCAGTGGGCGCATCTCACGCCGCTCGAGTTGGTGTAAGTAACGGGACTTTTCACGGTTGACTGGAAACGTTTGCAGACAGGAAGTGGGCCCTTGTGGTCACGCCGTTTGACCAGGAGACTCCCTTCGTGTGTGGAGAAGCCGCCGAGTTGTTTTACTGCAATCAGGCCGATTCCCTCCAGCAAGATTCTCATGAGCCCCTGCGGCTTCAGGGCCCTAGTGAAAATCTATGCAGCACCATACAAATCAACGCCACCGGAGTCCCTGAAATTTCAGGGAAATCAGATCCCCCCTGACCGCGGGGTGAGGTCAGAAAACTCATCAAGCTGGTGCCGAGCTGCCCAATGTTCATCTTGTGCAGTTGACCGTTACCGACGCAACACTTCCCCTTCCTTTTCTGTCCCCTCTTCATTTAGGCTGGAAACAGTGTCCAAGTCAGACCAGTACAACTGCAGTTGACATAGATCACTATGACCCCCGATATTAAATCGGCTCATGGGAATCTGTGTGTTTTGCAGGCTCACTTTACATCCTTATTAGATCCCCGTAAGCCGATGCGGACTTATTTGCGTATACAGGGCCTTCTATTCACAAGAAGCATAGATCTTCGCGAACCCAGGCATGTTGTAAAGGTTGCTGAGAATCAAAGGGCTCTCTTTGCTATGCTTTTACATAGATCGGCCTCGTTTGCATCCTTAAGTTGAGGGCGTTATTACTGGTTAAAGCGTAGAGTGGGCTAGAAGAAGCAGAGCTGCACACGATATAAAACTGTGTGGACATATTATTGTGTACTTCTGATACGTTATGTAGTGTACATATTAAATCCACGATCTCTGAAATTAATTGTTTCGAAATATTGTTTCGAAATTCAGTTTCGAAATTTGGTGTCACGTTATATTCCATCATCGAATCTGTCTGTTCAATTAGCCTGAATTAAATATATATATATATATATATATATATATATATATATATATATATATATATATATATATATATATATATATATATATATATATATATATATATATATATATATATATATTTTTTTTTTTTTTTTTTTTTTAAGTTCTGAAATCACAGCGATTGTGCATCACTACCTGAGTTTCGTCATCTCAGTAATAAATGAAAGGGAAAGACCGAGCTGGCTCTCAGGGGTGGACAGTACCGACGATGGAAAACTCGTTGACCGCTGGAGGTGAAAAAAAGGGTCCTGAAATACGATGCCGTCATCAGGCGCTGGGCCAGAAATTAGTTTAGACAGCTTGTCCCTCACCACAACCCTCTCCCTCCCCTTGGCTTTGGACCTAAGACTGAATATGTATGGTGTGTCTGGAGAGAGGTAGTACCTTTGTAAACCTGGCAGCAGCAACCACCCGGGTGGACGGGAGCACCGTCTGGTCCTCGCCCAGCACTCAACTCTGACTTCTGGCTCCAAGAAAGCTGCCGTTAGGGATAACAGTGGCCACACCCTGGCTGGCGGGCTAAACTGACGAAGTGTTGTTACTCATTGGCGTTGTTACTCAATGTGTTGTTACTCATTGGTGGGCAGACCGATAGTTACGAGCTCAGCAGTCCTACGACAGTCTGTCTAGGGGAAGGACCCCCGATACACGTCCCTGGCCGAAGACAGAGATGTAGGACCTTTAAGATGCCTAACGGCTGCATCATGCATATTGCGCTTTAAGCGATCGAGGAAGAAGAATGAATACAAGGGTCTGACTGAGGCCCCGGAACTGACTGAATCCACCTTTGGTTTATACGATGTTACGACGGAAGCATAGTCAACACTCTCTCTCTCTCTCTCTCTCTCTCTCTCTCTCTCTCTCTCTCTCTCTCTCTCTCTCTCTCTCTCTCTCTCTCTCTCTCTCTCTCTCTCTCTAGTCTCTCTCTCTCTCTCTCTCTCTCTCTCTCTCTCTCTCTCTCTCTCTCTCTCTCTCTCTCTCTCTCTCTCTCTCTCTCTCTCTCTCTCTCTCTCTCTCTCTCCTCTAGCTGGCTAGGATGTGTCATATATACACGGTTGCACCCAGGACGGTGGTTTTGTTTACTACTGACTGGCACGCGAGTCTTTTGATATGATATAGGCCTATTACAGTGGGCCTGAAAGAAATCTTGATCCTATACCGAGACAGAGAGAGAGAGAGAGAGAGAGAGAGAGAGAGAGAGAGAGAGAGATGTGTGTGTGTTTGTCACAGTCTGTGATAATTTGGACCTTAAGACTTTGAAGGTCAAAAAATCACATACTAGCATGCAACGCCGTATGTTGTTTTTTAAAGCCGCCAAATTTAATTTACATGTGTGAGTTTTTCTCTGTTGTTGATTTGCTTTGTTTTGCGTTATTTTTGTTTTGTTTGTTGTTGTTCTTGCTGCTGTTGTGTGTGTGGGAGGGAGGGGGGGAGGGGGGTAAACAGTTCAGTGAAAACTGGTGGCCCTACGAAGGTAAGTCTTCAGAATTAAACCTTGGACTGAAAAGCCAGCCTTTGCTCAACGCCCGATGGCCTCTCCCTGCTGGTATGCGTGTGCTCTTGAGGATCTGTCCTTCTTCAGTAGTAGCGTAAGTTACACCTGTGTCATTGGCCAAATGGCCAACACAGGTGTAGGCCCCTAACTTACGCTACTACTGAAAAGATCCTCAGCTGGGACTGAAGCCCCGCAGCCCACTTACATACGTTACGACGGATGTCCTGCGCCGCGAGTCCTGACTGATAAGTGAGACAATTGTTGTGAAGACGTCACACTCTGACAATATCTTTTCCATCGCGTAATGGCGCTTGTGAATTTGAAAAACTAACACCTCGACTAGACTGAAAATGGCTGTTCGCAAAACTTCAGAGAGATCAGAGGGTGGGCTGAAGGTAACAACGTGTATACACGGGGAAAGCAAGTACTAGTACTACTGAGTAGACTAGCCACACTCGCGGTATATGGATGGGGTCCGCTAGTGTCAGATTTGCTTAACCCCTTCACTGCCAGTGGACGCAGACTTTCAGGCCAAGTTCAGTCGTAAGTTACGTTAGCTTTTTTTGTGCAGCATTACTGGAAGATCTAGTATGTATGCTAAGAACATTTACTTTACTTACGCCTGTCACTCCTCCCCGGGTATAGGCCGTCGACGAGAGAACTCCAGCGACTCCTGTCCTGTGCTTCTCCTTCGATTTTACTCCAGGTGGTTCCCAGTCTCTTGATGTCTGCTTGGAGGTCTCGACGCCAGGTGTTTCTCGGCCTGCCTCTTTTCCTCTTTCCCTGGGGGTTCCATGACAATGCCTGCCTAGTGATACTGGAAGCTGGTTTTCTCGGACTGTGATCAATCCATCCCAATCTTCTCCGTCTAATTTCATTCTCTGCTGTTATCTGCTCTGTTCTCTCCCAGAGTCTGACGTTGCTGATCTTCTCTGGCCAGTGGATTTTCAAAATTCTTCTAAGGCAACTGTTTATGAAGATCTGTACTCTGTTGACTGTGGTTTTTGTCAATCTCCAAGTCTCTGCTCCATATAGGAGAAGTTATTTTACGTTGGAGTTGAAAATCCGGACTTTGGTGTGTTGTGACAGCTCTCTGGAAATCCACTTTTTTTTTTTCAACTGGAGAAAGGCTGCTCTGGCTTTACCGATTCGTGCTCTGACATCTGCATCAGTGCCGCCTTTTTTGTCTATGATGCTCCAGAGATAGGTGAAGGACTCCACCTCCTCCAACGGGGTGCCAGCAAGCAAGACTGGTTCTTCGCTGGTTGCGTTCAGCCTCAGTGTCTTTGTTTTCTGTTAGTGGATGGTGAGGCCCACATGGGACGAGATGTCAGCAAGCCTCGTGGTCTTGTCCTGCATTTGTTGATGAGTGTGGGAGAGTAAAGCCAAGTCGTCTGCAAAATCGAGGTCGTCAAGCTGTATCCACAGTGTCCACTGTAGTCTACTTCGTCTGTGCTCTGTGGTCCTCTTCATGATCCAGTCTATGGCCAGTAGGAAGAGGAACGGAGACAGCAAACACCCCTGCCTAACTCCGGTTCTGACCTGGAGCTCCCTGGTGAACTGCCCTTCGTGGATCACGCGACATGTCATGCCATCGTAGCTGCTCTTGATCAGGCGGACGAGCTTTGTGGGTACACCGTAGTGTCGTAGGAGTTTCCACAGAGTCTCTCGGTCCACGCTGTCAAATGCTTTCTCGTAATCCACAAAGTTGACGTACAGCGGGGAGCTCCACTCCAGAGACTGTTCCACGATGATGCGGAGAGTGGCGATCTGGTCTGTACATGATCGGTTCTTCCTGAATCCTGCTTGCTGGTCTCCAGGATGATCCTGTTGAAGACCTTTCCTCGTACTGACAGCAAGGTGATTCCTCTGTAGTTGGAACACTTGCTGAGGTCGCCTTTCTTGGGAAGCTTCATTAGGTACCCCTCCTTCCAGTCAGCCGGCATCACCTCCTATTCTCAGATCTTTCCAAACAGTGGGTACACTATCTCTACTGTTGTCTCTAGGTCTGCTTTCAGAGACTCCGCTGGGATGCCATCTGGCCCGGCTGCTTTGCTGTTCTTCAAAAATGCCACTGCTCTTCTGATCTCTTCCCGGCTGGGTCTGTCACAGCTGATGGGTAGGTCGGTCTCTGCTGGCTGGGTGTCTGGGGGGTCGGGTGGGCTGGGTCTGTCCAGTAACTCTTCAAAATACTCGGCCCATCTGTCGAGTTGGTCTGCTCCGTCTACAATACGCTTGCCTTCTTTGTCTTTTACTGGTCTTTCTGTATGGCCATACTTGCCCGACTTTCTTCTGGTAATGTCGTAGAGCTGTTTCATGTTGCCGCTGCCTGCTGCCTTTTCTGCCTCTGCTGCCAGGCTGTCTGTGTAGGCCCTCTTGTCTGCCCTGATACTCCTCTTCACCTCGCGGTTGGCTTCCGAGTATTCCTCCTGTGCCCTTGCTTTGGCTGCTCTCGTGCGACTGTTGTTGACAACTGCTTTCTTCTGCTTCCTCACTTTTATCTTCTTCAAGGTCTGTGCCGACAGCCAGTCCTTGTGATGGTGTTTCCTGAACCCTACAGTGTCTTTGCAGGCCTGGCCGCTTGGCTGCGGAAAGGCTAAGGGATGAAACCCCTGACATCAAAGCCCCCGTGTCTCCGGGGAAGGCTTTTGAGCCAGAGACTAAGACAAGGACAGTCTGATATAAAACCTACGACCTGAGGACCTCGATGCCACCGTCCCAGCTTGCTAGGCCATGGCAAACAAACCAAGGGTTTAAAGGGTGGGGCCAGTACTGCGCACACTGCACTCAACCAAAAAGCTCCACCGCGCAGGCTTTAGGAAACGCCCACGCACTATGACACTGAACTTTCCAAGTCCTGTAACGATGGGCAAGGGGCAAAACGGCAGGTGAAAGATGTCACTGGAAGCCGTAGTCTCAAACCTGCATGCATGCGGTTCAGGATATTGGTCGCCTGATGTTGACCTGGGGATGACAACGTCACTCGGCACACCCTGAACGACCAAGCAGCCTTCTCTAGGGACAGCACTGCTTGCTCCACACGGAGAGGGGCCTAGAAAAGGTGGCCTAACCAAAGCTCATCCCCTCGTAACCCCAGTTGGCTAGCCGCGGTCAACGGGCATCTTCTCATGCGGTCAGAAAACAAGAAAAAACAACGGATCCACTCTCATGACGACCGCGACCGGACTCAGCGTAGCATGCTGGAACATCCGAACCATGCTCGACACAGCAGACAGCGGACGCCCTGAGCGTCGCTCCGCCCTCATTGCCCATGAATTGCGGAGGTTAAACATCGACATCGCCGCGCTCAGCGAAGTACGCCTCCCGGAGGAAGGCAGCCTCCAAGAACTTGGCGCTGGCTACACCCTCTACTGGTCAGGCAGGCCTGCATCAGAAAGACGGCTCTCAGGCGTGGGCTTCATGGTGAAGACCCCCATTGCGACTAAGTTGAAAAACCTACCAACGGGTCACTCCGACCGCATCATGTCCATGCGCCTCCCACTGAGACACCAGCAATACGTCACCCTTCTCAGTGTGTACTCCCCAACCCTCCTGGCAGAGCCTGCAGAAAAAGACAAGTTCTACTCTGACCTGCGCAGCCTCCTGCAGAGTACCCCTGCAGACGACAAAGTCATCATCCTTGGCGACTTCAACGCCAGAGTGGGCCAAGACTCTGAAGCCTGGAAAGGAGTCCTCGGCAAGCATGGCGTTGGGAACTGCAATGACAATGGTCGCCTACTATTAGAGCTCTGTGCAGAGCAGCAACTTGTCATCACCAACTCAACTTTCCAGCAAAAGGACAGTCGAAAGACCACCTGGATGCATCCTCGCTCCAAACACTGGCACCTTATCGACTATGTCCTAGTGCGTCAGAGGGACCGCATTGACGTCCTCCTCACCAGAGTGATGCCCAGCGCAGAGTGCCACACTGACCACCGCCTTGTTCGCTGCAAACTCAGGCTCCGCCTCAAGCTGAAACCCAAGAAAGGGGGCCCCCCCCAAGAAAAAGCTTGATGTTGCCAGCCTTCAGCGTGACGACAAGAAAGCTGCCCTTCAGGCCGATTTACAGCGCATGCTCAAAGACACAGTTGATCCAGCAGACTCCTCCCCTGAAACACTCTGGGAACAACTGAAAACTGCTTTTGTAAAATCTTCTGTGGAAGTCTTGGGCTTTGCTAGAAAGAGGAACAAAGACTGGTTTGACGAAAACGACGTAGAGATCCAGGAACTTCTAGCAAAAAAAGAGCCGCCCACCAGGTCCACCTAGCCCAGCCTTCCTGCCCTGTGAAGAAGTCTGCCTTCCGCCTCATCTGCAGCAGTCTCCAGCTCAAGCTTAGAGAACTCCAGAACGAGTGGTGGTCCAGACTCGCACAGAGGACCCAGCTCTGCGCTGACAACGGTGACTACAGGGGCTTCTACGAAGCACTGAAAGCAGTGTATGGCCCTAGGCACCTGGTACAAAGTCCCCTGCGAAGCGCTGATGGACAGGCACTCCTCACAGATAATACCTCCATCTTGAACCGCTGTTCGGAATACTTTCAGGACCTCTTCGGCGCTGAGCAGACTGTTCAAGAAACAGTCATCCTCCAAATCCCACACCTTCCACTAAAGGTTGAATTGGACGAACCGCCCACCGCCGAAGAGACCCTCACAGCCATCCACCAGCTCAAGAGTGGCAAAGCAGCAGGCATTGACAGAATCCCGCCAGAGATCTGGAAACATGGAGGCCCAGCAGTGCACAACAAGCTCCACGACCTCTTTCTCTGCTGCTGGGAAAAAGGAACACTACCAAAGGATCTCCGTGATGCAGTCATCATCACCCTGTACAAGAACAAAGGAGAGAAGTCTGCCTGCTCTAATTATCGTGGAATTATCCTGCTGTCCATTGCCGGGAAAATTCTCGCAAGGTTGCTCCTGAATCGGCTGGTACCTGCCATCGCTGAAGACCACCTCCCAGAGGGCCAGTGTGGCTTCAGAGCCAACAGGAGTACCACCGACATGGTCTTTGTGCTGAGACAGCTTCAGGAGAAGTGCCGCGAGCAGAACAAAGGGCTGTACGTAACGTTTGTCGACCTAACAAAAGCGTTTGACACTGTGAGTAGGCAAGGTATGTGGCATATCCTGGAGCGACTTGGCTGTCCCCCGAGGTTTTTCAGCATGATCGAACAGCTCCACGAGGACCAACAAGGCCAGGTCAGACTAAACAGTGACCTCTCAGTACCATTCCCCATTCGCAACGGCGTGAAGCAAGGCTGCGTGCTGGCACCCACCCTCTTCACCATCTTCTTCAGCATGATGTTGAAGCAGGCCACAGTGGACCTCGACGATGACGACGCAGTGTACATCAGGTATCGTCTCGATGGCAGCCTGTTCAACCTCAGACGACTGCAGGCCCACACCAAAACCCTAGACCAACTGATTCGTGAGCTGCTCTTTGCTGATGACGCTGCCCTCGTTGCACACACAGAGAGAGCCTTGCAGCGCATTACGTCCTGCTTCGCAGATGCCGCCCAGCTCTTTGGACTTGAGGTCAGTCTGAAAAAGACAGAGGTCCTTCATCAGCCAGCACCCAAGGAAGAGCATCGCCCTCCCCACATCACCATCGGCGAGTCCGAACTGAAGTCTGTACACCAGTTTACCTACCTCGGCTGCATCATCACGTCAGACGCCAAGCTGGACAAGGAGCTGGACAACAGGCTGGCAAAAGCGAACAGTGCTTTCGGGCGACTATTGAAGCGGGTGTGGCACAATCAACAGCTGAAAAAAGGCACCAAGATCAGCGTGTACAGAGCTGTCGTCCTCACCACCCTGCTGTACGGTTCCGAGTCCTGGGCCCTCTACCGCAGCCAACTCCTCGAACGCTTTCACCAGCGCTGCCTGCGTACCATCCTCAGCATTCACTGGAGTGACTATGTCACCAACGTCGAGGTCCTTGAACAGGCGGAAACTTTGAGCATCGAGGCTTTGCTGCTGCGGACACAGCTTCGCTGGGCGGGGCACGTCTCCAGGATGGAGGATCATCGCCTACCCAAGATCACTCTGTTCGGCGAGCTCGGCACTGGACACCGAGACAGAGGGGCACCAAAGAAGAGATACAAAGACGGTCTCAAGAAGTCACTTAGTGCCTGCCAAATCGACCACCGCCAGTGGTCTTCGCTTGCTGCGGACCGTGACACCTGGCGCTCCACCATTCACAAGGCAGCCGTCTCATTTGAGGACTCTCGCAGAGCTAACCTAAAGGACAAGCGGCTCAGGAGAAAAAACAGAGTTGTCGTAACTCAGAACCCTGACCAGACCTTCCCCTGCAGCCACTGCGGTCGAACCTGCCTGTCCCGGATTGGCCTCCGCAGTCACGAAAATGCCTGCAGACGACGTGGGCAAGCCCTATAGAATCTTCGTTCGCGAAGTCAAGCCATGTGAGTGTGACAGTGTCTTTGCAGGTTGAGTTCAGCGCCTCTCTAACTGCCTGCCACTGCTGCTCTGTGGTGACCGCCTCCTCTTCATTTACTACCTCCTGTAGCGCTTGAAACCGGTTGGACAGCACCAGTTTGAACTCTTCTCTCACTCCAGTCTCTCTCAGGATGCCTATATTATAGCGCTGTCTTCGTGTTGTCTCTGTGCGGTTTTTCTTTAACTTGAGCTTTATTCTTAAGGTACGCAGATGGTGGTCTGAGGCGACATCTGCTCCCATCCTCACTCGAACATCTTGAAGGGATCTTCTAAATTTCTTGCTAATGCAGATATGGTCTATTTGGTTCTCTGTAGTATGGTCAGGTGAGACCCAAGTTGCTTTGTGTATTCTTCTGTGTGGGAAGATGCTGCCTCCAATGACAAGTCGGTTTAGAGCACAAAAGTCTACAAACCTCTCCCCGTTCTCACTCATCTCCCCTAGTCCCTGTCTCCCCATCACTGTATCCGGTGTTGTCCTCCCCTATTTTGGCATTAAAATCGCCCATGACGATGATGATGTCTCGCTCCCCACATTTGTCCACAGCACTCTGGAGTCGGTCATAGAATTCTTGTTTCTCTTCCTCGTCACTGTTATTAGTGGGCGCATAACAATGGATGACGTTCAGCTTGATCTTTTTCTTGGTTCTAAAGGCTGCTGTGATAATTCATGGCCCAAGAGGTTCCCAGCCCATCAGCGCTCTCTGTGCCACTGGTGACAGCATGAATGCTACTCCTTCTGTATGGGGGGCATTCTCCTCTTCATGACCTGAATACAGAATCATCTCCCCACTTAATAGCCTTTTCTGGCCATACTGCGTCCATCTGGCTTCACTGATACCTAGTAGGGAAAGGTTGTACGTTTGCATTTCCGCTGCTATCTGGGCGGCCTTGCCGCTCTGGTACATGGTCTTGACATTCCATGTGCCCATGGTTGTGTCCCTGGATAGAGAGAGGCGGCTCGGTCCTGTGGCTTCCGAACACATCCGGCTTTCACCACAGGACGTCATAAATCTTCTGGTAGAAGAACCTTCCTCCTCCAGGAAAGGAATTACTGTTTGTCTTTTCGTCGGCGTTTTTTGTAGCTATTTCCTTATTTGTAGGGTGGGGAAGCTACCCCCACGCCCAACCCCCTTACTAGGAGGACCAGGGGTTTTCTGTCGGGGTCACCTTCCCTTAGACCATGTTGGTTCACGGCACCTTATTTCATTCGGTGCACCCCTCTCGCGAGGGACCCCCTATCCACCACCCAGGGGACGCGCGTCAACGCCATATGGTCCCAGCGCGAGGACTAAGAACATTTGCTAAATGAAATGTTGCAAACTGGTAGTCAACCCTGTTTTGGCCTGGACTGAGAACGGTCGCTTAAACGCCTTTTCACTCCAAATGAACAAGGCTTCAATTACCCCTTTCAACTGCCGGGACACAGCGAACACTGACTGAACTGACACACTGCAAGAGGCATAGATCCTCATGAGCCCCGCAACTGCGGGGGCTCATGAGGATCTATGCCTATTGCTGACATCATGATACGGCTTTCAGTGTATCCGGCGCGGTCCTTGATCGGCTGGGGCTCTTTGGCATTGAAGGAATGATAAAGATTCAGTTGAGAAAGACAATCTGCGTCCAGTGGCGGGATAGAAGGGGTTAAGGGCTCGTGGGCATGACGTTCCGCTCTGACAGGTGAATAAGGACTACAATAACCGGTATGGTGCAATTTAAGCCGGTCCCCATGCCAGTCCAGGTTTTAACGATGCCACGCCAGGCCGGTTTACATTTTCGCGCCTCTACAATCTTATCTCCTGAAACCGACTTACAATCTTGATGAGGTTTCGCAACACAAGGAAACAATCCGACCCAGGTCAAGATGCCTAGATCCTCATGAGTCCCCGCATTTGCGGGGGCTGACGAAGACCTACGCCTCTTGCAGTTTCAAATGATCATCTCAACTCGACGGCTTTTTAAACAGCTTCGTTCTGATAAATAGAATTTAAAACAGACCTGTTGCCAAAACTGGCATAGATTCTTACAAATCCCTGTAGTTGTGGGGGCTCATGAGGATCTATGCCTCTTGTAGATGGCTCCATTAGCTGACAAAATCTACGGCTTTTTAAACAGGTTGGCTCCCATAAACGTGGCAGTTCGAAACCCAATCCCAGCGAATGAGGTTGCTTTAATTCTCCCCCTGATCCTTATTAATCCCACAGGCCACCTCGCCGCATCGCATGCCAACTTAACACTGCATCTGATAGCGAGGAGGGATTACTGGCTCTGACGTTCGCCTCGTCATAACGGTGACCTGCTCCTAGAAAATGGCGTTCCTTGACAAGGCTCTGATGTGACCTCTTTCTCGGTACTATAAAGCCAACGTTTATACTAAACTGAATTAAGGTTTACGTTGCCTTGGAGGAAACTGGGGTTTGAAAGTGGTGTGACTGAACGCGGGCGACAATGTCTCGGGCAAAGGTGACAGATATGAAGTTAATTTGATAATGTCGAGTGAGACGGGATACTCCAAGAACAAATTCATTGCCTGGACATCCGTCACTTGGGGAACACAGGCTGAAATATACCCTGCAAGAGGCATAAATCCTCACAAGCCCCCGCAGCCTGCGGGGGCTTGTGAGGATCTATGCCTCTTGCAGATGGGTGGTAGAAGCAGACACGTACGAGTTACAGAAGCCTGGCGCAGGTATCACGGTGTAATAGAATGACGGCATTAACACCTGATGATTACGATTATTATCACCGCACCTGTTTGCTCCAGGGCTGAAGGTCCCGTGCCCATCACCGTGAAAAAATAATCTCCTGCTGTCATCGGGGTGTGCAACTGGTTGCATCTGAACGCGTAGCCGGATGAGATACTCCGAACAGACTCAGTACCGACTGCAGCCAGTTCTTGTGCCTGTGGCGATGTAATTTACTCTTCAGTTCCTACCAAAGGATTTGTCTGTTCAGATGCTGTGGACGATGCGACAGGACAAGTTCAGCGTTGTCTTAGATGAAAGTAAACGGGCAGAACAAAGTTGTCAAGCCAGGCCTTCATTTGCTTATTTAGACCTAGCATCCAAGGACGCCTCTGCCAAACATTAGTGAGGGCGGTTTCGTTTGAAACAAACGACTCTCAACAACGAACGTCGAGAGCGACGACTGACACGGTAGATAACCAGTTAAGTATAGACAACACTCCAGACATCTCCAAGAGGCATCTATGCCTCTTTGAGATGTTTGGAATGTTGATACAAACTGGTTCTCCGCCATCATGATTTGGCTCTCGTTCGTTGTTGGGAGTCGTTCGTTGCAAACGAAACCTCACTATTGATGCACACCAGACTACCGTGAAAGAAAAGGCTTGAAACCATCCAGCGAATATCTGGGATGGACCTTCTACCCCCCCCACCCCCACCCCCACCCCCACCCCCCACCCCCAGGGCAAAGCAGGACATCGAGCGTCTGGAACTGGAACAGGGCCGGTCGTGGTCTGAAACTTGTGTGCCGTGGCCACTGGACAGACAGGTCCAAATTTACGCTCAATGACTGACACGTACAGGCAACCGATCCCAAACCATCCGAAAAGCACATTTTGTTCTTGTTACAATAAAGCAAAAATTAACCTTACTCCTAAGTTTCAATGTATATTGGAACATGGTTTCCGTCTAAACATTCCAATGCTGCGTCGTGTGTTTGTCAGACAGCGCCCCCCACCCCTCCACCCCACCCCCACCCCCCACCCCCACCCAACACACACACACCCCTCAACAACAAAAAATTATAAATTAAAAAAAAAAAAAAAAAAAAAAACAACACAGACAATTTGTCTTTATAAAGAAACTGTCGCCAATTGCAGGAAACATTTCCAGGGCAGTAGGCCTATTAATTCATAAGCTAGGCCGGTCTACCGTGCAACCCCCCCCCCCCCCCCCAGTACTCAATAAGATGGGTTTCAAAGTGTACCTTAGTATATCCTGAGATGTTTAAGCCATGTTCCCCGAAAATCCTTAGGAACACACCAGAGATAGCCGATGGCGCAAGGGTACCCCCATTCACGCTCTTCGCGGATGCTAAAATGAGGTTGAGAAACATTTTCCTCTAAATAAATCAGACTGAATTCATTCCAGAAGCCCAAATCAGGCACTATTATGTTAAGGCACACCTTCTACGTCGCTGCAAAAAAAAAAGCAGAATGAAAAATATTGAATCTCTGGTTCACAGTGAAGGTATTTGTGCACCCAGTAAACGGCCATTTCCGCGAAATCGCAAAAAAGACAAAAATAATGTGTCAGATGCCTTCAGACATTTTCTATAGCACTGGCAGTCCATTTTCAGGCTTACATATCATTAAAACAGGGTGTCACAATTATTATAAACCTGACTGGGTGATGCTGTGATCACTGTACGTGCCACAGTAGTTGATTTTGTATCCCTACCCCCAAGTTGTAAAATTAAACAAAATTAATTAGAAAAAAATTACTAAAGTTATTCCATTTCATTTTGACCTCTCTTTACTTATTAAGTTTCAATAATGTGAGCATAAAGTGCAAGAAAATAAGGAAAGTCGGCATCCTTTACGGTACGTTCGTGGTGAATGATAGCTTTTTCCCATTTAAAATTGCCGAATTGGGAAACGTACGTTGTTTCCGATGCCCTCGGAAATTCTGTATACAACTGATAGGTCCTTTTAGGTTTTATTGGTTAGGATAGAGTACCACAGTTACTCTTAACCTGATTTTATGATGCTGTGATGCATTTAACAATTGCTTATGTCATACTCATCTGTTTAAATATTTTTATTACCAGTTTTCTTAACAAAGTATGCATATTGAGCATACAAATTTGTGATCTTTTCATTAATTTGAATGTGACCCATCAATTTAATTGTAATTCTTTTTAGTTAAGGCATGTTTAACAGGGGCTGCTGCTGAAGCTTCTACCGTCTGCACATTCAGCAGTCTCGTCAAACTCGGGGAAAGTGTACCTCAGGGAGATGTTGTGTCTGATGCTGTTCTTGGTCTACATTAATGACATCAGTACAGCAGTACCAAGGTTCGTCTCGAACATCCTCCATGCGGATGACTTTGCAGTGTGGAGTGCAGCAGAACATAAAGAAATAGCATCCTGCAGAATCCAGGATGCTGCCAATAGTCAGCAGCTGGACTAAAAGATAGCCCCTCAAACTGAGCTAGACCATCTCTTTCAATCAGATAGAAGAGGTCACCTTGAAACTGGAGACCTTCCAGTACCAAAGACAGACAGGCCAACTTTACTGGCAACAAATAAATTACTGGCAACAAATAAATTATAAATTAAATTCACGTGGAGGCCTCACATCGAAGCCATGGAAGCTAGGGCTGCGAAAAAAAAATTTCTGATGAAGAAACTGGTGAGGACCACATTGGGGCAAATTACAGCATCCAGGCAAGCAAACACCAGCTCGGTCAGACCAGTAGTGCGGTACCAATATACATCAACAACATGAAACACTGCATGAAAAACCAAAAAAGCCAGGCTTGACAAGATGCAGAACATGGTTCATTCTCATGATGCAGTGACATTCTTAGAGCCATCTGGAGCACACCAATTTAGGAAATGGAGGACATTGGAGCCACTGGAACGCAGAACAGCACACACGACGAAGAGACTTACTAAACACCGACAGCACTAGAGACTACAGGAGCAGACCAAGAACCGTCAGAAACGCCCAAGTCTGAACCGCCAACTGAAGGGTCCTGCAAAGGGCTAAAACTGACGTCCTGGAACCAAGTCCAAAGATGTGTGAAGAGCTCGCTTCAGATATCTGGACATCTCGAAAGAGCCTTCTAGACAACATAAACGATGTTCCAGGACTCTTTGCCAAAGGTCGCGGCACTGCACAAAGCCATCTCGCTTTAGATTATGCACAAGCGCTACACTCACAGCAGCTGTGCTCACATCCACACAGGCTGGGCTCTGCACAAGACGCCATGCGGAATGAAGGAAGTGGCGTGTCAGTACATCTTTTATGCAGACCGCACTACTACCTCCCTCTCCGTACCAGCTGGCGGCAGCAGCTCCAACTATTGTACAGATCTGCATGTGCTCAACATAGCAGCAGAGCACTAGCTAGGGTAAGGCAGCAGCTTGATCCACTGATCTCCTCACCAGGAAGCTTCAAGAGAGACTGGATTCCATGTCCACAAAATAGTGCTGCAGTGGATTCCAGTGCATTCTGGATTAGCTGGGAATGGAGAGGCTGGCAGCCTGGCCAAACGCCAGACTACCTCAAGATCACAACCTCCTGTAAAGAAACCAAGACACTACGGAAACAAAATGATTGGCAACAGCAAAACGGCAGACGACATCAACAAGCTGAACAGGGAGAGCCAGGCCACCATCTTTCATCTACGGATTGATCACTCTGGACTCACCTTGTGAGACTGCGTCATGCGGAAACAGCCCTTTGCTTATGTGGCGTAGAAAATCAGTCTCCTTAGCACATTCTCCATACCTGTCTATACAGAGAAGCGGTCTGCTGGCAGTTCTGACCAGAAGACACGCCCCTGTACACCAAACTCTGAAAACCTGCTGCCGAGCCCTTGACCGCTCACTTATTGGCAGCCAGAACAATATAAGACTGAGACGGCCATCAAGGAATTGAACGTTGCAGAAGAAGAAGGCAAAACATGGGGGTGGAAGTGGTAATCTCGTGGTGGACATATGGAAACTAAGTATTTTGATAACATTGTTTTGGCTGTTAGGAACCATGAAACTTTATTACCCATATTCATATTTACACATTTCTAGACGAAAATAAATGAAAAGAAAAGGGGAGACCTTACTAGACCCGCCTTACGCTAGGTAAAATATTTCCTAAAAGACCAGCCAGTTAAAAATAGTTACAATTAAATTGAAATTAATGAAATGATCACAGATTTGTATGCTCAATATGCATAATTTGTTAAGAAAACTGGCAACAAAAATATTTAAACAGAGGAGTATGACATAAGCAATTGTTATGATCATTTTGCGTTCCTTTGCGTACTGGTAAAATGGGGGTAGGGCAGCAGATTTAGCCATTGTGGCCCCTAAATGCATCACAGCATCATAAAATCAGTTTGGGAGTAACTGTGGTACTCTATCCTAACCAATAAAACCTTTTTTTTAAAAAAGACCTATCAGTTGTATACAAAATTTCCGAGGGCATCGGAAACAACGTACGTTCCCCAATTCGGCAATTTTAAATGGGAAAAAGCTATCTTTCACCACGAATGCACCGTAAAGGATGCCGACTTTCCTTATTTTCTTGCACTTTATGCTCACATTTTTTAAACTTAATATGTAAAGATAGGTCAAAATGAAATGGAATAACTTTAGTAATTTTTGCTAATTAATTTTGTTTATTTTTACAACTTAGGGTAGGGATACAAAATCAACCACTGTGGCACTCACAGTGATCATAGAATCACCTAGTCAAGTTTTATAATAATTGTGACATCCAGTAGTAATGATGTAAGCCTGAAAATGGACTGCCAGTGCTATAGAAATTATTTTAGTCTTTTTTTTCTTCTTTTTTTTTTCCTTTTTATTTTTTTTTTTTAAATGGCCGTTTACTGGGTGCATAAATACCTGTCAGCTAGCGATCCAATACTTTTTCATTCTGTTTTTTGCAGAGGATGCAGAAGGTGTGCCTTAACATAATATTGCCCGATTTGGGCTTCTGGAATGAATTCTCATTTATTTAGAGGAAAATGTTTCTCAACCTCATTTTAGCATCCGCGAAGAGCGTACCCTTGCGCCATCGGCTATATCTCTGGTGTGTTCCTAAGGATTTTAGGGGAACATGGCTTAAACATCTCAGGACATACTAAGGTACACTTTGAAACCCATCTTATTGAGGACTGGGGGAGGGGGTGGGGTGCACGCTAGCTAGGACTGGCTTATGGACTATAAAGGCCGTTTGACATCGGAGTGCACAACGGTTTTCCCAAATATCTCCGCAAAGAAACACTTGTCTGTACCACTTTAACAACAAATATCATTTAGTGCCAGTTGACAAAGTATGGAATATTTTTTATTGAACTCCTATGATTTGTCGATTTAGGTGAAATGACAAAAATAGAGCCCCGACAGATTTCAGTATCGAGATCAAGCATGCAGACTTCATGTAGTATGCCTGCGCTGTTTCAGGTTTTGCCGAAAACTTGGCCAATTCACGTAAAATGGATCTTTCTTATGCTGGGCTTAACATAACTGGGGCCCATTTAGGGATGTCAAATGTCATTTCTTGAAAAAAAAAAATACTAATTTTACGACTGTACAACAAACCAAGGGGAATTACAATTCTGCCAGCGCTAGCCTCACCTATCTGGTTTGTGAGTAATTTTACGACAGTACAGCAAAACTGACACATCGTTCGAGTTTGTAAAAAGTAAATCGTATTAGGTCAAGTGTAACCAAAGATCCTACATAGATTTAGGATCTTTGCTGTAACTGAATGATATTGATTTTAAGATTGGTATAGAGAAGTGTTTCTTTGCGGAGATATTTATTGCGAGTGAAAAACGTTATGCGCTCTGTTACGTTTGTGGTTGTGTTATTCTTTGAGAGCATGCGTGTGTTAATCATACGAAAGATCCGATAGTCATTTGAGTTATTTTGGATAAAAATTACGTACCTTTTTAGTAGGATTCATTTTCTTTTGCATTGAGAATTGCGATTGCTTTTCGTTGTGACGCGTATTTTCGCTACAATGTTGTAAAGTTTGACCTACATTAGACTGGATGGTTCAGTCGAGCAGAGTCGCGATCTTTCTAGTGACCTCAGATATGACGTCTCCCACCCGGGTCTGCCCTGGGGGACTTGGGTGGGATTAACTACTTTTTAGTTCCCAGGGTCACCCTGGTCAGCCCCGGCCACAGGGTGGGGTTTCCCCTCTATTCTGGGGCATGCATTTCTGTCTACCCTTGGTCCATTCACCTGTATTTTCCTTTTATAAACTCTCCCTACTGTCTGAGCTGCCTGTAGCCGTTTTGATATTGGATGTGTGTTGCTAAATGGTTTATTTAGCGTATTAGACCGGCTGGCGACATACATTCAATATGCTGTTTAGTTTTTGTTTTGTTTTTCACAAGCAGTGCAGGCACGTCCTGAGAAAGTCTTGTTGCTGTCAGAACGTTAAGCAATATATAACCAATCAGATATGACGTCAAAGTTGTCGGCTACATTTTGCAACGTTTTATCGAATACGCCGCAGAAACTTGTGGATTGATCTAGTGTTCTTTTTAATGAATATTAATGAGTTTTGGTTACTTTTCTTTTCTGATTGGTTGTGTTGTGTGACTGAATTTGCTGGATTGTTCTGGAAATCCGTAATAGTATAAAAGACGGTTTTAGGAAATATGTGTGTACATTGTAGGAGAGACGCAGTGTCAGTGTCAAAAGTGTTGGTACATTGTAGAGGAGACAGTGTATCAGTGAGTGGATGCATTTGTGGATGCACTGTGCTGACACTGCATCGCTGCAATAAAATATTTTTGGAACTGTTACTCCAGTGTACTCCTTGTGCCACGTGTTGCAGCTGAGTGAACGGTTTCTTTACAAGAACCCTACGTGCGTGCGTCTGTTGTGATTATATCACACGGCTACGACTACGACTACCACGTAACACGCTCCACTGAACGTCAAACGACCTTAACTGCCAACCACGTGTCCCTCTGGCCATTGCAGCGAAATCATCATAGTTTGCGTAGGGCTCAGTTAAAATAGCTCAAAACAACGCTGTTGGAACTGTGACAGCGTCAGTATTGAAAATTACGTGCACTGAACTGGACCCGGGAGACCTGATATTACAATAATAGCTGTGCACAGCGGATGTGGCGTCTCCGGTAACGACCAAGAGGTAGTCACGTGTCAGGCTCAGTTTAGCGACAATTACTGACTTGAAGTCAACCCGCCCTACCCTGTAGTTAATACGGCCGCACCCCTTCTACTGTCCTCACGTCTTGATCGTTTCAAGGGCTCCGGGTTGCCCACACCGCAATCTTCATGAGCCTCCGACTCAACTCCACCCGGGCCGGCCTCTCCAAAACTGTTCAGGTGTGGCGAAAGAAAATCGGGCTAGATCGGGCCATCTCAGTGCAAGAGGTACAGATCCTCATGAGCCCCCGCAACTGCGGGGGCTCATGAGGATCTACGCTTATTGCTGACATCATGATACAGCTTTCAGTGTATCCCGGCAGGGTCCTTGATCGGCTGGGGCTCTTTGGGCCCGGGTCGGCTTCTCCAAAACTGTTCAGGCGGTGTGGCGACAGAAAATCGGGCTAGATCGGGCCATCTGCAAGAGGTATAGATCCTCATGAGCCCCCGCAATTGCGGGGGCTCATGAGGATCTTTGCCTCTTGCGGCTGACGCCGGGCGCCATTTTGCCATTTGTGTTTTTCTAGTCAGCGGCAGCGTGCCATTTAGGTTTCGGTGTACGAAACAGAGCGGCGGAGGGGGGGAGGGGCGGGCTGGGGGGGGGGGGAGGGGGAAGGGGGGTGGGAATGGGGAGGAGGGTATTTGCACGCAATGTGACGCCGGCTTACAATGTCTGCATTGCTGGATGCGGACCCACTACACAAGCGAACGTTTTCCATCTTGGGGCCAACTGACAGAACGCACAGTTATTAATTTTTAAAGAGCTCCAGCGAAGAGATTGTTTTTGGGTTGTTGGTGGTGTTTTTTTGTGGTTTTTTTTTTTGTTTTTGTTTTTTTAAAGTGTTGTTTCCCATTGTTTTTGTTGTCGGTTTGTGCATCAAGTTCCAGTTCCGGTGCTATCCTTGAATAGTAATAATCGTAATAATCAGTATAATCACTGATAATAGTCATACTGACCAGTCATAATCACAATCACAGTAAAGAGCATTTATATCGCGCTAAATCCCTAGAAGCAGTGAGCTCGAAGCTCTAAACCATTTTACGTGTAGACTCGTCAGTCTACGGCATTACTGACTTAGCCGCCGTGCCGCGGACCGGCCACTGCGGCCGTCGTGGGCCCGATGACCTTTGCTTGCCGTGCACTGACCTCCGGGGCGGCAGTCATCAGTCCTAAACACTCACTGTTTGCCCCTTTGAAAAGAATACGATTAGGTTCCAAACATAGGGGTCCGCGGATAGTAGCTTTGACTAATGCAAATCCACTGCGCCACCGCGTGCGCGCCAGCGCCTATACTGACTAAGCTCAAAACAAAATACCTTGTATTTTGTCTTGAGCTTAGTATAGGCGGTGGCGCAGTGGATTTGCATTAGTCAAAGCAACTATCCACGGACCCCTATGGTTCCAAACATGACAATCCGGCTGATTTTTTTTTTTTTTTTTTTTTTTTTCCACACTGCAAATAGGCGGCCTAATAGTTTACTACGCGCTCACCTTCATTGCGTGAGTAGGCCGATGACAGGCCGGGAAAATGCCGGGACGGTACAGAGGTTACGTTTGGCAACGAACGACTCCCAACAATACGAACGAGAGCGAAGTCACGGCGGGTAACAGGCTCCACTGAGTCGCACGTCATTCAATAGGTGCCACACTATTACTGATTATAGAAACCGTGCAAGAACTGACTACTTTGTTGTGTTATCACTCAGTCTCTACGTGTGCATCGGTTGTGGGCAATAAATGTGACCGATGTGCGTTTCCGCAATATAATTCGGCGGCGGTGAGTCAGTTGCTGAAGAGATGTGACTGGAGATATAATCAGCCCGTTTTCTGCTTCACTACAAACATTATGGAGACAGCTGATGGTGAGAATGCCCGCAATCTTTCATATCTGTAGACAACTTTAGAGAATGCCCACAACGTTTGATACTAAAGTTGTCTACAGATATCAAAAGTTGCAGGCATAGTCAGAAGCTGTCTCCATATGTTTACTGTAGACAGCTGTACAGTAGTTGTCTACGGCCGTATCAGAAGTTGTGGGCACTCTGCACAGATCCCAATGCGCACAAGGTCATCGGGCCGACCCGTCGGCCCGATGACCTTGTGCGCATTGGGATGTAGTCAGTCTCCATATTATGTCCGCATAGTTGTCAACAGACATCAAAAGAAGTGGCCGTACTACATCCTCGATAGCCAGTCAGTTCCAACGGCTTTGTTTTGAACTCAGTATTTTTAGCCCACGCAAACAAATCTCGCTGCCCGAGGGACAGTTGGTTGGCAGTTGCTGGCCTGGCAAAGTTTCCTGCAACTGGGGGCTGGGACTAGAAGTCTATGCATAAACAACACTCCAAACACCTCCAAGAGGCATAGATCATCATGGGCTCTGGATTCATGAGGAATTATGTCTATTGGAGTGGTTTGGAGTGTTGCCTATGCTTGTGGTGCCTCATGGAGATGCCTGGACTGTTGCCTGTGCCTATGGTGCCTCTTGGGAATGACTGGGTGTTGCCTATGCTCATGACGCCTCTTGTAGATGCCTAGTATGTTGCCTATGCTTATGGTGCCTCTTGGGAGATACCTGGAGTGTTGCCTATGCTCATGGTGCCGCTAGGAGTGTTTGTCTATGGTCGTGTGCCTCTTGGAGATGCCTGGAGTGTTTGCCTATGGTCGTGTGCCTCTTGACTATGCCTGGAGTGTTGCCTGTACCCATGGTGCCTCTTGGGAATGCCTAGAGTGTTGCCTATGCTCATGGCGCCTCTTGGAGATGCCTGTTGGTGTGTTGTCTATGCTTGTGGTGCCTCTTGGAGATGCCTGGGGTGTTGCCTGTGCTCGTGGTGCCTCTTGGAGATATCTGGAGTGTTGCCTGTGTCCATGGTGCCTCTTGGAAATGCCTGGAGTGTTGCCGATGCTCATGGCGCCTCTTGGAGATGCCTGGTGTGTTACCTATGCTTATGGTGCCTCTTGGAGATGCCTGGAGTGTTGCCTATACTCATTGTGCCTCTTGGGGATACCTGGAGTGTTGCCCGATGCTTGCGATGCCTATTGGAGATGCCTGGAGTGTTGCCTATGCTCGTGGTACCTCTTGTAGATACCTGGAGTGTTGCCTGTGCCCATGGTGCCTCTTGGAATTGCCTGGAGTGTTGCATATACTCATGGCGCCTGGGGTGTTGCCTATTCTTATGGTGCCTCTTGGAGTTGCCTTGAGTGTTGCCTTTGCTCATGGTGTCTCTTGGAGATGCCTGGAGTGTTCCCTATGCTCATGGTGCAAGCTGGTTATCCGGCGTGATTTCATAGCGGACTGTACGTGGTGATTTCGCTCGTTTGTTGTTGGGAGTTGTTCGTTTCAAACGGAACCTCGCTAGTGCTAAACAGAGCCGTGGTCTTCAGAACCGAGTCAGACTTGACCCCGTCGGTCAGTCAGCCCAGACGTGAAGATTGCGAGTGCCGTGTAAACAAGGCGGTCATATCAAGGACTATCAGTTTCCAACATCCACTGTCCAAAAATAGCGTTGATGAAATTGTTGCCATCCACATCAGACGGTTTCATCATTAATTTCATTAGCGAGGTTTCGTTTGAAACGAACGACTTCTAACAACAAACGAGCGAAATCACCACGTACAGTCCGGTTAACTCATTCTACCCCAGACACACCACAGCAAGATAAAGATCGACCATGATAGTTCAAGGGTGATGCCAGAATAGCTTGGCGCCTATGGGCGCCAAGCTATTCTGGCATCACCCTTGAACTATCATGGTCGATCTGTGTCCTGCACTGCAACGCAGTCTTCAGAGGACGACTTCGAAATTTGGAGATTTCGGTCTTGGGGTAGAATGAGCTAATTGAACCATACGCATAAATACTCTGAACGGCATCTCCAAGAGGCAAAGACCCTCTTCGAGATGACGGTTCGAGTGTTGTCTAAGCTTCTAAACATTGACTGGTTATCCGCCGTTATTTCGCTTTCGTTCGGTGGAAGCGCAACCTCCGACTATTTAGCGGTTTCCACGGGTGAATCCCGTTAGCACTTCGTATCACGAGCACTACGTGTGGATAGAAATATTCTGTGTGTGCGTGCCGCGTGCGTGTGCTGTTTTTATATCGTCTGATCAAAACTTAGAGTTTGCAGACGGAAGTATTGAAGATAGGCCAATTGCGGCCCCGAGAATCTTTGCTTACAATGGAGTCTTTATGTAGAACTTCAGAATCTTGTCGACGACCGTGTTCGTTCCACAAAAATGATGAAGTCGCTGTGTATCAATTGTCATTCTACGAGAAGTCGTGTCTATCAAAAAAAAAATTTTAAAATTAAAAAAATAAGTCGACGAAATGTCGTGAGTGATGAAATGTCTTTTTTTTTTTTTTTAATGAAACCTGAGGGCTTACACTGGCTAAATTGGCTCGCTATAATTCTTTATGAAAACGCTAGCACGGGTGTGTATCCACATATTGATTTTACAAGTATTTCATGAAACGGCGATGTAAATTAATGAATTATGGTGGAATAAATCATCTCAGTAGTTTCAAGATACATACAGTGAATATAGTGTCATTATATCAAGTAACATGACAATGACTCCACTTCATTCTATAAACCCCACCCGGGTCTGCCCTGGGGGACTTGGGTGGGGTTAGGTATTTTTTAGTTCCCAGGGTGGGTTTTTCTCTCTATTCTGGGGCATGTGTTTCTGCCTACCCTTTGTCCATTCACCTGTATTTGCCTTTTTAAAACTCTCCCTACTGTCTGCACTGCCTGTAGCTCTTGATATTGGATGTGTGTTGCTAAATGGTCTTAGCTTTATTTAGGCCCCATGTGTTAGGTTTATTTAACGTATTTGACCGGCTGGCGACATATATTCAATGTTCTGTTTCCTTTTTATTTTTTCACAAGCAGTGCAGGCACGTCCTGAGGCCGGAAAGCCTTGTTGCTGTCGGGACGTTAAGCACTGTACAATCAATCAATCAATCATTCTATAAATACGCTATCAGTTAGGAGAAACAAAAAATGTATTTAAACACGAACGACAGAGCAGAATAAATAAGTGTGATTAAGCGTGAGCTTTTGCTGCATGCCCAAACTGCTGTAGAATCTCATTAGGTGTGTCGACAAGGCATAACAAACACAAATAGTGCTGAAATTTGTCTTAGTTTTACGAGTAATGGTACTTTAAGAAAAAACAATCTTTTGTCAAAACATAGCTATTTTTTCCTATTTCCTTACCGAGGGGTCAACCAAATTAGTATGCATAGAAATTCTTACCAACACTGAAGTAACTTCGTACCAAGTTTTGTTTGAATAGTATTTGAGAAAGCAAATTTTGTCAAAATATGTCAATGTTTTACTTATTTTCTGATCCCCTAAGACCTTTGAGATATAGGTCACTCAAATTGGTATATTTAGAATGGTCTTGCCACAAAGTATCCATAGGCCAAGTTTGACTCTTGAAGACGGTGGCTTCAGTATAGTCTCTGAAAAAAATGCCGCCAACGTTAAGTTTACCACGGACGACAACTGGCCCAGAAAAGTCTCAGAAAAAAATGCCAACGTTCAAGTTTAACATGGACGACGGCGGAGGGAAGGACGAATGACCACAGGCCCAGAAAACAGACTCACTTCTGCTTTGCACGTGAGCCGGCCGGCAAGAGACTGCCCGCAGACTTAAATTCCAAAACCCAGCTGGCGATTAGCCAAGGGAAAGAACTTGGTCATGCACGACATACATTTTACCACTATTGTACTATGTGACGTCCCCTGAAGTTGCGAACGAGAACAAAACGGTGCACCTTTTCTTCGGGGGGGGGGTGGGGTGGGTGGGGGGGTGGGGTGGGGGGGGGGTGGGATCGGACATTGCCAAGTACACCAGTGATAAAATGGACCGTCAATCGTTTTCGTCATGGATGGAAATAAGATAAAGTTTGCGTTTGTTTGTTTGAAAGCCTCACATGTATGAACTTTAACTGTGTCAGATTAAAGTAACGTTGGGGGAAAATCAACTTTCCACCAGAAAACGGGCATTTGTTTTAGCTTCCTGGATTAAAATTAACTTTAAAAATAGTAACCATCTCGGCTGCTGAACAGGATCGATTTCTCCGATATTTAAGGCCAGCTTGCTCTTTTAACTCATTTAGCCCCAACGCACTGCAGCAGGAAAATGGATCAACCATGATAATTCAAGGGTAGTGCTAGATTAGCCTGGAATCAATTGATCTGGCACTACCCTTAATTATCATGATCAACCCACCTCATGCAACTGGTACAATATTGGGCGACACCTCTAAAAGTTGGAGTTAAATGGGCTAATATCAGTAGTTATGCCTACTGATATTTCAGTAATGACCAAACATGTATGCTCAAGATCCTGATGACCTTTACATAGGAGGTGCCACTATAACCCTTTAACTGCCTGTTGACGCAGACCGTTTCTGAAATCTGAATACGCAAATGATCCCCGGCCATCCAAGTACATGGAAACAAAGTTTTCACAGTAAGAGGCATAGATCCTCATGAGCCCCCACAATTGCGAGGACAGAAACATGAAAATACAGTCTCCATTTTTACACCAAACAAGGACAGAGGCCTCAAAATATAATCTCCATCTTTTATTTTTACCACAGTGAAGTCACAGGACATCGAGTAAATACACTACAGCATACAAAGAAAGCAATGAAAATGTTTTCAATCACAGGCAGACTGAAAAATGCACAAAATCAAGTCATTAACCGAAACTAATTAAACATGATAAAATAAATGAAAGATTTGCACTTGTCATACTAATTGTGTAAAGCTGGTAAGTTATCTTTGAAGGCTGGAACATAAAACAAAGAATGTGCTGCAAAAAAAGTAGATACTTGTAATACTGTAATACAGTTGCATGTTTTGTTCTATGTAACTCTTAAACTCTGGCCACTCTATCAAATATGTCATTTAGTTCCGAGAGTTAAAAAGTAATAATCACTGCAGATATCCATCTCTATGGCAACAAATGTTGTTGTTGTTTTTTAAAAAGGTGGATGTATACATATGTGCAAAACAACCACAATAATTTAAGCATCATTTTACCCAATTTAGGAACACAATATGAAACACTTTTTTCAGTCCTCTGCCTACAGACAATTACCAAAAAAAAATGCACCATGCAAGGAAAGATTCGGTATGGATTTGTGGCTTTGGAATGAGACTGTTATCGAGTCCTTTCAAACTGATGAAACAATCTAGATGAACACTCAGTGTCCCCATGAAGCAAAATGAGGAACTATCACACACAGATTTCAATTCCGACGCAGAGTTTTGAAATGTGCGCATCATGATGACATGCAGATATCATTAACCCATAGGCTGTCGGTAGCTTTTTTTTTTTGTCAAGGCGATTCCTGCCAGAATCACTTCATCAGAAAAAGCTACCAAACGGCAAAAGAGTAAAAGTCAGTCACAATGACCCTCACTTCTCTACAGAGAACACCGACATTAAAGACAGTGTGCCTTCCTCAGTGAATGATTTATGAAATGATGAAAATGACAAAATGGGTTGAGGGAAGGAGATGTAAAATGTCAGGGTGAAAAAAAAATGCTAACATGAGATTCCTAAGCACTAGACCCTTTCACTTTTAGAGCCACAAGGCCAACATTTGAAAACTGTCAGCAAAGCACTATTTTCAAGTGATGGGGATGGACAAACCACGACAGCTCAAACGAAGCATTTACACACAAAAGCAAGCATATGGTTATGAAACCAACCTAGCCATGCGGAAAAAATGATAACGGATGGTTATTTCAAAATATCTATCAGTACTCAAAGACCCTATACCACACCATTACAAGTTCAATGGTTTGAACTGAACTATTACGGTTCTGGATGACCATCAACCATCTTCAGAAAAGATTGGTTGATATCTTTTAGCAGGTTTCAAATTTAAATTAGGCATCGATTGGTTAGACTTTGTTCCACTTGGCCAGTTTTGTTTGATAACAGTACATGCATGTTTGTGATTATACGACATGAACTGCTCTAAATGCCTTTAACAGAATGGGATTATGCCTGGTCAGCGAACTGCTCCAAATGCCTTTAATAGAATGGGATTATGCCTGGTCAGCTCGACTTCTGATGACACAAGTAAGCAACAGACAATGCTGGCCGCAGTCGCTCTGGGCACATACATGCACAGGGTGACTGCACCCAACGCTGTCCTAGAGACATCTTGCTTAAAGGGAAAGCTGACCAAACACTACTCTGGGCCTATCATACATGGCTTGTCCATCTGCCACAACTGACACTGAAAGTAAAAGCAGTACATGTCCCTCTGTCAAACCGTTTAAATGACAGAAGTAATGGTCCTCTGAGGGGCTGTCGTACACAGTCTATTGCAGATGCAACTACAAGCAGGCAAAGCAAACTAAACGACAAACAACCAACCTGTGCCGCTGTGTGATTCTAGACATTGGGTCTTTAAGTCCAAGATCACAGGCCAGCACAGAAAATAACACAAATACTGGTATCTATGAAAAAGATTCAAACATATCCTACAGAGTAAAGTGTTCAAACTGTTATGCTATGGCAACAGATGATTTCTGAAATCAGAAAAATGTCAAAATGTCAAAATGTGGGCGCTTTGAAAAGAAAAAAAAACCAGACTGAAAAACCGGGCAAACATGTGATATTTCCGGGCTTTCAATCCGCTGCTTTCATCATAATACACTTTTCTGACCCACAGCCAACAGCTGCAGGTCAAGTCACATTTTAAAAAATGAACCAACTCAAACAAACAAAAAAGAACACAAGATTGGGAACTGTTACTGTTAGTACTACAGAATAAATTGTCACTTCTCACTATTTCGCTGTTAAAATTACGTTCAAATGCAGTCTTATTTTCTAATTTCCATACAAAATTCTTTCCTCAAAACTGCTTTATCATACACCTTACTTCAAGCAGAACTTTTTTTTAATGAATGCACAAGAACTGTTACAAGTAAAAAACATGGGAAATTAAAAGTTGCCTTAGTGGCACACAAAACTAAACCCCCACATGCATGAGGCCACCAGTACTTTTACAATACCCCTTGCTGTATGTATGCAAAAGGGGTTAAATGAATCAAATATCCATGTGAATGGCAGTTTTTCACTCACACTTTCAAGCACCGATGTTTTACTAAATAAATCCCTCACTCGCACAATACAGATTACTTTGACAAAAGCTAAAACTTGGGACAACATGAATATTCTAGAACAAAGACGAATCTCACAAAAGCCGACAATGCATGTTTTCTTCTCCTAAACAACACTGGTAAAAAATGCAAAGTTGTGCTTGAATCTTGAACCTCAATACCGGATCACCTTCTGCCAGCACGTTCAGCTCCTGCAATCAAGATAGTAAAATGAAATTAACAGAACTGCAAATTATACACTTTCCATATTGTTTGTACTCCTAAGACCCACTTGGGGAGTACACCACAAGTACACTTCTATTCAAATGAGATGCGAAGCATCTCATTTGAATAGAAGTGTACGTGTGGTGTACTCCCCAAGTGGGTCTATCTAGGGACTATACCAGCAAATGGTACTGTGGTTTTCACTTCAGAAATGAACTCAAAACCCAAAAGAACAAACGCTAATAACAAATAGAGGCATGCTTTCATGATAAGACTGCCCATGAAAGTACATTTGGGGCAGATCCTGGCAGAAAACAAATTTGACCATTCCGAGGTCCTCTGATCAAGCACATAAATCAAAAGTTAAAAAAATATATATATCAGTGCCACCATGAAAATTGTCATGACTCAATTAAGCACAAATTTTTCCTTTTTTTTTTAAATTTATTTTTTTATATTTTGGGACAAGACTGTAGACCTTCCGTATTTGTCTGAGCTTTTAACCCATTACATCCTGAGGCCGATTTCTTAAAAATTTCTTATTGTTCTATGAAGGGTACATTACAGCTAGGAGATAGATCAACCATTAATTCACAGGGGGTGCCAAAATAGCTTGGGCCCCGAGGCGCCAAGCTGTACTGGCACCAGCCTTGAACTCTAGTAAAATTAATTTCAACTTTTTCAAACAACCGTGTATTAAGATGAAAAGGGTCAATCCACCATTTGTGTCAATAGATGTCAAGTTTTGTTTTTAACCTATTCTGATTGACAGAAAACCTCTGTTACCCGAGTACAAGCCTTCAAATATTTTTTTTCTTCTCATCAATGGGGACGTAGCTTAGTGGATAAGACACTGCGCTGACAGTCGTAAGATCCCGGTTCGAATCCCCTGGTGGGCAGGATTGATTGATTGATTGTACATTGCTTAACGTCCCGACAGCAACAAGGCTTTCTCAGGACGTGCCTGCACTGCTTGTGAAGAAAAAACTAAACAGAACATTGAATGTATGTCACCAGCCGGTCAAATACATTAAATAAACCTAACACATGGGGCCTAAATAAAGCTAAGACCATTTAGCAACACACATCCAATATCAAGAGCTACAGGCAGTGCAGACAGTAGGGAGAGTTTTAAAAAGGCAAATACAGGTGAATGGACAAAAGGTAGACAGAAACACATGCCCCAGAATAGAGAGATAAACCCACCCTGTGGGGCTGACCAGGGTGACCCTGGGAACTAAAAAATACCTAACCCCACCCAAGTCCCCCAGGGCAAACCCGGGTGGGGTTCCCTGGTGGGCAGGAATGGGATGTGGACTTTTCCTCATTCCCATCGAGTCACATTTACGTACAGACTCAGCTTACGGTTGCCCGTCTCACCTTTGTGTGCACAACATGCATAATCATCAAGTGCGCACGTTAAAAATCCCATTATCACTAATCGAAAAGAGAATTGATTGTACATTGATTGTACATTGCTTAACGTCCCGACAGCAACAAGGCTTTCTCAGGACGTGCCTGCACTGCTTGTGAAAAAAAAAAAACTAAACAGAAAATTGAATGTATGTCGCCAGCCGGTCCAATACGTTAAATAAACCTACAACGTGGGGCCTAAATAAAGCTAAGACCATTTAGCAACACACATCCAATATCAAGAGCTACAGGCAGTGCAGACAGTAGGGAGAGTTTTAAAAAGGCAAATACAGGTGAATGGACAAAGGGTAGACAGAAACACATGCCCCAGAATAGAGAGAAAAACCCACCCTGTGGGGCTGACCAGGGTGACCCTGGGAACTAAAAAATACCTAACCCCACCCAAGTCCCCCAAGGCAGACCCGGGTGGGGTACTAATCGAAAAGAGAAGGCCCAGTAGGGCCGGTGACATGGAAACAGAAATATTTCACATGCACCGAAACGCTTAGTAGCGGCAGGCTTTCAAAGCTCCAGCTTCCATCCCCATGGCGGCGCCTTGAGCATCTTTAATTAAATGGATATATGCGCCTTGGAGACACCGTACCATACCATCAATCTTTCACTGCTGTTTAGTCATCTTCCGATAATGCTTGATCCAGTGAGTTCAACGACCGACAATTTTGATTGCTTTCTGACATCAAGTTTGTTAACTTGTAGGGCAGACAAATGGAGAAGAACAGAATTGAAAAGACAAAAGGGAGAAAAAATGAAAGGAAGAACAGACGAAAATGAGACCACAAAAAAGCGAGAATGTTAACAAAAGGAGAAAAACAAATGGCAGAACGGACAAGAGGGACAATGACAACAAAAGGGGAAAGACAAAACAGGGCTTCGGTTTTAGTGCGTCTGACGCAATAAAACTCAAAATCACGTACTGAAAATGTAACTAAGGGGTAGTCCGATGCACTAAAATTCAGTGCATCTGCCTCCGAGATGCATCATCCTTGCGCCACCGTGCATAACCCAGAGGTAAGGCGACAGTCATTCTATTTTTAGTGGCGAGTTGGTTCGTTTAGCAGCTCACTTCGTTGTGGCTGCGTTCAGAATCACGACTCTGGGGTCCGTGCGAGTGTAACTGGACGGGCAAACTGTTAGTTTGCGTGTGGTGTCAGCATGTTGTTACAAAGTGCGCGCTACATGTTGAACGCGTTACTTGCTGTGATGTCACCATTCATACTATTATGGGATACCGCCTTATGCGTTTCACTTTCGATCTTCCCACAAGTTGTAAATGGCGGAGAAAAAGCAAAGGAAGCTGGAATGCTTCGGATTCTTCAATCCGGCACCGTCTGATCGTGATAATCGCTTAGAAGAAAGTTGAACTTCAACACCGCCGTCTCCATGGACAAACGACAGTACCAGAAATGATACCCCTGGGCCGTGTGTGGCACCGCCGTGGCGACTCGCAGTGTTTAAAGTTCATGTCTGCATGTATTTCCATGGCCAAAGCACGACTAGGGGGTCTACAGAGCCTTTAACCCTTTCGCCGCCGATCTCGCCTTTTGGTGAGTATGTGGCTCGCCGCCGATCTCACCTTTCGGCGAGTAACTCAGTGGAGTTCACTGTACTTGATCGTGACTCTTAAATGTATGAGGTAGTTTTGGTCAATAATAGTGCACCTTGGGAAAGGGGAATCCCCCCTTTCATTCCGGCGCAAACTTTGAGTGCTTCTGAGCGTTTTGAGCAAAGAAATTGCGAGTTTTTCTGACTTTCTGGGAGCGGTGCTTTTTCGTGATGGCTGAAACTTCGAAGGGCGAATTTAGCGGCACAAGAGACTAGCTATGGAGGAAGTTTCGCGTCGTTTGAACCTCCTACCATCACTAACTGATGTTGATTCGGACGAGGAGCATCCATGTGGCAACGAAGATGACAAAGAGCTTTTTGGAAGTTTGCAAGATAGCTCTGATAACGATCCAACCTATAAGCCAGAACCGAGTACACGCACTCTCGCGAGCAGATTTCATACAGAAGTGTTGCATTTTCTTCATGGACTATGCTTGTGAGTCAGTGTGTTATGGATTATCTGTAGAGCTCTGAACAACCAACTATACTTCACTTGAGAGTTTAACATTTTCTCAATATATTTCTTGACATGTTATGTGTTTGTTACTGTGTTGGTGACTGGTGTAAACCGTCTGTGTGAGAGTTGAGAACACAGATTGTCTATTCTTCTTGCATCAGGCCAGATATAAAACTTTGAGGGAGTCACATAAAAGAAATGTGCCAGTGTACAAATTTGTTTTCTCATCTCCATTTTTTTAAAAAAATGAAGTAATTCGGTTCAGTGGTTCAAGAGTTATAGCATTTTAAAGTTAAGAGGTGTTGCGTCAGTGGTCTGGCAAAAAAGCTGTGGCGCTGGGAAATGCAACATTTTAACACCTGTGGCAGCGAAAGGGTTAACCTGTTGTGAAAACAGATGACATGCGCAATGTGCATGGAGGCAAACTCCAAAAGCAAGTCCAGAAATTTCAACAAAAATAAGTTTGTCAGTTTTTTTATCGTGGTCGATCCATCTTCTGGTACACACAGGTATTAGGCAAAAGCTCTAAAATTGGAGAAATACGTCTTTCGGGTTAAATGGGTTGAAACCAACTTTTAGTTCACACACACACAGAGAGCGAGAGAGAGAGAGGGAGAGCGAGAGAGAGTTTAGACAAGTCAGACTTTGGTTGAAAATCTGCACTCAGCAGAACTTACATATTCTCTGTTACAATACGTTATCAAATGATCATACAGATAAATACATATATGATTGTGTTTTTCTGTGAGAGAGAGAGGGAGACAGGTTTTTGCACGATAGCTCAACAGTTAAAAAATCAGTATCATGGAAAAGACACACAAGCACTGTCACAACAAATTTAAAGTGGAGAGAGCGAAATGAGTTAATTTATTTAAAAAAACAGATGATGCAGTTTTTCTTAAATAAATTTGCGGACCCTCTATTATGCTCAGATGGGGGTCTGTGTACCCTCTAAAATTTATACCTGGGGGTCTACATACCCTTTAACCTGTTGTGAAAACAAAAGCCCTGCAAAAGTTAGAAATTGTTTGCGAAGAGAGACCGGCAAAGCAATAGATATCGAGATTAACTGGAGAGCATGACATCCGCACCAACTGAGTAGATCTCAGAGGTTTCCCGCCAGGAACTGCACACAATTTCTGCCTGTGATGGAAAATGATCGTTCATGGTTCTTGCTGAGAGGCTAATGTGTTTGATATGGTTTCTGTGATTATTAGCAACTTAGTCTGAATTGATTCGTATTTCATTAAAAAAATGAAAAAAATAAGAGACAAAAACCCGTATGGCCTTATGTGTTTGACCAATCTACAAATGTGTGACCTTTGTCCCAATAAGTAGGTACCGGCAGTCTATATGGCTGGTCAGTGTAGACCCAAATGTGACTTATCTTTCATGTGTGACATCTATGTTGTTTGTTGGTCAAAATCAATAAAATGCATACCCACATGTTCAGGAAGTTGTTTTCTTGTATTTGCTTACAAATCTGAATGTGTATGAGGTGTATGAAGTTTGTGAATAAGCTTGAAAAACGAGTACTTTGAGCGTCCATTCGCCTCCGACTGCCGTCTAGCCGCGGCTCCGAAAACGACACACTCACGTTTCTTACACGATCGAATCCGTACTATAAATAGAAGAACACACTAACATATACCATTAGAAAGAGCAGATCGCGAGCTTTTTAATGATACTAACCAAGACGTGTTTTTTTTTTTTAATTGATGATTTTGTTTTCAAAATGAAAGTTTTAA
Organism: Semisulcospira habei; assembly: GCA_036245525.1. Classification (NCBI taxonomy): domain Eukaryota; kingdom Metazoa; phylum Mollusca; class Gastropoda; family Semisulcospiridae; genus Semisulcospira; species Semisulcospira habei. The sequence goes on from BTPG01000006.1 coordinate 93,517,802, forward strand.
CTTGCAAAATCACCCTCTTCGGTAAAAAAAATTGACACTCTGTGTAGGTTCGTTGGAAAGCTCATTTTGTACAGAATCCAAGGGTACCGGTTGTGTCACGCTCCTATAAATAGAACGCATTCGGTTGGCCGATATTTGAACCAACCCACGAGTAGTGCAGTACACCGTACTACACACCATGGCGGGCGCTTCGACTCGCTTCATTCCCGATCGATTGACAAAAGAATTGGTATGTTTTCGCATTCCACACTCTTTTAATGATTACAACTTAGGTTAATATTGCCAATGATTGCCTTTCTAAAGTGCATTTAAGACATATCTCGGTAAAAATTCCATAAGTTCAGATTGTTGGGTGTGTGGAGACATTGCATTACACGGAATAGAGCAAGCCCAGTAGACCCCATCACTTTGTATTTTTTACCCATAGCTTGTAGAATAAAATGATAACATAAGAACGCAATTCTTTATTCAATTATCCTTTAAGATCAGTAAATCATTGAAAATACAGTGTTTTATACGCTAGGTTTAGTAAACGATTGAGTGAAAAATCATGATCAAAATTCGAAGGCCTACTTCCGGTTGGGGTTGCCGTTTTTGTCACTGTCGTCTGCTCGACCCGTTTCATCAACATCTGTTGTTGTCAGTACAATTCTAGTAGGTGTAATGTGTATTCACAGCATTATTTCAGAAGAAGCTAGCACTTTTTTTTAGGAAGATGAATTTATTCTAACCTTTAACCGTTTCTAGTGGCCAACCATCACTTGCAATGATAGTAGTTAGTACAGCAGATGTTTGACACAGAATGGGAAGGGGGAGTGAATGGGAGTTTGTTCCAAGTATTGTTGAACTTTCTTACAAAAATAAGCAGTCCTATAAACTATATGATGGTCACAATTGTTTGTTTTTTTTTCAGATGATGACATAATCAAAACATCTTAGCCATGCCAGGGGGAAAGGCAGGCCACCTAAACTTCCAAGCAAATGCGGTCACCAACAAACTCCTCCTGCAGTTATTCCGTGCCAAGGAAGAAACTGGGATTTCCTGGGGCAAGCTTGAAGACATTCTTCAACAAAGTGCCTGCTTTAAACTAAAGACTATCCTAGGAGAAAGTATCGAGGCCTTTTCCAAGAGACTGTCAAACATGCACAATCATTGTGCCCTGAAAATACACGGTGTACACGGAACAATATTGCTAACTTAGAAAAGGACAGCCCCTGCCGCTGTTTTGTTTTGTTTTTGGGACATATGTGGACATAGTTATATTTGTGATATTAACTAGAGAGTGTGTAATGACTGCACCAAACATTTTTTAGAATTGGATTCCAGATTTATGTTAATTATTGAACAGCTCGACTTACTGCGTTTTCATCAAAATGGCAATTTTGAACATCACACAAAAACTAATGTCGTCTTGTGCAAGTTAAATTAAGATTTGCATAGTTTTTCATGTGTCTTTCTGTCTTCAAAACAGCAAACCTTTTTCAAATCGGATGTTTAGTTCAAGAGTTATGCTTGTTTACATATGGGTCCCGCAAGCTGTTTTCTGGGCGTCTTGTAACAGTTGCACAAATTTAATGAAAAGCCATTTTCATTTGCTTGTCTTTTTATTCAGCAGTCACTGGAAAGCCTGAAAAAAAAATGGAGCTATTGTATGTATATACAGCTTTATAAAATATTATTTAGAAAGCTGATCATCCCAGTGCTCTTGTATTGGTGTGACCCTGAAAATGGCACTTGTGAACGGCCGAAATTTACGGATTTTCAATAAAGTTTAAAAGCTTGTAAAATCCTTATTTTTCAAGCTAGACACTTACTTTTTTTGTGTGTTTTGTTTGTTTTGTTATGTACTGTGACCCTATCATGTTTTCTAATGGCTGTGTGTTGATGCAAATTTTGGTTGCCGGTACCTACAATAAGTAAAAGGCTAGCTTCTGCACCAGTCTTTTATTTAATTATGCATTTTTCACACATCAACCCCCTCCACCCCCCCACCCCCCAAAAAAAAAAAAAATTACCCTTGACCTTTGCAATGAAGCAACTAAATTAGTAGTATAGAAAGGTCTAATCATCAGCTACCTTTGTGCAAAATTTGATTGGAAAGTTTGCAAAAATATTGGTTCTTACTTCAACAACAAAACAAAAAAAGTCAAAGCCCATATGGCTCAAGTGTATACCAATCTACATGTGTAACCTTCATGACAATAAAATAAAGGTTGGCTTCTGCATCAGCAAAATCCACGTTTTCTATCTATCAACACCTCCCCACCCTCATACCGAGGTGTCAACCAAATTAGTATGCATCGAAAGGTCTAACCATCAGGTATTCTTGTAGCAGGTTTAGAGCTATTTTTTCCCTATCTGCAGATTCCGTGACCTTGACCTTTGTGAGAGGTCACTCAAATTGGTATGTTTAGAAAGGTTTTGCTACAAAGCATTCTTGGGTAAGGTTGAAGACTGTGGCTATAATAGTCTCTGAGAAAATGCCAACGTTAAAGTTTACCATGGATGATGGCAGACATACGATGATGGATGCATGACCATTAGCCCAGAACATACTCACTTTTGCTTCACACATGAGCCAATAAAAGAGTCCAACAAACGTAAAATTTGAGTTCAAGGTGTTGTCCATTCTCCCTTTCGTCACCACCTACCTTTTGTCCATTCTCCTTTTTTTTTTTTTGGTTGTTATAATAGCGGAAATTCGCGGAACCGCGGAAAATTACAAGCCCTGATTTCATCCACGCTCTCTTTCACCACCTATTTTTTTATCCATTCTCCCTTTCGTAACCACCTACCTATTGTCCATTCTCCCTTTCATCACCTTCTACCTTTCGTCCATTCTCTCCGTCGTTACCTTCTGTCCATTCTCCCTTTCATCACCTTCTACCTTTTGTCCATTCTCCCTTTTGTCTTTCACCCTTTAACCCCCGTCATTTGGAATACACCAGTGTGTGAAATAAGTTTGACTAAAATAGTTCAAGAGTAGTGCCAGAATAGTACTATAATGTAGCTTGCATATGGCAGTGTACAAATTTGAAGCTTTTAGTAGGTAGTGGCAGCCAAAATTTCATTATAACTTGAGACCTTCCTTACATTGTTTTATTAATAGAGCATTAAGAAACAAACAAACAGCAAAAAAGATTTTGTAAATATGTTGATTAGTTCCTGAGATACGACATTTTAAACTTTTAGGCTTTCGTCCGTGGCCCTCCAACCTAATGAAAAGCCATTTTCAGACAAGGGATACAGAGACACTTAAGAAGATACAGGCTTCATCTTTTTATTTCACAATCTGTATTATCAGGAAAGTATCAGAAACAAATATGAAAACCATAATGCAGTACAATGATGTGCAACGAGTTGCTAAAAATGGAAAAAAATAAATCGGAGCCGAGTTGACATTGTACAGAAGTCCAACTTTGTGACCATATTGTGAACAATCTTTCGCTTAAAATAACCTTTTGTGAGATGATTTTAACAAATATATATACAAAAAGTAAGCCTATTTTTTTTCAGACTGTAATATACATAAACCGTTCTGATAGAATGTGCCAAAGTCCAGAAAATGCTCAAAATGACATATCGCGGACATGAGCAACGACGCGCAACACAGAAATTAGCATAACTTCTGAACGCCTTGATGGATTTTCATGCGGTTTGGACACAAGTCAGAATATATATTCTGCTGCAATATTAAAGAAAATCACTTTCAAACATCATGTCATTCATGTTGAACATGGTACAAATAAAATAAAAGTATCATCGACAACATGTTGAAAGCACAAATATGACTGAAAAACTTTAACCAGTATGCAGATTTTGAGGCCATTTGGCACAGAGGAAAAAAAGGATATTCAGTTATGATTATGAACAGAAAAAAAGATGTAAAGAGACACCTGGAAATAATGTACGTCATAATTATATTGATGAATATATATGTCTAAAATAGCAGCTCGGCTTGATCTGAACCTTGCAAGACAGTCTGCACAGTCAAAGGACAGATGTAAGGACCAATGAAACCAGCTCACTGCTTGAGCAATGCAATCAGCACTGAACAAAAATGCACACTACAGCAGAGTGTTTTTGAAATGTTGGTAATGGTCTCCGATGTTTGCGGCAAAAGTAGTTGCGTCATCGACACTTTCTTGAAGCTTCATCACTTTGTTTGCCGTATGGTTTAGTTTTCTGGAAAGTGTCCCTTTCGTATACTGTCTCAAGCGAGCTGTGATGCTGTCGTGGTTGATCTGGAGTCCCTCTAATCTCACTTTAACAAGTCTCAGCTGATGTGTCCTTTTGGTTAAAACTTGCTGCAAAGTCCTCATTTCAGCCTGAAACTTGATATTAAGTGTTTGATTTTCCTGCTCCACTTCTTTAATGCGATGCCGCACTCTGGTCAGCTCCTTCCCCAACTGCTGAATGGTCAGTTTCATGCCTTTTCTTTCAGAATCCAATGTCGTGGTGGTGTTACCTAGTTCTGCTGGATTAAACGCTGCCACAATGCTAGAATCCAGTGTTTCCGCCCAAAACGAATCTACATTCCCCTTTTTTCAGCGAACGAGTCGATTCTTAAAGTTGCCCACTTTTACAACCCTCCTCCTCATTGCTGCAGCGGTCACAGTCTGCTGGGTCAATCTGAACCACCACCTACACATCATTTCGAATTTAGAGCCTTCGCATTTTCTAAATGACTCCAGGTCAAGAAGTAAGCCTTTTGTTGGCGACTGTAGTGATGCCAGGTGGCAATCGCCTGTCAAAAGTTGCTGTCTGGTGATGCCAAGTTGGTGTAGATGTGGTCCTACACGTCGTGTCATGACGCTTCTTCATAAAATCCTCTTGCAGTTGTATAGTGTTCTGCTTTTCCCAGTTTAGCTTTGTCTCAGGCACCAAACATCTCAGATGACTCTCTGTCAAGTTCAGAAAAAGGTTCCAAAGAAATGCTGGTGCGTCATCAAAAGTCTTGTCACACTCTTCATTCAGAAGATAAACTTGAAGAAGAAGTGAGTTATCCAGTGCACTGAAGATGGGCAGGTCAGGGTGCCTCCCCCTCCCTTTGGCTAGGAAGACTTTCTTGAGTACAGTGTACGCCTCATCACCACCTAAAACAAAGGAGGTTGTTTAGTTAAATATAATGTTAACCAGTTTAAAAATGCTGGAGGTTGTTTGTTAAATATAATGTTAATCAGTTAAATAATACTGGCGGTTCACTATCAATATCATGATGACTGAGTATGGCTCTTTACACAAACAGTACTATTGTCATTGTTTACCTTAAACATCTTTTGAGGAGGAAGATTTAATTAGGCCTAGAGTAAAGAAAAATAAAAAGCAGGGTATTTTGATCATGCTGAGTGTGACTAATTATTTATCTCAACAAAAGAAACGAAGAGAAATGATGAAATACTGGCCGCTCTGAGAAGTATTTTGTCAATGCCGCATAGTCGCTCATCAAATTATCTGCCCCTGGCTGTTATCACTCGCTTCGATGCCCGACAGTTAAACTTGAATATAACCATAACAGATGAGCATCGACGTTTGAAATTAAATAGGAAAGTGATAAATGCATTTACAAATACATTACTAAGCAGCTAGTAAAGCTAACTGACTTCTGTAGTGAAGTATTTTCCTATATTCAATGGCACTTTCCATCCAAAAAAAGATGCGATGATCAATGAGGCTGAACGCAGTGATAGAAGGATGTGTATGCAAGAATTCCGAAGAATAATAAACGAAATAGCTTCTAAACCATACAAATGACAATATAGCATAAATCTGCAAAGCGATTAAGCTTTTACTTACGTAGTTTTCTTGCAATTTCCTCGAAAGTGGAAGTACCGGTTCGTCTTCAGTCGTCGCCATTTTGAATTGCGGTCAGAAGAAGTCGCGCGCAACGTGAGTGGGAAATTCCTCAAGCAGATTTTCCACCACATTTGCATAATTTAGCCTCTAACACCATTCGATAGATTTGACGTTCCTCTACAAAATGGTACCCAGATGTGTGTTTTTATACGTTCTGTTTTGCTAAAAAAACGAAAATTTGTTTGTATTTTTGTGGAAAAACTACAATATTTCATGTGTGTATACAAAAATCACCAAACACCTTATACCAGTTTGAAGCTGACATCATGACCCACATTTTGATACTAAATATAGCTGTGTAGCGTGTGTGTGGTAAATCTGCTGGCTTGTTGAATGGAGGGATCGTGTAGGCGCTTACGCGAAGCAAATGCCGGGAAGTCGGCTTGCGGCTCGCGCAAGCCGAAACACATGCTTTAAAGTTTATTTTTTCAGTTTTTCACACAAACAAAACATATATCATATTATCATCATTGGAAAGAGGAAAGGACGTATATTATTTTGACATAAGAATGAAAACAATCGGTGCAGTAGATGCATGATAAATTTGAGTTGAAGTTGGCACAAAATGCAGCGATTTTATGCTTGATGGTAGCCTACTGGCGAGGCTGCCACTACCTATTTTTAGCCTCAGTATATGGGTTAGTCCAGTACTTGTAAATTCATCTTACCTGCTTCGGCTGCGGGTGTGAGTCCTGTTGCGGGGTGGGGAGGGGGTCATACTCCGGCTGCGAGACTTTGACCTGTAACAATCCACCATATTTACCACTTCAGTAACTACACATGCACACGAGGCAGCAATGGGCGGGTGCCTCAGTCTTTACATGGATACAACTTCTACTAGTAATAATTATATAATGCTCATTTTTTTTATAAGGAGGTGTCGAGGGTTCCTAATGGTTTATTCCAAGTAGCCTTAGGTTCAATGATTTGTAAAAACACATGACATCAATCCACTTAAATAAAAACGCCAACACTTCAGTTGACAATTATTTGGGGTCAATCAAGTAAAATGAGTTGAGCAGTAACAATGTAAGATAAAACAAAATGTGATTCTGGTTGTAATGAAATTTTACAAGGAGCAGTACCCACTATCTTACTAACCCTTTTCCTTCTAATACACCACTGCTTGAAATAAATTTGACCGATAGTTCAAGGGCGTTGCCAGAATAGCTTGGCGCCTAAGGTGCCAAGCTATTCTGGCAACGCCCTTGAACTAAAATGGTTGATCTTATCTCCTAATCTGTAATGTAGCCTTCATAGGACAATAAGCAAATTTAAAAAAAACAGCCTCAGGATATAATGGGTTAACTGGGACTGTTTTCCAAACACAGTCACTACTTACTGACAACTTGTTACTTTACCCATAAACTCATGACTAATTATTAGAAATTTATTGGAAACAACAGTTTTCTTTACTAAATAATTCCTACACTTCATCACTGATGTTGACAAAGCGCAGGCACCCACCCATTTTACAACACACAAAACACTGAAACAGGTTCGGATTAGACATGGTACACATAAACATGTCACATAAAAATTGTCCTCAAAACTCAAAGCAAATTTTAAAAAAACAAAACCAAAAAGACAAGAATGGCAAAACCCTCATGGCTCACATAAATGACTAATCCATATAATTAATTAATTACCTCTATGTCCTAGACCTTCCAACAGGTCACTGAAATAAGAAAGTGTTCAAGTGTTCTAACATAAGGAAAGGGTTGTTAAAATCCATGTTAACTCAAAATGTACGCATTTGTCACTTTTGTTCACCTCCCATGACCCTTGACCTTTTTGAGTATAGGCCGTGAGCCAAATTAGTAGGAATAGAAACGTCTTATCACCAGCTACCTTTCTGCCAAATCCGGTTGAAAAGTTTTGCTAAAATCCTGATAACTAAAATTCTTTTAAAAAATATATATACTTTTTCACATCATTTGCTAATCTCTTGTGGCCCTTGACCTTTCCAAGAGGTCATCCAAGTTCATAGGAAGGTATCTCTGTACTGGGTTTGGGATGGAAATTGTAAATAGTATTTGAGAAAACAAACATTTTTTTGTCAGAAAAGAGCTATTTGTGACCTAGTTCCTGATCTCTCGTGACCCGTGACTTTTCTTTCAAACGGGTCATCCATATGCAAAGGGAGGTCTTACTATCACTATCAGGTATCTCTGTACCAAGTTCGCATTTGAAGTGGTGAATTCTATTTGAGAAAAAACATGGCTATTTTCCACCTCTTTCCTATGCTCTTATGACCCTTGACCTTTCTGATGGGTCAAGCAAATTAGTATGCATAGAAAGGTCTTACCACCAGGTCTCTTTGTACCAAGTTTACATATTTTGGCAAAATATGGCTATTTTTTACCTATTTCCTGAGCTCTTGTAACCCTTGACCTTTATGAGGGGTCAACCAAATTAGTATGCATAGAAAGGTCTTACCATGAGGTATCTTTGTACCCAGTTTGTTTGAAGTTGAGAATAATATTTGAGGAAAAAAATTTTTTTGTCAAAATATGGCAATTTGACTTATTTCCTGATCCGTGACCTTGACCTTTAAGGTAGGATGTTTAGAAAGGTCTTTCCAAAAAGTATCCTTGGGCCATGTTTCAAGAATAGTCTCCGAGAAAATGCCAACATTAAAGTTTACTGGGAGACAGATGGACGACCACTGGCCAAGAACATAAAGACTCACTTTTGCTTTGCATGTGAGCCAAAAAAGTAGATAACAATGATAAATTCATTAGACATACAATTTACAACAGTCAGTAAACTAACTTAAGAGCTTGCTTTGCTTCAACACTTCAACCAGTTGGTGTTACCAGTCCCTTAGCCATCCCTTTATATCTTCAAAAGACATAGATTCTCATGAGCCCCTGAACAAATAGGGACTCGTGAGAAACTATGCCTCTTGCAGGCATACATCAGCCAGTCTCGAGTCCTTTGGGGGTTGGCATCAGGGATTTACATTTACAACTTGTTATGAAGACAGGGCCAAACTCAGCATACCTAGCCAGAATGAACAGGAGAGCCCACACGGAGACTTTTGCAGCCTGTGTGACAAACGGCGACACTTTGCAGCCAGTGCATGCAAGACGCACCCGACTGAAAAGCTACTGGACGAAGCCCGTTTGTGGGACGACGCAAAAGATGAAGGGGTCAGTCGACCGAGAAGTGCAAATTGGAAAACTTGCTGGTCGAGCGCGCAGAAGGGTCGAAGTGCATAGATGAGGGCATGGAAATGGCGTAATGAGAGCATTGCAATATGCATGGAGCAGACGAGACGGGGAGCGGAGATTGAAGCCTATGACGGTGATACGAAGTAATCAGGAAGCCCAGGGGAGCAGGAGAGAGGTGTGCCTGAAATTTGCGTTTACAGCGTAATGGCGAGTTAATACCTGCTCACAGACAGCATCCCAATCAAACAGTAAATCAAAAAAGGCCCTAATGTCTTTCCATCCCAATATATTGTTTGGCCCTAGTTTGTCTCCACACCACTAACTTCAATGGCTCTAGTCTTTCTACCCCCATTTAGTAAATAAATTTCTTCGCCCATACTATTAGCCTCAACTGTGTTATGCCACCATGCTGTCAATTTATTTCACTTAATTTACCAATATGCATAAATGTGCGACTTTATCAAATTTGATTGACAGTACTCACCTTTCTCCATCATTAGTCAGGGAATAGCTAGCTCTTCAAAATATTTAGAATGTTTTGGTTTCTATTAAACCTGTACTACGCAATTTTAGACATCCAGAAAAACAACTGTTTTATCTTAAGCTAGCCCATCAAAACTACCACCTAACTCATTTAAGCCATGATGCCACCCTGACAAATACACCATATCATTGCAATATAGGGGACAAAAATACAATCAGGAGATCCACAACACTTGTGCATGCTCATTTCTCCTGTAAATGACAGGTTCCATCCCCCCTGGGTACCTAGATCGACGTGGGGGGCGGTAGTCATTGTAGGATGGTCGGCCACGCTGGGAGGGGCCTCTATCCCTGTTGCCGCCGCCAAAACGTGGTTTCCCTGAAGACATCTCAACGCGAGCTCTGCGCCCATTGATGCGCCTGTCGAAAGAATGTGTGTAATCCTTTTCTTTAAAATTTGTGATTGTACACATAAATTAATGTATTATACGATCAGACAATTACATGGAGCCCCAAGGCCAACTTCCTATTCTGGTAGTTAAATTCTTAAAGACTGCATTACCGTTGAGGAAACAGATGAGATTGACTTTGGTGTTTCAACGGCAGTGCTATAATAGCCTGGTGCCCTTAGATGGCCCACTGTCATGGCAACATCATAAATCCCTTCACACTAATCCAAATACAAGAGGCAAAGAACCTCATGAGCCCTTGCAGATGCAGGGGCTCACGAGGTTTTTTGCCTCTAGCTGACCCTATCTACATCCAGGATCGAACTTACCCATACACAAGCCACTACACAATGTGCTCCACCTTACATGAGCACCCTGCAAAATGTCTAGTGATTTGCACAACTGCAAGATTAAGCTGATTAATGCAACTGAGATGAGATGAAGTCGGTGAGGGCTCAAGTGATACTTATAGTAAAAAACAAGAATGGTAAAGCCCTCAAGACTCATGTTCATGACCGATCCATATAATTAATTACCTTTGTGATCTTGACCTTCCAACAGCTCACGTAAATAAGCAAGTGTTCTAACATAAGGAAAGGGTTGGCAATTGTACCCGCAAAATCCAAGTTTCCACAAAATTTACACATTTTTCACTTTCGTCAATCTCCCATGACCCTTGAGTACAGGTAGTGAACCAAATCAGTATGCATAGAAAGGTCTTATCAGCTACCTTTCTGCCAAATTTTGTTGAAAAGTTTTGCAAAATCTTGATAAAAACTAAAATTATACAAAAAAAGATACATTTTCACATCATTTGCTTATCTCGTGACCCTTGACCTTTCCAAGAGGTCATCCAAGTTAGCAAGCATAGGTCTTACCATCAAGTATCTGTGTTCCAGGTTTGGTTGGAAGTTGATAACAGTATTTGAGAAAAAAAAATTATTTGGTCAGAAAATGGCTAGTATTTGTGACCTGATCTCTTGTGACCCTTGACCTTTTCAAGGGGTCATCCAAATTAGCATACATAGGAAGGTCTTACTATCACTAGTATCAGGTCTCTCTGTACCATGTATGGGTTTTAAGTTGTGAATAATATTAAAAAATCTTTTGTCAAAATATGGCTATTTTTTACCTATTTCCTGTGCACTTGTGACCCTTGACCTTTCTGATGGGTCAACCAAAGTAGTATGCATAGAAAGGCCTTACCATCAGGTATCTTCATACCAAGTTTTGGTTTGTGGTTGTGAAGTCTTGGAGAGAAACTCAATTTTTTCGAAATACAGCAATTTTTTACCCGTTTCCTGATCCACTTTGACCTTGACCTTTAATTGATTGTACATTGCTTAACGTCCCGACAGCAACAAGGCTTTCTCAGGACGTGCCTGCACTGCTTGTGAAAAAAAAAAATAAACAGAACATTGAATGTATGTCGCCAGCCGGTCAAATACGTTAAATAAACCTAACAAATGGGGCTAAATAAAGCTAAGACCATTTAGCAACACACATCCAATATCAAGAGCTACAGGCAGTGCAGACAGTAGGGAGAGTTTTAAAAAGGCAAATACAGGTGAATGGACAAAGGGTAGACAGAAACACATGCCCCAGAATAGAGAGAAAAACTCACCCTGTGGGGCTGACCAGGGTGACCCTGGGAACTAAAAAGTACCTAACCCCACCCAAGTCCCCCAGGGCAGACCCGGGTGGGGGTTTGACCTTTAAAGGAGGTCACTCAAATTGGTAGGTTTAGAAAGGTCTTGCCACAAATTATCTTTGGGCGAAGTTTTTAAGACTGGCATAAATTGTCTCCGAGAAAATGCCAACGGTAACGTTTACCACGGACAACGGCAGATGAACAACCACTGGCCCAGAACATAATAGGGGCCATTCTCTGGAAAAGGAGACCTGTGGGCGTGCCTATCTTTGGGGCTTCATTGTTTGACAAGTATTGCTTAGTTTTTCATGATAATTATAAATATCTGCTTGGTATCGTCATGAAAAATAAATATGATAAAATGTGTTGTCTATTGTGATTTAGTTTTTGTGCTAGAACGATTTTACCAGTGAAAATGTCACATATCACAGTCGCCATTTTGTGACATCGTAGATATGCTTCCCAAGGATCGTGCAATCCCACCCTATCTGCGATTTTGGATGTGTTGTCCATGCAGCGCCTTCGTTTTACGACCGAGATCTGTCCGTCATCGTTTCTTCAGCTTTAAGTAGGTAGTGGCAGCCTCGCCAGTAGGCTACCATCAAGCATAAAATCGCCGCATTTTGTGCCAACTTCAACTCAGATTTATCATGCATCTACTGCACCGATTGTTTTCATTCTTATGTCAAAATAATATACGTCCTTTCCTCTTTCCAATGATGATAATATGATATATGTTTTGTTTGTGTGAAAAAAATGAAAAAATAAACTTTAAAGCATGTGTTTCGGCTTGCACGAGCCGCAAGCCGACTTCCCGGCATTTGCTTCGCGTAAGCGCCTACACGATCCCGCCATTCAACAAGCCAGCAGATTTACCACACACACGCTACACAGCTATATTTAGTATCAAAATGTGGGTCATGATGTCAGCTTCAAACTGGTATAAGGTGTTTGGTGATTTTTGTATACACACATGAAATATTGTAGTTTTTCCACAAAAATAAAAACAAATTTTCGTTTTTTTAGCAAAACAGAACGTATAAAAACACACATCTGGGTACCATTTTGTAGAGGAACGTCAAATCTATCGAATGGTGTTAGAGGCTAAATTATGCAAATGTGGTGGAAAATCTGCTTGAGGAATTTCCCACTCACGTTGCGCGCGACTTCTTCTGACCGCAATTCAAAATGGCGACGACTGAAGACGAACCGGTACTTCCACTTTCGAGGAAATTGCAAGAAAACTACGTAAGTAAAAGCTTAATCGCTTTGCAGATTTATGCTATATTGTCATTTGTATGGTTTAGAAGCTATTTCGTTTATTATTCTTAGGAATTCTTGCATACACATCCTTCTATCACTGCGTTCAGCCTCATTGATCATCGCATCTTTTTTTGGATGGAAAGTGCCATTGAATATAGGAAAATACTTCACTACAGAAGTCAGTTAGCTTTACTAGCTGCTTAGTAATGTATTTGTAAATGCATTTATCACTTTCCTATTTAATTTCAAACGTCGATGCTCATCTGTTATGGTTATATTCAAGTTTAACTGTCGGGCATCGAAGCGAGTGATAACAGCCAGGGGCAGATAATTTGATGAGCGACTATGCGGCATTGACAAAATACTTCTCAGAGCGGCCAGTATTTCATCATTTCTCTTCGTTTCTTTTGTTGAGATAATTAGTCACACTCAGCATGATCAAAATACCCTGCTTTTTATTTTTCTTTACTCTAGGCCTAATTAAATCTTCCTCCTCAAAAGATGTTTAAGGTAAACAATGACAATAGTACTGTTTGTGTAAAGAGCCATACTCAGTCATCATGATATTGATAGTGAACCGCCAGTATTATTTAACTGATTAACATTATATTTAACAAAACAACCTCCAGTATTTTTAAACTGGTTAACATTATATTTAACTAAACAACCTCCTTTGTTTTAGGTGGTGATGAGGCGTACACTGTACTCAAGAAAGTCTTCCTAGCCAAAGGGAGGGGGAGGCGCCCTGACCTGCCCATCTTCAGTGCACTGGATAACTCACTTCTTCTTCAAGTTTATCTTCTGAATGAAGAGTGTGACAAGACTTTTGATGACGCACCAGCATTTCTTTGGAACCTTTTTCCGAACTTGACAGAGAGTCATCTGAGATGTTTGGTGCCTGAGACAAAGCTAAACTGGGAAAAGCAGAACACTATACAACTGCAAGAGGATTTTATGAAGAAGCATCATGACATGACATGTAGGACCACATCTACACCAACTTGGCATCACCAGACAGCAACTTTTGACAGGCGATTGCCACCTGGCATCAATACAGTCGCCAACAAAAGGCTTACTTCTTGACCTGGAGTCATTTAGAAAATGCGAAGGCTCTAAATTCGAAATGATGTGTAGGTGGTGGTTCAGATTGACCCAGCAGACTGTGACCGCTGCAGCAATGAGGAGGAGGGTTGTAAAAGTGGGCAACTTTAAGAATCGACTCGTTCGCTGAAAAAAGGGGAATGTAGATTCGTTTTGGGCGGAAACACTGGATTCTAGCATTGTGGCAGCGTTTAATCCAGCAGAACTAGGTAACACCACCACGACATTGGATTCTGAAAGAAAAGGCATGAAACTGACCATTCAGCAGTTGGGGAAGGAGCTGACCAGAGTGCGGCATCGCATTAAAGAAGTGGAGCAGGAAAATCAAACACTTAATATCAAGTTTCAGGCTGAAATGAGGACTTTGCAGCAAGTTTTAACCAAAAGGACACATCAGCTGAGACTTGTTAAAGTGAGATTAGAGGGACTCCAGATCAACCACGACAGCATCACAGCTCGCTTGAGACAGTATACGAAAGGGACACTTTCCAGAAAACTAAACCATACGGCAAACAAAGTGATGAAGCTTCAAGAAAGTGTCGATGACGCAACTACTTTTGCCGCAAACATCGGAGACCATTACCAACATTTCAAAAACACTCTGCTGTAGTGTGCATTTTTGTTCAGTGCTGATTGCATTGCTCAAGCAGGGAGCTGGTTTCATTGGTCCTTACATCTGTCCTTTGACTGTGCAGACTGTCTCGCAAGGTTCAGATAAAGCCGAGCTGCTATTTTAGACATATATATTCATCAATATAATTATGCCGTACATTATTTCCAGGTGTCTCTTTACATCTTTTTTTCTGTTCATAATCATAACTGAATATCCTTTTTTTCCTCTGTGCCAAATGGCCTCAAAATCTGCATACTGGTTAAAGTTTTTCAGTCATATTTGTGCTTTCAACATGTTGTCGATGATACTTTTATTTTATTTGTACCATGTTCAACATGAATGACATGATGTTTGAAAGTGATTTTCTTTAATATTGCAGCAGAATATATATTCTGACTTGTGTCCAAACCGCATGAAAATCCATCAAGGCGTTCAGAAGTTATGCTAATTTCTGTGTTGCGCGTCGTTGCTCATGTCCGCGATTTGTCATTTTGAGCATTTTCTGGACTTTGGCACATTCTATCAGAACGGTTTATGTATATTACAGTCTGAAAAAAAATAGGCTTACTTTTTGTATATATATTTGTTAAAATCATCTCACAAAAGGTTATTTTAAGCGAAAGATTGTTCACAATATGGTCACAAAGTTGGACTTCTGTACAATGTCAACTCGGCTCCGATTTATTTTTTTCCATTTTTAGCAACTCGTTGCACATCATTGTACTGCATTATGGTTTTCATATTTGTTTCTGATACTTTCCTGATAATACAGATTGTGAAATAAAAAGATGAAGCCTGTATCTTCTTAAGTGTCTCTGTATCCCTTGTCTGAAAATGGCTTTTCATTAGGTTGGCGGGCCACGGACGAAAGCCTAAAAGTTTAAAATGTCGTATCTCAGGAACTAATCAACATATTTACAAAATCTTTTTTGCTGTTTGTTTGTTTCTTAATGCTCTATTAATAAAACAATGTAAGGAAGGTCTCAAGTTATAATGAAATTTTGGCTGCCACTACCTACTTTAAGCTTCGCAGTGATATACGTTTAGTTGTATGCAAATGGAACTGCTTTCTTGAGATATTATGTAACTTTTGTATTCCATATCCTTCTATAAAAGCAGCCTTAACAACACTCTGAGCAATCTGTTCGTGGGGGAACTTGGCTAGAAATTAAACGTTATCTCGGTCGCGATTTGGATTCCACAATCATGACAATGAAGAGTGGCATCCGGCAACGACAGTGATAAGAGTATTTCAACATTTACAAGCTATGATACATTTCTGGGAAGGATTGATAGAGCATACAATTAATAAAAATACTTTTATTGACACTGTAAATTGTAATGTTTTTGCCCTATGAAAACATCCTATTGGAGCATGTTTCATTCAAAAAGGTGGGCTACGTTTCTTCTGGCGTCCGAGCCACAACCAAGATAACACCAAAATTGAATTAAGTTTTTCTATTGTTTAATAAAAAAAAAAAAAAAAAAATTAAACTCAGTTGACATTAAGACACCCCAAGAGTATCAGTAATAAAGAATTATTCCTCTAGTTTTCTGAGAAGCAAAAAAACTTTTAGATGGACGAACTCAAGAAAATGTTGTGTGGCTAAAATGTAACCCCACTAAGATAAATACGTAAAATTCTTGTTTTTTTCAACATAAAAGCGTGTGTGTTGATTACTGAAAGATTATTCAGGTGTTAAATGACGGTATTGAAAGTTGATTTTCAGTGGAATGGGACTCACATTGGTGTCCATGCAACAACCAAGACTGTACAATTTGCAAAACAAAATCATATGAAATGCTAACATAATTCGGTTTTTTTTTTATTTTTTGCTTTGCATGTACATTATCTAGAAGGATTATTCTTTCATTTGCATAAACAGTTTGTTAAAAAAGGCAACATTTAATTTTTACTTTGAATGTAACAGAGCCGGTATCATTTTCCAGAGAATGAGCCATAGACCCACTTTTGCTTCACACATGAACCAAAAAAGGTATACTCACACTCCACGCAAAGCTTTCACTGCATCCTCAGCATCCCGGGCATCTTCAAACTCCACAAAGGCAAAACCTGGTGGCTTTCTTGCAATCCACACGCTGCGCAGTGGGCCATATTTTGCAAACTTCTCTTCTAGTTCTTCTTTTGTGGTTCCATAGCCAAGGTCTCCAACATACACTTTTGCCCTAGAATCTCGTGCCATTGTGGAATTCTGTGAAATGTATGACAATCACTATAAACATCAGGTTTTATAAGGCCTGGAATGGACTTGGAGGAAAAGTAAATTTCATAATTTCCATACACCCCAACTATGTGAGAAACAACGCCTCAACTGATTTTGTTTAGAATTAGTCTCTACACTTTTTTCAATCTTATGTACGACTCGCTTCCATTTATAACAACATCTTAACTGGTTTAGTTTATAATAAGTCTCTATACACTTTTTTCCAATCTTAATGTATGAACTCAATTCCATTTCTTCAAAATTTCAAGTTACACATATTTTGCCACAAGATTTGCACTAGCTTTCTCATCAAATCTATACGCCGATCTGTACGTGTACTGTGGCCACACGAGGCAATTGCTTCCGGTTCAAATTCCGTGACATTGTTTGAAAACTTTAAAAGTTCCCATTATTCAATTTATTGCCTGTTTGGGCGTTTTGAGCGGCAAGAGGCATGACAGGTGGTGTGAAAAAGCTGAAAATTTGGTT
Organism: Semisulcospira habei; assembly: GCA_036245525.1. NCBI lineage: Eukaryota > Metazoa > Mollusca > Gastropoda > Semisulcospiridae > Semisulcospira > Semisulcospira habei. The sequence continues at coordinate 93,535,109 of BTPG01000006.1, forward strand.
AATCTGAGTTGACCTAGTGTGTTCATGGGCGCCTGTAGTGTATGGGACATGAGCACGGTTGCACACAGGTTTGCAGACGGTTTTGTCATGGGGTATTTAATGCAATTAGAGTGTTGTGAAAAACGCTAACAGTAATAGACAATTTTGAAAATAATTGCTCAAAATGTTTCTCTTCTGTGCTCCACGTGGTACTTTTGTGTGGGAGGAAACTTCAGGAAAGGTACTTAGTTCATATCTTTATGCTGCAAGAGGCTAATAGAGAACAGTGTGTGAAAAGGGGACATAACCTAAATTGCCCTGTGACAATAAAGAGAAACACACGTGCGCGTTGCAATGAAACTGACACGCAATAAAAGCATGGTTGGCGATGTTTGCTGGAACAGGAAGTATTGGATTAATTAAACGACCAATCCAGGATAAAACTTCAAACAAATACACACAAACTCAACTGACGTAAATATCTCCATGGCATTATGCTTTACAAATTGTTCATCACGGATGCAGGTCTATGTTAATGCTAACTAATCTTCCTTGATGCCGGTTTGTTGGAAGCCATTTTGTTGATTTCATGATCACGTCTCTTATAATTTGCCCGTGAAGAGCTTCCTGTAAAAAGATTTCATGTGCGTCAATTGCTATAGTCGTATGGGTGCGTGTGTTATAATTCTTTCGCACTTCTGGCCAGAACTCTATCTCGTTCAAAGGTAAAATCTACTTACAGTTGATACTGCGGAGGTGAAATCGTCGTCTAAAAGCCGTCGAAGAAAAGTTTTGATCCGGGTTAGCGGTGACCACGTATTTTTCCTCCACGAGAAAGATTTCAGTCGTCCACGATGGCTCAACTTTAGGCTTACATGAAACCTAGAACTGTCAATGTTGCCTAAGTTCTTCCAAGAACAGATAAAAATGTTAACCCAGCATCTGACTGATAATTGTAGTCTATGTTGTCAGATTTAATAATACATTTTAAACAACACATTTTAAATCCTGTTTTCAGGCATCACATTGGCACCCAGCTGAATCAGTATATACCTCTTCCTTTTCATCCCCAAATCCATCAATAGGTACATCCACACATACCCAAACCTAACTCCTCCCCCTATCCCCTTTTACCTGTGCAATCAGTAGGAATGGAGCTTGTTGATTTTAGAGAAGTGATTATATTGTGTTTTATCATCTGGTGGTGAACATGGACATATTGGGACTTTTGTTACTGTTTGTTTACCCACTAATTATTTTACTAAAGGGGTGTAGAGGGCTCTGGATAGAGGTAATACCTTTGCTGTTCGGCAGCTGCGTCCTACATAGGACGGACGGGCATCACTGACCCTCATCCATCTCCTTAATCTCTCACGTGCTGGCTCCAAGCGCCACACCCTGGCAAACCACATCAGCTGGTGGGCTAAACCACGTGAGGGGAGTGGTGTTCACACTGCACCACTGACAGCCAACGACTAACGGCGATCAGTGTTGGTCCAACGGCCAAATGTGGGGGAGTAAACCCTTCAAATCAGGAGGGGAGCCCCGAATAGAAGGCGGACTGCTGCCTGTATTCATGCACTGTTCTGGCAGCTCCTGCAACCAAACGTACTGCTTTGCATTCCTTTGGACTACATCATCGAGGCCGAGAGGTTGAAATACGCGTATTATGTCAGTATGCATGTGTAGAGGTGGATGTGAATGTGCAAGCCGTGCCACTCAGTTCGAAGTTCATAAAAGATGTTTATGTGTGAGATGTCTAAGAGTTATGTGTAAAGATTTTGTAGTGTATACTTATGTCCATTTGGAATTTGTAGCTGTGCAAGTGCAGGGAGAAAATGTTCATAATTATGTTAGAATGTTTTCATGTCTTGTTTGTACCATTTGTTATTAATGTACCAGAAACGAATTTCTCTTTTCGAGATAATAAAGTACTCTTATTCTTATTCTAATCATTTATCCTTGAAAAATAAAGTTTCATTTCATTCTTTCATTACACTTGTTTTGACCTTGCAAATAGGCACGGCTCCTGGTAGGTTCAAGCTATTAAATTAAGCATTGTAGTGTGGCTCAACTGTGTGCACTTCTATAGTGCCGTCTCCTAAATTGCCTGGGAATGCTCGTTTCAGTGACTGGCTGGCAGATCATGTCTTTCAGGTTTTTCTTATTGATACATGAGTACAGCACACCCGCAGCATGTCATTCCTGCTGTTTGGGGATGTTAAATGTCCTTATAAAACAAAAATTTTTAACCCCCTCCCACCCACCCCACCCCCCAAAAAAAAAAAATAAATAAATAAAAAAATTGTTTGGAAACTACAAGTACAACATGACAAAAAAATTTGTTGCAGAATTAAGTCCAGAATGTAAAGCCTCTGCCATGCATATCATTGGCAGGTCGTGCCATTTAGTTATACCTGATTCATTAATGGTAGCACAAAATATTTAATGCAGAGACTAAATAATGTATCCTTAGATAAATTACAATTTCTGATATTATGATATTATAATAATTTGATTTAATCCTAAGAATAAATAATTAGGACTAATTCCAACCAATCAGCCATAATGCCTAGGATGAAATCCTCCAATGAATGAAAGTATTGTTCAGACCAACTGTTTCTATAAGTCTATTACTATATGTATGCAACACATCGGCCACACATGTATCATGTTGTAATTTTACCCGCCGCGTAGTGTTTGATCGCCCTAGCTTGAAGGTTCGGCCATTGCGACGCTAAAAAAAAAAACAGTACGCAGATTTCAAAGAACAAAACTCAGGCCAGCGTCACTGAAAGGTGGCGTACAAATTCCCGACTCAAAGTCGTTGTCTTACTCAAGATGATCTAATCAGATAGTACTCAACATGGCAACAAATGCAGTCATTCCACGCTACTTAAATTTTTATGGAAAAGATCAAAGGCGAGGAGAAACGTGTTAAATGAACCTTCCAGGACAATAACGATTTTCTTTCTGATAATTATGAGATCGGCCTTGAGCAGGATTATTGTTTGCTTTGTTAAATCTGTGCTGGTGCGAAAAAATATGAAAAAAATCGAGTACTTTCCTTTTGTCATCTTATGCAGACCCTCCACCCCTTCCAGAACCGCCCTCCACCTCCCTCCCCCCCCCCTCCTTCCCGCTCCGCCCTCCACCCCCCCCTCCCCACCCCACACACATACCACGCAAAATTCTGCACTGTACAACAAAAGTTACCATCAATACCCCAAATATTTGACCACATGGTGTTTTTGACGATTTTCAGTTCAGCAAAATAGAAACTTGTTAAAATTCGACCAGCACTAAAAAAAAACTGCGCCACAAAAGTTATTAAAAGTCGCGGAGTTTACAAGAAGAACAAAAAAGAAAAGGCAGCGAAGGCAAATTTTGTGTATTTACAGTAACATAACCTAGTTTCTGCCTAAGCCGACACCCTGTGGAAAACCTCTGTATCGAAACACCTAACATCTGGTAAGAGGCATAGATGCTTATGTGCTCCCATAGGGTGAGGGGGCTCATGAGAATTTATTACCCCACCCGGGTCTGCCCTGGGGGACTTGGGTGGGGTTAACTACTTTTTAGTTCCCAGGGTCACCCTGGTCAGCCCCGTAGGGTAGGTTTTTTCCTCTATTCTGGGGCATGTGTTTCTATCTACCCTTGGTCCATTCACCTGTGTCCCCCACCCGGGTCTTTCCTGGGGGACTTGGCTGGGGTTAGGTATTTGTTAGTTCCCAGGGTCACCCTGGTCAGCCCCACAGGGTGAGTTTTTCTCTCTATTCTGGGGCATGTGTTTCTGTCTACCCTTTGTCCATTCACCTGTATTTGCCTTTTTAAAACTCTCCCTACTGTCTGCACTGCCTGTAGCTCTTGATATTGGATGTGTGTTGCTAGGTGGTCTTTGCTTTATTTAGGCCCCATGTATTAGGTTTATTTAATGTATTTGACTGGCTGGCGACATACATTCAATGTTCTGTTTATTTTATTTTTTTTCACAAGCAGTGCAGGCACGTCCTGAGAAAGCCTTGTTGCTGTCGGGACGCTAAGCAATGTACAATCAATCAATCAATCCATTCACCTGTATTTGCCTTTTTAAAACTCTCCCTGCCACCTGCGCTGCCTGTAGCTTTTGATATTAGATGCGTGTTGCTAAATGGTCTTAGCTTTATTTAGGCCCCATGTCATAGGTTTATTTAACGTATTGGACAGGCTGGCGACATACATTCAATATTCTGTTGTTGTTTTTTTTCACAAGCAGTGCAGGCACGTCCTGAGAAAGTCTTGTTGCTATCGGGACATTAAGCAATGTACAATCAATCAATCATGAGAATTTATGACTTGCTGGCTCAATATATATCTCTATTTTGTCATGTTCGTGTAGCCTGCTTTGTACACTTAGTTACGCAGAGTTGGTATACCTCGCCCTGTACCTAGGTTAAACGCACCAGTGGTGCCATTACTGCAATTTTTGCATCTGTCCGGTCGCTGGGACTGATCCTGTGCACAGGACCTGCGCACGCAGGTAGGCTCCTGCACTTGTAGTGTTGTCTCGTACGTTCCCCTTGAAGATTGTGATCACAGCCCCAAAACGGTTCATTTCCGGTTTAGCATACCTCCCTTTGCGAGCCAGTTTTGTGCAGAGATGGAGGAGACAGGTTATGTGCTGCAAAGTCAACCTATCTTGTATTTTGAGAAGATTTATGCTGTGAAAGCAGCAAACTTGCTTCAAAAGTGAACAGGTTCGTGGAGGAAGGACCTCATCAAGGTGACTCCGGGTCACTGCAAAGTGACGCAGATGTAAAACCACCACCATTGAGGAAAAAAGCTATAATTCAAATCTGCCAAGTGGTGCAATGTTTTGTGGTGCTAGCATAAGGATGCATTATTGTTGCACCGAATTGCATATGGGAAAGGGTTTATTCAGATTATTTTGCAGCAATCAAATGTCACGTGATTCTTGTTCGAGACTGCTCATTACAAGTGCAGAGAGCACACGCTCTAAACTGTTCTGGTGCACATGACCGGTCCGAGCAACCGGTCAGGTACAAAAATAGCAACAATAATGCCACTGGTGCATGTCACCTAGGCACAGGGCAAGATATACCAACTCAGCCTTAGTTACCCCATGTAGACTTCTTTACATGTCCCATCGCTTTTTGCGTCAGGGTACACAATCTGCATTGGTTTCTGTTTAGCTGTATAGCTACAGTACAAATCTCAGCCTGAGCACACCAAGTACATGTATGTCTTGGTACTTATCCGACTTCTGATGCCCACTGGCGTTAGAGCCAAGGCTACGTGACTGCTTCACGACAGCACAGCTGACATGGGGAACTGATTCTCTCAACATTGCAGGCTTAGAACATTAAATAATGTCTACATGCCAATACATCATGAGACCAACATTTTAGTACGTAAGTGTTCATGTATCTGGCAAATTAGTATGCATAGAAAGGTCTTCCCATCAGGTATCTTTGTATATACAAAGTTTGAGTTTGAAGTTGTGAATAGTATTTGAGAAAAAATACAGGTTGTCAAAATATAGTTATGTTTGACCTATTTCCTGATCCCTGAACAACTATCTGTGTTACTTACTTACTTACGCCTGTCACCCCTACCCGGGTATAGGCCGTCGACGAGAGACCTCCAGCAACTCCTGTCCTGTGCTTCTCCTTCGATTCTACTCCAGGTGGTTCCCAGTCTCCTGATGTCTGCTTGGAGGTCTCGACGCCAGGAGTTTCTCGGCCTACCTCTTTTCCTCTTTCCCTGGGGGCTCCACGACAATGCCTGCCTAGTGATACTGGAAGCTGGCTTTCTCAGACTGTGACCGATCCATCCCCATCTTCTTCGCCCAATTTCATTCTCTGCTGTTATCTGCTCTGTTCTCTCCCAAACTATCTGTGTAATAGGACATTATCTATGGGCCGATGGCCGCAAAATATCTGTTCAGTCTGCCCCATAGTGGGGTAGACCCCTTGATGCAGCGCGTCTGTGCGCGCTGCAGTGCGACGTGTGTGTGTGATCATTATGAGTACCAATTCCAAGAAGAAATTGTCTTTTATTCATATCTTGTCTGTTCCCTTTCTCGTGTTGTCATTGGTTTTTCCAGTTAGGTAATCTCACCCCAATTTGAATGGGTCGTTGACCTACCGAATAAAGTGTTCCGAGTTATTTCCTGATCCCCTGTGACCTTTCAAGAGGTCACTCAAATTGGTATGTGCAGAAAAGTCTTGCCACAAAGTATCCTTGGGCCAAGTTTGAAGACTGTGGCTTCAATAATCTCTGAGAAAATGCCAACTTTGAAGTTTACCACACACAACCACTGGCCCTTAACAGACTCACTATTGCTTCTCACCGCCACGCGAGCCAAAAATGACAGAATCGGAGGGAGGGGGAGGGGGTTGTTGAACTCACCTGAGTGGCAGCATCAATATACATGTAGTCTGCGTGGGACATTGGAATAAGCCGAGCTTATTATAATTACATGCAAATTATGTTGTTTTCAGCGCCCATCATCAAAAATAGCTTTACTTACTTACTTACGCCTGTCACCCCTACCCGGGTATAGGCCGTCGACGAGAGACCTCCAGCGACTCCTGTCCTGTGCTTCTCCTTCGATTTTACTCCAGGTGGTTCCCATTCTCTTGATGTTCTACTTGGAGGTCTCGATGCCAGGAGTTTCTCGGCCTACCTCTTCTCCTCTTTGCCTGGGGATTCCATGACAATGCCTGCCTAGTGATACTGGAAGCTGGCTTTCTCAGACTGTGACCAATCCATCCCCATCTTCTTCGCCCAATTTCATTCTCTGCTGTTATCTGCTCTGTTCTCTCCCAGAGTCTGATGTTGCTGATCTTCTCTGGCCAGTGGATTTTCAAAATTCTTCTAAGGCAACTGTTTATGAAGATCTGTACTCTGTTGACAGTGGTTTTTGTCAATCTCCAAGTCTCTGCTCCATATAGGAGAACTGCTTTTACGTTGGAGTTGAAAATCCGGACTTTGGTGTTTTGTGACAACTCTCTGGAACTCCACACTTTTTTCAACTGGAGAAAGGCTGCTCTGGCTTTACCGATTCGTGCACTGACATCTGCATCAGTGCCGCCTTTTTTGTCTATGATGCTCCCGAGATAGGTGAAGGACCCCACCTCCTCCAACGGGGTGCCAGCAAGCAAGACTGGTTCTTCCCTGGTTGCGTTCAGCCTCATTGTCTTTGTTTTCTGTTTGTGGATGGTGAGGCCCACTTGGGACGAGATGTCGGCAAGCCTCGTGGTCTTGTCCTGCATTTGTTGATGAGTGTGGGACAGTAATGCCAAGTCATTTGCAAAATCGAGGTCGTCAAGCTGTGTCCACAGTATTCCGCTTCTTCTCTGCTCTGTGGTCCTCTTCATGACCCAGTCTATGGCCAGTAGGAAGAGGAACGGAGACAGCAGACACCCCTGCCTGACACCGGTTCTGACCTGGAGTTCCCTGGTGAACTGCCCTTCGTGGATCGCGCGACATGTCATGCCATCGTAGCTGCTCTTGATCAGGCGGACGAGCTTTGTGGGTACACCGTAGTGTCGTAGGAGTTTCCACAGAGTCTCTCGGTCCACGCTGTCAAATGCTTTCTCGTAATCCACAAAGTTGACGTACAGCGGGAAGCTCCACTCCAGAGACTGTTCCACGATGATGCGGAGAGTGGCAATCTGGTCTGTACAAGATCGGTTTTTCGTGAATCCTGCTTGCTGGTCTCTCAGCTGGGAGTCAACGGAGCTCTTCATTCTCTCCAGGATGATCCTGTTGAAGACCTTTCCTGGTACTGACAGCAAGGTGATTCCTCTATAGTTGGAACACTTGCTGAGGTCACCTTTCTTGGGAAGATTGATTAGGTACCCCTCCTTCCAGTCAGCCGGCATCACCTCCTCTTCCCAGATCTTTCCAAACAGTGGGTACAGCATCTGTACTGTTGTCTCTAGGTCTGCTTTCAGAGACTCCGCTGGGATGCCATCTGGCACTGCTGCTTTGCCGTTCTTCAAAAATGCCACTGCTCTTCTGATCTCTTCCCAGCTGGGTCTGTCACAGCTGATGGGTAGGTCGGTCTCTGCTGGCTGGATGTCTGGGGGGGTCGGGTGGGCTGGGTCTGTTCAGTAACTCTTCAAAATACGCAGCCCATCTGTCGAGTTGGTCTGCTCTGTCTGCAATAGGCTTGCCTTCCTTGTCTTTTACTGGTCTTTCTGTATGGCCATACTTGCCCGACAATCTTCTGGTAATGTCGTAGAGCTGTTTCATGTTGCTGCTGCCTGCTGCCTTTTCTGCCTCTGCTGCCAGTGTAGGCCCTCTTGTCTGCCCTGATACTCCTCTTCACCTCGCGGTTGGCTTCCGAGTATTCCTCCTGTGCCCTTGCTTTGGCTGCTCTCGTGCGACTGTTGTTGACAACTGCTTTCTTCTGCTTCCTCACTTCTACCTTCTTCAAGGTCTGTGCCGACAGCCAGTCCTTGTGATGGTGTTTCCTGAACCCTACAGTGTCTTTGCAGGTTGAGTTCAGCACCTCTCTAACTGCCTTCCACTGCTGCTCTGTGGTGACCGCCTCCTCTTCATTTACTAGCTCCTGTAGCGCTTGAAACCGTTTGGACAGCACCAGTTTGAACTCTTCTCTCACTCCAGTCTCTCTCAGGAGGCCTACATTATAGCGCTGTCTTCTTGTTGTCTCTGTGCGGCTTTTCTTTAACTCGAGCTTTATTCTTAAGGTGAGCAGATGGTGGTTTGAGGCGATATCTGCTCCCCTCCTCACTCGAACATCTTGAAGGGATCTTCTAAATTTCTTCCTAATGCAGATATGGTCTATCTCTGTAGTATGGTCAGGTGAGACCCACGTTGCTTTGTGTATTCTTCTGTGTGGGAAGATGCTGCCTCCAATGACAAGTCTGTTTAGAGCACAAAAGTCTACAAACCTCTCCCCGTTCTCACTCATCTCCCCTAGTCCCCATCTCCCCTTCGTATCCGGTGTTACTTACTTACTCACGCCTGTCACCCCTACCCGGGTATAGGCCGTCGACGAGAGACCTCCAGCAACTCCTGTCCTGTGCTTCTCCTTCGATTCTACTCCAGGTGGTTCCCAGTCTCTTGATGTCTGCTTGGAGGTCTTGACGCCAGGAGTTTCTCGGCCTACCTCTTTTCCTCTTTCCCTGGGGGTTCCATGACAATGCCTGCCTAGTGATACTGGAAGCTGGCTTTCTCAGACTGTGACCCATCCATCCCCATCTTCTTCGCCCAATTTCATTCTCTGCTGTTATCTGCTCTGTTCTCTCCCAGAGTCTGACGTTGCTGATCTTCTCTGGCCAATGGATTTTCAAAATTCTTCTAAGGCAACTGTTCATGAAGGTCTGTACTCTGTTGACTGTGGTTTTTGTCAATCTCCAAGTCTCTGCTCCATATAGGAGAACTGCTTTTACATTGGAGTTGAAAATCCGGACTTTGGTGTGTTGTGACAGCTCTCTGGAATTCCACACTTTTTTCAACTGGAGAAAGGCTGCTCTGGCTTTACCGATTCGTGCTCTGACATCTGCATCAGTGCCGCCTTTTTTTGTCTATGATGATCACATATTGGGCTGTATTATAAGGCAGTAATACTGCTTGAAGTCTTAGAGCTGTTCATGTACAAATTCTGCTCTTTAAAAAGCTACTTTTCATAGTTATGTATTTCGTTTTCAGATGCTGCCTGGTTATGTTGACTCCCGTCTGGAGGCAGAGACTCCAATATTCTGCCGCGTCAAACTGAGCTACAAGTGAGATTGCATATTTGATCTATATTAGGCCATGTTCCATTTAGCCCCAAGACCCTACCACAGGAGATGGATGGACAATGATAATCCAAGGGTAGTGCCACATTAGCTTGGCGCCTTCAGGCATCGAGCTATTCTGCCACTACCCTTGAATTATCACGGCCCATCCATCTCCTGCAGCTGGTACATAGTTGTCAGGTGACAACTCCAAATTTGGGATTGATTGATTGTACATTGCTTAACGTCCCGACAGCAACAAGGCTTTCTCAGGACGTGCCTGCACTGCTTGTGGAAAAAAAAAAATAAAATAAAATAAACAGAAAATTGAATGTATGTCGCCAGCCGGTCAAATACGTTAAATAAACCTACAACATGGGGCCTAAATAAAGCTAAGACCATTTAGCAACACACATCCAATATCAAGAGCTACAGGCAGTGCAGACAGTTGGGAGAGTTTTAAAAAGACAAATACAGGTAAATGGACCAAGGGTAGACAGAAACACATGCCCCAGAATAGAAAGGAAACCCACCCTGTGGGGCTGACCAGGGTGACCCTGGGAACTAAAAAGTACCTAACCCCACCCAAGTCCCCCAGGGCAGACCCGGGTGGGGTCCAAATTTGGGAAATGGGCCTTTGGGGTTTAGAGGGTTAAGGCAGCCTGCTCCAGGCAGTAAAGAGTTAATAATTCACAATATCTCCTTTGTACATTTTCTTAGTATTCTTTAGAATAATGCTGCACAAAAGGACCAACTTTAGTGTATGACATTTTTGTGTTGTAAAATGAAAGGCATTTCTGCTCTTCTTCTTTATTGTAAGCAGGAGAGCTCCCCTGATGTATACCAGGGGCAGTAGAAAACCGCTGTTGCGTGTGCCTATTCCAATAGATTGTGAAGAAATGTGTCATGAGCCTTAGTTGTGGCAAGACAACATTGAGAACCAATGGTATCGGTGAATTTTGGCAAGCAAAGCCCACCCTGGAGAAAAACAAGTGAAGCATTCAATAATGATGCAAATGGCACTTTTTCAGTGGTTTTGCTTTGAATGGATGTAGATCTATTACTTACTTACGCCTGTCACCCCTACCCGGGTATAGGCCGTCGACGAGAGACCTCCAGCAACTCCTGTCCTGTGCTTCTCCTTCGATTCTACTCCAGGTGGTTCCCAGTCTCTTGATGTCTGCTTCCCCCACCCGGGTCTGCCCTGGGGGACCTGGGTGGGGTTAGGTACTTTTTAGTTCCCAGGGTCACCCTGGTTAGCCCCACAGGGTGAGTTTTTCTCTCTATTCTGGGGCATGTGTTTCTGTCTACCCTTTGTCCATTCACCTGTATTTGCCTTTTTAAAACTCTCCCTACTGTCTGCACTGCCTGTAGCTCTTGATATTGGATGTGTGTTGCTAAATGGTCTTAGCTTTATTTAGGCCCCATGTGTTAGGTTTATTTAACGTATTTGACCGGATGGCGACATACATTCAATGTTCTGTTTATTTTTTTTTTTTCACAAGCAGTGCAGGCACGTCCTGAGAAAGCCTTGTTGCTGTCGGGACGTTAAGCAATGTACAATCAATCAATCAATCTTGATGTCTGCTTGGAGGTCTCGACGCCAGGAGTTTCTCGGCCTACCTCTTTTCCTCTTTCCCTGGGGGTTCCATGACAATGCCTGCCTAGTGATACTGGAAGCTGGCTTTCTCAGACTGTGACCGATCCATCCCCATCTTCTTCGCCCAATTTCATTCTCTGCTGTTATCTGCTCTGTTCTCTCCCAGAGTCTGACGTTGCTGATCTTCTCTGGCCAGTGGATTTTCAAAATTCTTCTAAGGCAACTGTTCATGAAGGTCTGTACTCTGTTGACTGTGGTTTTTGTCAATCTCCATGTCTCTGCTCCATATAGGAGAACTGCTTTTACATTGGAGTTGAAAATCCGGACTTTGGTGTGTTGTGACAGCTCTCTGGAACTCCACACTTTTTTCAACTGGAGAAAGGCTGCTCTGGCTTTACCGATTCGTGCTCTGACATCTGCATCAGTGCCGCCTTTTTTGTCTACGATGCTCCCGAGATAGGTGAAGGACTCCAACTCCTCCAACGGGGTGCCAGCAAGCAAGACTGGTTCTTCCCTGGTTGCGTTCAGCCTCATTGTCTTTGTTTTCTGTTTGTGAATGGTGAGGCCCACTTGGGACGAGATGTCAGCAAGCCTCGTGGTCTTGTCCTGCATTTGTTGATGAGTGTGGGACAGTAATGCCAAGTCGTCTGCAAAATCGAGGTCGTCAAGCTGTGTCCACAGTGTCCACTGTATTCCACTTCGTCTGTGCTCTGTGGTCATCTTCATGACCCAGTCTATGGCCAGTAGGAAGAGGAACGGAGACAGCAAACACCCCTGCCTGACACCAGTTCTGACCTGGAGCTCTCTGGTGAACTGCCCTTCGTGGATCACGCGACATGTCATGCCATCATAGCTGCTCTTGATCAGGCGGACGAGCTTTGTGGGTACACCGTAGTGTCGTAGGAGTTTCCACAGAGTCTCTCGGTCCACGCTGTCAAATGCTTTCTCATAATCCACAAAGTTGACGTACAGCGGGGAGCTCCACTCCAGAGACTGTTCCACGATGATGCGGAGAGTGGCGATCTGGTCTGTACATGATCGGTTCTTCCTGAATCCTGCTTGCTGGTCTCTCAGCTGGGGGTCAACGGAGCTCTTCATTCTCTCTAGGATGATCCTGTTGAAGACCTTTCTTGGTACTGACAGCAAGGTGATTCCTCTGTAGTTGGAACACTTGCTGAGGTCGCCTTTCTTGGGAAGCTTGATTAGGTACCCCTCCTTCCAGTCAGCTGGCATCACCTCCTCTTCCCAGATCTTTCCAAACAGTTGATTGATTGATTGTACATTGCTTAACGTCCCGACAGCAACAAGGCTTTCTCAGGACGTGCCTGCACTGCTTGTGAAAAAAAAATAATAATAATAATAAATAAATAAATAAACAGAACATTGAATGTATGTCGCCAGCCTGTCAAATACGTTAAACAAACCCAACACATGGGGCTAAATAAAGCTAAGACCATCCAGCAACACACGTACATCCAATATCAAGAGCTACAGGCAGTGCAGACAGTAGGGAGAGTTTTAAAAAGGCAAATACAGGTGAATGGACCTCGGGTAGACAGAAACACATGCCCCTGAATAGAGAGAAAAACCCACCCTGTGGGGCTGACCAGGGTGACCCTGGGAACTAAAAAATACCTAACCCCACCCAAGTCCCCCAGGGCAGACCCGGGTGGGGGAAGTTACTGAACAGACCTAGCCCACCCGACATCCAGCCGGCAGAGACCGACCTACCCATCAGCTGTGACAGACCCAGCCGGGAAGAGATCAGAAAAGCAGTGGCATTTTTGAAGAATGGCAAAGCAGCAGGGCCAGATGGCATCCCAGTGGAGTCTCTGAAAGCAGACCTAGAGACAACAGTTGAGATGCTGTACCCACTGTTTGGAAAGACCCCACCCGGGTCTGCCCTGGGGGACTTGGGTGGGGTTAGGTATTTTTTAGTTCCCAGGGTCACCCTGGTCAGCCCCACAGGGTGGGTTTTTCTCTCTATTCAGGGGCATGTGTTTCTGTCTACCCGAGGTCCATTCACCTGTATTTGCCTTTTTAAAACTCTCCCTACTGTCTGCACTGCCTGTAGCTCTTGATATTGGATGTACGTGTGTTGCTGGATGGTCTTAGCTTTATTTAGCCCCATGTGTTGGGTTTGTTTAACGTATTTGACAGGCTGGCGACATACATTCAATGTTCTGTTTATTTATTTATTTATTATTATTATTATTTTTTTTTCACAAGCAGTGCAGGCACGTCCTGAGAAAGCCTTGTTGCTGTCGGGACGTTAAGCAATGTACAATCAATCATGTTCAGTAACTCTTCAAAATACTCGGCCCATCTGTCGAGTTGGTCTGCTCTGTCTGCAATAGGCTTGCCTTCTTTGTCTTTTACTGGTCTTTCTGTATGGCTATACTTACCCGACAATCTTCTGGTAATGTCGTAGAGCTGTTTCATGTTGCCGCTGCCTGCTGCCTTTTCTGCCTCTGCTGCCAGGCTGTCTGTGTAGGCCCTCTTGTCTGCCCTGATACTCCTCTTCACCTCGCGGTTGGCTTCCGAGTATTCCCCCTGTGCCCTTACTTTGGCTGCTCTCGTGCGACTGTTGTTGACCGCTGCTTTCTTCTGCTTCCTCGCTTCTATCTTCTTCAAGGTCTGTGCCGACAGCCAGTCCTTGTGGTGGTGTTTCCTGAACCCTACAGTGTCTTTGCAGGTTGAGTTCAGCACCTCTCTGCCTTCCACTGCTGCTCTGTGGTGACCGCCTCCTCTTCATTTACTAGCTCCTGTAGCGCTTGAAACCGGTTGGACAGCACCAGTTTGAACTCTTCTCTAACTCCAGTTTCTCTCAGGAGGCCTACATTATAGCGCTGTCTTCTTGTTGTCTCTGTGCGGCTTTTCTTTAGCTTGAGCTTCATTCTTAAGGTAAGCAGATGGTGGTCTGAGGCGACATCTGCTCCCCTCCTCACTCGAACATCTTGAAGGGATCTTCAAAATTTCTTGCTAATGCAGATATGGTCTATTTGGTTCTCCGTTGTATGGTCAGGTGAGACCCAAGTTGCTTTGTGTATTCTTCTGTGTGGGAAGATGCTGCCTCCAATGACAAGTCGGTTTAGAGCACAAAAGTCTACAAACCTCTCCCCGTTCTCACTCATCTCCGAGCCTAGTCCCTGTCTCCCCATCACCTCTTCGTATCCGGTGTTGTCCTCCCCTATTTTGGCATTAAAATCGCCCATGACGATGGTGATGTCTCGCTCCGCACATTTGTCCACGGCACTCTGGAGTCGGTCGTAGAACTCTCGTTTCTCTTCCTCGTCACTGTCATTAGTGGGCGCATAACACTGGATGACGTTCAGCTTGAGCTTTTTCTTGGTTCTAAAGGCTGCTGTGATAATTCTTGGCCCAAGAGGTTCCCAGCCCATCAGCGCTCTGTGCCACTGGTGACAGCATGAATGCTACTCCTTCTGTATGGGGGGCATTTTCCTCTTCATGACCTGAATACAGAATCATCTCCCCACTTAACAGCCTTTTCTGGCCAGACTGCGTCCATCTGGCTTCACTGATACCTAGCAGGGAAGGTTGTACTTTTGCATTTCCGCTGCTATCTGGGCGGCCTTGCCGCTCTGGTACATGGTCTTGACGTTCCATGTGCCCATGGTTGTGTCCCTGGATAGAGAGAGGAGGCTCGGTCCTGTGGCTTCCGAAGACTTCCGGCTTTCACCACAGGACGTCATAAATCTTCTAGTAGAAGAACCTTCCTCCTCCAGGAAAGGAATTACTGTTTGTCTTTTCGTCGGCGTTTTTGTAGCTATTTCCTTTTTTGTAGGGTGGGGAAGCTACCCCCACGCCCAACCCCCTTACTAGGAGGACCAGGGGTTTTCTGTCGGGGTCACCTTCCCTTAGACCATGTTGGTTCAGGGCACCTCATTTCATTTGGTGCACCCCTCTCGCGATGGACCCCCTATCCACCACCCAGGGGACGCGCCTCAACGCCATATGGTCCCAGCGCGAGGCAAAAATCGCTTTGGATCGACACATTGATTTATGTCTGAGGATACATTACCAACTGTGTTTCAAGTATGTCATTTCTCAAAATCATTTGTCCTGTTAAAGTCACCGAGACGTCCTTATTGCCGACACTGCCAAATTCAAGCTTACCTCCGATATCCCCAACTACTACGGTTTTAATTTCAGTTGTATAGTTGACATTTTCGTCTAGTAAAAACCGTCCATATTCGCTACTGTTTGCCCAGGCCATCTCTGCTGCACAAAATGGCGGCTGTAGCAGATGAACCCAGTTGTGTATCACGTGACTCCTTTGTATTGCTTTCAATCAATTGGTATGTTTATAAAGGTTTTACCACAAAGTACCTGTGGCCAAAGTTGGAAGTCCGAGGCTTGAATGGTCTCCGAGAAAAATACAAACATTAAAGTTGACCACGGACGATGGATGTCAGATGGCCCGTAGACTCGCTTTTGCACGCGAGCTAAAAAAAAGCATTTTACCCACATGTTTCTTTGCAGGTTGTAGCACGTCTTATTTCGACGCATACAATTCATAACCATTTGAACTAAGTCCGAGTCCACTGCCAACTAGCTGAACTCCCGGAAATAATGACTTCCATTCAATAGAATGGAAGTCATTTAGTTCTGGGAGTTTAATAACGTGCACACAAAAAAAAACATTCATCACAAATGTACAAACTAAAACAGCACAACGATCTAGGGGAAGGTTCATTTGAGCTTTATGTTCGTGTTGTCTAGAATTCTCCAATGAGAACAGTCGCAGAAAGTCTCGGAAGTGTGTCATCACTGCAGTAAAATTGTCATGACAGAATACCGTCACTAGTGATGTACTGCATCAGTCGTGACAGTGTTTTATCATTACATTATTTTACTGCAGTGATGACATTATTACAACACATGACCCTGTATGAGCACAGCTGATAGCACACTTCCAGGACTCCTTCGAGGCATGCCGCCACCAGATATGCGGCTTATGCAGCGTATCCGGAGGCAGCACGCCTTGAATGAGTTGTGGTCCTTTCTGCACTGAAGAGTTCCCTTACAGTACTATGGACAACAACAACATGTAGACATTTCCAAAGAAAAACAAGCAAAATAAGTTTTTCTACAGAGTATTTTACTTCGACAAAGTTCCCATCACAATCTCCCATACAAAACGGACACATCTATTCTAACCATTTCCGCCAGAAAACTTGTCACTGTGCATCATTTCATCAACAATCTAGATAAAAACTACGGAGAGGAAAGAACAAAGGACCAATGTGGCTTCATCTTAACACCTTTCCGCATGGAGCAAATGGTACTGTAAATAGTACTGGTGGCTGCATGCACAAGGGAATTAACAGATTTTTCAATGACTGAATTTTTATCATTTTGGAAAAGATTAGATGCATGAACAGTGAACGTCAAATCTGAATTGCAGATCCACTGAACAGAGCAAAATGCCCACTATAACCTGTCTGCTGAGATGAACTGCTTCAGTGCTTGTGCAAAAGTACAAAATATAAATGTGACCTTGCCATACATGCAAAAGGTGGAAATTTCACACTCTGAAAGTTACAGATGAAAGGAATGATTCAGAACTAGAAAATGCTAACGAAGTATTTCAATGTCTTTGTGGCCTGTCTCAAATATCCTCTGAAGTTTCAGTTTCACATTGAAAAAAGTGTGGAGTTCCAGAGAGCTGTCACAACACACCAAAGTCCGGATTTTCAACTCCAATGTAAAAGCAGTTCTCCTATATGGAGCAGAGACATGGAGATTGACAAAAACCACAGTCAACAGAGTACAGACCTTCATGAACAGTTGCCTTAGAAGAATTTTGAAAATCCACTGGCCAGAGAAGATCAGCAACGTCAGACTCTGGGAGAGAACAGAGCAGATGACAGCGGAGAATGAAGTTGGGCGAGGAGGATGGGGATGGATCGGTCACAGTCTGAGAAAGCCAGCTTCCAGTATCACTAGGCAGGCATTGTCATGGAACCCCCAGGGAAAGAGGAAAAGAGGTAGGCCGAGAAACTCCTGGCGTCGAGACCTCCAAGCAGACATCAAGAGACTGGGAACCACTTGGAGTA
Source organism: Semisulcospira habei (assembly GCA_036245525.1). Lineage (NCBI taxonomy): Eukaryota > Metazoa > Mollusca > Gastropoda > Semisulcospiridae > Semisulcospira > Semisulcospira habei. Next base: position 93,552,520 of record BTPG01000006.1, read on the forward strand.
GAATCGAAGGAGAAGCACAGGACAGGAGTTGCTGGAGGTCTCTCGTCGACGGCCTATACCCGGGTAGGGGTGACAGGCGTAAGTAAGTAAGTTCAGTTTCACAGAAAAATATTTGAAGCAGAGCCCAAAGAAACACAAGAAATCATATTTAGAAAACCACCTGCTATTCATGTACATGAACACAACACATAACTAAAACACAACATCATTCTCTAATCCTGATAGTAGATACCCTCCTTCTCCCTCTCCAAAGGTGGGTTTAAGATAAATGAAAGCATGCAAAATGAGTTTTAAAAAAATGTGCAACAATTTTTCAGCTAAATGATTCAAGGCTTAAAAAATTACCAAACAATAATGGACTGCTCATCACAAAATACTGTATCAAGAACCTGTTGTCATGAAGAAATGGTCTACAATTACAAATAACCTAAAAATAAAGAATCCAAGTTCCAAAGCAGAAAGTCATTGAAAAACATACCTTGCTAATCAACATTCCAAACTATCCAGTTTAAAAAATAAGCCAAATACTTACCAAAACAGATAATACAATCTTCACAGGCAGTGAAGGGTTAGCAATCCATTGTAATTTACATTTGCACAAATGCAGATTAAGAATATTTCAAAAACCACCTCATCTACATTTGTCAGTGGTAAAAACTGATGATAAAATGCATCCATGGGCACAACAACAGAAAGTTTCCATTGGCAATGGGAATGGACTAAAAACTAATGAAGCCTATGAATCAGGGGCACATGCAAATGAGAAATACATATGATTTTACATGATGACAAGTTTGATGCCGTTATGAGCAAGACGCACCAACAAGAACAGTCCAATGTTGATAAAAACAGCCGGTCATGGCTGCAGCAATGGTCGTGCGAGTTGAGATCTGGACTTGTGAAAGTCATCCCAAGCCAACTGACCAGCGATGCAAGAAGAAACTTGATGATACAACAAATGTCAGGCTATGTACAGGTGCCCTCCTCCTTTTATGAACTAGCTCAGCTTCTGCAAAAAATATAAAACACATCAACTTCATCAAGAAATGTATGTGCACAGATTAACCCATATCCATCGGTATACGCCCGCGTGCGTACACACCCATTTCCATCGGAATACTCCGCCGCGCGTAGGCCCCCCTTTCCGACGGTATACTCGCCGACGCGTAGTTTAGGTGGTTCCCCCGTGTCCTTCTGTGTACACGTAAACCCCTACTTCCCATGACATCACAGGTTAGTGCTCTAAACGTCATCGAAATATGTGCACTTTTCCCAGTTCCGACCGAGAATTTGCCGGAAGTTGTAAGCCTTTTTTACGCTAATTTTCGCCGCGTGTTAGAGTGAATACATCGAGCATGATGGCCGAGCCAGGTGAGAGAGAGGACGTGAGCGATACAAGCGGCGATTTTGAATTAGATCCCGACGACAACATATTAGGGGAAGATGAAGAGTTGGTGGAGATTTAAGATGTACAACTTTACGATGAGTTGAGTGATTTAGTTCATCAAATTTTCGGCGATAGCGAGGAAGACGATGATTTTCCTGGGTTTCAAGATGGCTGGCAACTTGACAATTTTATTCCTTGCGTCAATAGAAAATGTGTAGTTTTTAAACCACTTTATGGATTTCATTCATTCTTTTTTTATTAGGCATAAAATAGAAGTGTGTATATTTTACAGGCATATATGCTGCAGTGATTTTGGATCCTTCTATTGAAATAATGTATTTGAACACAAGGTATGTGAACATTTTTGCAATAAACTCACTTTTACACTAAAATAATTTTTTTTCTGTTTTCTTTTTCTCAGTTTATTTTTACATGGATAGCTAGTATATTCAATGCTGAATCTGCTGATATGCAACACTTAATGTTTTAGGGTGGGGTTGAGACTGTTTTAAGCCTTTTTTACAACTACCACTCGTGCACTAAAATTTGCTAAAAAACGGTCAGCTCTGAGCAGGCACTCTCTGTAAGGCCTCTTAGCTCACAGAGTGCCTGACTGGAAGTGTCTTTCAGATGGATATGGGTTAAACCCCAAAAACAAGTAAATCTGAATATTTCACATTCCAAAAGCTCTAAACATAGACATACAGATTACTATGTGGCTTACAAAATATCAACAATCCTCCCTTTTTATCGTAAGAATTAAGAAATACTACTACAAATTCTATTCTAAATGACAATAAAAACTGAAAAAAAGTGACAAGCATGCTTTTATTTTGTATACTAATTACTGTATAGCTATTGTAAATAGTTATAGTACCTGCTCCTGCTACGTCTGCGACGAAGTGGGGAGCCAGAGTCACTACGTCTACGTTGTCTGCGTGGAGATTGGGATCTGCAACACAAGCTAGCTGTAAGCACCAAACACAAACACTAAGGGCATCTCTCAGATGATGCCACACACATGATAGCATTGTAAATGAATGGAGGAACACTCGAGGGTCTAAATCATCAAGAGGTATAGGTTCTCATGCTCAGAAGGCTCATGAGAATCTATGCCTCTTGCTGGCTGGCGATCATGGAGTAGTCAACTAAAGTAACATTCTCCAACGCAGCAAATGGTCAGAAATATCCAGCACAAGAAAAACTAATTCCTTACACCTGAGAAAACAAATGATTTGCTAGATCAATATAATACGACCCAGAAGCAGCACTAAAATACAGCCTTCAACTTAAGGACCTGCAAAGCGTACATTTTATTTTTAATCTGTACCTAACATTTGTATAAATGTATACAGTACTGATGATCATTCACTTTACGACTCCTAGTTCAGGTAATCAAAAGCTCAACCCCTTCAATGCCAGTAGACGTAGATTTCTGAAATATTTCTTAATTCAACTCCCCCCCCCCCCCCCCCCCCCCCCCCCCCCCCAACCAAAAAAAAGCAGTGCAAGAAAACTGGATACAAATTATTGACAGCAAAAGGCATACATCCTCATGAATCCCTACAAGTGCAACTGCAGGGGGCTCAAGAAAATGTATGACTCTTGCAGCTGGATCTGCTTAATTTTCTCAGCAATGAAGGGGTTAGCACAGGTTACAACAGGGCAGTGTTGGCTCTGCATTTTGGTTTCAGAGATCCCTTACAAAGGCTCAACATACTTCATGTAAAGGGTTAAAAAAAAAGGTTTTAATTGTCTTAAGTGTTTATTGAAGATATTGTACCTAAAACAGTAAAAGTAACAGTACTAATACAGGCATGCAACATTTCTGGCTTGTTTAGTGAAGCTAGGCAAATAAATCAATCAATCAATACGGAATAAAAACAAAACTAACTTAGTAGGAAACACAAACTAAACCATTAAAAGATTTGTTTTAAAAGAACAAATAAACAAAGGTGGCGGATGTTTTTGAAGCTGTGTACCTTTTCTTTTCATTAAAATATCAGCATTTGAACCAATAGGGGCAGTAAAATATAACATTAACAGATAACACAATCAGCCAAGAGGGAAACCTCAGAAAATTTGATGCGACGGTAGATGGGTGGTTGGGGGGAGTGGAGTCAGGCCTGAAGAGAGGACGGTGGTAGAGGTGGTGGTTGTTGGTGGAGTGCGATGCAAGCGAAGTGCTGACTGTTAACGCAGAGTGGGAGGAGGGAAGTGAAGGGCGAGAAGTGGAGGTCGATGTAGAATGAGACGCGATGCGACGCGTAGTCAGCCACTGGCGAGATGGATGATTTTGACGGACGATAAAGAGGGTCTGAAGGGACGTTGGGGCTATGACCAGTAAGCTGCCCAAGGGGGCTAGCTGCCGAAATGCATAGGACGCAGAACACGATGACCGACAAGCTCCCGTTTTTTTTTCTGGGGGGTTAGCCAGCAAAGCTCGCATTGCCTTAATGACCACCCCTTTCTGAAGCGTGGAATCTTAGGGAGTTGATGACCTCAGAAGGTCATGATGAGACGGACGAACCCGTTGATGATTGAAGCCTACAGCTGCTGATGCTAAACCCGCTGAAGGTCAACTATTGAGCAGCCCAATGCCATTATCAGGGAGAAAACTAAGGCGAAGATGTGTTGAGGCGGAAGGGACGAGGAGTAGACATTGCCTGTTGTGAAGTGAATTTTGTATCAGATTCACAGTTCAGTTTCCCCTGCCAATGTATCCAAATATTATTTACATTTCTTCTCTTTAACACATTACATTTTAAAAATCTATTCCCTCCACAAACACAACAAGAAAGGCAAAGCCCTTATGGCTCACGTGTATGACCGATCCACAAGTGTGACAATAAGTAGTAAAGGGATGGCTTCTGCAAAATCCATGTTTTCTCAAAATTTAATCAGTTTTCACACATCTGTGGAACCCCCGTGACCCTTGCGATGAGTCAACTAAATTAGGATACATAGGAAGGTCTTATCATCAGCTACCTTTGTGCCAAACGTGATTGAAAAGTTTGCAAAAATGTTAATATTGATGACTACAATTATTGGCATTTATACACATTAGTTGACCTCGTGTGACCATTGACCTTTCAAAGGGGTCATCCAAATTAGTATGCATAGATAGGTCTTACCATCAGGTATCTCTGTACCAAGTTTGGATTTGAAGTTGTGAACATTAATTGAGAAAAAACATTTTGTCAAAATATGGCCATTTTTTTTACATATTTCCCGAGTTCATGTGACCCTTGACCTTTCCGAGGGGCCATCCAAATTACAGTGGAGTCCGCTTAACACGAATTTCTGGGGACACGGAAAATCACTTCGTGTTAAACGTATTTCGTGTTGACCAATATGACCTCAAAATTGATCACGGCCCTCAAGGAGACGTGTGCAAGACGTGTGCGTGAATGAGTACGAGGTTAAAAGTGCACATTATCGTACTTTATGTGCATACCTTCAGCTCGCTAGGAAAACAAAAGGAAACGTGTACAGCTCACGTATTTAATGTAAAATCCATCAGGTAAAATCCATAGTAAGTTACAATCCATCAAGTAAAAGCAACACAGGCTGAAGTACAATCCCGCATCGGTAAAATTGTTGTGTTGGTACACGAATGATACAACATGAATACAGTTCAGAAATGCTAGCCAATGAAAAGACGGATTACAAAAGCCGAAGGCTATTCAGCCAATCACAGACTAGAGTTCGCTCTGATCTGTCATTTGTACCACCACAGCGCGAGAGCGACATGTGAATTGGTTTTCGGTGAATGGAATCTGTGTTCGTGTTAAACAGGTGAACAATAGTGAAATTGCCCTGGTTGGGATCCGAAACCAGCTTCGTGTAAAGCAAAATTTCGTGTTAAGCATTTCGTGTTATCAGTGAAATTTTAATACAGAATAAGAAGGCCGTCGGCCGGGAACGCAAAAACGGTTTGTGTTAACCGGAATTTTGTGTAAAGCGAGTTCGTGTTAACTGGACTCCACTGTAGTATGCATAGGTCTTACCATCAGATATCTCTGTAGCAAGTTTGGGTTTGTGAACAGTAATTGAGAAAAAAAACATTTCTTGTCAAAATAATGCTTTTTTTTTTTTTAAACCTATTTCAAAATACTCAGTTCTTGCGACCCTTGACCTTTCTGAGGGGTCATCAAAATTAGTATGCATAGACCGGGAGATAGGTCTTACCATCAGGTATCTTTGTACCAAGTTTGGGTTTGAAGTTGTAAATAGTATTTGAGAAAACACATCTTTTGTAAAAATGTGGCTATTTTATGCCTATTTCCTGAGCTTTTGTGACCCTTGACCTTTCCAAGGGAGCGACTAAATTAGTGTGCGTACAAAGGTCTTACCATCAGGTATCTTTGTACCAAGTTTGAGTTTGAAATTGTGAATAGTATTTGATATTATAATTCCTGATCTCCTGTGATCTTTACCTTTGTGAGAGGTCACTCAAATTGGTATGTTTAGAAAGGTCTTGCCACAAAGTATCCTTGGGCCAAGTTCGAAGACTGTAGCTTGAATAGCCTCTGAGAAAATGCCAACGTTAACGTTTACCAAGGACGACGGACATACGACCACTGGCCCAGAAAAATAGATTCACTTTTGCTTCACACGTGAGCCAAAAATGGCCCCTTTCTAAAGAAAATTAACTGCACTTCTGCTTACCGATGTAACATGGACACCTGTCTTAATCTTCAAGTAAAAACTGAAAATTGCTAAACAGTGCCAATAAAATGATTCAGTAAATCACATGACAAAGCATTCCATCAGAAACCATCATTTAGTAGATCTGGCACTTCAACAAACCCAGATAAATGTAAAATGTTTTAAACTTGTGCACAGGCAACACATCTTAAGAACACAGAAGGCGTCAGTGAATACCTTGATCGACGTGGCAGTCTATAGTCTCCATAGTCTGGACTGCCACGGCGAGCACCAGCAAAGCTGCCACCCCTGCGAGGTGGACTCCTCCTGTCTGAGCGACGTTTTCCAGAGGACAGCTCAACACGCACCCGGCCTCCATTAATGCGACTGGAATGGGATGCGCAAGATGTTTCGTAACACACAGGCTGTACTACAAGACTTTCTTATATGATCAGGCTTACAAAACCTCATGATAGTCCAGTTTGCTATGATTATAAATCTTGTTCTAATAGTCAAAATGTACTCAAAAGTGTAGTCTGTCAACAGTACACAAAATGACAATAAGCAAAGTACACCCTCACAGAGTCACAGTCCATAACTTTTGTTTATCAAATTACGGTAACTATCAATCATAAGTGTTAATAGTCCTGACTCACGTTCCATCCAAAGCTCTCACAGCATCACTAGCATCCCTGTTGTCTTCAAACTCTACAAAAGCAAATCCTGGTGGCTTGCGAGCAACCCACACACTGCGAAGAGGGCCGTATTTTGAAAACTTCTCCTCAAGCTCCTCCTTTGTGGCACCATACCCAAGGTCTCCCACATAAACCTTGCACTTCAGGTCGCGAGCCATTGTCTCTGTAAAACAGATTAAAGTTAATTTTGGTGATCAAAGCAGTTTGCACTGGATGCAAAGGAAATGCCTCATTGCTCATGCATGAAAGTTAAAAATGGATAGTGTAATTTCTGTAAATTAAAGGATATTAAATTATTTTTCCCTTAAAAATGTCATTATGCCCCATAGCGAATCAATACAGTTTCGTACAGCCATAAACAACACACTAACGCTATCTGAACAAAAAAAATGGCAGTCATTCAGTATTCACATTTAAGTCTATTACAGTATTACTATTAGTATTACTGTAGTGTAAGTATGCGGACTTACGCAAGTTAGTTATGGCAGGATCAGATTCAGAATCAAGGTCAATACACAAACAGATACTTCGACAAATCGTAGTAATACTTAAAGTGGAAATTTAAAAAAAAAATACAAGAAATGTTTCATAAACCAGCGTCTAATCGCGTACCGTTTGTTTTCTGTAAAACTAACACTACAAATTATTCCACGCCCTTTCACAATGGCGGTTGTGACAATCATGTGAGAAACATATATATAGCGTCGTAAATAACTGAAAGAAAGTTGAGTTGTAATTTAATTTTCAGACTCTAAATAACGTTATGAACACCACCTTACAGGATCAAATTGAAAACATCATATTTACTAAGTAATAGTTACCTGCACACAATTTTTTCTAGACGCTACTGAAGCAGCCCGACGGATGACGCGTAACGTATTTCATTAAAAAAGATGGATCGGAACTTGGAAGAAGTGTTACCACAAATACAACATACAATTATCGAATCAGTAGTTATGTAGTATATTATGCGAATGGTGTTACTCTTAAAAAGACCCTATTGTGAACAGGTTGAATCGATTTTTGATGAACGCATGTTTTCTTGTTCATTCTGACTGTTCGTGACAACAATTTCTCTTTTTTTGTTATTAGTTATCGGCGTGTAAAGCGGTGTCAGGGCAGTTTTTACGCCCCTTCTCCACCAGAATATGTACTCCTACGTGTGTGCGGGGGGGGGGGGGGGGGGGGGGGGGGGGGGAGAGAGAGGAGATTGCTACCGGAACATCCTCATCCTGATCTGAAAGGAATATATATTCACACAATTTCCCCCCCTTTTTTTTTTTATACCCAACCAGCCCAACCCCGGACATTTTTTACTCAGTGTTGTCCTTGACCTCCCCCCCCCCCCCCTACGCTTTTGTGTGTCTGAAACACCCCCACCCCCCACCCCACTACACTATGATTCTGGACTTTAACTTTCCTTCAATGGAACTCAAGTGTTCAAGGATGAAACTTCCTGCTTCAGGCAAGCAAGGGTCCTTGAATGGTGTGCAATATCTCCTCAGTTATAACCCTTCTAGCCCCAAGGTCCCATTTCTCAAAGTTTAGAGGTGTTGCATAATGACTATGTACAGTTGCAGGAGATGGATTGACCATGATAATTCAACGGAAGTGCCAGATTATCGTAGTCAAGTCAATATCCTGCTGTAGGGATCCAGGGCTAAACATTTATTAGTGTGCCTTAAATAATAATAATAATTACGGTATTTATAATCTTATAATAATCATAACTCTAAGCGCGCACTCACAACTCGCACACGCATGCGCACGCTTTAGACAATGACTCACATACCACAAAAAGTGAAAAACATTACGATGGTCAGCTTGGGGTGGGGAGTGTGGTGATATAGTGCTAGAACTGTTGAAAGAGGTGAGTTTTGAGGGCGGACTGGAAGGAGGAGAGAGAGTGTTTCTGACGGAGAGAGAGTGGGAGATTGTTCCAGGTGGATGGCCCGTATACTGAGAAGGAGCGGGGGCCGAAAGTGCTGAGTTTGGTGCGGGGGATGAGGAGGCGGAGCGGGAAGGAGTGTAGGGGTAAAGTAAGTTGGAAAGATAGGTAGGAGCGTAGTTGTTCAGGGATTTGTAGCAGATAGACAGAATCTTGTATTGGATGTGTCAGGGGGGATGGGGAGCCAGTGAAGGAGCTTGAGCAGGGGAGTGATGTGGTCAGATTTTTTCCTTTTGCAACTAGACAAAATGGCTAACATGTGATATTTCAATGACCTAAAATGAAAGACTTGACTCCTTTGCTATGCTACTTAGCAACTCACACCTGGAGCAGTACAAAACCTCTGCTGTGTGTGTGTGCCTTATCACATGGATTGTAAAAAAAAACAAAGGGTAGAAATCTTAATTGAGGCCAGACAACATTTAAAAAAAAACATTTTATTGGTAATGTCAGCAATCACTAACCTGCTCTGGGCCTGTCTGCATTCAAAATGTGCTCTGGAGCAGATCGCTTTAAACAAATGAATTTTGTGATTTTGTCTGTCAATAGGCTCCTGATGTACTGTAAAATGTTTTATTGCATACAGGTATGACATGTTTGGTAAGCATGACATCAGTTATAGAGCAGATACAGTCCGACAGGTAGTAATGGGCAGGTGCAAGCAGAGGGTGTTTCATTTGTACTGGAGTTTCTGTCAAACTGGCTTCCAATACTGGACGAAATGTATAAATTGTCAAGTCTGCATGTCGCAAAATGAAAGAATTTTCTGCTCTCCTTCTCTTTTGTACACAGAAGAATTCTTCCGGTATGCACACAACTTCTGTTATGCTAGTTTACTTATATGGACTCCGACTGCGAAAAAAGTTTTAGTTTATAGGCATGACAACATTGATAACCCATAGTATGAGTAAATGTTAGCAGGCTAAGCCATTGATTGATTGATTGATTGTACATTGCTTAACGTCCCGACAGCAACAAGGCTTTCTCAGGACGTGCCTGCACTGCTTGTGAAAAAAAAAACTAAACAGAACATTGAATGTATGTCACCAGCCGGTCAAATACATTAAATAAACCTAACACATGGGGCCTAAATAAAGCTAAGACCATTTAGCAACACACATCCAATATCAAGAGCTACAGGCAGTGCAGACAGTAGGGAGAGTTTAAAAAAGGCAAATACAGGTGAATGGACCTCGGGTAGACAGAAACACATGCCCCAGAATAGAGAGAAAAACTCACCCTGTGGGGCTGACCAGGGTGACCCTGAGAACTAAAAAGTACCTAACCCCACCCAAGTCCCCCAGGGCAGACCCGGGTGGCCAGCCATAGAGATCACTTTAACACATTTAGCCCCATGGCTGCATTTCTCAATATAAATAAATGTCATTTCGGACAAACCATACAACATAATATATGTTATCGACATTTTAGGAATGATATCATGGACACCAGCGTAATCAGTGTGGACGTTTATTCTGTATTTGGAGCAAGTGTGGTACAGCACAAAGTCAATATGGTGTGTGACCCCCCATTGGCGTTGATGACGGCTTGGCAGTGTCGGTGCATAGAGTGCATTAGGCGTACAGCATTGACCTCCCTTTGCAGTTGGTCGCAGAGATGTTCGATAGGATCGAGGTCCAGGCTGAGGGCAGGTCAGGGCATGACTGGGATGTTGTGCTGCTGCAAGAAGTGCTGGGCGATACATGCAGTGTGTGTACGCGCATCATCTTGCTGCTAGATGAAGTTTCTGCGTCCCTGAGAAAATGGCAGGACATATGGGTGTAGTACTTGATGAATGTAGCGCTGAGCTGTGATGCCATTTCCGTGACCTGGTATGAGTCCATGGAAGAACACAGGTCCTACTGTCTGGTTCAAGGTAATCCCACCCCAAATCATCACGCTTGGCCCGCCCCAGGCATTGTTTTCCAGCACACAGCCATCAGCATAGCATTCTCCCCTTCTCCGCCACACTCTTATGCGCCCATCTGCATGGCTGATTCAGTAGCGGCTATCATCCGTGAACAGGACGTTCTGCCACTGTAGCCAGGTCCAGTTGACATGAGCCTGTGACCACTGTAGGTGTGCACGGCGATGACGGTCAGTAAGAACAGGTCCACGGGCTGGACGGCGGTTGTGCAGATTATTCTCCTCTAGTCGTCGTTGCACCGTCTGGCCACCAATGGGTGCCAGGTGGTTGCCGATAACTTCTCTTGCTGTTTCCTCGGTCGGCTGAAAGCGATTTTGCACGTGAGCCCGGAAAATGTGGCAGTCTTGTCGTGGAGTTGTTACACGTGGTCGTCCGCTTCGGGGAGCGTCAGCAGACTTGTTGGCATGATAGCGTTGCTGCAGCCTGTAACTGGTCGAAATGTGACATCTACATAGCTGCCAACCTGTGGAAATCCAAAAGAGGAATCTTGACACGAAGCGTCGATCTGAGAAGCAAAAGCGACGATAAGTGCTAGGGGGGTTCAGGGGCATGCCCCCCCCCCCTTCCCCCCCAAGATTTTTTTTGGGTCTAAAATAGGCCAAATGGAGCACTCTGGTGCAATCCGAGCTATAAATTGACAAAACAAAAAAAAAAAGGCTGACAAGTAGGAGAAATAAAAAAAAAAAAATGGAGGTAAATATATAAAAGGGGAAACATTGAAAATAAAGATTGTTTCTGGCTTTATCTTGTGAAAGTGTATGAGACCAGGGATGCTAGCTGCAGAAGACCCGAGAAGAAGTTAACAAAAAGTTACAATTCAGTTCAGCTTCAGGCGATTCGACGTCGCAGATTTCACAGTCATCAGAAACTTCCGTGAGAAGTTCTGCGAGTAGCAAGGCCCTCTCATGTTGGACTTGGCAACCATCACTGCATTGACTGTTTCGCTGTTCATAGAGCCTCTGAAGTCCGTTTTGTTCTTCCAGACTTGGCTGAAGACTCTCTCACAGGCAGCAGTGCTGTGTGGAGCTCTTGAGCGTTTGGAAGTCGGAGAAGTTCCATAAGCTGTGGCAGTGGCCTTTAGATGATCTAAAGGCCACTGCCCCAGCTTATCGATCTTCTGTGGCTTCCAAACGCTCAAGAGCTCGTTTTAGTTGGGAGCACCAAGTCTTGGCATGGTTGATGTGGCAACGGCAAAAGTGACAGAAGGCGTAACACTGGCTGATTGCTGTTTTTGTATTGCCTTGCATTGCTGAACACAGACCCAACATCACTCTGCATTGTAAACACATGCGTGGAAAGCATACGCTGTGCGTCCTAACCAATACGGGTGCCTCGTGCACAGGTAGGTTAACACGGTTACTACAGTACGGTGACTGCATGCTTACATGTTGCTCGTACACTGGCTATCAAAACTAGTGTAACTTGTATTTTCGTGGATTTATCATACAAATACAACATATATTCGATTGATTGATTGTACATTGCTTAACGTCCCGACAGCAACAAGTGCTTGCGAAAAAAAAAAAAAAAAAATATTGAATGTATGTCGCCAGCCGGTTCAATACGTTAAATAAACCTACGCTATGGGGCCTAAATAAAGCTAAGACCATTTAGCAAAACACATCCAATATTAAGAGCTACAGGCAGTGCAGACAGTTGGGAGAGTTTTAGAAAGACAAATACAGGTGAATGGACCAAGGGTAGACAGAAACACATGCCCCAGAATAGAGGGAAAAACCCACCCTCTGGGGCTGACCAGGGTGACCCTGGGAACTGATTGATTGTACATTGCTTAACGTTTCGACAGCAACAAGGCTTTCTCAGGACGTGCCTGCACTACTTGTGAAAAAAATAAAAACAGAATATTGAATGTATGTCGCCAGCCGGTCCAATACGTTAAATAAAACCTACGATTTGGGGCCTAAATAAAGCTAAGACCAATTAGCAACGCACATCCAATATCAAGAGCTACAGGCAGCGCAGACAGTAGGGAGAGTTTAAAATAGGAAAATACAGGTGAATGGACCAAGGGTAGACATAAACACATGCCCCAGAATAGAGAGGAAAACCCACCCTGTGGGGCTGACCAGGGTGACCCTGGGAACTAAAAAGTAGTTAACTCCACCCAAGTCCCCCAGGGCAGACCCAGGTGGGGACCCTGGGAACTAAAAAGTAGTTAACCCCCACCCAAGTCCCCCAGGGCAGACCTGGGTGGGGTAACATACACTTGAATTTTGCATTTCTTTTGTTGATCAGTATACATAAAGCAAATATGCGTGGCAATGTACATAATTTGTAACATCAACCATGCTATTTCTACAGTAAAATAAGCCTCACACAGCAGATTCACGTACACTTTTATGATCAGCTAAGAAATGCCTATACGTCTCAACAGAAAAAAAGACCCAAAACTTCAGAACCTTTCTCAATACTTTGAAAAATGTCATTTTGTAACAAACTTTGACAAAGTACACGTAATTAAATGACATGCATACAAAATGGGTTCTGATCTGTACCATGACTGAATATTGTAATCACCTCATTCGCCACGATACAAAACAGCCGACCATGAATAGACCTAGCTAATCTGGAACTACTCTTGAATTGTCAGTCAGTCCACCTCCCACAGCAGACACCATTGTCATATATAAACATAAGTATTTGTGAACGAGTTACATTTGTCTTGAAAACGCACATGCACCCACTGAACCATTTTATCAATGAAAACTGTCAAATGCAATCTCACACATTTTTTAAAACTTTTTATTTTTTCAAGAAAACAAGTCCTGAGATGAAGAAGGCCCGAGTAGTAGAAACAACTCATAAAGCAACCACTATGAACGACTGAACAGCCATACACATGGAATGAAACTAAAATGTCACTAGTGATATTCTCAATTCTACTGTGTTGACAAATATTTCCAAATGCAGTTGAAAGGATGCACAAGTACATGTAACATGCCATATTCTGTCACAGATGCCTCATATCAACTCTAATTTACAGGGAAACTTCACCAAGAGAACTCTCAGCATATTCAGTTCTGACAAGAGATAAGACTGACCATAAAAGTTTGAGGATGGCACCAGAATAGCTTGGCGCCTCCAGACACCAAACAATTCTGGCACCACACTTGAGCTTTCACAGTCACTATCTCCTCATGTGGTCTTCGAGGGACACTCCTGACTGAGAATTTAAATGCAAGGGCTCAATGACATATACAAGTCCACATTCAAAGAGACACCTTGTACATTAGGAACTAAAGTGAATAACAAGATAATAGAGTTTGATGGATATGATAGAGATTTTTTTTACCAGAAAGACATGAGTTTAATTTGTGCTGTAGCAAACAAGCCTATGGTAAGTTTGCAACAGCAAAAAATTAAATCTGCCAGTTTCATTTTGTCAATAATGAGATCAAATCAGCCAAGTTATTTACCACATATTTCAGATTTCTGCAGAAAAAAAAAATATAAGGGACATTCTTGTGAACAGAATACCAACATATGATGCCAGGCATTAACATAATGTACACATCATTTAGAGCACAGTGTGTTGTGTGGGTGACATATCATGCATTGAGTGTTACACATGTGAGCATAACGCACTCAGTGTGTCACAAGTTTGTATTCTCATTTGTTCAGATGCATCACACACAAATACATGTATAAAATTAGACCGTTTGAATGAAATGCAAAAAAAAAAAAAAAACACATGCGAAGTCATGATGTTCAGATGTCTTCTGTGAATGTCACCCAATTTCAGGTTTGACTGACATTAAACAAGAACCACCCCCCCCGCACCCCCAAAAAAAAACAAAAACAAAAAAAAATACAAAAAAACAAAAAAAAAGCACAACATAATTTGTGAAAAGAACAATATATGAACAAAATACTTGTAATTATGCTCGGGGGGAAAAAGGAACATCAATGTCATGTGTGTACAGAGTACGCTTATTACACTGATGCTGATAACTGCAAGGTCTGTCAATGCAGGCACCATTGTTCTGTAAATATTATGTCTCTTTGGGCAGTATCCCACAGCCTTCCTCAGCTGAGGAAGGCTATGGGACACAGCCAAAAGAGACAATATTTTGGCTGTATCCCACAGACATCCCCAGCTTGGGCTGAATAAGGCTGAGGGATACAGCCGAATGTCCCATTGTTTAAATCTTGATTGTTATATCTATCAAGTCTCATCCGGAATCAGAAAGTCTAAATTCCCATGTGTACATATTATGTCCACTTACTATTATACTAAGACAAACAAGTGTTGAATCTGATTCAGATAAAATACAACAGAAAAAAAAAATCCTTCTCAACCATCATGAAACTTTTACCAGTGCCAACAAAGACAAAAGGTGATAATGTAGAATACAGAATCTGGCTGGACTATGAAAAAAAAAAAGCAAACCTTTTTGTTAGGTACACAAGTGATGCATACAATTACATGTATTCTGATTCCTAAAAAAAAAAAATTCATGCTGCATTCTTTTTACATGAACTCCTCAATTCAAATACAAGATCAAATTATCAATACAACCAAAAACAATTACAAGAATCTGTGAAACAAACTTGAAAACCAAATCCTGACATGACAGTTGATACTATACATGTACAAAGCTCCAGTTACACACACAAAAATCAACAAAGAGTAAGTGACAACAAAAACACCAGCTACAGCATCAAGATGAGCGATTCTTCCACTCAGGGACTGTTCCTGTCGTGTCTCAGTTCTTCTCAGTTCACTGCAAGATCCTCAATCTCGACTCCTGAAGCAGATAAAATGCACAGATGACCACTGTGAGCATTAGCAAAAGTTCTCAGATGAAAAACATCACTGCAGTCATAGGAACATGAATCAGAATTTGTCAGCAAGAGCTTCAGGATTATGATCCTCTGAAAATATGTGATAGCTCATGAAATCAGCAACATCAGACTCTGGGAGAGAACAGAGCAGATAACAGCAGAGAATGAAATTGGGCGAAGAAGATGGGGATGGATTGGTCACAGTCTGAGAAAGCCAGCTTCCAGTATCACTAGGCAGGCATTGTCATGGAACCCCCAGGGAAAGAGGGAAATAGGTAGGCCGAGAAACTCCTGGCGTCGAGACCTCCAAGCAGACATCAAGAGACTGGGAACCACCTGGAGTAAAATCGAAGGAGAAGCACAGGACAGGAGTCGCTGGAGGTCTCTCGTCGACGGCCTATACCCGGGTAGGGGTGACAGGCGTAAGTAAGTATGAAGTCCTGCACCTATTCCAGGCAAGCAACTTTTGCTACAGGAGAACACAGAATAACTCGTCTGATTAACCCTTTTCACCCCACGGGTGCTTTTCCCCAATTTTGGAAGTGTTACTGAACGACTATGTACCAGTTGCAGGAGGTGGATTGACCATGATAATTCAAGGGTAGTGCCAGATTGTCTTGGCGCCTGAAGGGACTCGGGGCTAAATGGATTTAAGGACCCACGGCCTCACCTCCTGTCCCTCTAACCATCATTGTGATGATTGAGTTTGTCCACGCTATTTAACAAAACAGAATGTAATCCTGAATAATGCTAAGATGACCACCATAACCCACTTACTGTCGGAACACAAGCTGAACTCAGATGCATGAGGCATAGAACCTCATAATCCCCCACAGATGCAGGATCTATTCCTCATGCTGACCTCACTTTGTATCCATATTCCTTGGATGAATGAAGTTCTCTGGCGCTGAGTCATCAAGGATTTCAGAAACACAATCTTTGTTCAGTGGCAGGGAGAGGGCAAAAGACTGACTAACTCCTTCAAGGTGCCTTGCATCAACAGCTGTGTAAATGTTGTATAGCGCTGCTGCCGGCATCAGCACTACACAGAACTTTTGCAGCTATTGATGCGAGGCACCTTGAAAGAGTTAATTATCAGAATGGGTGCACCTTCAATCACACCAGTACCTAAGCTGCTAACACACTGAACCCTATGGTTGAAAATCCTCAATGTTGGGGTGCTGACCTTGTAATGACCTTGTAAGACTACATAATAGGACAGAAGATGGATCAACTACAATAGTTTCAGAGAGTTGCTAGAAAAGCTTTTGATGCTACTGCTAAGCTATTCTGGCACCATTTTTGAAAATAGCATGGTCAGTGCAAATCTTTCTGTAATGTTTAAAACTAAATGAGTTAAACACATAGAAACACTGTTGTTTGCCTTGCAACGCGTACATGTTGTGGGAGATGCTTGAACCATGATAACAACATGGGAGAGTGACCAAGCTCTTCACAGTGAACAAATTTAGCCCTTTGGCTGTCAGTAGCAGTTTTTGTCACAATGATTCCTGCAGGAATCATGACAAAAAGTGCTACTGACAGTAAAAAAAGTCCATTAGCCTTACATTTTTTTTCCCCAACACAGCCATCAGTTTTCCACACTTGATGCTGCAGATGAAAGATAATTTATATGAACTGTGTGAACAATGAAGGTTGGCCTTTACCATAGATCTACCTGCTTCGGCTGCGACTGAAGCTGCGGAGGCGATCACGGCTGCGGTTGCTGCGTCCTCGGCGAAATGGAGATGGTGACCTGCTGCGGGACCTCGGTCGGCGAGGGGACGGGCTCCTGAAAATATATCCTTCTGTCAAAATCCTGCGTGCAGGTCAAAATCGAGAAATTAACCCCTTGTCCATGCATCCGTCAGCACCATAAACGGTAACAGTACCAACAGCTGTATGCACAAGGGTGTTAATACAAGGAGGTATCTGACAATGAGTAGTTTGTCAAAGACACACTGATCTGTACAGACTTTCATCAAGCCACCAACGTTTCTTTCTGATCTACTGCTGTCGAACCTTCATAATGTGCTGAAAAATGCCAGCTTATAAAAAAACTGGGAGTTTTTCCTACAGGAAGGAAATTACCAAGTTTGGCATGGGGGGGGGGGGGGGGGGAATGGGAGGGGAGGGGGTGGGGTTGGAGGGAGGCACTCCACCAGGTCTTGACAGGAGGAAAAATCCATCCAAAGATCTGATGGAGGCTAAAGAATTCACAGGACTCATTAACCGAGCATGTTAATCCACGCTGACATCTCTGCTGCTGATGACGGAGCAGTCCAGATGAAAAGGAGGGTGGATGTGCAGGGTTGATGCGAGATGTTGGTACGTGCGGGCGCTGAAATGGTGCTAGGGGAGTTGTAAGTTGACAAAAGCTGACAGTAGCTTAGGCAGAGGTGAAACCTGATGCCCTGAGGCTGGGGGAGGCTCAACGCTGACTGAGAGAGTTGCACTTGAGCCTGGAATCGGGGCAATCAGGAAACCTTCAGTTCAAAGCATATTGAAAGACAGCGAACAAAGAAATACATGAGATGTGTTTAACCCCTTAACTGCCAGAGCAAGGCAAACACTATAGGGCGTTTGACATCAGAGCGCACGTTTTCTCCAAAGAAACTGTATCGTTTCTGTACCGCTTTAAGAACAAATGTCATTTAGTGCCAACTGACCTAATATGGGCTATTTTTACTTAACTCCTATTTGTTGATTTTGCTATACAGTTTCGAAAATTTCGTGAAAATACAAGAATAAGCCATTTTCAATATCCTAATAGGGCCCCCGGCGGGAAACAAACAGTTTTCAATATCACGGTCAAGCATGCCGACTTCATTGATGCACTTGCACTGTTTCAGGTTTACAAATTAGGTTAAACTACTCTTTCGCATTGAAATGGATCTTTCTCATACTGGGCTAAATATAAGTGGGGCACATTTAGGGATATAAAATAAACAATTTTATTGAAAAAAAATTCCGCAATTTTATGACTACAGCAAAACTGACACACTGTTCAAATTTCTTGAAAGTAAATTAGGTCAACTGATACTGAATGATATTTGTTCAAAGATTGGTATAGAAAAGTGGTACTTTGAGAAGATATTTGCAAAAAAAAACGTGCACTCCGATGTCAAATGAAATATACTAATGGTCAAAACTTAAGGGCCACTTTTTATCGCAGATGCATCGACAACACCATACAAATAATGTAACAATATTTGGAGTCAGTACTTTGCTAATTTATTCAGTAACAATTTCATTTTAAATTTTGCGTAAATCAAGCAATTGTAACAACAGCAGTACGTTAGAATGTTCACCCACCCCTCATTTGAAAAGTCACACAAGACTGGTCCAGTCAGTAGCGAGTGTACCCACCGTTTGCAGCCAAGCATTCAATGCTGCATTGACGTATGGAGTTCACCAGGGTTCGGAGAACATGTTGTGGGATCGCTTCCCACTCTTGATGCAGGAACTGAGTCAGCTGAGGGACGCCTTGAGGTGTGGGTGGTTGCTGACTATACATTGCCCCAGCACGTCCCAGAGGTGCTCGATGAGAGCCAGATCAGGTGAACGAGCTGGCCACCCCATCCTCATGATGCCCCGTTGCTCAAGGTACTCATCCATCACGAGGGTGTGATAAGGTCGAGCGTTGTTGTCCTGCAGAACAGCATTGTCGCCTATGGCTTGGAGAGCTGGCTGGATGAGGGGCTGCACAATCTCGTCCCGATAGCGCAGTCCAGTCAGGCTGCCTCGGATGACGTGGAGGGGGGTCCTGCCTTCCCTGCTGAAGCCTGCCCAGACCATGACTGAGCCTCCTCCGTAGCGATCCACCTCATGGACGCATCCATCCGTGAATCGCTCACCCTGGTGTCTCCAGACCCTCACCCTGCCATCATTGAAGGACACAGTGAACTGTGACTCATCAGTAAACAGAACCTGAGTCCACTGGAGTCTGTTCCACCTCACACGCTGACAACACCAGGCAACCCAGGCTCTGCGATGAACTGGAGTAAGGGGTATTCTCACTGCTGCTCTGCATGAAGCCAGGCCAATTTCGCGCAGACGTCGGCAGACTGTGCTTCTGCTGACGTTAACGTTTGCAGCTTGCATCAGTTGACGATGCAGAGTGGTTGATGTGACAGTTCGGTCTCGCAGAGCCGCCACACAGAGGTATATGTCCTCCCGTCTGCTGGTGCAGCGCGGGCGTCCTGAGCAGGGTCGTCGTTCTGCCCTTCCAGTTTCTTGGAATCGTGCCAGCAGCCTCTGGATCACTGAATGGGACACCCCAATACGTCTCCCAACTTCTCGTCCGGAAATTCCATCCTGCAGCCATGCTAGTGCCCGATCTTGATCTACTGGCGTTAGGCTTTGTCGTGGTGGCATGGTTAGGAAAGTGACAATTATGCCCCTACTGTACTGGTACTTGTAGCAAAACAGAAGTGCTCAGTGTTCACAACTGACCCCTTTAGCATGTGTATCACCTAGTTTTCCCACCTGCCTGCTTTTGGTACACATGCCAATATCGCACAACGTTTCACAAAAACTGACGATGTTTCACGTGCATTTGACACATTCGTGGAACTTGATGAATTGTTGTTTATAGTTCCCTGTACAGTGGACTGTCTAAGGTCAACTTTTCACCCATTTGGATCAAAAGAACATTGTATTTTATTAGTGTATTTGCGACGATAAACAATGACAAAAATGAATTTTTTTTTTAAATGTATTTTTGGGAAAAATACTTACCAATGGCATTACTATATGGAATACACTCTATAGCCTATCGATTTTAGCCCAAAGTTGTGTCCACTACACAACCGGGGAGGAGACACCGGGGATCCAAGCATATGAGCCCCGGGTGGCCTCCCCTTACCACCCTATCCGGGCATGCGAAGGGCGAAGCCTGCCAGTTTCACACTTAGCCAAAAGAGGCAAGCGGGGCAGGAGGGAGGGCTGTCCTAGTAATGCCATCGGCAAGTATTTTTCCCAAAAATACTTTTTAGAAAAAAATTCATTTGTTTTCTCAAAATACATTACCTATGGCATTACTATATGGAAGAATAGCAAAGAGGAGGAGGGTGCCGACCCTAATGCCCTGTACTTAAACCCCCCCGCAGGCCTACGAAGGAGCACTCCTGATGATTTCAGTTAAGACGTACCTATGGCGCCTGTGGCACGCGGAGGGAGTGCTGGGCCGCGGAGATGTCACCCACCCTGGCCAGGGAGTCATGCTGGCCGGATAGGTCTCGGAGGTAGAAGCGGGCAAAGGTGGAGTCTGCACGCCAGCATACCGCCATTACAATGTCCTTAACCGAGCAGTTGCGGTCAAGGGCCACGCTGGTGGCTACTGCTCGCACTTCATGCGCCCGGATCTGCAAAAGTCTATCCCCGTCAGGGGAGAGGTCCTGGTAGGCCGACCAAATCACCCACCGAAGCCAGGCTGAAATTGTCTGGGCCGAGATATCGGACCTGCCCCGGTGAAAGTGGAAGGAAGAGGCGGGAGCGCCCTAGGCGGCGCGGCTTAGAGTGACGCAGGTAAATCCTCAGTGCCCGAATCGGGACAGGTCTGTCCCTCTGAGCGGACGTACGGTCAGCATCTGAGGCGCAGCCGAGGGAAGTCAGTTCTTGGCCAAAAAGGACGGGTCGGTGAATAGCTGCACAGAGCTGTTGGCCTGAAACTGCAGACACACAGGTCGTATGGAGAGCGCGTGAAGCTCGCTCACGTGGGACGCTGTGGCGAGGGCCAGAAGGAAACATGTTTTCCAGGTCAGGTCGGAGAACCATGCAAAAGGCAGGGGTTCGAAGCGGTCCGTATTTAGCCACGTCAGTACCCAGGCGAGGTCCCACCGAGGTAAGAGGGACCGGGAGACTGGACGTCGGAGATCAAAGTGAGCCAACATGTACAAAAGGTCTTTGCAAGCGCCCGGATCCGGAAGGCCCAGGTGGCAGTAAGTGTCCGTGATCATGGCGAGGTAACCCTTGATGGTAATAGCCACTTGCCTTTGTACACCTTCCTTGTAGACAGTCTGCGGGCTGCTGCAATCGCCACCACTGGCACATCCGAGAAACCTCTAGCGGCGAGGGCTTGCCAGACAACCTCCAGGCGTGTAGGAGGAAGCGCTCCGGGCACGGGTGGAAGAGAGCCTGGCGGGGCTGCTTGAGCATGGTGGGCGGAGCGGGAAGCTCTAGGCGCGGGTCCGTCGCTAGCGCGATCAAGTCCGTGGTCCAGCTCTTGGTCCAATTGAAGAGAACCACCGAGCATCCCAGAAGTTTCTGCAGGACTTTCGAGGAGTAGGCATACGCAACCAGTCTGTCCCAGGGAATGGAGAGTGCATCCACCGCCCAGGCGAGCGGGTCCGGGACAGGGGAGACGAACACTGGAAGCTGGTTGTTCCATCTGGTGGCAAACAGGTCGACTAGAGGTGTCTCTCATTGCGAGCAGATCAGGCAAAAGATGTCTGGGCGCAGGGACCACTCCATGTGGAGCAACTGTCCGCTGCGGGACAGGGCGTATGCGACCACGTTTAGGTGACCCGGGATGTGGTGGGCCCGAAGAGCAATGCCCCGGTCCCTGCACCAGAGAAGGAGGCGGTAAAGGAGGATGCACAGGGAGGGTGAGCGCGTGCACCCCTGGTTCTGTATATAGGCCACCACCGTCGAGTTGTCCAACAGAACGAGGACCTCTTGGTTGGTCAGCGTCTCTTGCCAGAAGTTTAGGGCCAGCCAAACCGCCTTCAACTCTAGCCAGTTGATGTGTTTGTCTGCGAGGTCCCGAGGCCACAGGCTTGAGGCCGAGACAAAGTCCGGTAACAGGTGAGCGCCCCAGCCGAACTGGCTCGCGTCGGTGCAAAGAGACCACCAGGGCAGAGGGGAGTGTAAAGGCACATCCGTCGCTAGCCACACGAGGTCCGCCCACCTCTGGAGGTGGGGCCGGGTCAGCGGAGTAACCAGAACCTGGTCCGTCAGGGCGCCCATCGAGGGACGCCAGTGTAGGAGAAGGTGGAGCTGCAGCTGGCGGGCATAGAGCCTGCCGAGGAGTAACAAGTCAACTGCCGTGTTGAGAAGTCCCAGGAGTTGAAGCCAGACCCTGGCTGTGAAGGAGACCCCTACCTCCATTTGATGCGCGAGTTTGGCGATCTTCTGCCGCTGCGCCAAAGGTAAGCAGATTAAGTTGAGGTCGGTCAGGAATTCCATCCCCAAGTGCAGGAACTGGCGAGAAGGGGTGAGATCCGACTTGCCCGGATTGACTAAGAACCCGAGGCTGCGCAGGAGAAAGCAGGGCGTCTCTGTCCTCCTCGAGTGCCGAGGCGATCAGGTTGCGCAGCAGCAAGTCGTCCAAGTAGTTGGAGGCCGGACTCAGAGATCGCTGGCGGAAGATGGCCATCACCGCGTCGAGGAACCTCATGAAAACCCAAGGACTGATGTTGAGGCCGAAGGGGGGGGGGGGCTCGGAACTGGTATACGACCCCGCCAAAGGCAAAATGTAGATACCAGCGAGAGGACGGATGAATCGGTATGTGAAGATAAGTGTCCGACAGATCGAGGCTGATCGTGAAGTCCTTCGGGCGGACGGCTGCACGGAGAATCCTGGCTGTCTCCATCCGAAAGTGCGGAGCCGAAATTAACTTGTTTAGCACCGACAAGTCAATGACTGGTTGCCACTTGCCCCCTGGCTTGGGAACGAGAAAGAGGCGGCTGTAGAACGCCGGCGAGTCTTGTCGGGAGACCACTCCTGTCGCTGCTTTGTCGAGTAAGGCCGTTACTTCTCCGTGCAGAGCTTCTGCCTGGAGTCGGTCGACTGGAGCCTGGGTCCCCAAGGTGGACCTGCGTAACGGCAGAGGGGACTGGAACGAAAGCTGAAGGCCTGAGGAAACAGTCAAGATGACCCAGGGGTCATCTAGAAACAGCGATCTCCAATGGTCGCTGTAGTTGGCCAGCCGCCCGCCGACTGGAGACCCGAGAACTGTCGGCGAAGGCGGAGGTAAGTCAGCGGGCCCGAAATCGCGCCCCGATTTACGGGCGCCGCGAGACCAAGTGGGGCGGGAGGCGGGGAAGAACTGAGGAGCCTGAAGGAGGCGAGCCCTACTGCAGGAAACGCCAACTGGAAGCGAGGTGGGTCTGGAAGACCGCCGGGCATGACCCCCGGCCGAGCGGGTAGCACGAAAACGGGACGAAGCGGGGGCGGAGGCAGGACGGGGCCAAAGATCCTTGGTCGCTTCCTTAACCATCTGCCATGTGTCTCCAAACAGATGGGCACCGCCGAAGGCAGCCTGGCAGAGCTGAGTCTTCACCATCTTGGAGAGATCCGTGCAGTCGCAGGAGAGAGTCCCGCCACCAGAAGTCACAGTTGGCGGCCGCCGTCATGGCGTTGGTGGAGGAATAGTAGGCGGCCCGGTTAGCAGCTACCAGGATGGACTGGACGTCGCGGAGCGGGGACGAGGCTTCCAGGTCCCACGTGTCCTCCAGACATTGCAGCACCGCTTGTGTAGCCAACTCCAGGAACCCGGAGCAAGCTAGCGAGTTCTGAACTAAGGAAGCGATCCTGTCAAGCGGGCGAGGCCAAGCATTCTGGACTACCCTGCGCCCACCCGCCTGGTTGATGGCTGCCGAATCCACCGAAGGAAGAGGGATGGCGAAGGTTTGGGAGTGTCCAGCGTACCAGGCCTGGTGGAAACTCATGTTAATCCTCGCTGGCCACCGTGAATCTGTGAAAAACCCATTATCGCCGAAGGAGTCCCGGCAGAGCTGGGAGGAGAACGCTTCGGTGAGATCCCGGAAGCCGGCTGGCTGAGGGAGAGACTTGCAACGTTTGACCGGCCTTAGCGCATCAACCATGGTGGAAGCCTGTCTCTTCAGAGGGGGTGAAGGCAGACAGAAGTCAGGCGGGAGGAAGTTCGAGATAAGACGGGAGGCCTCTCCCAAGGCACGGACCGTCTGTGAGCTGAGCAAAGGGCCCACATCCTTAGAAGAGGAGGAGACCGACGAAACAGCTGAGAGGCGGTCAGGAGACACGGAGGGCGAGTCCCGCAGGAAGATGGCCGAAGCCGAATCCGCTGGATGTAGGCCGAGTACGTCCGGGTCCAAGTCCAAAGACCGCCTATCACGCGAAGCCACATGGAGGGGCGACCGGCTCCGAGAGCGCTGGTCCGCCGAAGGTGCCTGGTGAGGGCACGCGCGTAGAATAGGCAGAGCCACCCGCGAAGCCCATTCAGAGGGGCGTCGCGGGGAAAGCAGGCGAACGACAGCCAAAGGCGAAGCTTGGCTCCGGAAGCCCCCAAGTCGCAGAAACGCGAGGGGAGGGGGGGCTGCTATTGTCGAGAATGACGTGAGGATGGAGAGGTGATCACGGGTGCTGGGGACTGCGCTTCAAACGCAAGAGGGGAGGTGGTAGAGAATCCCTGGCTCTCCAAGCCCGCTCGGGGGACCGCAAGCGGGAAGGGGGCTTATCAGCGACACGGCGGATCCGGTCCTGAGAGTTTCTGAGTCACACCGGGCCCGCCCG
Source organism: Semisulcospira habei (assembly GCA_036245525.1). Lineage (NCBI taxonomy): Eukaryota > Metazoa > Mollusca > Gastropoda > Semisulcospiridae > Semisulcospira > Semisulcospira habei. The sequence continues at coordinate 93,577,429 of BTPG01000006.1, forward strand.
GACAGTTCAGAGCGTGGGGGGGGGGGAAGTAAAGTGTCACGCCGGGCCTGCTCAGGCAATTCGAAGCATGGAGGGGACAATAAATGAGCACGCGGCCATCGCTCAGAAGCCTCGGAGCGTGGGGGGCGCGTGTCAAAGTCACACCAGGCCCGCCTGGTAAGTACGGGGCGGGGAGGGGGGGGGACCAGTGTTAATTTTTTTCTTAAATTTAGGGGGTCAGATCTAGCGTGGCAGATTCAGTTTACAGTTGCCAGAGGGTCAGCAGGATTTCCCAGGGGGTCACAGAAATGATGAAGTCTTAGATGATGATAATAATAATAATACTGTTACATAGTATTTATATGGGCGCATTTCTCATATTTATAATATAACTCAATGCGCAGGACATAGCCGTGAACTGAACCCAACAACACATTCTCTCACACATTGTACATAAACACAGAACATTTACGTGGTGCTAAGGGCAAGCTCAAGCGAGCTACTGAAGTTTTGGAAATTTAAATCGCGTTTTTTATGTTTTTGAAATTTGATTAAGTGGACTGAAATTAATACCGAATTTAGTATTTATATGGCGCATTTCTCATATATTTATAATATAACTCAATGCGCAGGACAATGCCGCGAACTGAACCCAACAAGCACACTCACTTGAATCACGAGCATTCCCTCACGCACTGTACATAAATACAGAACATTCACGTGGTGCTAAGGGCAAGCCCAAGCGAGCTACTGAAATTTTGGAAATTTAAATCACGTTTTTTATATTTTTGAAATTTGATTAAGTAGACTGAAATTAATACCGAATTTGTGGAGGAGGAAAGAGCCGGAGTACCCGGAAAAAGAACCCCCCAAAGGTCCGCCCGAATTAATGGTGACACTTACTAGAGGAGAAAAGTCCAACGCCGCAACCGGGTATCGAACCTCGCATTGCACCTTGCATTGGTCGCAGGCGCTTTTACCGATGCGCCACGGACCGCCCAACATACTTTGAGCGCATAAAATTTATTGATCCCTTTACGAAAGCGTTTTTCGACTGTGCAACTTGGTGGCACACAGCGTAGAACATCTGCCCATCTAAATGGCGTAGCCATTTAAATTGTCTGAGCCAATCGTGCTGGAAAGAATGCGTGTTCTTTTTTTCACAATCCGAATTGCTTGTAGGAACTTCAGACTGTAGGAGAAGACTGATTTTGAGCTCGAGAACTCGAATTTCATGAGTCCGGCCATGCTTTTGCGACAGGAAGTGCCGATAGCCACTTGACCGGCTCCGCCGCGGAAGAGTTATATCTGTTAAATTTCTGTTGCTGCGCGTGCGGTACTGTTGCTGCGTTGGCGTTCGGCGCTCTCACAAAAGCTTTGGCGGTTCTGCTCGGCACACGCGGCTGTGAAACGTGTTCACGATGACGCACTGGTGAATTTTTCAGTGCGTAAAGATCAAGCTTACTGCGTCGGAGCAAAATATTTTACGTCAGTCTGACGCAGAGCTCGGAACACTAGTGCGTCAGACGTGGCTTTAGAGGGTCAGATATGCACATTTCTGCGTAATAATTATCACTGGGGACGTAAATGTAGCTCGCCGGTCGCCGGGCCCACTCGGACAATTCGGAGCGGGGGGGCAGCACATCTATGGGCCTCGGGTCAAACTCAGACGCCTCGGAGCGTGAGGGAGAGCCACTCTTCCTACTTTTCTTCTCTTTCTTAATATGTTTGCGCTCGTCACGCAGGGCCCACTCAGAATAAACGGAGCGGGGGGGGGCATGGACGAACGCTCAGCTCGCCTGGCCCGCCCGAGCAATTCGGAGCGGAGGGGAGCAGACTCAAGGGACGTACGGAGGAAACGGAGCATGGGGGACGTGACTCTGATACTCGCCTGCCCTGCTCGGAAGACTCGGAGCGGGGAGGGAGTTCCTGCGTGGTTACGGTAAACGAAGGGGACTTACCTGCAGGCTGGACGGCCCGGACGACGGAGCGAATTGGGGCCCGAAGCGCAGACGGAGCGACGCCATCCTGCGGAGGAGTCCAGGGAGACTGTCGGGGCCGGGAAGGATGGTCACGTCTGTAGATATCCCACAGCTGAGACCACTGGTCCTCACTCCAATCGGCACACACATCACATATCATGTTGGAAGAGCAGCTCTTGCACGGCAGGCAGGCGTCGTGAGCGTCCGAAGGCCACTGGAAATCCCCACAAAGGTGGCAAGACTTCAACACAGAAGCCGCCATAGCGTCCGCCACACACTGTCCACAGGGCGGAACACACCCAAGCGCCGAACTCACTCCACGAGGCACAAAGTCACGAGGGAGAGAAAGTCACAAGCCGAGACCCAAGGACGAAGTTCACTGAAAGTCAACCCCGGTCGGAACCGGTCGGCGCTAAGTCCACACACCGTAGTACACTGAAAGTGTAGAGCACACCAACGAAGCACATTTTCTTTCTTTTTGAGTCCTAGAAGAAAGTCTAATCCACAAAGGCAAAGCCAAAACGTTCGTAGTTATAAACCATAGACGACACCGGTCGAACACCATAGCAAGGCGAAACCCCACCGTCCACGGTCGAGCTAAGAGTGAAACTGGCAGGCTTCGCCCTACGCATGCCCGGATAGGGTGGAAAGGGGAGGCCACCCGGGGCTCCTATGCTTGGATCCCCGGTGTCTCCTTCCCAGTTGTGTAGGGGACACAACTTTGCGCTGAAATCGATAGGCTATAGAGTGTATTCCATATAGTAATGCCATCGGTAATGTATTTTGAGAAAACAAAGTGGGGTGGCCCTTAAGTTTTGACCATTAGCATATATCTAGCTGCAAGACATAAATCCACATTGGCCCCAGCGACAACAGGGCCTCATGTGGATTTGTCTGTTGTTAGTCCTTTTCTTTACGCTTAATTTGGTCTCATTTACATCTGTGTTGTTCACGCAAATGCCTGTCAGTGTGCAGTTTTTAGATGCGAAGTATGTGATTACTGGCAGTGAAGGGGTCAACACCCTTGTGCATGCAGCCACTGGTACTATAAACATTACCACTGGCTGCATGCATAATGGTGTTTATACCTATAACTGTTCAGTATGTACACACGCAAATATCTGTTAAAAAAACAATGTACAAACTCTACAAGCACACGAAACACATATACATCTACCAGACAAAATATTTTCAAACCAAACTGTGCAGAAGCCAGCATACTGTTACTATTAATTTGTTATGAAACTTGTTATTGTGCAAAACTAGTGTCCTCTTCAATGCAGCTTATATACCCACCAACAAAACACCTGGATCCTGGCCACAGCCTGCATCGTCACGATACAGAGGGAACTGCTACATTCCGACTAAAAGCTCTACTTTTCCCACACAGGAGCAATCAAAGCAACAATCATAAAATATAACAAACACACAGAGTTTTAAATGTCCCAAAAGCCAGAAGTTATGAAACAATGTAGACTCAAATAAATGAGACGTTTTAATGACTGTAACTGTTCTATACTCATCATCATCATCATCATCAGTCCCTTGCCCGAACTGGGCGTTGGGGGGACTGAAAGGCAGCAGCAACAGACAGTGCTCTCCACTGAGTTCTATTTTGGGCGGTGGCAAGCAAGTCTGGCATCTCTATACTCATATAACCCATTTAAAGCTATTTCTATTAAAGTATGATCAACATACAGGTAACAGTTTGTCTCAACTGATCTCCAAAGCCAATCCAAATATACCAACATAATGTCTTTTGTTTCATCAGGGCTCCTGTTACTATGCATCAGTGACACTACAATTTAAAATCATGCATTGAAAGAGGAAGCAGACCCACAAATTCAGTGCATCTGTGAGACACACTAATTTTAATTTATTTAAAGAGCAAGCAAATGATCTTTACAACGTTCAGATGAAAGTATTCAGACCTTTTAACACATTCACAACTGCGGTCACCGATTGTCGACTGCACGGCTGGCCACTTTGGTCACCGCTTGATTAATGCTGGAAGACAACTGCTGTCGCCAATCCTGTCGCTGATTGACGACTTCAAAACATAGAGTGACCTAACTTCCAAAATACTTTCTCACTGAGAATGCTGGAGTTGAAAAACCCCTGTGACATAGGCAGGGAACTCCTCTCCACTCTTGGCACCATATTCTTTAGCTGTGTAATTCGCGTGGTGCTTAATTTTACCTGAAGTCTGAGCAATTTATTTTGAGCAAGTTCCTGCAGCTGTGGCGGACACTTCGAGCGCGTCTTGCAGTTGGCAGCATCTTGTAATGGATAAAAATTCCCCACTAGAGCCACCTTTTGCCACATATAGGGTGACTCTGAAATTTCTATAGCCTGAAAAATGGAGGCATGGCAACGAACAGTAAACTTGGAAGTTGAAAAGGCTGCATTCAAAAGTAAATAAATTTTAATTTTTACATTTATTTCCTTTTCAAAATGAAAAATTTGTCATATTTCCTATTTTTGGGCAAAATGAAATGGATTGGTTGGTCTGTTGAAGCTCAAGTTATAATTAACCCTTTTCATCCTGACACACCTATTGCTTGAAATAAATTGGACTGAAAGTTCAAGGGTGGTGTCAGAATAGATTGGCGTCCGAGGCGCCAAGCTATTCTGACACCACCCTTGAACTAAAACAGTTGATCTATATCCTAATCTGTAATGTAGCCTTCATATGACAAAAAGCAAATTTTACAAAATCAGCCTCAGGATGTAATGGGTTAACAGAAGGCTACTGCAGTACGCGCTGCACACTATCGGGAATAGCCAGTGCTCTGTCAATCTCTCAGGAAGCTCAGTTTCTGACTTCAGCCGCCGAAGCCACTGCTGGAAAAGTAAGTTGTAAAAGGGTCAAGCTGCTGTGAAAACGGTAACCCTGTTCATATTAATAGGACAATGTTTTGCTGAAACCCAACTGCACTTATGTTTGGGATAAAACACCACCCATACAGTCTCTGCTTAAAATGCTTTGGTCACGAAACACCTCACAGTTTTACTCAACACTTTAATCCATTCAGCCCTGGCATATTGGCCACTTCAACCAGATAAGCTAAAGATCAACCACGATAGTTTTAGAGCGGTGGCAGAAGAGTAGGACACTTCTAAGAACCATACTATTTTGACACCAACATTGAACTGTCAGAGTCAATGGGTACGAGGACAACTCCAGAATGTGGAGATTTTGCCTATAACCTTTAATGTACTTTGTGATGAAACTCTATGCTCACGCATAGGGTTCACACAGAGGGTTTTGTATAGGACGGTTTTGTCAGCAGTTTGTCTTGTGACAATTATTTTGTGGGGGCAGGAGGCCACGTGAAATCGTAGAGAAACGTTTTGCAAGGGGATTTTAGTGAGAGCTCAGTCTATCAGAGGTCTAAATAGGCAGTATGGGCTATGCTGTCATTGTGGACGGATGTATGTCAGATACACTAGCCGTGTTCAAGACTCTAAAACCTAGAATTCAGGTATGTTTTTATATGTATTATTGAAGGCTACTGAGTTAAAGATAGTATGCGTTAGTAAGAGGTAATTCGGTTGTGCAGCGTTGACTGGTTTGGTTCAGTTATGTGGGTTTGGAATTTTTTGAGGTAACCGGTGTTTTTCCTATGTGGTTATTTACCGAGATGGATAACTAATGAATGTGAGGTGTGTATGTCCAAGTCGTTATGAAGGTAGTAATCTAGTATGTGGTTAAGTATAGTCTTTTCTAATGTATAAAAGAAGGTATGGCGAGTGTTAGGTTATAGTCTGTTTCAATGTAGTAACGGAGTTATGGTGTGTTATGAAAGTAGTTCGGGTTACGAAGCACGTGTGTGTGTGAATGAACGTGTGAGAGAACACCAGTTAGACAGGTTGGATTGTGAGAGACAATTACCTAGCCTGGCGTTTACATTGTGTATGTGTATGCGGTGTTGATGTGCTTGTAGTGGGAAGGTGTGGTGTAGATAATCTTTTGAGTGTTCTTTTGTTGTTTACTTTTATAAAAGCACATAGTAGAAAGAGAGCCAGCGTGCTGAGTTTTACCACGTGAATGCACCCGACTGAGTCAGTGACGGTGTATGCGTCTGTTGTGCGAGAGTCTGTACGTGCGACTGGGGCAAGTCTGCATGCGTTACATACTTTCATTTTCAAGTTTGTCAGAACACAGGAGAGTTGACACAGATATTTTGCAGCAGCAACAGACCAAAACATTTTCCTTTTGACTCGTATGCACATCTCAAATGAGTTAATTTGGCTTACCTGCGTGGGCGGTAGTCATCATAGGAAGGTCGCCCCCTGGGTGCTGGGCCTGATCTGTCTCCTCTGTCTCTCCGCGAGCGCCCACTAGACATCTCAACCTTTACTCGCCGACCATTTATACGCCTGCAGCAAATTACATGACAAAAGATTAGACCTAGTTTGAAATGATATACATCAACATTTAACCCTCTTGTGATTGCAGCCTCCGGTTCTGTTTACAGGATCGGTGGCTGCACACACTCTTTGTTAATTCAACACCAGAAAGCCCAAGCTTTCACAGGAACATGGATTCAAAGTATTATCGGCAAGAGGCATAGATCCTGAGCTCCCTCACAATTGCGGTGGCTCATGATCAATACCTCTTGCAGTTGTGACAGGTTAATTAAGCCCACTACAATACACATTTAACCACTTGGTTGTTGGTAGCAGTTTTTGCAGGAATCATCGCGACAAAAACAGCTACTAACAGTAACAGTCAAAGAGTTAACAAAAATCCACTGATGTCTCTCCTGCAAATTATTCAAGAACATGGATTGGCCGTGACATTCCAATGGAAGTGCCCGTCTAGTGTGGCGCATCCTTGCACCATGATACCAACATCAAACGCCATCGTGATTGTTGTATCTACTGCAACAGTCAACAGAGGCCATCTCTCAGTCCATGGATACATTGGCTGAAGACCTGTCTATGCTTAACTTGTTGTGTGCAAGTTATGAAATACCCACATTTTAGCACTTCGCGGCAGTAGCCCAACACATCACTCGAAACTGCAGATGAGAACGTCGTAGCAAGAGCTACAGCCTCGCCACAAACTGTGCACTGGCATAAACCAGAATGCCGTGGTTAGAGAAATCCAACTACGAATCACACCAAAATTATTGGTGACATACAATAGCCTGGCACTAAACAACCCAAAATGCCTCTATGAAAACACTGCTGCGAAAACGCAATGAAGGCAACATAGACAAAGGGAATCGCACCAAAGTCGGTGACGCACAATAACCTGGCACTGGTAAACCTCTCACAGTGTGTTGAATTACTCCACGGGGAAACGCAATGAACCTGACCAACTCACAATGAACAGATAAATACCGTCAAACAACAAATGACCGATGTGAACTAAATCACACTCTGTGGTCAGGTTTGGTCCGCTGATGAGAGCAGTACCTGGCTTTTTAAAGTGAAACAGGTTCGAAATACACAAAGGATTGAGTGACTACAACAAAATCGAGACCTGTGTCACAAAACTTTTTGTATACGACCAGGCTAGAATCAGGCTGAAACATTCATGTGTGCGATGTGAGACCGTTTTTTTCCAACACCCAAGCAATTCTGCCACCACCTTTGAACTATCATGGTCGAACCATATCTTGCTGTGATGTGTCGCGGGCAGAATGAGTTAACATGCAGCCACCAGTACTGCTCACAGTGCGAGTGACTGCATGCACAAGGGGGTTAAATAGCAACACTTACGTCCCATCCAGTGCTCTCACAGCGTCTTCAGCATCCCGCGGGTCGTCAAACTCTACAAAAGCAAACCCAGCTGGCCTCCTTGCCACCCACACATTTTTCAAGGTGCCATATCTGGAAAATTTGTCCTCAAGCTCATTTTTGGGACAGCCATGGCCAAGATCACCAATGTACACCTTGCAGTCAAGATTCCAATCTCCTGGACGAGACATTCTGTAACATAAAAGAAATGCAGTTTGCATACTCTGCATGAATGAGGAATGATTACAAGTCAGACACAGTACAGTTGATTGGTTGTGCATTGCTTGGTCCGCAATAATAACAAGAAAGTTAAGAAAGGCAAAGCCCTTGTGACTCACGTGTATGACTGATGCACACATGTGTGACCTTTGTGACAATATAAATAAGACACCACCAAAATCATGTTTTCTCAATTTTAAGCATTTTGCACACATTTGTCAAACCCCGTGACCCCTTAACTTTGCGATGAGTCGACTAAATTTTTATGCATTAAAAATGTCTTGCCATCAGCAAACTTCATGCCAAATTTGATTGAAAAGTTTGTAAAAACTTTGATAAAAAGTACAATTCTAAAACAAGAAAGGCAAAGCCATTATGGCTCACATGTAGGCCCTATTTACATCTGTGACCTTTGTGACAATAAGGGCTGGCTTCTGCACCAGCAAAATCCATGTTTTCTCAAAATGTAAGCATTTTTCACACTTGTGACCCCCCCCCCTCCCCCGCCCCCCACCACGACCCTTGACCTTTGCGATGAGTCAACTAAATTAGCATGCATAGGAAGGTCTTATCATCAGCTACCTTTGTGCCAAATTTGATTAAAAAATGTACACTACAATACCTACAAATTTATGAAAAATTGTCATTTTACACATTTGCCAGCCTCTAGTGACCCTTGACCTTTCCGAGGGCTCATCCAAAATAGTATGCATAGATAGGTCTCACCAACAGTTATCTCTGCACCAAATTTGGGTTTAAAGTTGTGAATAGTATTTGTGGAAAAAAAATTGGGGGGGGGGGGGGGGGGGGGAAAATATGGCTTTTTAAACCACGTTCCACGTTTTTAATCATCCCTTGACCTTTGTCATGGGTCAACTAAATTAGTATGCATATGAAGGTCCTGCCATCATCTACCTTTGAGCCAAAATTGATTTGAAAACTTATAAAAATGTTGGGAAAAAAATACAATTCTATCAAAAATTGGCATGTTGCATACATTTGCCGACCTCTTGTCACCCATGACCTTTCCTAGGGATCATCCAAATTAGTATGCATAGATAGGTCTTACCATCAGGTATCTTTGTACCAAGTTTGGGTTTGAAGTTGTGAAAAGCATTTAAGAACAAGCAAGGCAAAGCCCTTTTGGCTCACATGTATGACCGATTTACAAAAGTGTGAGAATATGTAAAGGGATAGCTTCTGAACCAACAAAATCCATGTCTTCTCAAAATTTAATCAGTTTTCACACATATCAAACCCCCTTGACCTTTGCGATGAGTCGACTAACTTAGTAATAGTAATAGTATATGTGGGAAGGACTTATAATTAGCTACCTTTGTGCCAAATTTGATTGAAATGTTTGCAAAAATGTTGATAATATAATAACTACAAGGTTGTTGACCTCTTGTGACCCTTGACCTTTTTTAAGGGGTCATCCAAATTAGCATGCATAGATAGGTCTTACCATCAGGTATCTCTGTACAAGTTTAAGTTGTGAATAGTATTTGAGAACAAACATCTTCGGTCAAAATATGACTATTTTAGACCTATTTCCTGAGCTCTTGTGACCCTTGACCTTTCTGATGGATCATCCAAATTAGTATGCATAGATAGGTCTTACCATCAGGTATCTCTGTACCAAGTTTGGGTTTGAAGTTGTGAATAGTATTTGAGAAAAAAAACATCTTTTGTCAAAATATGGCTATTTGTGACCTAGTTCTTGATCCCTTGTGACCTTTGACCTTTCTTTCAGATGGGTCATCCAAAGTTTGGTTTTGAAGATGTGAATACAGAATAGTATTTGAGGGAAAACATCTTTTGTCAAAATATGGCTATTTTTGACCTATTTCCTGAGCTCTTGTGACCCATGACCTTTCTGATCCCCACCCGGGTCTGCCCTGGGGGACTTGGTTGGGGTTAACTACTTTTTAGTTCCTAGGGTCACCCTGGTCAGCCCCACAGGGTGGGTTTTCCTTTCTATTCTGGGGCATGTGTTTCTGTCTACCCGAGGTCCTTTCACCTGTATTTGCCTTTTTAAAACTCTCCCTACTGTCTGCACTGCCTGTAGCTCTTGATATTGGATGTGTGTTGCTAAATGGTCTTGGCTTTATTTAGGCCCCATGTGTTAGGTTTATTTAACGTATTTGACCGGCTGGCGACATACACTCAATGTTCTGTTTAGTTGTTTTTTTTCACAAGCAGTGCAGGCACGTCCTGAGAAAGTCTTGTTGCTGTCGGGACGTTAAGCAATGTACAATCAATCAATCATGACCTTTCTGAGAGATCTTACCATTAGGTAGCTTTCATTTTTTTGTACCAAGTTTGGGTTTGAAGTTGTGAATAGTATTTGAGAAAATAAAATCTGTTGTCAAAATATGGCTATTTTTCACCTACTAGCTGAGCTCTTGTGACCCTTGACGTTTCCGAGGAATCAACCAAATGAGTATGCATAGAAAGTCTTACCATCAGGTATCTCTGTACCAAATTTGGGTTTGAAGTTGTGAATAGTATTTGAGAAAAAATAAATTATGTCAAAATATAGCTATTTTTGATATATTTCCTGAACCCGGGACCTTGACCTTTGTGAGAGGTCACTCAAATTGGTATGTTTAGGTTTTTCCACAGCGCATCCTTGGGCCACGTTTGATGACTATAGCTTGAATAGTCTCTGAGAAAATGCCAACATTTAAAGTACCACAGATGACGGCAGACCACTGGCCCAGAACATACTCACTTCTGCTTTGCACGTGAACCAAAAGGCATCCAAAAGAGTCAAAACATATTCAGAGTCCTACTGTGCAGCAGCACAGTAGACTCAGTTCAAGTTACACATACACAATTGCAGAGTTAATGTTTACCATGATGGCGGGCGGGCGGACGGACGGACGACCACTGGCCCAAAACACACTCACTTTTGCTTCACACTTGAGCCCAAAAAACATCTTTTGTCAAAATATGGCTATTTTTCACCTATTTCCTGATCTCTTGTGACCCTTCCGAAGGATCAAGCAAATTAGTATGCATAGGATTAGGAAGGTCATAGCAATTTTGTCAAAATATTACTCCAAGTTACACAGTTGCAGAGTTGGTAGAAACAGCAAAATCGTGCCTAATGCGTGCCCCACTTTCTGTCGCCGTCCGTGCGCACTACTGTCAACTTCTCCGTGCAGCTCAAACCTTCCCCGCCAGACAAGCTCACTAACGTACAGGACAGGATATCACGCACGATATTTTCACCGGTAATTTCTCCAAAATGCCTGTCAGCTTTTACACTTGATGAAGTTATATTTTTGTGGAGGAAAAAAATGCAGCAGAGGAAACGTTCAGCTAAAAGTACAGAAGCCTATAAAAAAAAATAAAAAACATGCCCTGCATTCATGGCTGTGGAATAGTCTATAGCAGAAGACAGCCATGAACGCAGGGCATGTTTTTTTAAGTCTCGAGTAGGATTCTGTATGTTCAGCCAAATATTTTCTCTTCTGCTGCATTTTCTTGCACAAAAATATGTTCTTCATCAATTGTAAAAGCTGCAGATGTATTTTGGAGAAATTACCGGTGAAAATATCATGTGTGGTATCCTGTNTATTTAACATTCTACAGGTCAGTGCAGTGGCTAAGGCTTATGGCAAAGGCATAGATACTGTAGCTCAGCATCTTTGGCAAAGGTCTGAGCTGCGCGAAGAAGTTGGCAGTAGTGCACACGGAAGGCGATGGGAAGTGGGGCACACATTAGGCACGGTTTTGATGTGTTTGTACCAACTTTGCATCTGTGTAACTTGAACAGAGTCTACTGCCCTATTGCACAGTGAGAATCTAAAAATTTGTGGGACTCTTTTGGATACTTTTTGTTATAATTGTGGACCTTTAACATTACGACAGAAACAAAACTCTCTCAGGATGTGCCTGCATTGCTTGTGAAAAAAAAAAAAAGAAGAATTTTTAATGTATGTTGCCAGCCGGTCTAACAATAAATAAACCTAAGACACGCTAGAATTAAAAATATGTACAGAAAAATGATATTATAAAAAATACATTAACCGCAAACACATAACTCTCCATCTCTTAGGTGCAGCAGACCATTTAGCAACACATATATCCAATATCAAGGACTACGGTCTACATGTATCGCAGACAGTAGGGAGAGTTTTAAAAAGGAAAATACGGGTGAATGGACCAAGGGTAGACCTATGCCCCAGAAAAAAAGGAGAAAACCCGCGCTGTGGGGCTGACCAGGGTTACCCTGTGAACTAAAAAGTAGTTAATCCCACCCAGTCCTCCAGGGCAGACCCAGGTGGGGGCAGACACAGTATACCGGTAACATGGTACGTAGGAATCATAAAGTCAGACTGCATTTTTCTTGATAACCCTCAGGTTATTGTCATGATGATTCCCTGCAGGAATCATCGTAATATAAAACGCTACCAGCATCCAAAGGGTTAATGTGGTGCTGAACTGATATGGGCTTTTACAAGAAAACTATTCAATAAGCAACAGGTGGTGGGGCAAATGTCTGCCAAGCTGGTCAGTACACAGCTGTGCATGGGCCAGCTCAGGCCATTAGCCCTTGCACTAGGTATTCACTTAGGCGTTAGAGAAAGAGAGATTGTAACATCAGGTAAACACTGACTTTCCACAGTCTCTTTGATTTGAATGTCACCTGTTAAGAATACCACCAAGTCCTTGGGAAGTAAATCTGAAATGGTATTGGTAATTCTGACCGTACAGTGCCATGTCCTAAGTTTAATTAAAGCTTACTTACCAGGGTTCAACCTTTTCTTTTTTTTTCAAAGTCAGTAAGCAGCATAAGGTCAGTAAACAGAATTTTGTGGGGACTGATTACATGTCTACAAAATCTGAGAGAACTGATTGTGTGTCTACAATATTCTCAATGAGCAAGTTTTTGAAGCTGCTGCATGGTGGCGCTGTGAGCAATAGATGTTAAACATACAGTACAGTATTTCTTAGAGTCTTAAGTGACCGCTGTTCACAGAAGTAGTTTTCTGTTACCTGTGCTATAGTACAGCTCACTCATATGTCATGGTCTGTTCACTGGCCTGCTTTTCTCTGGTCACCATACATTTAAGTATACTTAATTTGAGTCACTGCACTTAGTATAGATGTCCAGTTTCTATTGTTTTAACATGTTATTCAACACTAAGTTAAGATGCCCTATATCCACAGCCTGTAGAATAGCACAAGGACCGAAAGCTTTATGCACATGGCCACGCAGTCAACTACAACATTCAAAATGCTGAGTTGTATAATATAACAGCGACACAATGCAGAAGCAGGAGAACTGAGATGTACATTCTGCAAAGTCGACCATTTATTATTTCATCTGACCTTACTGCTATCGACAAATTGTTCAAATTTGTTGATAAAACAAGCAACAGTGTGCACTACACAATATTTATAATACTCTAAACCAGTGACATCTGTCTAAACGCATTAACAAGCTTTGGAATCCAATACCACGCGATTAAAGCCCAGCGCCCGAATTCATTTAAAGTCTTTTCATGTAGTCCAAGTTCTTGATTTACCAAATCTGCATGCAAGTAAAACTCGTGTAAAAAAAAAAATTAAAAAAGAAAGTAAAAAAAAAAAAAGAAGCGGAAAGGACAAAAAAGGCCGCGAGGAGGCTTAACTCTTGGTGTCGTCTCCTGCAAGAAGACTGAACTGAGAACACACGTGAACAAATGTGACAAAGAAAAAAATGACACAATTTCAGTCTGTAAGATACACAATAAACCATCAATCATTTTTAACATAAAGGTAGAATGTAGACTACCCTTTAAAACAAAAATAACTTGGAAGTATGTTGTATTAGACCTAATAAAGACATAAAACAATTACTTCTTTTCTGACGACATTCGGCCTTTTTACGTTCCAAAGCGGAAGTACAATTAGATTCAGGCTTTTTACCCAAACAAACCACAAAATACCCCCAGATGATACTAAAATCCAACAAACTATTTAGAATCTTTGCTAAAATGAACGCAAATGATACTGATGTGTATGATGTAAAGTGTTGGTGTGTGTGTGTGTGTGTGTGTGTGTGTGTGTGTGTGTGTGTGTGTGTGTGTGTGTGTGTGTGTGTGTGTGTGTGTGCGCGCGCGCGCTGGCCCATCTGGTGGATTTGTGGACATGTGTACTTACGAGTCGTTAGAAGGTGTGTGTGTGGGGGGGTGGGGGGTGGGGGTGGGGGGTGGGTGCGTGCGTGTGTGTTTATAGTGTGTCAATGACGGCGGAATGGTGCAGCGTGACTAATATTTTACATGTTAACAAATGAAGTAACGAGAGGAGGGTTGGGGGGGGGGGGGGAAGAGTAGGTAAGGAGAGAGACCAATGTCCAGCCTCAAACCGCTATGGTAAAATCAACTTGATCGAAAAAAAGGCAAAGGGGAGTCAAAACTTACTCGAAAAATAAAACACTCAAAAATTAATTGTTATGACATTTTCTTCTTAAACAATATTTTGCATTACAAAGAACTATTTTGATTTTTTTTCTCCAAAAAAAGTATGTTTTCCCCGCCAAACTTGTGTCTCTCAAGCCTAAAAAATATCACTCTTTGAGTTTAAGTTTACAGGAACAAACATGTGTCAGTGTTTTTGAGTCAGGGACTCGATCAGCGCGTATATTTTAGCAGGTTTGAATAGATGTTTGGTTGGTGATCATCATTTCTTCACAAAGTTGTCTTGAAATCATCTGCGTTCAAATGTTTTAGGCCGGATCGGCACTTATTTTTTCTAAGTGTTTTCCGACCTTACTGAATTTTTTTAATTTCTTTTTCTAATTCGTGGCACATTAGGTCACTACTTACGACGGACCTACGCAACAGCCTGAGTGGGAACGGTCGGGTCTTATTTGACATGACGTCACATCAAGGTGTAAGTTTACCTGCCTTGCGCATGCGCATTATTACTTTTCACCTGTCCGTTCGAACCCTATTGTGTGTGTAGCAGAGCCTTTCCGTGTTCCTGGGATAGCGATAGTTCGCTGACTGAACAATACTTTGAATTCCAAGGTACGTTTAAACGCTATTGTTTGGGGTGTGCAGTGAAATATAATAGTTCACATGTCGAATATATGTTACAATGGGCAAGAAACACCTTATTTTGCAACATTCAAGTCCACTTCCGGATAATTTGCAGGTGGCATCTTAACAAAGATCTGACCACCTGATCTATGTAACTTGTTAGTATGAGTTATTTCCAGTGACAGCTTACCTTTTAACTGTTTAACCCCTAGAACTAAAGGACTTCCATTCTATAGATGGAAGTCGTTTAGTTCCGGGTGTTTCAAAGGGTTTTCTTCTTCAATGATATATAGTGACATTTTCATCGTCCAGTCCATGTTCATACACCCGACCTAAAAATATAATAATGGAATGTAACTACAATCACATCATACAGCCGACCTAAAAATATAATAATGGAATGTAACTACAATCACAATACACATAAAATACCGCATTTGGTTTGTAGATGTATGATCCACATCCCCCGCACCAAACTCAGCACTTTCGGCCCCCGCTCCTTCTCAGTAATACGTACGGTCCATCCACCAGGAACACCCTCCCACTTTCTCTCCGTCAGAAACACTCCATCTCCTCCTTCCAATCCGCCATCAAAACATACCTCTTTTAACAGTTCTAGCACTATATCACCACACTCCCCACCCCAAGCTGACTGTCGTAATGTATTTCACTATTTGTGGTACATGAGTCATTGTCTAAAGCGTGCGCGAGTTGTGAGTGCGCGCTTAGAGTTATAATTATTATAAGATAAATGCATTATAAATACCATAATTATTATTATTATCCAATTCAGTGTCATGTTATATTGCATGTGCATACTGTAGGTATGTGTGTCAGAGTTTTTTGCACCAGGACAAACTTGTAACAAGTAACATTTGGACGTAAAATGGGTTTGCAGTGTTTGACTGGCCATACATGACTTTTCTGCCCTTCTTTTCACAAATCATGTGAGTAGGCATAACAGCGGTGTATGTGCTACTGCTACTATCCCATCCAGTTGGGTCACTCGAGCTCTCCTATGTATAGCAAAGGAGAAGAAGAGCAGAAAAGTAATTTATGACATTCAAACTTCATAAATAAACTTAATTCTTTTGTACGAATTATGTAAGAATATTTATAAAGGAGACACCAGAAAGTTTTAACTCCTTAACTGCAGGGGCAAGATGAACACTAGCCAACTGCAAGAGACATAAACCCTCATGAGCCCCTGCATTCACAGGGGCTCATGAGGGTGTGTGTCTCTTGTTAGTCTTACAGACCTGCCTACCGTACGATTTTTGGGCGTATTTTTACGATTTTTTTTTTCAAAATACGAAAATACGATTGATGCCTAAAATTTACGATTTTATTAAAAAAAAAAAAATTTTTTTTTTTTTTTTTTTTTTTTTTTGGGGGGGGGGGGGGGGGGGGGGGGAGTGCGTGTTGTGTCAGTCAATAAAGTCTCAAAATACAAAATGTCAGAGCAAAGTAGGGAGGAGAGTGGATTTTTCTATCTCAAAGAAAGCGAAGCACCAGAATTTTTTGCCACAGTATGCTAAAAAGTGGACATTTTGGCGACTGTCAAAGAAAGGACCAACCTATGCATTCCATTCTGCATGGTATGCAATAGTGACATCTCATGTGCGCATGGGGGCCGAAATGACATTGAAAAACATTTATCAACTAATATCCATAAGAGACTGGCAGATGCCCAGAAACGTGTGCCTTTACAGGCTGAGTTTTCTAAGCAGTCTCATGAAGCAGGCAAAATTTTGCGTCGACAAGCTGCTGGTGCTGAAATCTGCATGGTTCGTTTTATAGTTGATTAAAATCTTCCTTTGTCCTGTGCAGATTCCATGTCGGGAAACAAATGTTTCCTGTTGTTGTACGGAATGGTCTAGCTTATCAGAATAAATTGATTTTTCTATTGTTTGTACGTTTTGATAATAGTCTGCTACAATTTTTATGAAAATACTATTTTTTCCCCAAGAATACTATTTTTGGTGATTATGAATACTATTAAAAAAAATTGGTGGTAGGCAGGTCTGGTCTTATGTTCTTTATGCCTACTTTTGTCCTTTTGATATCTGTGTTCTTCACGTTGGAAGTCAGTCAATGTGCAGTCATTTCTGGTGCAAAATTCTTGATCACTGGCAGCAAAGGGTTAACCCTTTTTGCCTGGTGGAGGTTGCTTTAAAAGCCTACTACAACTGTAACTGTTCAAAGAAATGCATCTGCAATGGGATAGAAAACGCTAAATCCAGCTTTAGACACAGAAGAATCCAGTTCAGCACACATTGTCTTTATAATGACAGTGATTCCACTTTGTTCATACATACAACGCTGTCTTTAGGTGAACAGCTAAACATAGATTGACACGATGACAGCTGCACACATTAAACAAGTGTGATGTGTGTGCACATGCTGCATATCCCAACTGCCATAGAAGTTTATTATGTGTGTCAAAAAAGCTTAACGAACACAAATGGTGCTGAAATTTGTCTTTAGATTTACCAGTAAATTTACTTCAAAGGTTGTTCTGTAAAAATTGTGAGTGATGTTTTTATTGATGTAAGGACTGTTTTAAATATGTGCTGAATTCTCAGACATCAGGAAGGAGATGTGATTTGATATATTAACTAGACTGCCATCACCGGCAGTGTCTAACATTTAAATTCAGGTGCAGCTGTGCTTAAGTAAACAAGTACAGTGGAGTCCAGTTAACACAAACTCGCTTTACACGAATTTCCGGTTAACACGAACTGTTTTTGCGTTCCCGGCCGACGGCCTTCTTATTCTGTATTAAAATTTCACCGATAACACAAAATGCTTAACACGAAATTTCGCTTTACACGAAGCTGGTTTCGGTTCCCAACCAGGGCAATTTCACTATTATTCTCCTGTTTAACACGAACACCGATTCCATTCACCGAAAACCAATTCATGTGTCGCTCTCGCGCTGTGGCCACACAGGGCAATTGCTTCCGGTGCATGTAGTAACTTTTCCGCAAGAAATAGTTTAAAAAATTTCCTCCCTTTTTGCCATCGTTTTAGGAGGTAAAAACTTCAAATGTTTGCCTTTTTTGGCGTTTTGAGCAACAAAAGGCATGACAGGTGGTGTGAAAAAGAGCAAAATCTGGGTAATTTTAGTCGACCTAGTGTGTTCATGGGAGCCTAATGGGGGCATGTGCACGGTTGTAAGCAGGCTTGCAGACGACAGTTTTGTCATGGGGTACTTAGTGCATTCGAGTGTTGTGAAAAATGCTAACTCTTAATTTTTTTAAGAATTGCTGAAAATGTTTCTCCTGTGATGTGCTTCGCGTGGATTTTTTGTTTTGGCAGAAAGGTTCTTCGTTCATAGTTTTATGCTGCAAGAGGCTAACAGATAACAGTGTGTGAAAAGGGGGCGTAACCTATTTGCCCTGTCTGGCCTGTAGTACACGACAGATCAGAGCGAACTCTAGTCTGTGATTGGCTGAATAGCCTTCGGCTGTTGTAATCCGTCTTCTCATTGGCTAGCGTTTCTGAAATGTATTCATGTTTTTTGCATCATTCGTGTACCAACACAACCCTTTTACCGATGCGGGATTGTACTTCAGCCTGTGTTGCTTTTACCTGATGGATTGTAACTTACTATGGATGATACCTGATGGATTTTACATTAAATACGCGAGCTGAACACGTTTCGTTGTGTTTTCCTAGCGAGCTGAAGGTATGCATATAAGTACGATAATGTGCACTTTTAACCTCGTACTCATTCGCGCACACATACACATTTTCTCCTTGAGGGCCGTGATCAATTTGAGGCCATATTGGTTAACACGAAATACGTTTAACACGAAGTGATTTTCCGTGTCCTCAGAAATTCATGTTAAGCGGACTCCACTGTATGTGACTTGTGCTATTTTCTCTGTGTTTCAGCCACCATGGCACAACCCAGATTTACAACACCAAATGAGGCAGACGTGTATGACACAAACGCTAAACAGCTCATTGTAACAAGAGACCCTGTGTTCGTTCATCCAGCAATTCAGAATGGTGTGATCGTTGGTCGTCAGCCTTACACTTACTTCCCCCTGTGCATTTTCTGTGCGGTGGTCAACCCCTTACTTGGGCTTGTTGCAGTCATGTTCGCAAGTATGTTGTTTTTTTTTAACTCGCCTGTTTTTTGGCTAATGTAGTTGATTTTACATAAGAAGGTTGGGTACAATTATAACAAAAGTCAATGGCAAAAAAATGTTTCCGAGGTCCCAACTATGTCTATGTAAATTACTTTGATTTATGGGCGACAGTCTTCAGTCCTGAAGACTGATTCAGCTTTTTCAAAATCCCAGTACGCCAAATGTCAGCTTTTTTTTTTGTTCAAACAGAAGATTGTCCTTCGGCCAGCCTATTTCATCTGCACGAGGCATAAATTTTAATGAGCAGAGGCTCAGGAAAATTCATGTCTAATGCTGGCCACAGACTATGGGGCATAGTTAATCCGTGGACCATTTGCAGTCATTTAAAATTTTCACGCTGTTGCCGATGGATTTATTTTCAACAAGCAAATTTGGGTGACCTGGTTTTTTGTTTTTGAAGTTCACTGTTTCACTGAAAGTGAAAGTAAACTTTTTCTACATTTGGTGTAAATATACTCAGTCCATTTTGCTGATGAGTTAAAAAAAAGAAAAAAGAATAGCATTAGCAAAGCCGCAAGTACAATTCAGCAGCTGAAGGGGAACAGGTTACAGCCAAAACTGACAGAAAAGTTCATCCTCTTTTTAACAAGTGAATTGTGTGACTTTTACCCTAATCATCCTACATTGCATTTTTGCCAACCATGGGCGTACTGGCATGTACAACTGAAACAACAGCACAATACAGCCAGATGTCATGAGCTTGCCCATGCATGTCAGGAAACCAAAAACATGTTTTTCTAAATAAATGTGAGATTTGATACACAAGGCTGTGACCAATCAGTGAGAAAGGGTAAGAACATCAAGTGGAAATAGTGCCCTATGATCGAGTATTGTTTCCATAAATACACATTGTAGGTGACGATCAAGAAGCAGAAAGGTTTGCTCATTAACAGATTCGGTCCCAACACACCATAGCAAGATATGGATTGACCATGATAGTTCAAGGGTGGTGCCAGAACAGGTTGGCGCCTATAGGTGCCAAGCTCTTCTGGCACCACCTTTGAACTATCATGGTCGATATGTCTCCTGTATTGTAATGGAGTCCTCAGAGGACAACTCCAAAATGTGGGGATTTCGTACCTGGGACACAATAGGTTAAATATCTTTGTTTTCTGTGTGATTGCAGTCATGTCTGACCGTGCCTTCAAACAAGGTGACTTGAAGTTTGCAGACAAGTGGAGCCAGTATGCCTTCTTTATGTGCATGGTCACAATCGTGGCTTCTATCGTCCTCTACATTGCCATTGGATTCTCTGTGTCCAACATAGGCCTGCGAGGAGGCCACAGCTACTGAGCACATGTGCAAACCTGCAATCTCTTTCACCTCTGCCTCTTATCTCATTGTACCCCAAGACCGAAATCCCCAAATTTTGCCGTTGTCCTCTGAAGACTGCATTGTACTGCAGGACACAGATCGACCATGATAGTTCAAGGGTGATGCCAGAATGGCTTGGCGCCCATAGGCATCACCCTTGAACTATCATGGTCGATCCATATCTTGCTGTGGTGTGTCTGGGGTAGAATGAGTTATGGCAATAATCCCCTACTCAAAATGTTACAAATTTGCACTTGTGTATGTAGCATTTTCAAAATTACACATGCAAATTTGCAACATTGTGACTACTGGCGTTTCCTTAGGAGTCTGATCTGTCTTGGGGAATTTCTGGTTTGTGTATTTATATGAATGTTTGGACTATGCTCAGAACAAAGTTTTAAATGTCGCTACAAAAAGCAGGGTGCACTTTTATAATATGGGCACACAGAAGAAAGTGAAATGTCACTACAAACAAGCAAAATTTGCCCTGTACATTTCTCTACAGTACAATTTGTTCTTTGTTAAGTAATGTGGGGTGGCACTAAACACATTCCATTTGTATATAAATATTTTTTAAGCTTGTATGTTATGGTACTGATGAAGGATCTGATTCTGAGAGCACATTGTGTATGCATGGACTCTGGATTTGAGGATTTTTTTTAACATTGTTTTCATCTTCAACTGCTACTTGACATTCTATACGTTGTGTAATACATTCAGGACAAAATATTTCTTTTTTAAATCAAGAGAATGTTCATTTAATTGAGAAAATTTATGTATGTCCATGTATTTAACCCATTAAGCCCTGATACACAAGGAGGCGGATCAACCACTATAATTTAAGGCTGATGGCAGAACAGCTCGACACCTTCTGGAACCAGTCTTCAATAACTCTATGCCTACATACAGGCACCGACCTGCTCTGGCTCCAGCCTTAAACTATCATGGTCTATGGTCTTCTGAACTTGTTTGTAGTCAAATAATGCGAGTCTTCAGAGGACAACTTCCACTTTTGGAATTTCAAACTAAGGACTTCATGGTTTAAACAATTGACCGTTGTATATAACATACATGTTGATACAAAAGCATAGGATCATCTTTGCTGTGGCTGTAGCCAAAGGTGTACCTTTGGCAGCTCGCTCCTTCAACACTGAAGCTGATATTGCTAATATCAGTACCAACTACAAATTGTGTGCATATTTCACAACTATACTTTTTTATACTTGATTATTTTAAGTCTGATTCCAATACAGTCTCAGGATAGATTGAGGTATTCACACACAGCTTATTGAAAAAGAAATGCCAGCAATTGTTTCTTTGTACATGTATAAACTTGTATTTTTAGTGACCACTGTGTGTTGTCAAAAGATGGAATTATATAGATGAGGTTTACCATGTGTCCATTGCGTGAGTGAGGGAGAGAGAGAGAGCAAGCTTGTTTTGCTTGATCCTTATCAGCATGACATTTTACATACACTTTAGATTAGAGAAATGCATTTGGCTTATTTGAAAGAAACTGCCTGAATTTTGAATTTTTAGTTGAGGGATTGGCACTTTTTATTTAACAAAAAGACTTTATCCAATTCCTTGTGGTTAGGTACAGTTAAACCCTGAAAATAGGCAGTGCAACACATTGTGACACTTATAATTCAAGTCTGTTGTATGATACAATCACTGTAACAAATTTCATCTGTCCCTGTATATAATACAGGTCAGCCTCAGTGTATTGCCGAACCTGGGGGCCATAAAGGCAGACTGCGTTATTCAAGATCACTTTATTATAGTGCAACATTTACCAAGTGTTTGTGAACAAACACTTGGTAAGCCAAAAGTCCTCGGGCTGACATCAGCCTTAGCTGGCCTGCACTGTGAGCAGGCCAGCTAAAGCTCTGGCCTAATGACCAACTGCTAACCAGGCATCTCCAAGGGAGCCAGATTCATGTGCATATTATATGAACTCTGCAGTATACTAAATCATGCAATGCTGAAGCTGACCTGTAAAATCACTCTAAGTTCATCTGTCACTGTACGTAATCACTATACCATTCTAGACTCTTTTCACCATTCACAGTACTCACAGAGCATCATTACTTGTGCAAGTGCCTCATAAAATGTGTACATGGAGTTCTTAGGACATGGCATTTGGTTTCTTTTTCTCTATGGGATGACTGCATTTATTTGGCAAAAGCAAGTATGCACATTTTTGAGAAAAGTGAGATTTTCATTGTATAAGGTAAAAGAGGAAACCTCATGGCTTACGGTTTTGACTTATGTCAGATGATAAGGAGATTTAAAGGTCAGTAGGCAGTAAATTGTATAATGGATTGGTTTCTTTTTTTTCAAATTCAGATTTTCAAATTTAGATCAAAGTGAGTAGGCTTTGGCATTTGTAACTGAAACATGTTGTACAGTCAAAACTATATGTTACAGTTTGTGCATCTGTATATTACTTGCGTACAGTATCACAGCACTTAAATTTTTATCATACAAGATTTGAAAACAAATTCTTTGACAACTGTGTTTGCTGCCTAAATAAAATTATTTGCTTGAACTTTAACTCTGCTTGTTACCAGAGCAGAGTATAAAAAAAGCAGTTACATTTATTTTTATTTTCATGGGAATTTGGCATTTAAAAAAAAGTAAACCACATCTTGAAATTATGTCGGGGAGAATATGACATTGCCTTTGTACAGCTGTTTTATATTACTTACCATTCCAAGTGTACAAAGTTTGAATCATAAATACAAGCTCATGTAAATTTGTGTTGTGTGGCTCACTGAGGTGTGTGTATGTGTGCATGTAAGAAGCACAACACTTGTTACGATTCTCATGTTACATCCACCTTATCTAACACATTGAAACTTATAGCCACACCATGTAAACATGGAAAGATATGCCTCTCAGTGCACACACACGTGATGGCAAATCACGGTGACAGGTCTGCACTCTTTGGCTTGACTTCGCAAACGAAGATTTTATAGGGGTTGTCCACGACGTCTGCAGGCATGTTTGTGGCTGCGGAGGCCAATCCAGGACAGGCAGGTTCGACTGCAGTGGCCAGGGTTTTGATTTTCGACATCTCTGTTTTTTCTCCTGAGCCGCTTGTCCTTAAGGCTAGCTCTGCGACGGTCCTCAAAGGAGACGGCTGCCTTGTAAATGGTGGAGCGCCAGGTCTGCAGCAAGCGAAGACCACTGGCGCTGGTCGATTTGGCAGACACTAAGTGACTTCTTGAGACTGTCTTTGTATCTCTTCTTTGGTGCCCCTCTGTCACGGTGTCCAGTGGCGAGCTCGCCGAACAGGGTGATCTTGGGTAGGCGATGATCCTCCATCCTTGAGAGGAACTAAGACTGGTTTGACGAAAACGACGTAGAGATCCATGAACTTCTAGCAGAAAAAAGAGCTGCCCACCAGGCCCACCTAGCCCAGCCTTCCGCCTCATCTGCAGCAGTCTCCAACGCAAACTTAAAGAGCTCCATAACGAGTGGTGGTCCAGACTGGCACAGAGGACCCAGCTTTGCGCTGACAATGGTGACTACAGGGGCTTCTACGAAGCACTGAAAGCAGTGTATGGCCCCAGGCACCTGGTTCAAAGTCCCCTGCGAAGCGCTGATGGACAGGCACTCCTCACAGATAGTACGTCCATCTTGAACCGCTGGTCGGAATACTTTCAGGACCTCCTCAGCGCTGAGCGCACTGTTCAAGAAGCAGTCATTGGAATACTTTCAGGACCTCCTCAGCGCTGAGCGCACTGTTCAAGAAGCAGTCATTTTCCAAATCCCACACCTCCCAGTAAAGGTTGAATTGGATGAACCGCCCACCACTGAAGAGACCCTCGAGGCCATCCACCAGCTCAAGAGTGGCAAAGCAGCAGGCATTGACAGAATCCCGCCAGAGATCTGGAAACATGGAGGCCCAGCACTGCACAACAAGCTCCACGACCTCTTTCTCTGCTGCTGGGAGAAAGAAACACTACCAAAGGATCTCCGTGATGCAGTCACCATCACCCTGTACAAGAACAGAGGAGAGAAGTCTGCCTGCTTTAACTATCGTGGAATTACCCTGCTGTCCATTGCCGGGAAAATTCTTGCAAGGCTGCTCCTGAATCGGCTGGTAGCTGCCATCGCTAAAGACCACCATCAGTCCTTTCAATGGGCTTAGGCGAACTTGGCGGCGCCCGTCTCCTCTCCAAGTATTTCAACTGACTGAAAGACGCGTCAGCCCCTCACAACGTTTCGCCCGCCAGCAGAAGCGGTTACCGGGGTGTGGCTAGGTAAAGGACCTGGAGCCAGCTGTGAGAGTTGAGTGCCATGTGAAGACCAGTGCTCCCGCCTGCCCCAAAAGGCGCTGCTGGCTGAAAAGTCAAAGGTACTACTTCTCCATGAACACTCTACACCCCAAAGCAGGAAAGCATTTGATCGCGTCTGGCACGACGGACTCTGGCAAGTCATGAGATCGTTCAACATAGAGGAGGGACTGATCCAAATGATAGAAGCGCTTTACAAGAACGCCTGCAGCGCGGTTCTACTTAACAATCAGTCAGGCGAGTTCTTCAGGACGACGATCGGTGTCCGTCAAGGATGCCTGCTCTCTCCTGTCCTTTTCAACATATTCCTGGAGAAGATCATGCAGGAAACCCTCCACGACCACCATACTTCAATCTCTATTGGTGGCAGATCCCTGTGCAATCTTCGATTCGCAGACGACATTGACCTCATGGCAGGCAGCAATAGTGAGCTCCAAAACCTGACAGACAAACTTTCAAGTAGCGCAGGGTCTTATGGCATGGAGATCAGTACGGATAAAAGCAAAGTGATGATCAACACCACAAGCGACAGCAGCAGCAACATTCACATGAATGGCCAAAAGCTAGAAGAGGTCAATAGCTTCAAGTACTTGGGAGCCACCCTGTCCAAAGACGGTAGTTGCATAGCAGAGATCCGTATCAGGATAGGTACAGCAACATCCGCAATGGCCAGGCTGGACAGGATATGGCGAAGTAACTCCATCAGCTTCACCATCAAGTACAGGCTTTACAAGTCCCTCATAGTGTCTATTCTACTCTACGGCTGTGAGACTTGGACACTGCTTGCAGACTCAGAAAAGAAAATCCAGGCCTTTGAGAACAAGTGCCTGAGGAAGTTGCTCCGCATCTCGTACCGCGAGCACAAGACCAACGAATATGTACGGAGCATCGTCACTTCCCTGGTGGGCCCACATGAACCCCTTCTGGCAACCGTGAAACGGCGCAAGCTTGCTTGGTTTGGCCACGTGACCCGACACAACACCTTGTCCAAGACTATCCTCCAAGGCACTCTCGAAGGAAGTCGTCGGCGAGGTCATCAGAGAAAGAGTTGGGTCGCAAACATAAAAGAATGGACCGAACTCGAGATGTCAGACTTGCTTGCCACCGCCCAAAATAGAACTCAGTGGAGAGCACTGTCTGTTGCTGCTGCCTTTCAGTCCCCCCAACGCCCAGTTCGGGCAAGGGACTGATGATGATGATGATGAAAGACCACCTCCCAGAGGGCCAGTGTGGCTTCAGAGCTAACAGGAGTACCACTGACATGGTCTTTGTGCTGAGACAGCTTCAGGAGAAGTGCCGCGAGCAGAACAAAGGGCTGTACGTAACGTTTGTCGACCTAACAAAAGCGTTTGACACTGTGAGCAGGCAAGGCATGTGGCAGATCCTGGAGCGACTTGACTGTCCCCCCAAAGTTCCTCAGCATGATCGTCCAGCTCCACGAGGACCAGCAAGGCCAGGTCAGACTCAACAGTGACTTCTCAGAACCATTCCCCATTCTAAACGGCGTGAAGCAGGGCTGCGTGCTGGCACCAACCCTCTTTACCATCTTCTTTAGCATCATGTTGAAGCAGGCCACAGTGGACCTCGACGATGACAACGCAGTGTACATCAGGTATCGTCTCGATGGCAGCCTGTTCAACCTCCGACGACTGCAGGCCCACACCAAAACCCTAGACCAACTGATTTGTGAGCTGCTCTTTGCTGATGATACTGCCCTTGTTGCACACACGGAGAAAGCCTTGCAGCGCATCACATCCTGCTTCGCAGATGCTGCCCAGCTCTTTGGACGAGGTCAGTCTGAAAAAGACAGAGGTCCTTCATCAGCCGGCACCCAAGGAAGAGCATTGCCATCCCCACATCACCATTGGCGAGACCGAACTGAAGTCTGTACACCAATTTACCTACCTTGGCTACATCATCGCGTCAGATGCCAAGCTGGACAAGGAACTGGACAACAGGCTGGCAAAAGCGAACAGTGTTTTCGGGAAACTATTCAAGAGGGTGTGGCACAACAGCTAAAAAATGGCACCAAGATCAGCATGTACAGAGCTGTCGTCCTCACCACCCTGTGGTATGGTTCCGAGTCCTGGGCCCTCTACCGCAGCCAACTACGACTCCTCGAACGCTTCCACCAGCACTGCCTGCGTACCATCCTCAGCATTCACTGGAGTGACTATGTCACCAACGTTGAGGTCCTTGAACAGGCGGAAACTGTGGGCATCGAGGTTTTGTTGCTGCAGACAGCAAAGCCCAAGACTTCCGCAGAGGATTTTGCAATAGCAGTTTTCAGTCGTTCCCAGAGTGCTTCAGGGGAGGGGTCTGCTGGATCAGCTGTGTCTGAGCATGCGCTGCAAATCTGTCTGAAAGGCAGCTTTCACGTCATCACGCTGAAGGCTGGCAACATCAAGCTTTTTCTTGGGGGGGCCCCCTTTCTTGGATTTCAGTTTGAGGCGGAGCCTGAGTTTGCAGCGGACAAGGTGGTGGTCAGTGTGGCACTCTGCGCTGGGCATCACTCTGGTGAGGAGGATGTCACTGCGATCCCTCTGATGCACTAGGACATAGTCAATAAGGTGCCAGTGCTTGGAGCGAGGATGCATCCAGGTGGTCTTTCGACTGTCCTTTTGCTGGAAAGTAGTGTTGGTAATGACAAGTTGCTGCTCTGCACAGAACTCTAACAGTAGGCGGCCATTGTCATTGCAGTTCCCAACACCATGCTTGCCGGGGACTCCTTTCCAGGCTTCAGAGTCCTGGCCCACTCTGCCATTGAAGTCGCCAAGGCTGATGACTTTGTCATCTGCAGGGGTGCTCTGTAGGAGGCTGCGCAGGTCAGTGTAGAACTTGTCATTTTCTACAGGCTCTGCCAGGATAGTTGGTGAGTACACACTGAGAAGGGTGACGTATTGCTGGTGTATTGACATATTGATGCAGTCAGAGTGACCTGTTGGTAGGTTTTCCAGCTTAGTCGCAATGGAGGTCTTGACCATGAAGCCCACGCCTGAGAGCCGTCTTTCTGATGCAGGCCTGCCTAAACCAGTATACCGTGTATCCAGCGCCAAGTTCTTGGAGGCTGCCTTCGTCCGGGAGGCGTACTTCGCTGAGCGCGGCGATGTTGATTTTAACCTCCGCAATTCATGGGCAATGAGGGCGGAGCGACATTCAGGGCGTCCGCTGTCTGCTGTGTCGAGCATGGTTCGGATGTTCCAGCATGCTACATTGAGTCCGGTCGTGGTTGTCATGAGAGTGGATCCGTTGGTTTTTTTTTTTGTTTTCTGACCGCAGGAGAAGATGCCCGTTGACCGCGGCTAGCCAACTGGGGTTGCGAGGGGATGAGCTTTGGTTAGGCCACCTTTTCTAGGCCCCTCTCTCTCTGTGAAGCAAGCAGTG
This sequence comes from Semisulcospira habei, assembly GCA_036245525.1. NCBI lineage: Eukaryota > Metazoa > Mollusca > Gastropoda > Semisulcospiridae > Semisulcospira > Semisulcospira habei. The sequence continues at coordinate 93,605,559 of BTPG01000006.1, forward strand.
CTGTCCCTAGAGAAGGCTGCTTGCTTGTTCAGGGTGTGCCGAGTGACGTCATCCCCAGGTCAACATCAGGCAACCAATATCCTGAACCGCCTGCATGCAGGTTTGGGACTGCGGCTTCCAGTGACATCTTTCACCTGCCGTTTCACCCCTTGCCCATCGCTACAGGACTTGGAATGGTCAGTGTCATGGTCCGTGGACGTTTCCTAAAGCCTGTGCGGTGGAGCTTTTTGGTGGAGTGCAGTGTGCGCAGTACTGGACCCACCCTTTAAACCCTTGGTTCATCTGCCATGGCCTAGCAAGCTGGGATGGTGGCATCGGGGTCCTCAGGTTGTAGGTTTTATATCAGACTGTCCTTGTCCTAGTCTCTGGCTCAAAAGCCTTCCCCGGAGACACGGGGGCTTTGATGTCAGGGTTTTCCTCCCTTAGCCTTTCTGCAGCCAAGCGGCCAGGCCTGCAAAGCAACAGGACAATGATTTATTTTTGAGGTTTTCTCCTCTAGATCTGCAGTGTTTAACATGGGGGCTAGTGCTGCCCAGTTTTTTTGGTCACCTCGGAGAGGATGTGGCCAGGGACCACGCACGGGTGGTCTTGGGATAGACTATGCTAGTCCGGAGGGATTACATAGAGGGTGCCTCACAAAGGCCACACCCTTTGAGTCTGCAACACACTCATGAACCACCGTCCTGTGGTCCACACACACAAGCCTGCATCTGCCTTCAGTCAACCATGTCGATTGTCACACACACGATTTGTTATGCACTTGCTACAGTGGCTGCTGGATCTTGACTGCATGGAGTTAAGTATATAATATATATAGCTGAAGAGCCTACCCCCCCACCCCCCCCCCCCCACCCCCACTTCCACACACCTTCCTGACACACAAACATGGAATAAAAAAGAGACAATATAACAGAAAGAAAGAAATTCAGCTTAGTACACACAAATTATAGTAGGAAATAAATTCACTAATACACAATTTCTGTAATTTAATTCAAGCCTCCACACTGCACTAAGATTCGACTCCCTGTTTTAGATTAACCAAGGGGGGTTACTCTTTAACACTTGTGGAGAACGCCTACAGTCTTACTGCCACAGCACCACTTACGACGAACCACAGAATATATGGTGTGAAAAACGGAAAAGGGTGGCACCCATTTGCCACACGGAAATACAAACTACAGTCTGCATCTGAGGTAACCTACACAGTTATGAAAGAGCCCTGTCGCAATGGCAATGCTGATTCTAACCACTGATTTTCGGTTTATTCTCGGTCTCAAGGCTAGGGTCTACTTATCATAGCCAATTTTGCTAAAAATTGTTCATTACATTATGTCCAGCGAATAGGATGGTCATCGGTCATTGACGCATACAAATTTGAAATGACGCATTGCTCTGTCAGTGAGCCGGTCATATGACTTATTCATTTTTTAAACAATCACTGAGACCCGCAGTCCTCAATGAACAGAGTGCATCCTAGATTAGGGAGGCGGGAGGCCAGCTGCCAACAGTGATGGGTGACACTTGCCCCCTGTCTCGAGCAAATGTAAACAATACTGCAAGCATTGGCCCTGACTAGGTACACGGTCCAATATGATGCAAAACGCCTTCCGCCTGTAAGAGGCAAACATCTTCATCAGTCCCCACGGCTGCATTAACTCTAGTCTAAAGTCTCCTTTGTTGGTCTCATTGACGCTGATTTTGATCCTCGGAGTCGGTATGAGGGTGCGGCAGCGGACTGGGTCTAGATGTCTGTAGCCAGGTTTTGTTTTTCATGCAGTTCAGCAGTTCAAGTATTCATAATAGACGTCTAGAAGCAAAGGAAATGGCTTAACTGTTGGCAGTGCTGCCGGTTCGTAATTTTTGCACAGATATGCGTATTTTTACATGATGTCCAAAATGTTGTAATGTTAGATGTTGCAATTGATGTACCAGTGGTCTCTTGTGCTCACACATATAACCTTCATTCTTATTTCATGGTTACACAATCAGTAACTCAATCTTGCTTTGTTCGCGTCTTGTAGTCATGTAATTAGTTGTACACTGATAGTCCATAAGCTAGCAGGATCTACCGTGCACCCCCCCCCTCCCCCCAGTACTCAATAAGATGGGTTTCTAAGTGTACCTTAGTATGTCATCCTGAGATGTTTAAGCCATGTTCCCCCGAAAATCCTTAGGAACACACCAGAGATATAGCCGATGGCGCAAGGGTACCCCCATTCACGCTCTTTGCGGTTGCTAAAATGAGGTTGAGAAACATTTTCCTCTAAATAAATCAGAGTTCATTCGAAAAGCCCAAATCAGACACTATTATGTTAAGGCACACCTTCTGCGTCCTCAGCAAAAAAAAAAGCAGAATGAAAAAATATTGAATCTCTGGCTCACAGTGAAGGTATGTGTGCACCCAGTAAACAGCCATTTCCGCAAAAAAGACAAAAATAATGTATCAGATGCCTTCAGACATTTTTTATAGCACTGGCAGTCTACTTTCAGGCTTACATCATTAAAACAGGATGTCACAATTATTATAAACTTAACTAGGTGATTCTATGATCACTGTGAGTGCCACAGTGGTTGATTTTGTATCCCTACCTCAAAGTTGTAAAAATAAACAAAATTAATTAGAAAAAATTACTAAATTTATTCCATTTCATTTTGACCTCTCCTTACCTATTAAGTTTCAATAATGTGAGCGTAAAGTGCAAGAAAATAAGGAAAGTCGGCATCCTTTACAGTAAATTCATGGTGAATGATAGCTTTTTCCCATTTAAAATTGCTGAATTGGGGAACATACGTTGTTTCTGATGCCCTCAAAAGTTCTTTATACAACTGATAGGTCTTTCTTAGGTTTTATTGGTTAGGATAGAGTACCACAGTTACTCCCAACCTGATTTTATGATGCTGTGATGCATTTAGGGGCCACAGTGGCTAAATCTGCTGCCCTACCCCCATTTTACCAGTACACAAAAGAACGCAAAATGACCATAACAATTGCTTATGTCATACTCCTCTGTTTAAATATTTTTGTTGCCAGTTTACATAACAAATTATGCATAATGAGCATAACAATTTGTGATCATTTCATTAATTTCAATGTGACCCATCAATTTAATTGTAACTATTTTTAAGTGGCTGGTCTTTTAGGTGATATTTTACCTAGCATAAGGCGGGTCTAGTAAGGTATCCCCTTTTCTTTTCCATTAATTTTATCTAGAAATGTGTAAATATGAATATGCATAATAAGTTTCATGGCTCCTAACAGCCTAAACAATGTTATCAAAATACTTAGTTTCCACATGTCCACCACGAGATCATCACTTCCACCTCCATTTTTTGCCTTCTTTTTCTGCAACGTTCAATTACTTAATGACCATCTTTAAATCTTATATTGTTCTGGCTGCCAATGAGTGAGCTGTCAAGAGGTCGGCAGCAGGAAAATGTTTCTCAACCTCATTTTAGCATCCACGAAGAGCATGAATGGGGTACCCTTGCGCCATCAGCTATATCTCTGGTGTGTTCCTAAGGATTTTCAGGGAACATGGCTTAAACATCTCAGGACATACTAAGGTACACTTTGAAACCCATCTTATTAAGTACTGGGGGGAGGGGGGGGGGGGTGCACGGTAAACTCTGCTAGCTTATAGACTATGACAACCACAATCTGTTCTTGCTTTGTTGTTTTCTAGGAGAGGGCGGAGGGTCGGGGTGTCTATCTATGACAATTTGACAAAAATGTGTTGTGGTTGGTGTCCTGGATACTAAAGCTTGAATCGGTACTGCCAGAAAACTGGCTCCTGTTGCTGAGAACCATTTTGCTCTTCACCGTAGCACAGTAATTCAGTGCTTGCACACATGTTTACTGAAAAAAGCATATTATATGTAATGGAAGTCATTGAAACGCAAACCTGATTACATTAGATTGCAAAATAGCAAAAACTAAATAAAAGTCCGAAATTGCCAAATATACTTGCGTTTGGTATTTTATACACCAAGTATAACACCTATAGTTGGCTGAGTGATGAATGTAACCAGTGCAAGATTGAGTTTCTAAAGTCTGCAAGAGGCATAGACGTTCAAAAGTCCTCACCACCTAAGGGTCATTATGAGAATCTATGCATATTGCTCGAGATTTTATCTGATAGTGTTACTCAAACTGAGGAAGTAGATGCGGACTAAGTAACGATTATAATCCACATCTGCAAGAGGCACAGATTCTCATGAGTCGCCTCTGCCCGCGGGTTCATGAAAATCTACGCCTCTGACTGGTTCCATGCTCAGGTTTCTCAAATTGAGTCTAACTGAAAACAGCCATGACTGTAACCAAATAGCAGGCAAGCACCGCAAAAACGTAAACAGTGAGAGAGTCTGCGGGCCAAGACGTGTTGACAAGTTTGACATCAAAAATGCCGAAATTTTTTGTTGTTGTTGTTGACTTATGGATTTTCAAAATGACCTATTGATTTTATGTTCCTCCGGTCATATGACTTATTGACTGCAAAACTCAACCTAATCACTGTATGTCGCTGTGTGTTATTTCAGGCATATCTGAAGTCTTTCAACGTTAAGTATGACCAGGCTTTGTCTACGAAATGTTTCATATTGTCATGCTTGACAATGTCTCCTTCTGTTTGTCAACAGGTCCTTACAGATTATAAAGTGTACATTTGTACAGCCAGCACCATGGCTTCAATATTAGACCAATACGAAGAAGAATCCACCCGTGTTACAACGGGCAGGCCAGCTCATCCATCTGTGCAAGACATGGTAAATTTTTTTTAAATCTGAATAGTCAGACAAATTCATTAACCCATAAAGTCCTGATATGCAACAACAGGATGTGGATTGACCATGATAGTTCAAGGGTGGTGTCCCAATAGCTGGCGTCTGTAGGCGCCAAGCTATTGGGACATCACCATTGAACTGTCATGGTCGATTTGTCTGCAGAAGTGCGAGGTAAACTTCAAAGGATAAAAGAACTTGATATATTTATGCTATTGTTTTCATCCCTACATCACACAACCAGTAGTTTTAGTGCAGACCATACCATGTGACCCTCACGCTGGGACCATATGACGTTGAGGTGCATCCCCTGGTTGGTGGATAGGGGGTCCCTCGCGAGAGGGGTGCACCGAATGAAATAACGTGCCGTGAACCAACATGGTCTAAGGGAAGGTGACCCCAACAGAAAACCCCTGGTCCTCCTAGTAAGGGCATGGGGATAGCTTCCCCACCCTGCAAATAAGGAAATAGCTACAAAAACGCCGACGAAAAGACAAACAGCAATTTCTTTCCTGGAGGAGGAAGGTTCTTCTACCAGAAGATTTATGACGTCCTGTGGTGAAAGCTGGAAGTCTTCGGAAGCCACAGGACCGAGCCGCCTCTCTCTATCCAGGGACACAACGATGGGCACATGGAATGTCAAGACCATGTACCAGAGCAGCAAGGCCGCCCAGGTAGCAGCGGAAATGCAAAAGTACAACCTTTCCCTGCTAGGTATCGGTGAAGCCAGATGGACGCAGTCTGGCCATAAAAAACTGTTAAGTCGGGAGATGATTTTGTATTCAGGTCATGAAGAGGAGAATGCCCCCCATACAGAAGGTGTAGCATTCATGCTGTCACCAGTGGCACAGAGAACGCTGATGGGCTGGGAACCTCTTGGGCCAAGAATTATCACAGCAGCCTTTCGAACCAAGAAAAAGATCAAGCTCAACATCATCCAGTGTTATGCGCCCACTAATGACAGTGACGAGGAAGAGAAACAAGAGTTCTACGACCGACTTCAGAGTGCTGTGGACAAATGTGCGGAGCGACACATCACCATCGTCATGGGCGATTTTAATGCCAAAATAGGAGAGGACAACACCGGATACGAAAAGGTGATGGGGAGACTGGGACTAGGGGAGATGTGTGAGAGTGGGAAGAGGTTTGTAGATTTTTGTGCTCTAAACAGACTTGTCATTGGAGGCAGCATCTTCCCACGCAGAAGAACACACAAAGCAACTTGGGTCTCACCTGACCATACTATAGAGAACCAAATAGACCATATCTGCATTAGCAAGAAATTTAGAAGATCCCTTCAAGATGTTCGAGTGAGGAGGGGAGCAGATGTCACCTCAGACCACCATCTGCTTACCTTAAGAATAAAGCTCAAGTTAAAGAAAATCTGCACAGAGACAACATGAAGACAGTGCTATAATGTAGGCCTCCTGAGAGAGACTGGAGTGAGAGAAGAGTTCAAACTGGTGCTGTCCAACCGGTTTCAAGCGCTACAGGAGCTGGTAATGAATCAATGAATCTTTATTTTACAATGGTAAAGATATTAACAATGCCAGAGGCAATGCCATTTTTCAAATCTGCCGTTGCTACATCTACAAACACAATGATTACATTACATTAATACATGTATATGGGTGTGTTGGGGGAGGGGTAGTAAATGAAGAGGAGGCGGTCATCACAGAGCAGCAGTGGAAGGCAGTTAAAGAGGCGCTGAACTCAACCTGCAAAGACATTGTAGGGTTCAGGAAACACCATCACAAGGACTGGCTGTCTGCACAGACCTTGAAGAAGATAAAAGTGAGGAAGCCTAAGAAAGCAGTTGTCAACAACAGTCGCACGAGAGCAGCCAAAGCAAGGGCACAGGAGGAATACTCGGAAGCCATCCGCGAGGTGAAGAGGAGTATCAGGGCAGACAAGAGGGCCTACACAGACAGCCTGGCAGCAGAGGCAGAAAAGGCAGCAGGCAGCGGCAACATGAAACAGCTCTATGACATTACCAGAAGATTGTCGGGCAAGTATGGCCATACAGAAAGACCAGTAAAAGACAAAGAAGGCAGCCTATTGCAGACAGAGCAGACCAACTCAACAGATGGGCCGAGTATTTTGAAGAGTTACTGAACAGACCCAGCCCACCCGACCCCCTAGACATCCAGCCTGCAGAGACCGACCTACCCATCAGCTGTGGCAGACCCAGCCGGGAAGAGATCAGAAGAGCAGTGGCATGTTTGAAGAACTGTAAAGTAGCAGGGCCAGATGGCATCCCAGCGGAGTCTCTGAAAGCAGACCTAGAGACAACAGTAGAGCTGCTGTACCCACTGTTTGGAAAGATCTGGGAAGAGGAGGTGATGTCGGCTGACTGGAAGGAGGGGTACCTAATCAAGCTTCCCAAGAAAGGCGACCTCAGCAAGTGTTCCAACTACAGAGGAATCACCTTGCTGTCAGTACCAGGAAAGGTCTTCAACAGGATCATCCTGCAGAGAATGAAGAGCTCTGTTGACCTCCAGCTGAGAGACCAGCAAGCAGGATTCAGGAAAAAACGATCATGTACAGACCAGATCGCCACTCTCCGCATCATCGTGGAACAGTCTCTGGAGTGGAGCTCCCCGCTGTACGTCAACTTTGTGGATTACGAGAAAGCATTTTACAGCGTGGACCGAGAGACTCTGTGGAAACTCCTATGACACTACGGTGTACCCACAAAGCTTGTCAGCCTGATCAAGAGCAGCTACAATGGCATGACATGTCGCATGATCCACGAAGGGCAGTTCACCAGGGAGCTCCAGGTCAGAACCGGCTGTCACGTAACGGATGTGACATGTTGTTTTATTTTTTCGCCAAGTCGTTTTTTTGTTAATAAATGTAGATCGCCGAATTCTGTAAATAGCCTTAGTTTAGGGAAGTTAATAAATGTAGTGTGAGCGTAATCGTAAAGCCCGTGCAGCAAGCTTAGCAGTGAGCGAGTACAGCGGTTGCACGCTTTAGCCAAGTAGCTTTAACCGAACAGTGTTCAGAAGTAAAGTTAACCTGCGAGGTAGCAGTAGGATATTACAGTCAGTCAGCGGAGTTAGCCAGCGAAGTGAGAGTCTGGGTCAGGGTGCGGCCTCGTTTGGAGCCCTTGACAAGCTGTGTGAGGGTTGTTTTACCCTCCCTGCAAGACCACGGCCAGTGTTCCTGGGTGTGGGTGTCCCGAGAGACTTGTGACCACGGCTGCTACTCACCAGAAGACCCCTCCGGTTCGTCTTCGTCTTGTTTTGTCTCGTCCTGCCGGAGGACTCACCAGTGACAGGTAAATTCATGCCATTTTCCTCAGTTAGCTGCTGTGCTCTCGGGTGTGTGAATGTGTATATAGGTGCGGAAGGGTATGTTCGTCTAGTTTTTTAGTGATGTTTTAATTGAGTCTTTAACCATGTTTTTTAGGTTGGGTTGTAATGTGGTGGGTGTCGGATTTAGTTGTTTATGTTCGGCTGTCGCCGAGTGAGTATATTTAAAGGGCCATGTTGTAAAATGAATTAAAGTGGGTATCCTTTCAAATATATTGGTATTAAGTCCTAGATGTAATGTAATAAGATTGTCACGTTGGGCGGTTGCTGGTGATTATTTCATATCTTTGTATGTACATCGGGATATTTTGATAATGTTGGTTTTAGCAGTGGCAATGTTATTATACAAAAGTGGTTGCGCTAGCTTAATGTTAGTGTAATGGAGTAGTGCAGACCTGGCGAATGTTGAATGTACATAGGAAGCTTTCATATCCATGATTGTATATTTAATATGGCCAAGGCAGGTATTAGGGTGAGACGAGACACAACTCACGTGGTTTGTGAGTAGGTGCGTGTCAAATAGGCCAGAATTAACTGTGTCGGCACTTTGACTGACAATGCGCCCTTTTCCAGTGCACTGGCTTCGAAGACTTCGTTCTTCGATCTCATCATCCACAACCAACGGTGACGCATCATCGGGAGTCGGAACGCCTTCGCTAGCCGGTCCTGTTGGACAAGTACGTTGGGCTACAGCAGGCTGATTCTACGTTCTGAGCGTCGGTCACAGGCGTGCGTGGGCAAGCGCGGCTACGGTGCTCTGTGGTGCAGGGGTAGTACTCGTACGTTATGAGCCACCCTGTCTAGTGTGGGACAGAGGACACTGTACAGAGACAAAGTTACCCGCCTTGTATAGCCGTTGGCCATATTAGTCATTATCACCTGTTAGTCATATTCACCTGTTAGTCATATTCACCTGTTAGTCATATTCACCTGTTAGTCATTTTCACTTGTTAGTCATTTTTTATATGTTAACCTTTTTTATGTGTTAATACGTTATGAGTGCATGTGTGTGAGTGTGTGGGGCGTTAGTGGGTTGGGGTGGGAGTTAGAGTAAGGGTAGGTAATAAAGGATTTGTTTGTTGTTTATCACTGGCGTTGCGTTATTTATTTAGAGTGGGTGGGTTTTCTCGAGTGTCTGCACTCATATTGTCCACGGCGCCCTGACTCCGTCAGGCGTGTCGTGACACCGGCGTCAGGCAGGGGTGTTTGCTGTCTCCGTTCCTCGTCCTACTGGCCATAGACTGGGTCATGAAGAGGACCACAGAGCACAGACGAAGTGGAATACTGTGGACACAGCTTGACGACCTTGATTTTGCATGGTATTACTTGGGGCGGTCCTTGGCGCAATGGTTAGGGCACCTGCCACCAATGCTAAAGGTGCGAGGTTCGACTGATACCGGGTTTCAACGTCAGACTTTTCTCCTGTAGTAAGTGTCACCGTTAATTCGGGCGGATCGTCGGGGGTGCTTTCTCCGGGTACTCCGGCTCTTCCTCTGTGGTACCGGCTTTCAAAGACAAGCGATCAAAATTTCCGAAACCTCAGTAGCTGAGCTGACCCTTCGCACCACGTGAATGTCCTGTGTTTGTCTTGTACTGTGTTTGTCTTCAGAGTGAATGCGTGTGTGTCACGTGAGCGTGCGTGTTGGGTTCAGTTCGCGGCGCTTTGAGCCGATTCGCAGAATTGGGAAAAGCGCCTATATAATAACCATTATTATTATTATTATTATTATTATTATTATTATTATTATTATTATCCACAAACAGAAAACAAAGACAATGAGGCTGAATGCAACCAGGGAAAACCAGTCCTGCTTGCTGGCACCCCGTTGGAGGAGGTGGAGTCCTTCACCTATCTCGGGAGCATCATAGACAAAAAAGGTGGCACTGATGCAGATGTCAGAGCACGAATCGGTAAAGCCAGAGCAGCCTTTCTCCAGTTGAAAAAAGTGTGGAGTTCCAGAGAGCTGTCACAACACACCAAAGTCTGGATTTTCAACTCCAATGTAAAAGCAGTTCTCCTATATGGAGCAGAGACTTGGAGATTGACAAAAACCACAGTCAACAGAGTACAGATCTTCATAAACAGTTGCATTAGAAGAATTTTGAAAATCCACTGGCCAGAGAAGATCAGCAACGTCAGACTTTGGGAGAGAACAGAGCAGATAACAGCAGAGAATGAAATTGGGCGAGGAAGATGGAGATGGATTGGTCACAGTCTGAGAAAGCCAGCTTCCAGTATCACTAGGCAGGCATTGTCATGGAACCCCCAGGGAAAGAGGAAAAGAGGCAGGCCGAGAAACACCTGGCGTCGAGACCTCCAAGCAGACATCAAGAGACTGGGAACCACCTGGAGTAAAATCGAAGGAGAAGCACAGGTCAGGAGTTGCTGGAGGTCTCTCGTCGACGGCCTATACCCGGGTAGGGGTGACAGGCGTAAGTAAGTAAGTAATACCATGTGACCTTGCTACAAAACTCTTGTGGTGACTAATGGCGGACATCTTCTGGCCCTCTTTTTGATGGATCTTGGATGCCAGTTTTGTTCTATAAAAGATCACCAAAATGTTCTAAAGTACAAAGTTACTTGGTGCTGTTTGAAACAACAGGCACACTACAGGAGACGGCAATGTCATGAAAGCTTTTAAATTACGTCATAAGTCTATTATGTATAAATGTATATTCCTTTGACATCGGTCATGTCTGGCATGATCACAGATGCTATTGTGAAAAAAACGCATACCCATCTTTACTGTTTGCAAAAGCTCAGATCATATAATGTAAGCATTCAGCTTTACAGATGTTTTACTGCTCCAGTATTGTTAGCATTCTAACTTTTGGACTGACTTGCTGAGGTAGAAATTTACGTAAAAGAGATCAAGATCGTCTTAACAGAGTAATCCGGAAAGGGGGCAGGGTGATTGGTAGGGCATAGGATACTTTGAAAGCACTGTACAACAGACGGATTAAGAACAAACTGGCTGACATTCTTGATGACAAAACACATCCACTTATATATGAATTTGACAGCTGACATATCAAACGAAGTGACAGACTTCGAGTACCCAAAAGTAGTACAACACCTTATGCCAACTCTTTTGTCCCTCAGGCTGTTGCCCTCTTCAACAGTAATATCAGTAGATAGTGTCTGTCAACATTCTTTAGTTCTTTATTTCTAGCCCTTTCAGTAGTTCACTGCAACATTGCTGACACCAGAAGCACAGTGGGAATCCACCTTAAGTGTTTCTGATGCCAAGAATGTTACAAAGGTAACAATACGTCTGTTACAGTTCATCTCTTTGAGAGTTATGGAGTTATTTCAATGAGTGAATGATGATGCCATGTGTTGTATGGGCAGACAGTGAATTTCCCCGTGTGGGATTAATAAAGTATTATTGTATTGTATCGTATTGTATCCAGGTCGGAAGATTTCTTCTTGATTTCTTGAATGAAAATAATGGAGGAATGAAAATAAATAAATTATGTTATTCAGGGCTAGAAATTAACTTTTTTCTTTGGGGGCCACCGGGCCCCTTGATTGAAAAATTTGAGGGCCCACAAGCAACTTTCGGGGCCCAACTTTGAAAAATAATGCAAACAAAAAACAAAAGAATTATTGACAATATAATAAGTAGAAAGTACAATTTGTCTGATAATCTAAAATAAAAACAATTGAATTTCCAATTTTGCTGAGTGATGTCATTTTTATTTGCCTTTTCTTTCACTTTCAAACATTACCAACAAAAAAGGGGGAAAAAACACACACACACACATTCAGTGACACACATATTCCAGTGACTAGTGAGCCTGAAATGGCCATTAAACAAAATAGAAAAAAATCAAGTGAGTCTCTTGTATAATACTTTTCAGTTTTGTGACTGAGTATTGCACAATACACATCATTCAATTTTTAATGAGTAACCTAACAAAAAATCTGACCTCAATGCACAAAAGTTCAAAACAAAACCATGAAAGGGAACTAAACTTAACAGTACTCTTCCTGATAAACTAAAGTGAAACAGATTTTGCCTTTTTTTTTTTTTCAATCATCTATTCATATTACACTTATGTGCACTTGTGTTAACAGAAGTAAACTAAAAATACAATAACAAAAAAAAACCACAAAAAAAACACAATACTATTACTGTGAGTGAGGGCACCGGTGTGGGTTGCTTCCCTTGGCCCAAATACGAAACTGCCGAGTAGAGCTAGCTGTAGCAGACGAATTATTTTGCGGGCCAAGCGGGCCCTTCGTTTTTCAACTTTCCGAGCCCGAAATCAACTTTGCGGGTTTTTGGCCCCGGGCCCCCGCTAATTTCGAGCCCTGTTATTGGTAGCAGGGGCTTGCTGCATGGACCCTTGTAGGCCTTCTGGAGGTCAAAGGAACCATTGTACCCCTCAGGCCTTCTGCCTTTGGGGTACAATGGTTCCTTTGACCTCCCAAAGGCCTACAAGAGTCTGTGTAGCAAACCCCTGCTACCAATAACTTATGTTGTCATTCTCAGGATGTAATGATCGAGTTAACTGCAGCCACCAATGCTAATCAGTGGGTTAACCCATTTAGCCCTGAGTCCCTACAGCAGGAGACTGATTGACCATGATAATTCAAGGGTAGTGCCAGATTAGCTTGGCGCCTTTAGGCGCCAAGCTAATCTGGCACTACCCTTGAATTATCATGGTCAATCCAACCTCCTGCAATTGGTACATAGTCGTTAAGTAACACTTCCAAAATTTGGGAAATGCACCCGTGAGGCTAAAAGGGTTAGTCAGTTCAGCTTCCATACTTGTTCTGCATTTCTAAATTACATGCAACACATACACATCCTCAGTGAGACACTGGTCTGTATTTGATCACATATTACTTACTTACTTATGCCTGTCACCCCTACCCGGGTATAGGCCGTCGACGAGAGACCTCCAGCAACTCCTGTCCTGTGCTTCTCCTTCGATTCTACTCCAGGTGGTTCCCAGTCTCTTGATGTCTGCTTGGAGGTCTTGACGCCAGGAGTTTCTCGGCCTACCTCTTTTCCTCTTTCCCTGGGGGTTCCATGACAATGCCTGCCTAGTGATACTGGAAGCTGGCTTTCTCAGACTGTGACCCATCCATCCCCATCTTCTTCGCCCAATTTCATTCTCTGCTGTTATCTGCTCTGTTCTCTCCCAGAGTCTGACGTTGCTGATCTTCTCTGGCCAATGGATTTTCAAAATTCTTCTAAGGCAACTGTTCATGAAGGTCTGTACTCTGTTGACTGTGGTTTTTGTCAATCTCCAAGTCTCTGCTCCATATAGGAGAACTGCTTTTACATTGGAGTTGAAAATCCGGACTTTGGTGTGTTGTGACAGCTCTCTGGAATTCCACACTTTTTTCAACTGGAGAAAGGCTGCTCTGGCTTTACCGATTCGTGCTCTGACATCTGCATCAGTGCCGCCTTTTTTTGTCTATGATGATCACATATTGGGCTGTATTATAAGGCAGTAATACTGCTTGAAGTCTTAGAGCTGTTCATGTACAAATTCTGCTCTTTAAAAAGCTACTTTTCATAGTTATGTATTTCGTTTTCAGATGCTGCCTGGTTATGTTGACTCCCGTCTGGAGGCAGAGACTCCAATATTCTGCCGCGTCAAACTGAGCTACAAGTGAGATTGCATATTTGATCTATATTAGGCCATGTTCCATTTAGCCCCAAGACCCTACCACAGGAGATGGATGGACAATGATAATCCAAGGGTAGTGCCACATTA